>OW569411.2:8377989-9577989 GCA_937662695.2 Halyzia sedecimguttata | reverse complement strand
ATTTCCAAGATGACCGATGATTTACTAATGGCTACATCCGTACCTGTAGAAAGATTATTTTCCACAGCAGGTATGATCATGGCAAAAACACGTAGGTACATCATTGAAAGATGATGTGATGCAAGCGTGATTATGTTTGAATTCTTGGTCATCGAGTAATTTAAAAGTTGAAATTATAAGTGTTTAAAATTAAAAATAATATGTAAATGTGCAAATATTTTGGTATAAGAGCGTAATAAATATAGATTTACAAAATGTTCATTATTGTATACCATTTCGTTTATATATTATAATATTTATTATCGTTATTCAGAATTAAGCGAGAATGAGACGAGACGAGGCTCCATTTTTTGGGAATTGGCGAGACAGAGAAGAGATTTTTTATACCCTCGTCTCGTGTGAAGCCCTAGTCTCAGCAAGAACTTGCATTTTAAAAATTAAAAAATAAATATTTATTTAATATTTTATTAAAATTTTTTTCTACATATGTATGGAGGTAGTGATGACATTTACACATGAAACAAAATATCGGTTAAATGGCCACCGTTTCTCTGTCAGCAGGTATGCACTCTTTTGATGAAATTTTGCAGTACATTTTGCAGTAAGGGCTGCTGGATTTGACGAATTTGACGTGCAAGTTTTTCTTTGAGTTCCTCAGTTGTCTCAGGATGGTTCGCATATACCTTACTTTTCAAAAAACCCCAGAGAAAATAGTCCAAACAAGTTGAATCACAACTTCTTGGCGGCCAGTTTTGGTCTCCAAAACGAGAAATTACTCGAGCTGAAAAATTGGTTTGCAACAAAGTCATTGTTTCCCTTGCGGTGTGACGGGTAGCGCCATCCTGTTGAAACCACATCTCATTTAAGTCCATTCCGTCTAATTCTTCCCAAAAAAAGTTTGTCAATATGGCCCGGTAACGATGACCATCGACAGTTTCGGCGGCACCATCAGCATTTTGAAAAAAGTAAAAATGGGCTATTAACGAACGTTCTTCCAAGCTATAACGCACCATTTTCATAAATTTCCATGTTATAATTAAACAAACATCAAATATAGCTGACCCAACAATTGACAGTCGAAAATGGAGAGAATATTTGATGAACACATAAGAGCTTGTTTCTTGACCTTCTTTGCTGATGATACCAATCTACTTGTGTCTAACGCGAACTACCCCAGGTTGTTGCAAACGATGTTCATCCTGTTAGAGAAAGTAAGGGACTGGTTTGAGGAAAATGACTTGATTCTAAACGCTGAAAAGACCAAGGTGGTTCTATTTCGAACCCCTCAACAAAGAATAGAGAGACCAGATAAGACCACCGTGCTCAATCAATAGCTGAGACCTGATCTGTGCACTAAATTCTTTCAACAAGTCCAGAGCGTTACTGCTAATCGGGTCCTTCATAAATGGCTTCGTATAATAAATATACTTATGCATATATTTCACAAATCAAATAGACCCCAGGGGGTTCATTGATTTGCCGAGAAAGCAAGAGCAGACGCGTTTCTGGCTTCTTGGCCTTCATCAGTACTCTGCAGCTTCCTCAACAAATTAAACCAAACTGACCCGGGTTAAGCCTCTCAGAGCCGGCTTGGTCGATCATTTTAATCGCCCACGCCACCTATGAGACGAAACACGGAAATCAGCCTCTCCCCACCAGTGAATATTTGAAGCGTGAAATCATATGCCACCATTCACTCGACATTAATCGAGAACGAGTCCCGCAGAGCTCAGACAGTATCTTCTCAATATCTCAATCTTCTCATAGGTGGCGTGGGCGATTAAAATGATCGACCAAGCCGGCTCTGAGAGGCTTAACCCGGGTCAGTTTAGTTGAATTTGTTGAGGAAGCTACAGAGTACTGATGAAGGCCAAGAAGCCAGAAACGCGTCTGCTCTTGGTTTCTCGGCAAATCTATGAACAACGGTATCGCCATTTTTCATTATTACTAAATTCTTTTCTATTTTTTTTATGATTGCGTGGAATTCTGCAGTGAAAAATAATTATTTTTATTTTTAAAAACATGATTATGCTCCTAAATAAAAGGAAAAAAAACTCAAAAATTATTCAGTTTAGGAGCATAATCATGTTAGAAAACTATCATTATTTTTCACCGCAGAATCCAACGCAATCATAAAAAAATAGGGTTCTCATTTGAAAAACAGAAGTTATGGCCAATTTTTGATCACAATTTTCGACACAAAATTTGAAACACCCTGTGATTATATTTCTGAAATTAAAAAGATGCATGACCTTTCCACATTCTTCCTCTTCGATATTGTAAAAACAGTTTACGATTTTTAAACTAAGACTAATGAACATAATACTGACTAAATATACATATTTGACTTTTTTCCGGTTTTTTTTCGATAATTTTGAAACTATTCGAACGAATACAATGGTTTTAACAGAAATGTATTCAGCATTGAATACTTGATCACACCAGATTTGCAAAACTTGAAAAAAAATTTCTATCAAATTTATTTTCACTCCCTGTATAACCGGAAGTGCTTGGGCTTCGAAAATATTTTAGCTTTGTAGAGAATTTCAAGCAATATCATAATCACAATTTCCAAATTTCAAATATGTCCAGTTCTCCAGAAACGTCTAATAGGCACTCGAACTTGGGGCACCCTGTATGACGCTCTAAATCGAAAGAATATATACATATAACGCTATATCATCTTCATCTTCAACACATTGTCCGCGTCGGAATTGATACTTCTGGGACTGTTCCCAGGAAAGCGTTCCAGCCAAGATGCATAGAATAACAAGGTGTGGACACTCCCTACTAATTCCTGCTAAAATTTTCGGCCGAAAAACGGACCAAGAACTGTCAAATCACGTACTTTATGTACTACTTCACTTTATTAACGATGGTGCCGCTAGGGTCGATTTCGAAGATTCTGACAAGCGAATAAATGAAAACTGACAAGCGACAAAGTTCACTTTTCACCGTTGCTAGTTCGTAAATTCAAATTAAAAGAATATAATGAAGCAGTTTATTGAAAAATCAATCCATTTTTTGATTAATCAGATATCTGTTCGGAGATAATATGTAAACCACATTGGTTTGGAACAGAAATTTCATCTTGCCAAGACATAATGAGGTCAAATAAGGGATTTATCAGTAAAGGAGTTTCTTTGGAACATTTTGAATGGAACTGTAAATGAAGAAATCTGTGAAATCATTATTTTTCCATTACGAAAGATCACATCCAACGTCATTAGAGTACAAGCATTTAATTTATGTATTTTGAAATACATTGAATGATACAGAATTTTCTGTAATACCTCTACATACAATATCTTTCGATATCATATTATTATTCAAATGTAGTAATTCCTTTATCATGTAAGGCTCTTTTAAATTGAGCATTTTACTTATTATATTATATGTATAATTTGAAATTTCATCAAAACATTCTCATGTATACAGCATTTTTTCAGTCACCCAATACCCCTTGACAACTTTTCATGTTCTCAGCAATTAGATTGCTGAATATAGATATTTAATTCGATAGCTATTGATGAAATATCGAAAAATGATTCATTAAATTGATAAACTAACCAAATAGAGGGTAGTGTACTACGTTTCAATCTTTTATTCAATATACATATATTCGCTAGAAAAATATTTTGAACAAACAAATGTTCTAATTTTCGATACCCTACCTCTAGCACAAGCCAGTTGCCATTCTTGTCGTTTAACAATATCCTTGAAACAAATAATATTATAGTATAAGAGCGCCAAAAAGAATGACGCCTTAGGAAAGCTATTCAAATTGATGAAATCACACTGTGTGGTTGCTCTGAACTTTGTTCTCTGCTAGTCCTTTCATCGTTCACAAATAATATTGTTAGTTTTCATAACATGGCATTTCATTCCTTCTCAATATATAACTGAATTGTATAATGAATATAATTATTAATCAATAGAGTTATATCTTAATTTCAACTGTTAAAACAGTTTATGTTCATCAACCGGCAAGATTATAGTAAATCAACAAGTCTTACGTTCTCCTATGTTGATTTATTAACAATTAACGGTATCAGCGATCTTTCAATATTATTAATATTAAAATTAATAACTATCTTGATACTAGAAATCTGCCCCTGATCCGGTAAGAATATACAATTATTGTTAAAAAAATATATTCGCATCTAAACGAAATATTTTCGAAATGAAAATGGTTCTGGATACTCGTTCAGAGTTCACACAGCAAACATTTGACTTACTTTCGGCGCGGCAAACGACTTTCCACAAGAAACTGGAATAAGCAAAGATTCAAATTTAATCTGACATGTCGGTAATTTTGTCCATAAAATTTCTACTGCCGGCATCTATCGGCGAAAATTGAAGTAAAACAAAATCCTTGTATTTTGACAGTATTTGGACCGCAAATCGGCCGAAAATATGTCAAAGAGTGTCTTCACCATGTATTCTATGCATCTATGTTCCAGCTTAAAAGCTTCGTGCCACGATTATCAGGAGAATCGTTACAGTAACCAAACAGAAGACATATCTCACGCAGGAATTCGGAGTTTTCAATCAACCGCCGATTGATTATTCTCGTTTCTCGTCGATATTAGCGGCCCCGTTTCTCTAACGGAACAAAAACTGGATTCCCAGTATTTTTAGGGCCGAACAGCGTAATTCAGAATTGATGAGGAGTATAATTTCCCATTACAACATCGGCATTTTGGATTATTACTTTCATTTGTTCCCCTGAAAAATTCATCGTTGAATTTTAATGACTCTTCGAATTCGAATCATCGTATCAGGGTTCGACGTTCTCGATTGAGAATGCAAATTTTCGAAATGCTGTTGGATATACAGGGTGGCCAACTGAAAATGAAATAGAAACATTTTCAGGAACTGAGTCGACATGGTAGAAAAACGCTTTCAATAGCATTGAAATATAGGTACCGGAAAAGTGTACACCTTCAATCGAATATCGAGCATTTTACTGAAACGTTGACGAAGTTCCTGGAAATAACTCTCTTTCGCTGAACTCGCCCGACACTGCTCGGTTTCCAGTTTTTCTTCAATAACTTCATATTGATCCGATCGTGTTTAAATTTGGAACTTGGCTGTAGAATTAGGTTTTGAAGTTCCTCGCGAAATTTCAGCGATATTGGATATATAGATAAAACATTTTTTTCAATGATTTTTTGAACTTGCTCTACTACCCCTGTGGTTGCATCGACTCGGCTTCAGAATTAATCTGCGTTTCTGAGAACCATTGGACTTAAGCGTAGTTCACATGAAATCATCAACCTTGGTCTTACTTTTGAAATTAGATCTAAATATATTATTGTAGGAATTATAACTATGTTCACCCTTGTGAATAATGCAGTTAGGATTAGCTTTACTGGTGTAGACGACTTTTAACGACTTACGTACCGATAAATAAGACGTATTTCTGAATTATATCTCTGTCTGAAGAAAACCTAAACCATCCCCATGACATTGAAAATTAACACTGGAGGCGCCTCGAAGCCAATTAAGCAGTCTAGAGGCGCGGTATACTTTTATCTGAACACGAAATCGCTAATACCATATCAGCTGTCCCATAAATTTTGGAGCAGGACATATTCTGCTACTTGTGTGATTCACGTTCCCATGGAACTCCATGGGTTGCAGCAAAGTATTGCAAGGTAGAGGTCCTGCCAGTCAGCTTTGACCACTTCCTTTGTAGTACAGCCCTAGCTCAGGGAGAGGGTTAAGAAGAAGGTACCAAGAGTTGACGGAGGTAAAATTCGGGAAGAAGGTAGAATATGTGCAGCCGAGTGTGATTGACGGAAGAATCGTTAAGGACTTCCTTTTTAGACATGCGAGTGTCGTAAAATCTTATTAGACGTTTGAAAAGAGACGGTTAGGCAGTAGACAGGTACTACGTACAGGTATATACAGGGTCTTTATAAATGATTGTAACATCGCAGTTGGCTTTGAAATGTTCTCATTTTACCGGTTCATATATACTATGTATACTATATATGTATACTATTTGCATTCGCGATTCCATCCACAGAATTTATACAATGGTGATACAATTATCAAGGTTGTCAATTTCATAGGTCTGTAAAATAGTCAGAATCCTTAACGAAGAGCGGCAAACAATAATTCAAAGCTAACTGCGATGTTACAATCACTTATAAATACCTTGTAGTATCGAGACTGTTAGGAGTCTTAGTAATCGACGATATTATTTGATGTAGATTTTATTAAGACCGCAAAGTTATAGAGTTACGTAAATAAACCTGTACATATTAGCATACATTGTTCTATTTGATCCAAAAGTGTAAATGTAACATCATTTTCCCCTAGAAAATGATAAATATCCTTCCTACATTATCAAAGAAATGTAAATTTTCAAAAGTGATATAAGCGAAATTGTAATCGGAGAATGCTGTTATAGTGCTTGAAGGATAGTGCCTGAGTACTTCTTGATTTTCCTGACAAGTTTCATCAGTTTTAGTCTAGTCAACAAGTGCCTCTTTAGAGTTTTCCGAAAATTATGATCGAGGTGTCATTCAATTCGGGATGGGATGTAGATATTTTTGAGAAAATTCAAGGACGCCTCGCAAAACTCGCAATTTAGTTTAGGGGGTTCGGTTTTTTGCAAATATCTAGAAAACTATTTCAGATTTTTCAAATTCGAAAAAAGATTAAAAATGGGGAGGAAATTTACCAAAGAAAACACAAATCACGACGGAACTGTAGGACCAATATTTATAATTTTCCCAGAGGGTTGAAAATACTCCCGCAAACGTATACTCCGGCTTGCGCATGCCACGCCCACTTCGGACCTTTAAAAAATAAATATTATTTAAACTTATTAAATATGAAAATTTGCAAATGAAAAATTTCAGGCTCCTACGGGATAGATCAATGAACAATTATCCGTGATCTAAAAATATTTATGGCTATTTTTCAATCAATTATCCATTAGTTGATTAACATTTTTTTGTAGCACGAACATTAACAGTGCACGTGGGATATTCGTTAAACTATTATTTTGAGGAGTTTTTCCTTTCGGGGAGCTATTTTTCAAAGGTCTTAAAATAGCTGTTGGGGAAATAAAAAAATTGTTAATTTTCGCTTTGTTATTAACAATTTATTTAGGTTAAGAAGGTTGTATAAAAAAATGCGTTGTTTACAAGATAATTCGAATTTTTTTCGAAACATAATCTTTGATGGAAATTATGACTTAAAAAATATAATAATATAACAAGTTTAGACATAGAAGTTGGAAAACCATTTTACTCAAAGATTATTTTTATAAACAAATAAATAATTGTGTAAAAGCTTCGAATTTGTGCTTGATTTGTTGTTTATTAATGAAGAAGAAATAAAAATTATTGATTTGTTTATAACCAATTCTTTATTAAATAAACAATTAATAATTTGTTTATAACAAATTATTTATTGAATGAACAATGAAAATTTAAATAATAATAAATTTTGTTTTCTTAAATCATAATTTTCATCAAAGACTATGTTTCAAAAAAAAAATTAATTATCTCATAAACAACGCATTTATTTATGACTACCTTTTTAACCTAAGTAAATTGTTAACATCAAAGCGTAAATTACCAATTTTTTTATTTTTGCAACAGCGTACTAATCTTAGGCCTTTGAAAAATAGCTCCACGAAAGGAAAACATTCTCCGATTAATAGTTTAACAATTATCGCAATGTTAATGTTCATACTACAAAAAATTGTTAATTAAGTAATGAATAACTAATTAAAAAATTGCGATAAATATTTTAGAACCATGGATTATTATTGTTCATTGATCTATCCTCTAGGCGCCTGAAAATTTTCAGTTCTTAATTTTCATATTTATTAAGTAATAATAATATTTATTCATTAAAGGTCCGAAGTGGCGTGGCTTGCTCAAGCCGTAGTACCTACCCGTTTTCGGGCGTGTATTCAACCCTCTGGGAAAATGATAAACATTGGACCTACATTTTCGGGAGTTTATGAAATATATGCAAAAAACCAAACAGTTTTTTTTCACTCAATTGTTTTTTTTTTTTTTTTTATTATAGGCATCGACTGCTATGGTCATTGTTCTTGCAATTTTTGCGAGCGGCCCTTGAATTTTCTCAAAAACTATCTAAATGCTATTCCGAATCGAATGACATCTCAATCATTATTTTAGGAGAACTCTAAAGGCGAAAATTCATGAGACGATTTTGTCGTCGAAAACCAACGATTTTGTCGTCCAAATGAGTATACTGTCATTTGGACCGTTTTGGACGACGTCGTCCATGTCGCTGGATTAATCCAGCATTCCAACGACAACTGATGACATACCTCTAACATCCACTAAAATTAAAATTGGCACAAGCATTGACGTGAAGTCAGCAGCTTTGGCGAGCATATTCTATTGTCCATTCATCTCTATTGGACAAATTCAAATGAAAGTAGATAATATTATCCTATCTAATATGTCTTCGAGCAGAAATGACTATTGTTGTGTGCCCAAATGCAATTCATGGGCGAAAAAAATGCCAAAATGTATAGGTTTTATTCTCTGGTTTTATTCTGTCCAACTTCCTGTGAAATTTACTAGTATAGGTTTGTGTTTTCACTTCTTACCTCCGGAAAACCAAATATAAATATAATTATTGAAACTGCGTTAGGAAGATAACTAATAGACCGAAGAGTACTCAACTTGGAGCTACATCATCTTCAAACAGAGTACAAGGAGGTACCTCGAAAGAGAACTGAGGAAGGATGTATCGATGACTTGCTGTGCTGAAAAACCTCATTCAGAAGAAGAAATAAGTATCACCCAAGCACCCTTGAGTTAGTTGAACAGCTATGATAATTTTAGTAGTATACTTGGTTGTGTACATTGTTACCAGACCACCTAACACTTGTGCCATTGATATATCCCGGTTATCTACAAAGAGTGATATCTTGAACAGTGACAGTGCTTTGAAAAGTTTAACAGGCATAAACAATTTTGATATTGTCAATTGAATAGAAGAGATGGTCATCAAAACTCTTGGAAACAAACAAAAAAAAGCAACTTTATTATACCTCAAACATTACACTTATTGTTAATAATTATTTTCACATAATAAATATGTATCATATCTTGAAAAAATCATTTCAATTATGGATAACTGTTTTATCAAAGCTTTATCTGGATCAATTAGACACTTTATATCCTCATAAATGAACTAGAACAGCATGCACCTGAACTTGAATTAAAACATCAGTAATATGTTTACACCTGCTCCATGCTCCGACTTTACAAGAATATACCATACTTTTTTTTTAAGTTTACCATTCTCCACATTAATATCGGCCATCAATTTTATGTGGTTCTGAATTAAGGGCACTACTTTGTAAACATAAGGAACAAATGGCTATAAAAATGGGACCACAATTTGTTTTGTCATACATGATTACATGATCTACATTTAGAACCTCTTCTCCTTCTACAAGGATTCTAGAATTAGAAGTTGAAGCTCCTATGTACTCCAGAAATTGCATCGTCTTGGAAGTTCCCACTTGTTTTTCTTTTGCGATTTAATACATTTATATAATTATTAGAGATAACTGTAGTACTTCAGGAACTCATTTTGTACCTAAATATGTATTTAGTTGTAATATTTAAATTCAATTAGGTTATGTTTCTGTCAGTTCAAAATAATCTGTCGTCCGATTTTGTCGCTCCATGAAATATAGGGGAAGGGAAATTTCGAACGACAGTCGTTGGTTTTGAACGAATAAATCGTCGAAATTTTGGACGACAAAATCGTTGGTTTTTGGCGACAAAATCGTCTCATGAATTTTCGCCTTAAGAAGTTTTGACCGAAAAGGCACTTGTTGACTGGACTATTTTCCTTCAGTACTTCAGAACAAGAAGCCCATATGCACGGCGGACGGATGGCCTGGTTTTGAATCGAATAAATAAATTCATGAATATTTCGCAGCACTGCCGTGAAATTATGTTGGACTCGTCGCATATATTCCGTTTTGCGGAAGCCAAATTGAACCCGCATTGCGAATTAGTGTGTGGGATTCGTCTGCAGGATACCCGATGAAAAAGTTAATTCCTCCAGGAACAACATCAATTAGCGACTCAGGCCCTTAACCTCAAGCGGAATCGATTTATTTCGATGCGGATATTTGAAATCGGAATCGAAATTTCAAAATTGATTTCGATCGAAAACAAATATCAAAACCTACTGCGCAATAATCATGACTAGAAACTCGGAAAAGCACTGACATGAGTTCAGTCTGCTTTGGTGCGCTTGTTCGAGTTCATAGCCAGGGCGGTCGCCCATCCACGTACTGAACTCGGTCAAGGCTGCTAGGCTCCATATTTTCCCAATATTTCCAACAATGTAGATCCGATCTAGTGTAAATCTGGGAGTTGACTATTACATGATGTTTTGAAGGCTCTTGCGAAACTTGGCGGTAGGATAGTTCGTACTTTTTTTAATAATATTGTGACGCTGTCCCCCTTTAGATGTCTGCCCGACTGGCTGGGAGCTTAACGTTACACTTATGCTTCCTGGGGTATAGGGTGATAATTGATGAAACTGGTTTTTAATGTTTCAATGGTAGAAAAATTCCTTTGATCACAAAGAAAAAAGTTAGCTTAGATTTTGTAGGGAAAATTTATGGTATTCTTTCTGATGGATGATCAGGATCATTCCAGGTGATGAGTATGGGTTCTTCCAATTGGAACTCACGATCTCTCCAGACACAACATCAAACAGGAACAAATTCAAAGTGTTCAGTAAGGTTTATTTTCACCTAAATCGAACAATAGCTTCAACTTAACATGTGTTATGCATGCAGCCTCACAAAAAACGTAACAGCCAGTTTCTCGCCCCAGCCAAAAACTACAAACAATGAAAACAGCGTTAAACATACTAGTTTGCAAAATACAATATTTCTCTGAACGAATCTTGGGAAATAAATCAACAGTACTTACACAAACTTTACTCATCGGAATTCATTAAAGCCCAGAAAAGTAAGAGGCACACAATCCCTCGAAAATTGAAAAAACTCTCCCCTGATTCGTTCAGAACAACACCAATATTAAATTCACATACACCAGAAAAATTCGAAAGAATCGGAATAATCAAACACAAAGTATTCTACATAATTTTCTAACAAAAATTGCGTGCAGAAGATATTAACTGAGTTCAATCTGAAATCATCACGTAATTCAATTTACCAAAACAAATTGCGAAATCCCAAAAACATATTTAAATATTACTCACAGTTAAACTTGACGTATATCTTTAATCTGTTAGTGTGTGGTGATTTCAACTGCCCTTCTGTCAAATGGGTGAGTCAAGGAGGCATAGATAATGTGTTGATGCCAACTAATATTGATGGTTTTTCCTCCAGTATTGTTGATACATTCTCTTTCATGGAACTAATGCAATTCAATAGTATTGTAAATAATAATGAAAGAATACTCGACCTTGTATTGTGTACTGGTGATAATATAAATGGAATTATTAGAAATGAAAATCCGTATGTCACAGAAGATGAGCACCATCCCTCTTTGGAATTTCTTTTTGATATTGGCACTAGGCATTTTCTGAACATCAAAACAAGCTCTGTTGTATTCAATTACAGAAAGGCCAACTATGAAATAATGAATAATTTACTTGAAACAATAAATTGGGATGATGTTCTCCGGGATGATGATGTCAATTGCAAAGTGAACTCATTTTATCATATCATGAATGAAATTGTAAGAGAGAATGTTCCAGAGAAAATAATAAACAAAAAATTTCCAGTTTACTTTTCCATGAAAACTATCAATTTAATCAAAAATAAACTAAAAATACATAAAAGATGGAAGAAGTATCATGACTTAAATGATTTAAATCGTTTCAAACGCTTGAGATCACGATGTAAGGAACTGATATTTTCTGATCACACAAATTATTTAAGAAATATGGAGAATGAGCTTGTGAGTTGTTCAAAAAATTTTTTCAAGTATGTTGCTCGTAAGAGAAACCATTCCCGTTTTCCGGATGAGATGAATTTTGGGGCTGAAACAGCTAACAATCCCGAGAGCATGTCTGAGCTCTTCGCCGGGTTTTTTCATGGTGTGTACGAGCCTGAAAAAGATCAAATTAATTCAACTTTTGAACATGTTCAAAATCTCTATAGTAGTGATTATTTGCCCTGTATAGTTTTTGAATTGGAAGAGGTCATAACCTCATTGGGATCCTTGGATAGTTCTAAAGGTGCTGGACCGGATGGTATTCCCCCAATATTGTTTAAAAATTGCGCACAATCTTTGGGTCCCCCGCTTCTTCACATATTCAATCATTCTTTGAGAACTGCAACATTTCCGGATCAGTGGAAAATCTCATCAATCACTCCAGTGCATAAAAAAGGTACGATTAAAGACGTCGAAAACTATAGGCCGATCAGCATCATGTCTGTCATCCCAAAGATCTTTGAATCATTGGTGAACAAATATATTTTCAATCATACTAAGAACTTAATAATCGAACAACAGCATGGTTTTTTCAAGGGGCGAAACCTTGAAACCAATCTATTAAATTTTTCTGAGTATCTTCAAGTAAATATGGATAAACAAACTCAAGTCGATGTTATCTGTTCCGACTTTAAGAAAGCCTTTGACAAAATAAGTCATAAAATATTGCTCCGGAAGCTCGCTGAGGTAGGAATATGCGGTGATTTGTTGAGATGGATCTCCTCTTATATAACTAGAAGGTCTCACTTTGTTACCATAGATGGTGTTAGATCTTCTATATTTTATAGTACTTCAGGGGTTCCTCAGGGTTCGCACCTAGGACCTCTGTTCTTCATCATATACTTAAATGATATAGGGACATGTTTTAGGGATTGCAGTTTTTTGCTTTACGCTGACGACCTGAAGTTTTTCAGAGCAATTAATGGCGTGGAAGACTGCGCTTTGCTTCAGGGGGACATTAATAGATTATTTGTTTATTGTTCGGTGAATAATCTTTTCCTGAACTATGAAAAATGTCACAAAATCACTTTCAGTAGAAACTTGAATATTATAGAGAATCCGTACACTGTGGGAAATTATCCTCTTATGAAGGTGGAAAGCATTTTGGACTTGGGGGTAACATTCGACAAAAAACTTCTTTTCGACCGGCATGTTGAAAACCTTGTGAGAGATGTCAATAGGTTGCTCGGATATGTTCTTCGACACTGTAGAATTTTCAACAATAATAAAACCTTTTTGATGATGTACCATTCCTTTATTTATAGTCGATTGAATTTTGCATCAGTAGTTTGGAATCCCCAATACAGATATTATATAGATAGAATCGAGAGGATACAAAATAAATTTCTGAGATTTCTTGCCTTCAGAAATAATATAATTTATAGCAATCATGAATACTCTCATATCCGGAAAAGATTTGGCATAATGGAGCTGCAGAATCGTCGACAAATGACCGACATTGTTTTTTTGTATAAAATTGTTAATGGCATTCTCTGTGTGCCTACACTTCTACAGTCAATTCCGTTTAGGGTACCTGATATTCGTTTGCGTAATAGAGATACATTTTATGCTCCTTTGCGGAGGACAAGTAGTGCACAGAATGCTCCTATTTTCAGAATGGTCACTCTGTTTAATAGCCTTGGTGGTGGCTTGGATGTCTTCGATATATCTCTCCGCGCTCTCAAACATGATCTCAGGAATATTCTCTCATAAAAGAAAAAAAAAATAAAAAGAAAAAAATTGTTTTCCGTTCACCCATATTTTACTGTAAAATTGGTTTATAATATGTTTTGTATTGGATCTGTATCGTACTCAAATCATTTAAATATTTCAGACGATGTAATTATCTGTTATTTGGAATAGGAGAATACTTATTTTGGGCTATGCCTGTCTGTATTCCATGTAGAACATTAAACATAAACATTAAACATAAACATAAACATAAACTTTAATAACTAATCACACAAACTATCGAAAGATATTCAGACCCCATTTCTTTCATCTCAACTATTGAGAGCAAAGGAATCTTACGAGGAGAAATCTAGCTCGTGAGCTTCGACCGTAAATAACGAAAAAAATCCCCGGGAACTTTCTATACCCATCAATCTTATGACCACAGAAAATTCTGGTTACACAGAATTGAAACGATAAATTCACGGTATTGAACAAAACTATACGGAAATAATTTCTATAATACATATATTGAAATATTATATGTAGAAAATCATTAGGGATTCATAATTTAGACTCAAAATAAAATCACGATTTCAATTCATAACGCGACCATAATTACAGCCCATCACGGGTTGTATAACTACGAAAACAGCGTGAAAGGGTATTATACAGTTACAATGTTTTTAAAATGTTCCCAACATGACTCTTTGCGCCGGGTACTATTTACTGAATTTCAATTCGATCAGATTAATATTTTTTGTAGATAATATTGAGTAGAGGAAAAATACAATTTTAGTTGGTACCTGCCGACACGTGTTTCTGCTAGTTGGCTTCTTCAGGACAGGGCAACCAAGAAACCAAGAAAAGGTGGAAAGATAACTGAAAAACAGGTGACACCACAACAGGAGCGAGCAACCAATTTGTGCCTTCAGCTCTAGGACTTCCAATTCGGAGATAAACTATGGCATCGGCACGAAGGAAGCATAAGCCACCTGTGCGATGCGATGTATCTCTGCTCCTTTTGCGGAATTACCCGTTATACTTTTCCATTTTAATAAACTTATCCGCGTTATCCTATTTTCTTATAAAATTTTAGATAGGTTTGGCCTCGAACAACTAGGAAGATTTTATCCATTAACGAACATATATTTAGACTCAAAAGCTACCCTGAAAATCCAGTCTCATTTCTTTCGAGAATTATCGTGCTTACGGACGGCCGACCGAACGGACAGAATTGGTTGGAATACCGGGTTAACAATGCAGTTAAAATGTTGCATTTTTGCGCGTATGTTCTGGGGAACATCGCGTTATAGTTTTGCCCAAATGTCTGTAACTTTCGAATTTTTTGAAAAAAATGGTCTCAAACGATTAAGTTCGACTCCCCAATGAAGAATTCGAGGTCAAATTTGATTCTGTCCGGCCGGCCGTCCGGCCGTCCGGCCGTTGCCACGATAACTTGAGAACGAAAAGAGCCAGCGACTCGAAATTTTCAGGGTGGGTTGCGCATCCCAATACGACGGACAAGTTCGTTAATGGGCATAATCGGCCCAGTGGTTTCCGAGTAATAATTTTGTTTTCAACCAATATGGATCCGATCGAATTGAAACTTGGTGGGTAGTTGTAGAATATGAACTTAAGCACGTTTGTGAAATTTTGTGCGAATCGTATGGCTAGAAATTTAAAAAAAAAATATTAAAAAATATTTTTGTTGTCACGATAACTTGAGAACGGAATGAGATAGCGGCTTCAAATTTTCAGGTTAGGATGTGCACCAGAACGCGTCAATTCAGTTTATTTATGAGCATAATCGGCCAAACGGTTTTAGAGTTATAGCCATCTGAAATTTTCTGAAATTTGGTGGTTTTTTGTTCCTCATTAACTCGAAAAATACTGAACCGATTGAATTCAAACATGGTTATTAGTTGTAGAATGCCAACGCAAAAATATTTGCAAAATTTGGTGAGGATAGCATTTGTAGAAAATTTTAAATAAATCATAGAAAATAAAAAAAAAAAATTCTATATATCAGTAACTATTCATTCGAAATTGCTGAAATTTTGCAAGAGCCTTCATAACCTAACTCTACTGCCAAGTTTTAAGTTTTAATACGATCGGTTAAATATTGTTGGAGATTCGAGCATTCTTGTGTGAGTTCAGTAGATGGGTGACCGTTGCCTCGATAACTTTCGAACGAAAGGAGATAGGGACTTGCAATTTTCAGGGTAGGTTGCGTATCCGAAGGGGAGAGTTGAGTTCGTTTTTGGGCACAATCGGTCAAACGGTTTCCGAGTTATACCCACCTGGAATATTATTTCCTTAATAAGTCAAAAAATAAATATTCGATCGAAATGGCGCTTTGTAACTAGTAGTAGAACATCAACATAAAGACGTGTTTAAAATTTTGTAAGAACCGTACCCCTAGAAAATTTGAAAAAAATTACGAAAAAAAAAAATTTTAAGAATCGTACCCCTAGAAAATTTTAAAAAAATCACGAAAAAAAAAATTGGTTCAAGCACTGACGTGAAGTCAGAAGCTTTTGCGCGTATGTTCTATTGTCCATTCTTCTGTATTGGACACCCTTAATCGAATTTACCATGATAAATTATGTTGTCCATTATCCTGTATTGGACACTCAATTCGAATTTACCATAGTAAATTCGAATTGAGAGTGTCCAATACAGGAGAATGGACAACATAATTTATCATGGTAAATTCGATTAAGGGTGTCCAATACAGAAGAATGGACAATAGAACATACGCGCAAAAGCTTCTGACTTCACGTCAGTGCTTGAACCAATTTTTAACTCTGCGATTACATTGCGCTAGAGAAAATTAACTTCAAGTTAGGTTAGCTTGCACACAACAACGAATAACGACAAAATTTAAGATGGGGGTAACTCCGAAACCGTTCGGCCGATTATTATTATTATTATTATTAAACGATGAAAACAGTTGAGGAACAGGCCTATAAACTCACAATAACAAAATTCAACAAAACAAGTATTTCAAGAAGATTAAATTACATTGAAAAAAAAAAGAAATAACAGAAAACAACTATGTGGTGAAGAAAGATAATAAGAGTCGAAAATTAGTGATCACGGAGCCAGTTATCAAATGAGTTCTTAAATGCATTCACAGAAACCGTCAACGAACTTAACTGTCCTATTCGGATGCGCAACCTATCCAATTGCAAGTCGCTATCTCCTTCTGTTCTCGAGTTATCGTGAAATACATAATATTTTTTATAATTTTATTTAATTTCCTTGTGATGAGATCCTGACGAAACTAGCCACCAAGTTCAATTCGATTCGATCTGTATTGTTTGAAAACAAAATTAGTACTTGGAAATTGTTGGGCCGATTATACCCATTAACGAACTCAACTGTCTCATTTGGATGCGCCACCTTCCCTGAAAATTTCAAGTCGCTATCTCTTTCCGCTCGAAAGTTATCGTGGCAAAGGATGGCTGGACAGAATCAAATTTGGTCTGTAATTTTTCATCAGTGAGTCGAATCTAATCCTTTGAGACCATTTTCGGCCAAATTCGAAAATTACAGACATTTGAGCAAAATGATAACTCGCTGTTCTCCAGAACATGCGAGCAAAACTCACAAATATTTGGGCAAAATGATAACGCCCTCGTACTAGCTAGAATTCTCATTTTCATGGGTGTTGAAAATTATCTACCCACAATTACGCAGGTTAATAATCACAAAACATAAACCAAATGGCCATATTCCAGATGATATATCCTGTTTTCGGCCACCTTGACAATAGATGAACAAGCCTACGTATACAACGCAACGTTGCGTCGCTCGAGTGACAACGTGTATACTGTATATCTATAAAATTCATGTGACAGAATTCTATCGCCCCGTTTGTATCTCCATGAACATTCCCCCTCAGTGAATCGCTGAAATAAATTGCATCTTTGATCATGCAAATTGAACTGTTGAATAGTCCAAATTTAGAGAATTCCAAAACTGGAGTAGATAAATTGCGTTGTGAAAGTATACTTTAGAATATGTTAACATTATTATTAATGTTTGTCTACAGGCTAGATAATTAATTTCAATTAACAATTCCTATTCCAATTTCTATTCAGTTTCTAAAACTTCGACAAATATCATTCAAAAGTTATCTCTGTAGAAAGATGCCATAGAACTGAAAATTTTAAAGAGTGAATCCCTAGAGATTGCTCATAATACGAAATCCGTGTTTCAATTAACGATAAATGCAGGGCTCATGTGAATCTGCAAAAGATTACCTTATCGGAAACCAGCTCTGCTAAATAAAGGGTTGGGATAAATTATGGAACCAAGTAAATATCTTTGTGAATATCCTCAATGTTTTCCATCTGAATGGGAATCCCTGTATATGATTGCAGATCTTGAAAGACCTTGTTATTGCGAATTGGGGCATACTAAGTTTAGTGGAAATAAATTGTAAAATTTGGTTCAAGCACTGACGTGAAGTTTGGAGCTTTTATGCGCATGTTCTATTGTCTACTCACCTCTATTGGACACTCTTTATGTAGCATGGATATATGCCGTTTTCTCAGCTTTATATTATATGAATATATTTCATACCATTTTAATGACAGACTTCAAGTAACGAGAAAATTGTCTATAATCTCATAATTTTCAATTCTGTCATAGAATTCTATTAGAATTGAAATACGGAAAAACTTACGCCATCGAAGTAATCACCTAGTTTTAATTGGATCAGATTTGTATATTTTGAGGAAACATCAACAAAATTTCAGATGAGTAGAACTCCAAAACTATTTGGCCGATTATCCCAATTAACGAACTCAAATGTTGCATTCGGATGCCCAACATAGCCTGAAAATTGCAAGGCGGTATCTATTCCTGTTCTCAAGTTATCGTGAAATACCTAATATTTTTTCATAATTTTTTTAAAAGTTTCTAGTGGCATAGAAGCCAACCTGAAAAAAATGTTAGAGCACGCGGTGTTTCCAAGTATTAACCGTGCCCAACACTGCTTGGCTTCATTGTTCGTACCGTATTTAGCATATTCAGTGTGGTATGGCCGCGAACAATATTTCATTTCTAACTCTGCAATTATATTTATGATACAGTTCTATATCTGCAAGTTTGCGAAATGTTCCTATCACATCCAAAAATGCCAAAGAAAATTATTCTAGAATTCAATAGAATATCGTAATTATTTCCGAAATTAGTATCCCACAATTTAAAATTCATTTCTAGGACATGAACGAAAGAAGATAGGGACTTGCAATTTTCAGGGTATGTTGAGTCTCCGAATGGGACAGTCAAGTTCGTTTACGGGCCTAATCGGTACAACGGTTTCAGAGTTATACCCACCTGGAATATTATTTCCTCAATAACTCAAAAAATATAGACTCGATCGAATTGAAGCTTGGTAACTAGTTTCAGAATATCGACATAAAGACGTTTTCAAAATTTTATAAGAACCGTACTCCCATAAAATATCAAAAAAATTACGAAACAAAAATTGACTCAAGCACTGACGTGAAGTTAGAAGCTTTTGCGCTTATGTTCTATTGTCCATTCTCCTGTAGTGGACCATGGTAAAGGTCAGTGCTTGAACCAATTTTTTTTGTTTCAGCGCTAAATATTGAATTATTTATGTCAGAAATGAATATGACGTTTTGTATTATGACAGTCAATTCTGATGTGATAGATTTTATTCTCTATGTTTTCGAAATGATTACGTAATTTATATATTCCATAGCAAGTGATGAAATGAAATTCATCCAAAATACTCACGAATCCAAGTGTTATTATTACACATCAAGTGATGGATGATGTGATCAAATTCGAAATTAAATGGGTGAAGAATTTTGTATCATTGTTTAGAAGATAATGATACATACTACATTCACACTTTGGAATAAATACAACACTGTATGCTTGATAATATGTACAGTTTTATTTACACAAGTCTACAAACGTCAACTTTACCGTCACATTAAATACCGTCGATTACTGAGGTTCCTAACAGTATCAAAACTCTATACTTTCACATTGTAAGTCTCTACCGTCTAATGATCTTTTACAACACTTGCACCTCTAATCAGTTTTTCGTCTAAGTAGGAACCAACTTCCTTAATAACTTCTCTCGTGCTCCGCAGCACCCTTCGAACACCTGCCGTTCTCCTGTATTAACCCTTGATATCTCCCTCCCCCTCTCTCTCTGAGCTAAGGGCTGTACTACAACGGTAGTACTCAACGCTGATTGGTAGATCCTCTACCTTGCGCTACTCCGCTGAAACCAACGGGTTTGCGTGGGAACAATATCAGGAGCGTTACTGATTTCTGAGAACTGCACACCCAAGAAGGCACTTCAAAGATTTAGATGACAGCCAACATGCATATGATGTTACGCACTTCCTCTTCAGAGACAAGTAGTCTGCGAGTCTAGACGACTAAGTGCCTTTGACGCGCCTCCAGACTCAATATTCGATATCATGGAAATGTTTCAGGATCTCTTCAGACAGGGATATAATCCAGAAATGCGTCTAAAATATCTGTTCGAACGTCGCCGTCGTTCAACTTCATCTGCACCAGTAAAACTAATCTTAAGTATATTATTTACAAGGGTGAAAATATAATGATACTTACATGGGCTATACTCTATAGCAGTTATGGAGAAATAATATTGAAGTTTCTCAAAATGTAACGTCATCATAACATACAGTATTCTACTGCAAGAACTCATCGATTCCAAGTTCCTATTTATTCATCCGATTGAATAGTGGAGAACTATGTAGATATTCCAGCACGGGTGTGCCTCGAAGGTCGACTCGGCAAACAACGTAGGCAACCACAAGATTTGGAATGGAATTACTCAGCAAATTGAATTGTAAGGCAAATTATTCCAGGATTCATTTGGATTTCAGGTGTGTTATCCAGGAGCGGCAAATTTATTCATGAGAAGCGGTACGGACGTATATTCCGGGAATTTTTGTGCCCGGTATACCTGCATCTTTTACGATTGCCTCCAGTCATTACGCATTTATCATGTCCTGCTTTGGTCATTTCGGGGATATAAGGATATTATTTGTATCGGATGAACTCCCTATTCTTTACGTTTTTGCGCGTATGTTCTGGCGAACATCGCGTTATCATTTTGCCCAAATGTCTGTAACATTCGAATTTTTTTACGAAAATTGTCTCTAAAGATTCGGTTCGACTCCCCAATGAAGAATTCGAGGTCATATTTGATTCTGTCCGGCCGGCCGTCCGGCCATTATCACAGTTATCGTGGCATAACTTGAGAACGGAAAGAGCTAGCGACTTGAAATTGTCAGGGTAGGTGGCGCATCTCAATACAACTGACAAGTTCGTTAATGGGCATAATCGGCCCAATGGTTTTCGAGTAATAATTTTGTTTTCAACCAATATAGATCCGATCAAATTGAAACTTGGTGAATAGTTGTAGAATATAAACCTAAGCACGTTTTTGAAATTTTGTGAGAATCGTATCACTAGAAAATTATTAAAAAATATTTTTGTTGTCACGATAACCTGAGAACGGAAAGAGATAAAGGCTTGAAGACTTCAGGTTAGGTTATGCATCTGAATATGACATCTGAGTCTGTTTATAAGCATAATCGGCCAAACGGTTTAAGAGTTATAGTCATCTGAAATCTGGTTCATTTTTGTTCCTCATTATCTCGAAAAATACATAACCGATTGAACTCAATCATGGCTAGTAGTTGTAGAATGCCAACGCAAAAATTATTGCAAAATTTCGTGAGGATAGTATTTGTAGAATATTTTTAAAAATGGGTTCAAGCCCTGTGGACAGGAGCTTTCTGGCGCTCTAGTTCAAACAGACAAATTATATCTCCAAAAGTATTGGTTTCTCAGAGTTGGGAATTATATCAATTTATTCTTATGATAGAACTGCATCATAAAGGAAATTCAATTCAAATAATAGTATAATTTTCAAGATTAAATGAGCAATCTGAGAATGAGAACTGCACCATAGAAGAAATCAAATTAAAATAGCTGAAATGAATTTGACTCTCTCTTATAGAATAGGATGATATGTACGAGTATGAACACAGACCATTTAATAAAGCTTAGATAGAATAATTATAGCATTCTGTGAAAACATAGAAGTACGATTCATTATTGAAATTTAGAAAAATCATATCTCTGAAAGCATTAGCTTGTTGGAGTTGAAAATGATGTCAATGAATTTTTATCGTGAAACTGCATCTCAAATAAAAATTGAATTTGAAAATGTTACTTAGAAAAAAACTTTTATTTCGTTACTCCGAAACCATCAGGCCTATTTTGCCCAATAACGAAATTAACCGAGATATTCATCTCCCTAACCTACTCTGAAAATTTCAACTGCCTAGGTCATTCCGTTCGAAAGTTATTGTAGAATTTTTTTTTAATTTTCAAATTTTTTTTGACACTTTGCGGTAGCCTGGTCAATACAAAACTTCACATGCGTATAAAGGTCGTTATTCTTCAATTTGATGCTAAATTTCAGATAGATCGAGTGATCGGTTTCGGAAATATTCATAAAAAACTGTTTTTACTAAAATCGGCCATAAATCCGAAACCGCTCGATGGATTTTGCCCATTAACGAACATAACCGAGATATTTACGCTCCAAACCCACCTTGCAAATTTCAATCCTCTAACTCTTTTAGTTCGAGAGTTATCGTGCCTACGACTGGCCGGACAGAATCGATTTTGACCTCGGATTCTTGATCAGTGAGTCGAACCAAATCGTTTGAGACCATTTTCAGCCAAAAATTCGAATATAACAGACATTTGGGCAAATTGATAAGCACTCAGTTCCGAGGAACTACGGCTTTTCCTTATCCCATAGGGTAGTATGTCCAAAGTTGGTCTGCAACGATTGGTGATTCCTTGGCTGAAAATACCTCGCCTTAGACGAATGTGATTCCACGGGAGCGATTCCTGGGTTTAGGGTAATTCCAGGAATATAGTCGATGTTAACGTTGCACCAAAATGGATGAGAGCACTGACATTTCATCCACTCCAGATATAGATATTGCCTTAACCCTGACCTTGGAGACGACAGAGGGTCGGGGTTTAGTATTAAATTCTTCATCTCCTTTCAAGTGGTACATGGTCTTTGGGATCTGTCTGAGATCACTACCGATATACTAATGGTTTTGGGACACCAGAGAGTCCAGCTGATGTGGCGATAATGCGTCGCTAGCACCCTTCAAATATAAACTTAATTCTAACTTTATACAAGTAGAATTGCTATCCTTATTGAAATCCTACAATGATGTAGTATTGTGAGTGAGCAAAAATCGTTTTAGTGCCAGCTCCTCCTACGGTATTTCAGACCAACTGGATTTAACTCCGAAAGAACAGCCAAACAGTGAAAAATAGGTTTATTATAATATTCCTCTCCATAAAACTGCTACGAAGACAACCGAAAAAGCGTGAAACATTTCGTTTTATGTTCGCTACAAAACCCACTTCAAAAACTTCGGTAATATTCTGTTTAGTTACGAAGTGAAGTTCCACTCAAATGAACACGTTAATAAACGGAGATGTCGCCATTGGAGGAAAAAACAGGCCTAGGAACCCTATCTGACATTTTGTGTGAGTTTGTATTGTTTCCGGATTTAATTTCTCAAGTTTCAGGCAACTATGTGCACGCCTGAAGAAATAGTGGGTTTCACAACACTTTGATTGACTCATCAATTGCCGCTTGTTCACTCCAGTATACTGGTCGATATAAAAATTACCGGAAACTTATGATTTTAATACGTGTTAGATATTTGGAAACAATTCATTTATTTTAAGTTTGTAACAATGTACGAATTATTGCAGAATTTTAGCGAATTATGTAATTGATGAAGATGGTAAGGACCATCCATGTTAGATCATATGGCAATTGAATTTGATTTCGAAGTCATATTTCCTCAAGAAAAACATGAACCTGCAACAAGAATTTTAAACTTTCAATGAACACCACCAGAGTTTCAAAAAGATGTTGTACGTGAGTAAAGGTCTCAAATAAATCGGTATAAATCTCGCAGGGAAAGATTTTTTTCAACAATAGTGAGACATGCTCTCTAAATATTAGCTGTCAATAGAAAATGATTCCGATGTATCTAGAGCAACTTGAGGATGGAATCACCTCACAACCTCCCTTGATCACAACTGAAGGAAGCGAAGATCCGGGAAAGAAGGTTTCTTAAGAACATTTGTTGTATTTAACTTCAAACCGTTTGACGAACAGTAATTTCCGATAAATCTTCTTTTATCTACTGATTCAAAAGAGGGGGATGGAAGGTGAGCATCATCACAATGAAAATATATATCAACAAATTTGACTACTCGATAAATATCCGCTATATAGATGAAGAATAACAGAGTACAAACAAGAATGGAACCCTGTGGTACTCCCGATGGGATGTGGACTATATTCAGAGCAAGTATTGTGCATCTAGGGAAGGAACATGTAATGAGAGTATTAAAATCAGAAAGCAAGATCCTGTACTACCAGGTGAATTTCATCAGCCAATCTTGTGACGAAATGATTAAGAGAGTAAGCATCGAAAATAACTTCACTACGATGCTACATAGAAAGAAAGACTGGAACAGGCAATCCACCACCCAAGAGCTGGCGCTGCAGTATATGGATGGGGCAGGCACCAAATGCTCAATATCGCTAGGCTCCTATCCGACAGGCCGAAACGCTTGGACTCGAAAGATGCGTGGAAATTAACCTAGAAATAAACTATCAGAAATGTGATATAGTAACCCATTCTGACAGTCAAGCTGCTATTAAAGCTCTGAGCTCCCAGCTTATCGAGTCTAAGCTAATATAGGAGTGCCGAAGAAACCTTAATCAAGTAGGCAGGAACACCAGAGTCTCCTTGGTCTGGGTTCCTGGTCACACGGGATATAAAGGAAATGAGGAGGCCAACACACTAGCCAAGAAAGGAGCACGAACCCTTTTATTGGCCCAGAACCCTACAGTGGGGTAGGTAGATACACATACATAAGTGCATTTCGGATGAAAGAAGAAACTGAAAGAGGTATAATCTGAAGCTCTCTCCCAAGAAATATATAGATCTCAGTGAAAACCCGCTGCACATTTCAAAGAAGTATCATCAAATCCAAAGTAGCTCAATTTAGCACATAGCAGTTCATCTTCCCCATCCAATGATCTGAAAATATCATCGGTTATGTTTAACAGAAGAGTGGTAGTACTGTAACTCTTCCTGATATTCATAAATCAGGTGGAACAATATCTTTTCAAGTACCTTCTATAAAGTTTTGCAGCACATTGATCGTGCGAAAGCCGGCAAAACTCTCTGGATTTATGACCTTGGGTAACGGATTTACAATACAGTACTTCCAAGCAGTCGTATAAAAGATCGTGCACACTATGAATGGACCTGCATGGACCGTCACGAACCGGACTAGAAAAGTCTGCCCGTGAAGGTGACCGTGTTATTTAATGGAACAGCTCACAGTAGGCCTGCACCAGCGCGTACCGTCACCAGCAAGTTTGCGATGTAATACAGGATGCATGATTGCCTGTGCTGGTCCATGCCGGTCCTTGCAGATATAGTGTGCCAGATTTTTAATACCTACACTCAATGCAAACATTGACAATATGCGTCTGTTTGTTTGTGTTAGACGTTAGACCGATGTCGATTGGGCGAGTAGACCGTGCTGCAGCCTAGAGAGGCTTATTGCTCATTGGTCGGTCTCCTATTAGCTGATAGAGGCTCATGGTTGATCCCCTTGAGCTCGGGTAGCTGCCATAGGGTATCTTAGTCGATCCCCTATGTGGGCCTCATGAAAAATCCCCACTGCCTTGTCGATGTATTACCTACATAAGATCCATTTTCCTAGCAAGTATAGGATTAGGCCTTGACTAGGATGCTCGCACGGTTTCTGGCACTCAGGGTCATTTCGTCGCCACCATAGTATGTTAGCTGGACAGTCAAATATGACATGTGAGGCAGTTTCGTCTGCCTTCCCACATTTCCTACAAACAGGGTCTTCTCGGAGAATCCCCATGTTGTTCACGTGCTTTCTCAGGGTACAGTTTCCGGTTAGTAGGACAGTTACTGCCCTGAGCTTACCCTTACTCAGTAGTAGAACTTCTTTAGTTAGTGAGGGGTAGTGCTGCACCATCATTAACTTATTGTGCCACTGGCCCAAAGTTTCGTTCCAGTACCGAGTGTGCTGTGCAAGGATCCATTTTTGCGCGCGTGTTCCGCAAGGAACAGCGTGCTATCATTTCGTCACAATGTCTGTATTTTTCGAATTTTTTTTCGAAAATGGTCTCAAACGATTAGGTTCGACTTCTTGATGAAGAATTCGAGGTCAAATTCAATTCTGTCCGTCCGGTCCGGCCGGCCGGTCCGGCTGGCCGTTAGCACGATAACTCTCGAACGGAACGACTTAGAGCGTTGAAATTTGCAGGGTAGTTTTGTAGCGTAAATATCTCGGACAAGTTCGTTAACGGGCGAAATCCACCGAGCGGTTTCGGAGTTAAGGCCGTTTTTAGTCAAAACGTTTTTAATGAATATTTCCGGAACCAATCACTCGATCTTTCTGAAATTCGGCAGCAAATTGTAGAATCATGACCTTTATATGCCTGCGAAGTTTTGTTTTGATCGGACGGCCCTAAAGTAGCAAAAAAAAATTTCAAAAATTTTAAAATTTTGTTTTCAGGATAACTCGAAAAATACTGATCTGATTAAATTGAAACTCAGTAGTTAGATGCAAAAGACCAATGCAAACACTTTTGCAAAATTTCGTGAAGATCACGTGACATGAAGAAAATAAAAAAATTACTACTATTTCGCGAAATGCTTTGCTTAAAATGCCGAAACCTATTTTTTTGAGGTTCATGCTGCCCTTTCCGGACATTTTTCGTTGTGCGCATGCGCAGATGAGAAGTCATTTAACTGCTGTAGTTTTCGTCAGAGAGGATTGGGGTTTTGGGGTGGCGGATGCTATTCCTCCATAGAATCCAGATCCCTGATGAGGGTCTGCGCATGCGTAGATTAAAGATGCGATATCTTCCGAACCACTAGTGTTGGAGAATCGGAGTTTTTTGTAAGGTGTGTTATTTTGAAAGGACTTTTAGCCGCGAGTAGATTGCGCATGCGCAGAAGAGAAGTGACTGTTTTTGGGTTGGATGGGTTATGTTGGGAGGGCTGAGTCGATATTGTGAGGTTTTAAAAGAATATTCATAGCAATTCAGTGCTCGGACACTAGTCAGTTTGGGGGAAATACCGTTGTTTCCGAGTTGAAGTGTGCATACCGTGGCCCTGGGGCCAATTTTGAAATTGATGTAACCCCTTACGGGCATTTTTCGTTTTGCGCATGAGCAGACCATCAGTGATTTAACTGCTGAAGTTTTCGTCAGAGAGGATTGGGGTTTTGGGGTGGCGGATGCTATTCCTCTACAGAATCCCCTGGTGAGGGTCTGCGCATGCGTGGATTCAAGAGGCGATATCTCCTGAACCACTAGTGTTGGAGAATCGGAGTTTTCTGTATGGTGTGTGATTTTGGGAGGACTTTCAGCCGCAAGTAGATTGCGCATGCGCAGAAGAGAAGTGACTGTTTTTGGGTTGTATGGGTTATGTTGGGAGTGCTGACCCGATATTGTGAGGTTTTAAAAGAATATTCATGGCAATTCAGTGCAAGGACAAGTCAGATTGGGGGATGTAGCGTTGTTTCTGAGTTAAAGTGTCCGTATCGTGGCCCTGGGGCTAATTCCGAAATTGATGTTACCCCTTACGGGCATTTTTCGTTATGCGCATGAGCAGACCATCAGTGATTTAACTGCTGAAGTTTTCGTCAGAGAGGATTGGGGTTTTGGGGTGGCGGATGCTATTCCTCTACAGAATCCCCTGGTGAGGGTCTGCGCATGCGTGGATTCAAGAGGCGATATCTCCTGAACCACTAGTATTGGAGAATCGGAGTTTTCTGTATGGTGTGTGATTTTGGGAGGACTTTCAGCCGCAAGTAGATTGCGCATGCGCAGAAGAGAAGTGACTGTTTTTGGGTTGTATGGGTTATGTTGGGAGTGCTGACCCGATATTGTGAGGTTTTGAAAGAATATTCATGGCAATTCAGTGCAAGGACAAGTCAGATTGGGGGATGTAGCGTTGTTTCCGAGTTAAAGTGTCCGTATCGTGGCCCTGGGGCTAATTTCGAAATTGATGTTACCCCTTACGGGCATTTTTCGTTATGCGCATGAGCAGACCATCAGTGATTTAACTGCTGGTGCTTTCGTCAGAGAGGATTGGGATTTTGGGGTGGCGGATGCTATTCCTCTATAGAATCCCCTGGTGAGGGTCTGCGCATGCGTGGATTCAAGAAGCGATATCTCCTGAACCACTAGTGTTTGAGAATCGGAGTTTTTTGTGAGGTGTGTAATTTTGGGAGGACTTTCAGGCACTAGTATATTGCGCTTGAGCAGATGAGAAGTGAATGGTTTTGGGTTGTTTGGGTTATGTTGGAAGCAATGAGCCGATATTGTGAGGTTTTAAAAGAATATTCATGTCAATTCAGTGCACGGACACAAGTCAGTTTGGGGGAAATAGCGTTGTTTCCGAGTTGAAATGTCTGTATGGTGGCCCTGAGGCTAATTTATAAATAACTATATTCGGTAGATCTATATTAAAATACGTTCGGATTTGGAGAAGAGGCAATTGCGTTCCAAACGGAGGTCCCACAACCGCATTTTTTTTCGATCTACGGTAAAGCTAACAGCCAAACTGTATTGATAGCAATATTTGTTAAAGGAACCTGAAAAAAAAAAAAAGCACTGACGTGTAGTCAGTACTCTTTGGCGCGCGTGTTCACGGTGGCTAATTTGAATTGAATGATGAGTACTTCAAGCTCAGTAGATAGAGCGAGCCGAAGATCTTCCCAAAGGATAGTGGACACCATTCACTGTCGGTTCAAAAATTAACAGTGCTGTATCTAAGCTGCCATCAGGATAGATTAACAAAGTTGGAAAAGAACACAAGTGACTCTCCTTAGTCGCACAAGCTCCTAGAAGATTTGGGAGGGTCAGTATAATCCTAATCATGTTAATCGCACGCGCGCAAAAGCAGATTGACTTAACAATGAAAGAAAAAGTGTAAAAAGTCAATCTGCTTTGGCGCGCGTGCGATTAACATGATTAGGATTATACTGACCCTCCCAAATCTTCTAGGAGCTTGTGCGACTAAGGAGAGTCACTTGTGTTCTTTTCCAACTTTGTTAATCTATCCTGATGGCAGCTTAGATACAGCACTGTTAATTTTTGAACCGACAGTGAATGGTGTCCACTATCCTTTGGGAAGATCTTCGGCTCGCTCTATCTACTGAGCTTGAAGTACTCATCATTCAATTCAAATTAGCCACCGTGAACACGCGCGCCAAAGAGTACTGACTACACGTCAGTGCTTTTTTTTTTTTTTTCACAGCCGATTTGGTCACCTCTACTCCCGGCTCTAGCCCGAAGAGCGAGAAAGTCGAGCCCACTCTGAGCTGATGAGTGCATCAGTTCTTTCATTTCCTTCAACCTCCTTGGGCCTGGCACCCACTCGAGCTCAATTCGGTTCCTGGCAGCTAAGGTTACAAGATGCTGTCGGCATTCCAGCACAAGCCTGCAGTTAATTCGCCAGCTGGCTGTTGCCGTAAGTGATGCCTGACTGCCCGAGGGAATTCGTATGTTCCTATAGCGAATATTATCCTCTACACATGTCGTGATGGACCACTTCAAGTCCGGTCAAATTAGACCAAAAAATATGGGTAAGGTTACATAAATTCCCACCAAGCTGAAAATCGGTAAGATTGTTTAAAATATCATTAAGAATAAAATTTGAAAGTTCCCCATCTTTACCCTGTAAGGAAAAAATTTTATTCAAGGTCAAAGGTCAAAAAAAGTCAAAAAAAGAGTTTTTCGCGATTTTCAGCAAAACGGTAAGTTTTATCATAAAAATACCTCAGACAAAAATTGTAGATCATGAAATTATCTACAAAAAAATTATTAATACTTTTTTCTCTACGAGCCACTTTTTTTTGAGATATAACGATTCAAAAAGTTGTAAAAGTTGTAATCGTCATAATATGCACACGTTTCCTCGCCACCTATAGGTAGTGTACTACGTTTTTTTAACGTGGATTCCCCAGTAGGCCTATTCCACGGGTCGGTTTTGATCCTGTTTAATTTGAAACTATTGAAAAATAATGGATATTAGCAGAGATTGAAAAGATAAATGTAATTTAAGTTAAAAAAAAGTAGTAAAATTTAATCGTCCGAGTCGTAACTCTCAAAATCTTCTTCTTGTTCATATTCTTGATTTTCTTGTTCTTGTTCGTCTTGTTCTTGTTCTTCTTGTTCTTGTTCTTCTTCATCTTCATCCTGAGTGCATGTAAACTGCGTTAATAGCGATGTATCGCATGTTGCCTCTTTGGAATCAAACGGAACCTCTACTGTTGGTGATTTAATATTAGAGCACAACATATTTTTAGGGTATATTATCAAGTTCAAGTGTAGCTTCTTTATCAGCTAGACCCTAGAGACTGGGGTTGGAAGTTGGTCAACAATTCATTAGAACCAGTGCACACTTTACTTCCACCTGCGCCGGAAAAACTGCTGAACTCGATTTTTTGCAACTGCAAAAAGGGATGCAGTGCTAAATGTGCTAAATGTTCTCCGGCATGTACACATTGTCAAGGCCAGCTGTGCTCTAATATTGAATCACCAACAGTAGAGGTTCCATTTGATTCCAACGAGGCAACATGCGATACATCGCTACTAACGCAGTTTACATGCACTTCAAATTGAACAGCATCAAAACTGACCCGTGGAATAGGCCTACTGGGGAAACCAAGTTAAAAAAAAACGCGCTAAGTACACTACCTCATAGGTGGCGAGGAAACGTGTGCATATTATGACGATTACAACTTTTTGAATCGTTATATCTCAAAAACGGAGGCTCGTAAAGAAAAAAGTATTAATAAATTTTTTGTAGATAATTTTATGATCTACAATTTTTGTCTGAAGTATTTTTATGATAAAACTTACCGTTTTGCTGAAAATCGCGAAAAACTCATTTTTTTTACCTTTGACCTTGAATACATTTTTTTCCTTACAGGGGATAGATGGGGAACTTTAAAATTTTGTTTTTAATGATATTTCAAACAATCTTACCGATTTTCAGCTTGGTGGGAATTTATGTAACCTCGAATGTCTAAATTGACCGGACTATTCCGCCTGGAATATAGTGGTGCATTGCCCAAGCGACAACGAAATGCTCACATTGGGTGCAGTCCCATACTTTCCAGCTCCAGAGCGTCCAGCCATCACTAAAGCGACAACTGAATCTTTTTACAACGACATCATCAATCCCCAACACGTTGGAACCAAGATCTAAATCAGTAGCTTTAACCTCTTCCGCTGTCACCAGTCTGAAGGAAAGTTTTATATTCGAGTTAAATTCAGCTGAATAAAAAAAGTTTTATTTCAAATTAAAATTATCAGGCTCTTAAAAAACACCCTATATACTCCGCAGTTAATTACCCATTATCTCAACTACATTATCTACATTCCCCTCACAGAAATTCTCAAAAAAAATGGGGAAGGAAAGGTACAATACAATTCTATTGTTGTCAATTATATGAAAGGATATTTTTAGCTCCGAAATTGCCCCAAAGAAAATAAACCCTAATAAGTCAATGGGCGCACAACAAAGCAGATCCGTTCTTGAAGTGAAGCCTAGTTGTTAATGGAAATATAATAAATTGATATTCGTTTATCCGTAGAAGATAACTTATCTTTTATTATATCAATCAAAATCCCCCATGACAGACATGCAATATGGACTCGGTTAATTGGTTATCTCGGTGAGAATAAATATATATGATGCACTTTCATTTCAGTATTGATTTTCCAGAAAGATTATTACATGACCTCTGATTAAGCTGCTCCCTTGTCACATAAAACAGCCAGTTCGCATTTCCTCATCTTCCGGATATTAAATATTCCGCTAAACAACCAAAACTTCAAGAGAAAAATATAAAACATTTTTCAAATTGCCTAAAAAAATGGGTTAGTAAAGTCATCAACTAGTTAAAACAATTATCAACAAACCTAAAGTTAAGCAATTCGTCAGTTACATAACTGAAAAAAAAATGGAAAAGCACTGACGTGAGCTCACTCTGCTTTGGCGCGCTTGGTGAACGGGTAATTTATGAGATATCAACATTCTTATGGGCTTCTAGTGGCACGATCTTGACAACATTTTTAAGAACCTTGCATTAATTAACATCTGAACACAAAACTTCAACTGGATTGGATTTATAACCTCGGAAATGTTCGGAGGAAGAAAATCCCAATAATAATAACTCCGAAACCGTTGAGCCGATTATGGTCACTAACGAACTTACCCGACGCATTTATCAAATTCCAACTTTCTTACACATTTCGTTCGGGAGTTAAGTTTGACGTCGGATTCTTAATCAGTCAGTCGAAAGTAAACGTTTAAGTCAAAAATTCGAAAATTCCAGACATTTGAGCAAAATCATAGCGTACAAAACGGAAAGGGGTTTCCAAATTTCCGCGTTCCATCCGAAAACAATTAATGAACTACAGAATATTATTGAAATAGGTTAAAATAAGACTGTACTGCTTCTTAACAGCTTCTAGGAAATACAATTCGATAAAACTCCGGACAAAATCGGTTATATTTGAAATTGAATGTTTAGATTGCAACAAGCGCTATGTCGAGCAAACGAACAAAAAATTCTAACAAGGTGTAAAGAACATGTGGGATGAACTCGAAACAATAACGTCAATAAATCTGCTGTTGCAAATCATGTTTAAACAACCAGCCTGTCTAATACCGAAAATTCCATTGAACTGTTGAAAAATTTAAATAAATTGTACCTAGGAACCCTTGAAGTTATCGAAATTATAAATGGATTTGTTACTCAATAATTACCGAACCCCTTTCAATAACTCCTTGTTATTACTAATCGGTTCATGGGTTTACAGCCATTTATAATTTTCGAAAAAAAGTAATTTTTTGAGAATTAATGTAGATACAATTCCATTAGTTTAAAAGTTTGAAAAAAATTGAACAAAAAACCAGGTGAGAATAATGAAATGAAAGAGGGAAGGAAATTAAAAGTTCAATGAAAAATATAAAAAACTTTTTTAAAATAATACATGACTTTTTTTTGGTTTTTTTCAGTAAAAATTAAAAAAATACAGAGGGACAATTAATTTGTTTATAAAAAATTGTTTATTATACAAATAATGAAAATTAAAATAACAGTGATTTTTTTTTAAATCAAAGACCAAGATAAATACGATATGATTTGAAAAAAAGAAGGTTTCCTTGAAATTTCAAGTGGTAGAAAAAAATTGTTAATCAACAAATACATTTTTAAGCTACAAAATAATTCTTTTCAAGAAAGAAAAAATCATAATTTTCAGCAAAGATTATGTTTCCAAACAAAAAATTAATTATCTTATAAACAACGCATTGGTTTAAAACCGTTTCTTAAACAATAAGAGATAAAAAATATTGAAAATCATTTTTAAGTAACTTCCGAACATGAGAAAACGGATCAATGGTAATATTATAAAAATATTTGTTCAAGTAAGCATTATTTTTAACCTACGTAAATTGTTAATAACAAAGATAAAATTAAAAATTTTTTTATTTTTCCAACGGAAATTTATCCTATTGCCTTCCGAAAAATAGCTCTACGAAAGGAAAAAATTCTCCGATAATTTAACAATTATCGCAATGTTAATATTTGTGCAACAAAATATTAACTAATGATAACTAATTGAACACTCGCGATGAAAATTTTTGGACCACGGATTATTGTTGATTATTGATATATTGTCCAATACTACTCCAGTTCTAATGCTCTGAGACGAAGAGAGAGAATATTTGCCGGGTTCATTTGAAATTTTCAGGGAATATACTAAAATTTATTTACATTCTGAAAATGCAAAAAAAAATCTTTCTAGAAATTTATGATTAGGTGTTACACCTTAAGACTAACTGTAATGTCATCCCATACTTGAGTAAAGTAATAGGTGGCACGCTTTAGTAACGATTCATCAAAGAAGATGGAAACATTTGTCAGATGACAAAAATTGTAGTGGACAAGAGAGTAGTAAGAGACTATTTGGGAAGTTGGCACGAATTCTGTAGTTGCAAAGATGAATTTCGTTTATTAAATATGTGATGTCCCAGAAAATCATCAAGTACAGAAAAGATAATCTTCCTGGGCGATTGTTCGAGGCATGACAACGAACAAAAAATCTGATTGGCTGCAGTGCAGAATGGCTTCACTGAGGACAAACAAACAGTTCTAATCTAATCTCATACATTGTATTATGCCATACGGAATGAAAACAGATTATTTTTAATATTACTATTTTCTGGCTCAGTGATCCAGATAAGATCCGGTATTACCTGGCCCGGAATAGGATTATTTTACTGTAGGTAAATTTTTCTCGAAAGTGACTATTAAATTAAATTCTTAAAAAGCTCTGACGTGAAGTCAGTAGCTTTTGCGTTCATATTCTTCTGTATATTCGCGCCTCACACGCCCTCACGATATACTGCATGAACCTTCATGCCATCTTTTATCAACCGACTACTAGATTTCAGTTCGATCGAATGTCTATTTTTGAAAATATTGGGAAAATAAAATTCAGCTTTAAGGTTTCTGCGGAAATTGAGTAATATCTGACAAATAGTTTTGAAATATAAAATTTTTGAAGAATTTTTTTTTCTTTCTAGATCTTAAATTAATTCAAATAAATAAATGAACGCTCTTTATTCCTGACTCCTGACTTCACGTCAGTGCTTGAACCAATTTTTTTTTCGTAATTTTTTTGAAATTTTGTAGGGGTACGGTTCTTACAAAAAATTTTTTTCGTCATTTTTTTCAAATTTTCTAGGGGTACGGTTCTCAAAAAATATTAAACACGCCTTTATGTTGATTTTCTACTAATAGTTACCAAGCTTCAATTCGATCGAATCTTTATTTTTTGAGTTATTAAGGAAATAATATTCCAGGCGGGTATAACTCGGAAACCGTTAAACCGATTATGCCCAAAAACGAACTTAACTCTACTATTCGGATACGCAACCTACTCGGAAAATTGCAAGTCCCTATCTCTTTTTGTTCCAAAGTTATCGAGGCAACGGTCACCCATCTACTGAACTTACACAAGGGCTGCTCGAATCTCCAACAATATTTAACCGATCGTATTGAAACTTAGAACTTGGCAGTAGAGTTGGGTTATAAACGCTCTTGCAAAATTTCAGCAATTTCAGACAAATAGTTACTGATATATAGAATTTTTTTTTTAATTTTCAATGATTTCTTAAAAATTTTCCATAAATACTATCCTCACCAAATTTTGTAAGAATTTTTGCGTTGGTATTCTACAACTAATCACCATGTTTCGATTCAATCGGTTTAGTATTTTTCGAGTTAATGAGGAAGAAAAAACAACCAAATTTCAGATGGCTGTAGCTCTAAAACCGTTAGGCCGATTATGCTTATAGACAAACTTAAATGTCGTGTTCAGATCCACATCCTAACCTGAAAACTTCAAGCCGCTATATCTTTCCGTTCTCAAGTTATCGTGACAACAAAAATATTTTTCTCTAATTTGTAGCCATACGATTCGCACAGAATTTCACAAACGTGCTTAGGTTCATATTCTACAACTAGTCACCAAGTTTCAATTCGATAGGATTTATTTTGGTTGAAAACAAAATTATTACTCGGAAACCATTGGGCCGATTATGCCCATTAACGAACTTGTCCGTCGTATTGGGATGCGCCACCTACCCTGAAAATTTCAAGTTGCTAGCTCTTTCCGTTCTCAAGTTATCGTGGCAACGGCCGGACAGAATCAAATTTGACCTCGAATTCTTCATTGAGTAGTCGAACCAAATCGTTTGAGACCATTTTGGTCAAAAAATTCGAAAGTTACAGACATTTGGGCAAAATGATAACGCGATGTTCCCCAGAACATACGCGCAAAAATATAATTTTCGTATCATTATAGAAATAATAAAATATTACCAACTTCCCAACTCCGCACAAACTTATCGATTATTCCGTTCGATACCCCTCACCAATTGAAAAGCGAAACTTTGGATGCCAATAGCAGAGTGCACATTTTCCAGTACTCGACGGTCCTTCAACACATCCTCCAAAAGAAATTTCCCGTCCGCGTTTCCAGTGAACGTCAAAAGAACTGATTTTTGCATATTAAGCGAGAGCCTGAATAATTGAATACTGAGGTTTCCCCAGAAATGCGCTGAATTCGGTTTGACCCCGAAAAGAAAGAACCCGATGAAAAATTCGGCGATTTCCATGAAACTGTCTGGAATTTCAAACAGCCGGAATGGAGATATTTTTCACCTTCATTGGATTAGCCGTAAAAAAACCAGTCGAGTTTATTGTATTAGCGGTGAGCTTCTCATTGCATAGAAAGAGGATTCGAATATCTAATTTAGTAAACATTCCTGAAGATAAATGAATGAAAAATTTTGGAGAGATGGTTTAAGGGTATCATCTCATGCTCTAAAGGTATTCTTCACAGAACGTCTTCTTCTATACTTCTGTTATTGCAAATGAATTCAAGAAAAATTGGTTCAAGCACTGACGTGAAATCAGGAGCTTTTGCGCGTATGTTATATTGTCCATTCTCCTGCATTGGACACCCTTTATCGAATTTACCATGGTAAATTATGATGTCCATTCTCCTGTATTGGACACTCTTAATCCGAATTTACCATGGCAATTTTTTTTTTCATAATTTTTTCAAATTTTCTAGGGGTAGGTACGGTTCTTAGAAAAAAATTTTTTTCGTCATTTTTTTTTAATTTTCTAGGGGTACGGTTCTTACAACATTTTAAACACGTCTTTATGTTGATTTTCTACAACTAGTTACCAAGCTTCAATTCGAACGAAACTTTATTTTTTGAGTTATCGAGGAAATAATATTCCTGGTGGGTATAACTCGGAAACCGTTAGACTGATTATGCCCAAAAACAACCTTTACTCTCCTATTCGGATACGCAACCTACCCTGAAAGTCCCTATCTCCTTTCGTTCGAAAGTTATCGAGGCAACGGTCACTCATCTACTAAACTCGCACAAGGCTGCTCGAATCTCCCACAGTATTTAACCGATCGTGTTAAAACTTGAAACTTGGCAGTATAGTTAGGTTCTAAAGGCTCTTGCAAAATTTCAGCAATTTCAGACGAATAGTTACTGATATATAGAATTTTTTTTTCAATTTTCAATGATTTTTTTTAAATATTCTACAAATACAACCTCACGAAATTTTGCAAGAATTTTCGCGTTGGCATTCTACAACTAATAACCATGTTTGAATTAAATCGGTTTAGTGTTTTTCGAGTAAATGAGGAACAAAAAACAACCTAATTTCAGATGGCTATAACTCTAAAACCGTTTGGTCGATTATGCTTATAAACAAACTCAAATGTCGCATTCAGATGCACAACCTAACCTGAAATCTTTAAGCCGCTATCTCTTTCGAGGTTATCGTGACAACAAAAATATTTTTTAATAATTTTTTAATAATTTCTAGCAATACGATTCTCAAAAAATTTCACAAACGTACTTAGGTGTATATTCTACAACTATTCACCAAGTTTCAATTCGATCGGATCTATATTGGTTGAAAACAAAATTATTACTCGGAAACCATTGGGCCGATTATGCCCATTAACGAACTTGTCCGTCGTATTGAGATGCGCCACCTACCCTGAAAATTTCAAGTCGCTAGCTCTTTCCGTTCTCATTTTTCGAAATTTCTATAATGAACCGTACTTCTATGTTTTCACAGAATGCTATAATTATTCTGTCTTAGCTTTATTATATGCTCTGTGTTCATACTCGTACATTTCATCCTGTTCTATAAGAGAGAGTCAAATTCATTTCAGCTATTTTAATTTGATTTCTTCCATGGTGGAGTTCTCGTTCTCAGATTGCTCATTTAATCTCGATAAATAAACTATTATTTGAATTGAATTTCCTTTATGATGCTGTTCTATCATAAGAATACATTGATATAATTCTTAACTCTGAAAAACCAATACTTTCGGAGATAAAATTTGTCTGTTTGAACTAGAGCGCCAGAAAGCTCCTGTCCACAGGGCTTGTTATTATTTTGCTACATTTAAGTTTTTGATATTGTACCAAATTTCGCTAATCACTTGATTTTATTTTTTTCTAAGTTGATTTTTGCAATGAACTTGAAATTGATAACATTTTTGAATAGGGAATGACACGACCTTTCAAACAATGTATTACAAGCCATACTTCCTATTTGAAAAATTGGGGGTTGTACCTGTCTTTCGAAGGGTGTTGAAGGTAGGGTTCGCATTTTTACGAAGAAGAATGATGATTTGAAATTTAAGTTTGATGTGGGGTTTTCCATGAATATTACAGTAACCAAGACATGAAGTTTGTTCCATTTGGCTTTTCCATACCGTATGTATAATTTAATATATTATATATATATACTAGCTGACCCACGCAACTTCGCCTGCGCCAAATCGGTTATTGCGGTTGCAATTTTATTTCCAAATGCGAAAAATCTTAAGAAAAAAATTAGATCCCGAATGCAGCGCCTCCTACCGGGACAATTGAATTTCCAAGTTATCTAGGGACCCACTCAAACACGTAATTCTGAAAAATACCTAGAACCCGATTGCGGCGCCACCTACCGGGTTCAATTGCGAATACGAACTACTCACTCAAACGTATCTGGTTAAGAAAAGTGAGAAAAGGTGAGAAAGACAGGAGACCGGCTTCGTTCTCATCCCTACTCCGTGCTGTTTACTGGGACGTGGCACCGGTATAGTCTGGCAAATGAGTGTTGATACAGAAAGACGCGGAAATTCAAAAAAATCTAGCACTAATTATAGCAGGAATAAACTGCCTTGATACTTTAATAAAAATAAATATTTTTTTTGTACAAAAATTTTAGCTTTGCCATAAGCTCATAGTTCAGTCAATCTGGCAAAAATTGAATCGTTCCGATACAAAAAATAACCAGTGGCTGAATCTTTGTTAATAGTTGGAGAATGATGTTAGAAAAGGGTTTATTGGGTCGGCCACGTTGGACCGTGATGCGTGTTTTGAAAAACTCAAAAAAATTTTGAAATGCATTTATCTCGTGATCTATGCATTTCACAGAAAAATTTATTCAAGAAAAAATGTAGAGGACATCGATATCTACAATTAATCTCATTGGTGCTATGCTGTACAACAAAAAATGCACGCAGTAGGTGGCGCTAAAGATCCAAAATAAGAGTTTTTCCACTTTTTTGCTATTAAATTTTCTTTTTTCAACTATATTGTAAAGGTAAAAGTTGTTCCTTTTAATATTACGAACAACTTTTATTTAAACATTTTTTACATACAACTTACCGTTCGAAAGTTATAGTGTAATACAGCGCTGCGTTAACATCGCAGTGCTGCTAACGGTATATGCACAGTTGTTATATGCACCACAGCTGTCCTCATACTTTGTGAAATCGTTGTAATGGAATTTTCAAACTTCAGCAAGCTGTAGCTTCAAAACGGTAAGTTGTATGTAAAAAATGTTTAAATAAAAGTTGTTCGTAATATTAAAAGGAACAATTTTTACATTTACAATATAGTTGAAAAAAGAAAATTTAATAGCAAAAAAGTGGAAAAACTCGTATTTTTGAACTTTAGCGCCACCTACTGCGTGCATTTTTTGTTGTACGACATAGCACCATAGAGATTAATTGTAGATATCGATGTCCTCTACATTTTTTCTTGAATAAATTTTTCTGTGAAATGCATAGATCACGAGATAAATGCATTTCAAAACTTTTTTGAGTTTTTCAAAACACGCATCACGGTCCAACGTGGCCGACCCAATAAACCCTTTTCTAACATCATTCTCCAACCATTAACAAAGATTCAGCCACTGGTTATTTTTTGTACCGTCGAAATGCCAGATTGACTGAACTATCAGGGAATTTCAATCAAAATAGAGTGAAAAACATTCACAAAAAATACGGCGACTTGGTTTTAATTAGCTCTTTCCCTGGGATAACTTACCAAGTGATAATTGATCAGTTATGGAGCGGGATGAAAAATGATTAATTACTAAAATTAAAAAACAGGGGTTGGTAAAGAAGGGTGAAAATTTAGGGTTGTATGTATTTTGTAAAGCCACATTATAAAAAAATTAAACAAAAAATTTCGTCCAAAAATTAAAAAAAAATGTTTAGGGGTGAACAACCCTTATCACTTAGGGGTATGAAAAATAGATAGTAGCCGATTCTCAGACTTACTGAATACGCATATAAAATTCGGTAAAAGTCGGTAAAGCCGTTTCGGAGGAGTACGGTAACTAACATTGTGACAGGGAAATTTTATATATTAGAAGATAATATATCTTTCGCAAAAATCTATATATCAATAAAAATAATATAATATATATAATTAAATGTTAGGCTTTGTTTTTTTTTTCTGTAGTCTGGGTTATTCTGTGGATCGGTGAACGAACGGAATTTTTGTCGGATATTTTTACGATTACTTCGGATTTTTAGGCGGAATGCCATTGACAACACTGTTTACTAGTCTAGGGCTCACTATTCGAATATTTGACTATTTGAATATTTCACTATTTGCATATATGACTATTCGAATATTTCACAATTCGAATATTCGACTGTTCAAATATTTTACTATTCAAATACTCGACTATTCGAACAGAACACCTGACGAATATTCGAATATTAATAATTTAAAAATTCTGACCCTCACTTCAAAACCCACCGTTCCACTCCCATGATTGAAGCGAGGATTTCCCGTGTTTGTTGAGTCATGAATCATGAAATCGCGAGGATTGTTCGGATAACTGTGAGACACTACGCTGATTTAATGCGATTATTTTGGTTGTTTGATCAACATCCAAATTTAGTAAAGCCGACTCCCTGAAACGTATACACCGAAAAATCCTCTTTGCATGGAAGGCTTAAACGCCCTAAACGGGTCTGTTGGCCTTATAAATTCACCCTTCCGGTGATTTTGAGACATTTCACTTGGACGAAAAGAACTCAGTTACACAGTCTGCTACAAGTTTTTCAATTCGGATCTGTCATTGTAGCTGCTCGAAGTTTTTTGCGCTCCAAGCTTCAAAGTGCTCGGAAAATTCGGTAATAAATCTCTCGATTCGACATGAAAAATTTCAATTAAGACTTTCAGCAGCCTTGATTTATACCCGGTTATTTTTGTCGTTCACAGTATCGTGATCTAATTCTGAATTTTAATTAAGATCGGTTCAAGTTTCATCCCTTAAGACCCTGATGAATTGTTCTGGAATTTCCGAGGAACAATATCGGGATGAAAAATTGGGAGGATGTATCTTGCGCACTAGTACAAGAATGTTATAATTTCATCCAAATGTCTTGTTGTGAACTAAAAACAGACGCAAAGGTCCACATTGGAGTTACTGATGGTGAAGTCAAATTCAATTATATCTGTTCGTCTGTAGTACGATAACTTTCGAAGAAACAACTTAGATACATGGAATTTAATGGGAAGATTGCAATATCGAATGAGACGATCGAGTTCTCCTACCTAGGTGAAGTTTAGTCTTCCCAATATTTCGAAAAATATATATTCTATCAAGTTTGAATCGATATATCAGATGTAAAATTACAATTTGAAAGTTCATTACGAATATAATTAGTTCTTATAATTCCAACAGCTTGTGTAAGAATTCATTATTCTCACTTATCGGTTTATGACTAAGGGTATAATGTCAACCCATACTATAGTCTATGCAACAAGGGCTTTTTTGGTCAAAATTTTTGATTAAGGTCTCATTCGATTCGGAATGGCATGTAGATAGTTTTTGAGAAAATGCTATCGCCGCTCGCAAAAATTGAAATAGTTATAAACAATTAAGTGAAAAAAAAAGAAGTGGGCTTGGTTTTTCGCCAATATCTCAAAAACTTATTGAGATAATTCAAATTTGAATAAATATTCAAGATGAGGAGGAAACTTCCTAAAAAGAAGTCCCAACTCCCGGAAATAGGACCAATATTTATTATTTTCCCAGAGGGTTGAAAATACTCCCGAAAAATTGTACTCCGGCTTGCGTAAGCCTCGCCCCCTTCGGACCTTTCATGAATAAATATTATTTAAACTTATTAAATGAGAAAAAACTAAAATTCAGACGCCTGCGGGAAAGATCAATGAACAATAATCCGTTGTCCAAAAATGTTTATCGTGACTTTTTAATTAGTTATCCATTAGTTAATTAACAATTTTTTGTAGCACGAACATTAACATTGCAAGTTCGGTAATTATTAAACTATTAATCTGATAAATATTTCCTTTCGTGGAGCTATTTTTCAAAGGTTTTCAAAATAGATTTTCGTTGGAAAATTTGAAAAATTGTTGATATTCGTTTTGTTATTAACAATTTACTTAAGTGAAAAATTATAAAGTTTCAATTATGTTTTCAAAAGAAAATTTTAAATTATCATAAACAACGCATTGGTTTATAACAATTTTTCAAACAATGGGAGATAATAATCAATAAAAATCATTTTTAAGTAGTTTCTGATCATAAGAAAATGGCTCAATAGTAATATTATAAATTGAAGCTTTATAATTTTTCACTTGAGTAAATTGTTCATAACGAAACGAAAATCAACAATTTTTAATCTTTTCCAATAGGAATCTATTCTAAGACCTTTGAAAAATAGCTCCACGAAAGCAAAAAATTGTCTGATTAATACTTTAACAATTATCGTATTTAGAATGTTAATGTTCGTGCTACGAAAAATTGTTAATTAACTAATGGATAACTAATTGAAAAATCGCGATAAACATTTTTGGACCGCGGATTATTGTTCATTGATCTATCCTGCAGGCGCCTGAATATTTCAATTTTTTTATTTTCATATTTAATAAGTTTAAATAATATTTATTCAATAAATGTACGGAGGGGGCGAAGCTTGCGCAAGCCGGAGCACCCGTTTTCGGGCGTATTTTCAACCCTCTTGGAAAATTATAAATATTGGTCCTACAGTTCCAGCAGTTTGAAATTTTTTTTAGGAAATTTCCTCCTCTATTCCAAATTTTTTCCAAATTTGAATTATCTCAAACAGTTCTTGAGACATGGGTGAAAACCTAAACCTCCTTCTTTTTTTTCACTTAATTATTTATAACTATTCGAATTTCTGCGAGCGGCCTTTGCGTGCGCAAAAATTTTGTCCTAAAAAGCACTTGTTGACTAGGTTTCTAGATTGCAGAAATTGTTTGCATGCTTTAGTAACGCTTCGTCTTTGAAGATTGAAACTTTGTTTCCGAAACATATGTCAGACGAGGAAAACTATAGTGGACAAGAGTGTAGTTACTTTTGCATTGTTAAACCCTGTATATTAGTCCGCTCTATTTACACATTCAAGGTTACATAAATTCCCAACAAGCTGAAAATTGGCATGGTTGTTTTAAATATCATTATAAAGAAAACCTCAAAAGTCCTCATCGTTCCGAGGTGTGCTAAAAATTTGGCACGGGGTCAAAGGTCAAAAAAATTAGTTTTTTGCAATTTTTAGCGAAACGGTGAGTTTTTTCGCAAAATTACTCCAGTACAAAATTGTAGACCACAAAATTCTCTACAAAAAATGTATTAATAATTATTTTTCCAAAAGCCACCATTTTGGAGATATAACGCTTTGAAAAGTTGGATCAGTCGTAATCCCCTTATTTTGCACACGTTTCCACGCCACCTGTGAGGTAGTGTACTTAGCGCGTTTTTTTTAACGTGGTTTCCACAGTAGGCCTATTCCACGGGTCTGCTGAGATTTTGTATGTTTTAAAACTTTTGGGAAATAATATTGTACACAATAGTTGGTAAAAATAACTGCGGTATAAATAATAATAATAATAATAATATAGTTAAAATAAAAATCGACTCGTCTGATTCATAATTTTCTAAGATTACTGTTTCTTCTTCTTCTTGATCTTCTTCTCGTTCTTCTTCCTGTTCGTCCTCTTGTTCTTGTTCTTCTTCTTATTCCATTTCACACGTAAGCTGTCCCGATAGCGATTCCTGATCGGTATCAAATGATTCTTCTAGAGTTGGTGACTCAACATTCGAGCATGATCGGCCTTGACAGTGTATGCATGCCAGGGAACAAAACAGTCCAACTTTTTTGCAACCACATTTTGCACTACATCCTTTTTTGCAGTTGCATAATATTGTGTTGAGAAGTTTCTCAGGTGCTGGTGGAAGTAAAGTTTGAACTGGCTCTAGTGTATTGTCGACCAACTTCCAACCCCAGCCTTTAGGGTCCAGCTGATTACCAAGCCACACTTGAACTTGATAATATACCCGATACAGATGTTGGTGAGCAGCTACTGAGGTTGGAGGAAGAGAAGCTAAGTTGACTTGTTTTTTGTTACGCGTATTTTTAACCAAAGATGCGTATCGCAACTTATCTAAACAAGTCGTTTTTTTAGGAGCTCCGTACATAGCAAGAAGAAATTGAACTCCATTGGTGATTACGTGTTGTTGAGTTGAATTACAATTTTTAAAAACTTCAGTACATTGTAGTAAATCTTTTTTTTCAAACATTTTGAAAACCGTATTTTTTCCTCTCCTGTAAAAAGCAGAAGTCGTATCGCAGCCAGTTATTGCGTGTAGAAATAATATATGATCCTGACATTTAGGAAAAGTATATAAACTTTTTGATGAGTATATTTCTGATTGATTTTGGGCTTTTCCGGGTTTAAAAAAATAAATAATTTTTTCAGTTGGAGTTCGAGCAGTAAGTAAGACGAGTAAATCAACATCCTCACCAACAACAACAGTTGTATTTGTCACACTAAATTGCTCTATCGCTATCTCAATAATTAGTACATCAGCATCATCATTAGCTTGTTTAACGGATATATTCTCAGCAGTAAACTTTGCTTTCAACATCGAAATAAACATAATACATATAATGTAATTGGGCAAACCAACATAAAGCAGGTATACGACCCTAACCACGCGGACAATTAAATGAAAGACAGATGTTGTCCCAAGGTTATACTGACGTACAAATTTACGAACAGGGTTTCGTCATACCTGAGATTCTCATAGTTTAACTTATATTTTACATAGGCAAGTTACAATCACTAATAGCAAACTTATTTTGGTTCTATAACACCTTTAGTGAGTTCATATGTGGCGTACGTGTGCAAAATAAGGGGATTACGACTGATCCAACTCTTCAAAGCGTTATATCTCCAAAATGGTGGCTTCTGAGAAAAAAATTATTGATATATTTTTTGTAGAAAATTTCGTGGTCTATAATTTTGTACTGAGGTAATTTTGCGAAAAAACTCACCGTTTCACTGAAAATCGCAAAAAACTCATTTTTTTGACCTTTGACCCCGTGCCAAATTTTTTGCACACCTCGGAACGATAAGGACTTTTGAGGTTTTCTTTATAATGATATTTTGAACAACTATGCCAATTTTCAGCTTGTTGGGAATTTATATAACCTTCCTCCTTTTTTCAGGCTTAAATTGACCGGACTATATTGTGTTTAGGCCCTGTGGAGATAAAATATACTCACTAACCAACAACCTCTTTCCCGCTCCCGTGAAACGGTGAGCATCTTTCCCGCAGAAATCCATCCGCCCACTCCTGGAGATAACACGAAAACCATTTTTTGCGTGAAGCGTTCCTACTAATGAAGCCTCCATTGTCACAATTTCAATTTGTTTCAGTGTGAGGCGATCGTGAGAACAAACAAACGTTTTCATGAAGGGAAGGCACCAGTTTCGTAGGCGTTTCAGTCTGCAGCCCTCTTTCCTCAAAGAAGAACCTGAGAATGACAGGCGACAGAACTCCAGGTAATGAACATGACCTTTCGTTCCGACGAAATAGATATGTCGGGTCGAATAAGAGGAATTTTATAAATCCGAAGTGTGCACATTTCATCTATTTGAATCATATACTCCATTCACTCTTATAAAGTCTCCCGGTTGGCCATGATTTATATTTATCACGTTTTTGTAACTAAAACTGAGACAGGTCAATGTCAAAACAATTCTCTGAGACGTTGCCAATTTCTACTCTCAACATAATGTTCCATCTCAGACAAGATATCATCACAGACCATTATCTTCGAATAATAAAGAATTCTTCGCTTTGAAATTGCCAAAATCAGTTTTGAAGAAGCAGAGACAAAGTATCAGGAAGTGCTAGACAGAACTGAAATCGAAACTTCATTCTGTCTCAGGACATGTTGAACTCTCGATTGAAATTTTTCTATCCTATCACTATATTTTATGAAGATTTAACAGTGACTGGGGTTTCGTAGTACTACTACATTTTGAAACTGGTGTATTTCAAGTTGTGCAACATTGTAGGTATTGAAATGTCCTCTGTAGGCTTATTTCTTGAGAATTTCGAAAAGTGGCGAATTCCATAGAAAGGTCTGTTCGTTTAGGTGTTTTCCTGCCTGGTTATTCAGGAACTTTTATTCTTATTTAAATGAACTATCACAAAGTGAAGGACTACTCTATCCATTATTTTTCAATAAACTTTCAACACTTGATTCTTGATTTCCGTACAAGAAAATAGCATAACTGAATCTTCCAACCAGTTTATATACTTGAAATATTTCCAGTAACAATAGAGGAAAAATTTCCTTCAACAGTCGCCACGTTGGAATTGATGAATTCACATTATATCTTCTCGAAGTAATTATTTTTCCGAAGTTAATTAACATGGTGAAAAATACGTAATTACTACGACCTATATATAGAGAACACAACGTGTTGACTAGTTATCTGACAGGAAAATTACTATAACCTAACATTTTCAAAATATACACGGTGAAATGTGTCAAACTTTCATGGCCAACCGGGAGACTTTATAAAAGTCTAGGGGGTAATATACTCCATTCAATATTATAAAGTGTCCTCACATTTCAACGAGCATATTTTGAAAATGTTAGGTTATAGTAATTTTCCTGTCAGATATCTACTCAACGTTGTCCTCTCTCATAGAGGTCGTAGTAATTACGTATTTTTCACAATATGAATTTATTTCGGATAAGAAATGAATTTGAGAAGATATTATGTGAATTCAGCAAATCCAAAGTCCTGGCGACTGTTGAAAAAAATGTTTCCTCTATTGTCACCAGAAATATTTCACGTATATGAACTGGTTGGGAGAGTATGCTACTTTTCTGTACGAAAATCAAGCATTAAGTGTTAACATTTTGATGAAGAATAATGTATAGAGTAGTACGTTACTTTGGATTAGTTCATTTGAAAAAAAATTACAAGTACCTGAATAACCCGACAGGAAATCTTCTAAACGAACAGACGTATTCTGTTTTCCAACGTTTCTAAATAATCCTATAGAAGACATTTAAATACCTTGTTGCACAACTTGAAAGACACCAGTTTCAAAATATAGTAGTACATCGATACCCGAGTCACTGTTAATCCTTAATAAAATATAGTGTTAGGATAGGAAATTAAATAATTTCATTGGAGAGTTCAACATGTCCTGAGACATTCCCTATTACAGATTTCAGTTCTGTATAGCACTTCCTGATACTTTGTCTCTGCTTCTTCAAAATTGCTTTCGGCAGTTTCAATTTCAAAGCGAAGAGTTCTTTATTATTAGATGGAACATTATGTTGAGAGTTGAAATTGACAACCTCGGTGAATTGTTTTGACATTAACTATTTATTAAATATTTGTTACATGAATTAAACTAAAAGACTTTAACAAGTAGCCTTTTGAAGGAAACCAATATTAGTACCAGAATATTATTTTTCTTTCATGTTAATTTCTTTTGAGAATTGCTAACTCTGTATGATAGTTGTCAAAAATCGTAGCTCAGATTCGAAATCTAAGAGGAACTTGTTAAAAATGTTACTGGCACCATTTCAGTTATTCCATAATAAATTATTATTCAGTTTTTTCACTAAAGAAATTAGTTTTCAGAAAAAGTATAATCAAAAATGGATTAATATAAGAAATGTTGTTATTCTCTTTAATAAGTTCGTAGTAAAATTTTATAAAATTATCATAACTCAAAAAACTGAAGAATAAATTCCTGTCAGTAGCTTACAATGTTTTTTTAAATACAGTAGGCTTGTGCCAAGTGTCTAATCCCGAATTTCATCATGAAAAAATTGGTTCAAGCACTGACGTGAAGTCAGAAGCTTTTGCGCGTATGTTCTATTGTCCATACTTCTGTATTGGACACCCTTAATCGAATTTACCATGGTAAATTATGTTGTCCATTCTCCTGTATTGGACACTCTCAATTCGAATTTACCATGGTAAATTCGAATTAAGTGTCCAATACAGGAGAATGGACAACATAATTTACCATGGTAAATTCGATTAAGGGTGTCCAATACAGAAGTATGGACAATAGAACATACGCGCAAAAGCTTCTAACTTCACGTCAGTGCTTGAACCAATTTTTTTTTCGTGACTTTTTTAAAATTTTCTAGGGGTACGGTTCTTGAAATTTTTTTTTTCGTCATTTTTTTCAAATTTTCTAGGGATACGATTCTTACAAAATTTTAAACACGTCTTTATGTTGATTTTCTACTACTAGTTACCAAGCACCAATTCGATCGAATATTCATTTTTTGAGTTATCAAGGAAATAATATTCCAGGTGGGTATAACTCGGAAACCGTTAGACCGATTATGCCCAAAAACGAACTCAACACTCTCTTTCGGATACGCAACCTACCCTGAAAATTGCAAGTCCCTATCTCCTTTCGTTCGAAAGTTATCGAGGCAAAAGTCACCCATCTACTGAACTCGCACAAGAATGCTCGAATCTCCAACAATATTTAACCGATCGTATTAAAACTTGAAACTTGGCAGTAGAGTTAGGTTATGAAGGCTCTTGCAAAATTTCAGCAATTTCAAACGAATAGTTACTGATATATAGAATTTTTTTTTTATTTTCAATGATTTATTAAAAATTTTCTACGAATGCTATCCTCACCAAATTTTGCAAACATTTCCGCGTTGGCATTCTACAACTAATAACCATGTTTGAATTCAATCGGTTCAGTACTTTTTGAGTTAATAAGGAACAAAAACCACGAAATTTCAGAAAATTTCAGATGGCTATAACTCTGAAACCGTTTGGCCGATTATGCTCATAAACAAACTGAAATGTCGCGTTCTGGTGTTCATCCTAACCTGAAAATTTCAAGCTGCTATCTCATTCCGTTCTCAAGTTACCGTGACAACAAAAATATTTTTTAATAATTTTTTAAAAATTTTCTAGCCATACGATTCGCACAAAATTTCACAAACGTGCTTAAGATCATATTCTACAACTACCCACCAAGTTTCAATTCGATCAGATTTATATTGGTTGAAAACAAAATTATTACTCGGAAACCACTGGGCCGATTATGCCCATTAACGAACTTGTCCGTCGTATTGAGATGCGCCACCTACCCTGAAAATTTCAAGTTGCTAGCTCTTCTCGTTCTCAAGTTATCGTGGCAACGGCCGGACGGCCGGACGGCCGGACGGACAGAATCAAATTTGACCTCGAATTCTTCATTGGGGAGTCGAACTTAATCGTTTGAGACCATTTTCGTCAAAAAATTCGAAAGTTACAGACATTTGGGCAAAACTATAACGCGATGTTCCCCAGAACATACGCGCAAAAACTATTGTTTAGCTAACTGTCATTAGTGTTTGTTTTATTGGTGTTCATGTCATTATTCTAGTGACTAGACTAATATTTATGCGATCATTTACAATCAGATGTGTATAATGAAGAGTGTAGAAATAGAGAACTTTTATTAGAGAACATCTACATGTTACATCTAAAAGTGTTAGAAATATCCTTCAAATAATTCTAAAGTCAGTGAAACAACTAGTGGCACGCTCTCAAAAATGTATTGATGCAGCATGGCTCCAATTTGGAAATTTATTTAAAAAAAGTTTTTTACGAATATTTTCTTTTTTTGTAGTGTATCACAAAAAAATTATTGTATTTTCGTAAATTCAAATCTATTAGTGAGAAATTATAATTTGCGAAAAATTCAGTCCAGTCCATTTTTAACAAGTTGTTTTAGTAGATTTCGGATCTGCGATAAGTATCATAAAAAGGACTAATTCCGTTCCTTGTATGAATTTATTGTTCAGTTATTTTGGGTTATTGGAGTATTTCATAAAATTTTACAACGAACTAATTGAAGAGTATACCATTATCAATTGATTATCAATTGCCCAAATGTCTGTAATTTTCGTATTTTTGGATGAAAATGGCACTCTGTTTTTTTAAAGATACTTTTTGAATTTAATTTCTTTAATTTTGAAGTCCTATCATAAGAATCCATTGATATCATTCCCAACTCTGAGAAACCAATACTTTCGCAGATATGATTTGTCAAAGTTTGAACAAGAGCGCCAAAGCTCCTGTCCACAGGACTTTCTCACTTTTTCTAACACCAAATTACTTGATATTACTTAATATAACCCCATTTTTTCTATGTGCAAAATGATGAAACATCAAAAGGTTCTGATGCAAAATATTGTAGGGGTTGATTTCCACACCACTTTGTGGTAATATTTCGAAAATACATGAAATTAGCGATAGCGATCTGCCAAATTTCATTCTTCCGCATAGTTCCATACAGAAGATATTCAACAAACACAAAAATTTTCCCCTAATTTCAAAGGGTAGCAACTTGGAGGGAAAGGAGGATAGAACAAATTATACGAATGACAACCATTCATTTTTGTTAAAGAACCTCCTCTTAAAATGTTTCGCATCAATTTATAAACACACTGTACCTATATGCGTCACCTTCGCCGAAGCGATAAGGGCCAATTATACTATTGCCAGAAGTGGAGTACCAAACGTCGGTCTTTGTGCTATTGAAAGGCAATTGATAATCTTTTTTCAGGATGTTCCCCTTCCATTAGAGCATATGTTCGTTAACGTGCCCTTCGATGTGAAAACTCGCGTTCTCATTAAAACGATTGATATCTGAGCCCGTATGTAATGAGAAAATTTCTAGCATAATTCAGTGTTCGTACGTTGTTCATCGTTCTGTATATTTCCATTTACCAATTTTCGCCAATTCTTCATCTGCATCAATTTTTTTTAAGGGATTTTATTAGCGTGCTACATGTATGTATGTCTATATTCTATATGTATGTTTGTATGCGGGTAGCGGAATCTTTGAAAGTGATTTCCACCCCCATCAAAATGTCGGAATAATCATTTATTTTATTCCTTTTAACAAGATTCGCATACCCAATGATTGAAATAAAATGAAGAAAATATCGATTATGTGTCAACCCGCTTATTTTGGAAAATTAAAGCTTGACGATAACATGATTAATCAATTACTTTACAGGCACAGACCCCAGGGTTTCATGGTTCTTACCAATCATCAGTGTGACTTAGCCTGAAACCGAATGAAAAAACACGGGGTTCTAGGAAACTTATTTCCATCGGTTGAGAGCCGGTAGGGGAAAGGACCTCACCAGCGCCACCTATGGAGAATCCTTACGAACTCCGACCCTCTGCGATGAGGAAACCTTGAGCGATGTTCAGCGACGTTCATTCTTTTGCCGTAATGACCCTCTTACGGCAAAAGAATGAACGTCGCTGAGCATCGCTCAAGGTTTCCTCATCGCAGAGGGTCGGAGTTCCTAAGGATACTCCATAGGTGGCGCTGGTGGGGTCCTTCCTCCTACCGGTTCTCAACCGATGGAAATAAGTTTTCTAGAACCCCGTCTGTTTTCATTCGGTTTCAGGCTAAGTCACACTGATGATTCGTATGATCCATGAAACCCTGGGGTCTGTCTCTGCTCTTGAACGATACTTTCCTCTTTGGGGAACACTGAGCGATGAGGTGTCTAGTCCGGCCACGCGGAATATTTGTTCATGGTTAAAATCAATAAATATTTCACCGTGTGTCTTGTTTTAGTTATTTGGCAATTAGCCACAGTACACCTCATATTAATAAGTTAAGAGTGATGTCCGCATAGTATTACTAACGCAACGAACAAGTGTAAGCAACCTGTTTTCACATATGATAGTCCAAAAAGTCGGTCACACAATTATCATCTTCTTAAAACTGAAAAAGCAAAGATAAATAATAGCTCATTTAATTTCCCATCCTCGTCGCCATAATTGTGATGTCTGAGATTACTAAATAAAACATTAAGCATTTTATATATGGGTGAGCCAGTTCTAAAACCTCTAAACATGATAGCCAGAGTGCTAAGGGCCGGTTTCTGAGACGGAATACATGTGGTTTCTGTTAACACTATAAAACTAACTATACTCTTGTCCACTACTGTTTTTTGTCGTCTGATATATGTTTCGGAAACAAAGTTTCCATCTTCAAAGACGAAGCGTTACTAGAGCATGCAATCAATTCCTACATTCCAGTACGGGTTGAAATTATACCCTTAGTCATAAACCAATAAGTGAGAATAATGGGTTGTTAATAGGGGTTAGGTCATTATTGAGTAAAAAATCCTTTCTCTTATACATTTCGATGCCTTCAATTGTTCCTAGGTACGCTTTATTGGAATTTTTCAACAATTTGACGGAATTTTCTGAAATCGAGTGGCCAGTTTTTAAAACGTGATTTGCAACCGCAAATTTATCGACGTTGTTGTTCCGAATGTGTCCCGTATGCTCTTTATACCATGTGAGAATGTTTCTGGTTGTTGCCCGACGTAACGCTTGTTGCAATCTAAACCTATAATTCCATATATACCCGATTTTAACATGTCCAAAGTTTTATCGAATGTATTTCCTAGAAGTTGTTTGATTATTGTCACTAATTGGTTTATAACTAAGGGTATAATGTCAACCCGTACTGGAATGTAGAAATTGATTGCATGCTTTAATAACGTTTCGTCTTTGAAGATGGAAACTTTGTTTCCGAAACATATGTCAGACGACAAAAAAACTGTAGTGGACAAGAGTGTAGTTATTTAAATAGTGTTCATAATAAGTCCACAGTGAACTCAAAATAGAATATAATTTAAAAAGAATATGGTTTCTTTTAAGTTTATATGTCCAATTTCATAGAACTCAGCAGATAAACTTGATTCAATTATCCGCAGAAACCGACCATAAGGATGCCATCAGGTATAATAACACCATTGTATATGTCCTTAAGATTTCTAAGATTGAATAAGTAGGTTAATAGAATCGATCGCAGTTCTGATGGGCTGGACCAAGCCGCATGACCTCTTCTAATAATAATAATAAGACATTAAGCATCAGTTTTAACCATTTAATTACACTTAAATATTTGTGTCGATAAAAATCATCTATCCACTCGTAAGTCATACCGCTAACTTTGACCTCTACCTTCTAAAATCTCAATTAATATCTTTGACATTTTCTTCTACGCATGTTCATATAACTAGGTGATATTCAGATGCGTTAAGTCCCAACTGAAATCCTCAGTTAAGGATAAATTTGAATCGCAACCTCAGTTAACGTTTTTAACGGTGGTGAAACAGGCCTGTTTCACGTTCATTTTCACGTTAACTGAGGTTAAAATGAGGACCTCAATTAGGACTTAACGGAGATCGAATGCTTTGTGAATACGGCGGAATTTTTTTTTGGCATGGCTGTTTTTATAACTGTTGGCCCTTTGAAGCGTTCTTGCAATTGAATATTGATACACATACCTCAATACGCATAACAAACCTTGAGTTGTACGATGATCCTCATTTTACGATGTCTGCCCGACTAGCTGGGAGTTCAACGATATAATTATGCTTGTTGGGATATAGGGAAATAACTGATGAAGCTGGTTTGTAGAGGTTTAATAAGAAAATTCCTTCAATTACAAACACAAGGCTCTGATAATTAAGGCACAGGAAATTCTTCCGAATGATCGCTCCTAATCCTTCCAGGTAGGGTGGATTCTTCGAACAGAAATTCATCTATCTCTAGATAAAGTATATATAATGTAGGGATCAGTCCCACCTCAGAACATCGAAATATTCAGAGGGGTTAGATGAGTAAGGTCGATATTCACCCCAATCCAAAGTTAGCTTCAGCTCAAAATATGATAGGTAGGTTTTCAGCCTCACCCAAAAACTGCGAATAATGATACTAGTGTTACACTTACTACTTTGCAAAATACATATACGAACTTTATTCATCAGAATTTATCAAATACAAAAAAAAATAGGAGGCACATAATCCCTCGAAAATTGAAGAAACCCTCGCCTGATTCGTTCTGAAGAACATCAATATGAAATTCACATGTACCAGAAAAATTTGTACGAAATCGAACAAATCAACCAAAAAAAACTAATTTTAATAACCCAAAAACATATTTAAATGCTACTCACTGCCAAATTCCGTATTACGTATATTTTTGCACATGAACTGTTATGAGATATTCAGAACACCTTTTATTATATCTCAACTATTGAGAACAAAGGAATCTTACGAAAAACGCTAAAAGGAGTACCTCGCTCGAGAACAAATATCGTAAATAATGAATGACGGAGCTTACAAAACCATCTTCCGCCGTAAACCACAGAAAATTCTGTTGACGCATAGAACCAAAACGATAAAGTTTTCGTTGCTAAACGGCTCAATTGAACCAATCAGCAATCAGTATTCTCATTACTCAACAGCTTGCATATAGGGATATGGGAAAGATCGAAAGAGTTATAAATTCGACAGATCTTTCAAGTATCGCCATAGACATTGGTCAGATTTGACATTATATATAATTATTTCATTTGGGGATATATGCAAAATGGATCCAGAATGAAAGAGCGAAATGCAAACATGTTTCTTCATAGAAAAAGCATAGAATTTAACTTGCGTGTAAAAGCTAATACTCATTTGAATGAAAGCTCGCCACGAGGCTTGCTTCGTTCTCATGAGCATTAGCTGTCATTACACGCTCGTTGAATAATATACTATTTCCACATTTCAAACCCTGATTTTCTCCCTTTAGAGGAAAATCCTCGGACCATTATCCCATTTTAATGAATTTTCCCCAAAAGTTTTTGAGAGTATCTAGGGACGTAAGGGTGGATGGATTTCTTTGAATTCTACGTAATCTCTACAACGTAAAGTGGCAATTTCAGTGAACTCACAAAATTTTGTTCACTAAGTACACGATTTCATAGGTTTAATAATCCTGAAAATATCAAAATAATACCTGATTAATAAAAATGCACTAAAGTGAAGTCGGGAGCTTTTGCGTGCATGTTTTATTGTATATTCACACCTCACACACCCTCACCAAATACTACATGAACTTTTAGAATAAATAAAATAGTGGATCTACTCAGGAGGGAATTGAACCCGGATCTCTTGCTCTGCAGGCAAGGACGCAACTATTTCGGTCGTTTGTCGTCGGTTGTTACAATTCTAATTTTGCATTCAATCATACTTTGTTTCCCAGAACAGGAGGTATATTTTATATCAAGAATAACGAACCAGAAATAATTATGACATTGATCTACCATAGGAAAATAAGATGACATGTAAGAACACAGATAATATAATAATTCATAGATAGAATAATTAAGTACAGCATTCTGTGAAATGAAAACATAGAAGTACGATTCATTATTGAAATTACGAAAAATCATATCTCCGAAAGTATTAGCTTGTTGGAGATGAAAATTATATCACTGGATTTTTATGGTGAAACTGCATCTTGAAAAAATAGAATTTGAAATTTGTAATGAAAAAAAAAAATATTTGTTTTCGTTACTCCAAAACCATCAGGCCGATTTTGCCCAATAACGAACTTAAACTAGATATTTATCTCCCAAGACTACGCTGAAAATTATTAAATTTTTTTGACCCTTCACGGCAACCCGATCCATACAAAACTTCGCAGGAATATAAAAGTCATAATTCTATAATTTTATGCTGAATTTCAGATAGATCGAGTGATCGGTTTCGGAAATATTCATAAAAAATATTTTATCTAAAATTGGCCATTACTCCGAAACCGCATGGTGGATTTCGCCCGTTAACGAACTCGTCCGGGATATTTATGCTCCAGACCTACCCTGCAAATTGTCCTCAATCCTCTAACTCCTTTCGTTCGAGAGTTATCGTGTTAACGGACGGATGGCCGAACAGGATCGATTTCGACCACGGATTCTTGATCAGTGAGTCGAACCAAATCGTTTAAGACTATTTTCAGCCAAAAATTCTAAAATTACAGACATTTGGGCACATTGGTAAGCACTCTGTTCCGAGGAACAAGAGCGCCAAAGTTAAGTTCGCTGTTGGCCATAATTGGCCCAACTGTTTCGTAGTTATACCCATCTGGAATATTATTTCCTCGATAACTTAAAAAATGTAGACTCTATCGAATGGAAGCTTGGTAACTAGTTGTAGAATATCGACATGAAGACGTGTGTTAAATTTTGTGAGGACCGTACCACTAGAAAATTAAAAAAAAATTATGAAAAAATTTTATGTATCTCATGATTCCTTGAGAACGGAAAGGAATAGCGACTTGCAGTTTTCAGGGTAGCTTAATTGCGCATCTGAATGCGACATTAAACTTCGTTAACTAGCATTAGCGGCCAAATGGTTCTAGAGTTATATCAATCTGAAATTTGGTTGTTATTTCCTCAATAACTCAAAAAATACAAAACCGAACCAATTCAAATATGGTCATTAGTTGTAGACTGGCAACGCGAAAATTCTTGCAAAAATTCGTGAGGATCGTAGCACTAGAACATTTTTGAAAAATTGTTTCAAGCACTGACGTGAAGTCAGAAGCTTTTGCGCGTATGTTCTCTTGTCCATTCTCCTGTATTCGACACTCTTAATCGAATTTACCATGGTGCATTATATTGGCTGTTCTCCTGTATTGGACACTTTTAATCGAATTTACCATGGTACATGGTAAAAACAACATAATTCACCATGGTAAATTCGATTAAAAGTGTCGAATACAGGAGAATGGACAAGAGGACATACGCGCAAAAGCTTCTGACTTCAGGCCAGTGCTTGAAACAATTTTTTTATTTCAATGATTTTTTAAAAATGTTTTCGCAAGAATTTTCGCGTTGGCATTCTACAACTAATAACCATGATTGAATTGGATCGGTTTTGTATTTTTTGAGTTATTGAGGAAATAACAACCAAATTTCGGATGGGTATAACTCCAAAACCGTTTTGCCGATTATGCCTATAAACAATCTCAAATGGCGCATTCGGAATTCGTATTCTCAGATCTCGAATTACAGTGTGTCGAATTTGTAGTATTTGATTCTACTCATCATCAGTTTAAAGTGACCTTTTACCTAAATACAATATAAAGTAAAATATATATCTATGGGAGATGATAGCCCTTCTTAAGGGCCCTGTAGCGGGCTTCGCACATCTGAAGTTCTGAATAATCATCGCTTGGACTTGGACCGGTCAGACCTGGTTTTGAAAGAGACCCTCCTGGCCTTACGAGCAACATTTTCATTTTTGAATTTTAATATTGAAGGGATTTCAGGAGTGAATATCTTCGAAAACTAGCGGAGGCGATTCTTCTCCACGAGATCCCATTCGCCTACAGAGAAGTATTTTTGTGAGAGGAAATTTTTGAAAGGTTATGTATCATTTTTAATTTGATCGTTTCCTCCTCTTGTCTTTTCATTTTTCAGGTGGAGTTTCGGGTACCTTGGAGAAACCTATCCGTTTTTTGACGAGGGAATCCACATTGAAGAAATATATCCCCATCAATATTTTTAAATTTCAGCAAATTTTGTAAACAATAGTTACAAATCACCACACTCACGGGGAGAAAGGGTTTTTTGCTGAGGTTTTTCCCTAAGCTCTTGTATCATACGTCGAATTGTATGGTACCCCGTTACACCCACCTCTGCTAACACATATACAGCTCTCACTCAAAAGAATATATATATATATATATATATAAATATACCTAAATCAAATTCAATCTATTTCAGTTACTAATTACGAAAGCCGTTAGAAAACACAACACATCTTCTTCATGTTGAATAGAGAAATCAATAAATAAACAGATAACTCCTTGTTCGGAAAATTCGTTCAATGTTGCATGGGTGTGATTAGCAACAGTTTCCTGTAATCCCAACATTACACCCCCAGAATAACAAACACGAGATCAATGTTATCCAATTCCATCCCAACCGTGAATTCTCTCTGTCCACATTCAGTGGTGTTAGCCATAAATTGTACTTGAAATTTCGGTTCCAAATAAGTTGAAGTCAAGGTTGACATATGGAATAACTTTCAGGCCATTAGGTGGTGGTGAAAATCGTCAACCTTCATCAAAATACGTTGTAATCTCAACCTTTTAGATTTTCCACATTTAATCGATTTCCATTGTGAGGCGTTCCTCCAGTTATTTTAAGTCAATTTAATCCGCGTCTCAAATTATGGTCATATCCATTCAAAATGGTTATACAGGGTGTCCTGAAATATATGCAACAAAATTTAACAGTAGATTCTCGGAGAAAATTTAGGAGACCAATATTTTTTGCGCGTATGTTCTGGGGAACATCGCGTTATCATTTTGCCCAAATGTCTGTAACTTTCGAATTTTTTTACGAAAATGGTCTCAAACGATTTGGTTCGACTCCCCAAGGAAGAATTGGAGGTCAAATTTGTTTCTGTCCGGCCGTTGCCACGATAACTTGAGAATGGAAAGAGCTAGCGACTTGAAATTTTCAGGGTAGGTGGCGCATCTCAATACGAGGGACAAGTTCGTTAATGGGTATAATCGGCCCAATGGTTTCCGAGTAATAATTTTGTTTTCAACCAATATAAATCCGATCGAATTGAAACATGGTGAGTAGTTGTAGAATATGAACCCAAGAACGTTTGTGAAATTTTGTGAGAATCGTATGGCTAGAAAATGATCAAATAATATTTTTGTTGTTACGATACCTTGAGAATCGGCCAAACGGTTTTAGAGTTATAGCCATCTGAAATTTGGTTGTTTTTTCTCCTCATTAACTCGAGAAATACTAAATTGAAACATGGTCATTAGTTGTAGAATGCCAACGCCAAAATTCTTGCAACATTTCGTGAGGATAGTATTTGTAAAAAATCTGTAAGAAGTCATTGAAAATTAAAAAAATTGGTTCAAGCACTGACGTGAAGTCAGAAGCTTTTGCGCGTATGTTCTATTGTCCATTCTTCTGTATTGGACACCCTTAATCGAATTTACCATGGTAAATTATGTTGTCCATTCTCCTGTATTGGACACTCTTAATTCAAATTTACCATGGTAAATTCGAATTAAGTGTCCAATACAGGAGAATGGACGACATAATTAACCATGGTAAATTCGATTAAGGGTGTCCAATTCAGAAGAATGGACAATAGAACATACGCGCAAAAGCTTCTGACTTCACGTCAGTGCTTGAACCAATTTTTTTTCGTGATTTTTTTAAAATTTTCTGGATGCGCGTTTCTTAAAATTTTTTTTTTCGTCATTTTTTTCAAATTTTCTAGGAGTACGGTTCTTACAGAATTTTAAACACGTCTTTGTGTTGATTTTCTACTACTAGTTACCAAGCTTCAATTCGATCGAATATTTATTTTTTGAGTTATCAAGGAAACATTATTCCAGGTGGATATAACTCGGAAACCATTAAACCGATTATGCCCAAAAACGAACTCAACTCTCCCTTTCGGATACGCAACCTACCCTGAAAATTGCAAGTCCCTATCTCCTTTGGTTCGAAAGTTATCGAGGCAACGGTCACCCATCTACTGAACTCACACAAGAATGCTCGAATCTCCAACAATATTCAACCGATCGTGTTAAAACTTGAAACTTGGCAGTAGAGTTAGGTAATGAACGCTCTTGGAAAATTTCAGCAATTTCAAACGTATAGTTACTGATATATAGAATTTTTTTTTTATTTTCAATGATTTATTAAAAATTTTCTACAAATGCTATCCTCACCAAATTTCGCAAACATTTTTGCGTTGGCATTCTACAACTAATAACCATGTTTGAATTCAATCAGTTCAGTATTTTTCGAGTTAATGAGGAACAAAAAACCACCAAATTTCAGATGGCTATAACTCTGAAACCATTTGGTCGATTATGCTCATAAACAAACTCAAATGTGGCATTCATATGCACAACATAACCTGAAATTTTCAAGCCGCTATCTCTTTCCGTTCTCAGGTTATCGTGACAAAAAAAATATTTTTTAATAATTTTTTTTAAATTTTTTAGCCATACGATTCGCCCAAAATTCACAAACGTGCTTAGGTTCATATTCTACAACTACTCACCAAGTTTCAATTCGATCGGATTTATATTGGTTGAAAACAAAATTATTACTCGGAAACCACTGGGCCGATTATGCCCATTAACGAACTTGTCCGTCGTATTGCGATGCGCCACCCACCCTGAAAATTTCAAGTCGCTAGCTCTTTTCGTTCTCAAATTATCGTGGCAACGGACGGCCGGACGGCCGGACGGACAGAATCAAATTTGACCTCGAATTCTTCATCGGGGAGTCGAACTAAATCGTTTGAGACCAATTTCGTCAAAAAATTCGAAAGTTACAGACATTTGGGCAAAACTATAACGCGATGTTCCCCAGAACATACGCGCAAAAAGGAATTCTAAATATCAGTAAAGGTTGGTTTATGGTGGCTGGTAACTCTAACTTAATCCTATATATATAATATATATAGACATAGATTTTTAGTGTTATGGCTTACAATCAGACTAAAGAATCCGCTAACTTATCAATTATTAATATTATTAATAAGTAAACGGATTCTTTAGTCTCAGTATAAACAATATTCCTAGATATCTATGTTTCAATTTTTAAGTTAAGGGTTAAGTTAAAGTTAGCAGCCAGCATAAACCAGCCTTAACTATCCGTCTGAAATTGCTGAAATTTTGCAAGAGCCTTTAGAACCCAACTCTACTGCCAAGTTTTAAGTTTTAACACGATCGTTGGTTATTGTTGGAGATTCCAGCAGCCTTGTGTGAGTTTAGTAGATGGGTGACCGTTGCCTCGATAACTTTCGAACAAAAGGAGATAGGGACATGCAATTTTCAGACTAGGTTGCGTATCCGAATGGGAGAGTTAAGTTCGTTTTTGGGCATAATCGGTTTAACGGTTTCCGAGTTATACCCACCTGGAATATTATTTCCTCGATAACTCAAAAAATAAAGATTCGATCGAATTGAAGCTTGGTAAATATTAGTAGAAAATCGACATAAAGACGTGTTTAAAATTTTTCAAGAACCGTACCCTAGAAAATTTCGAAAAAATTACGAAAAAAAAATTGGTTCAAGCACTGACGTGAAGTCAGGAGCTTTTGCGCGTATGTTATATTGTCCATTCTCTTGTATTGGACACCCTTAATCGAATTTACCATGGTAAATTATTTCTTCTGTATTGGACACTGAATTCGAATTTACCATGGTAAATTCGAATTTAATTCGAATTAAGAGTGTCCAATACAGGAGAATGGACAACATAATAAACCATGGTAAATTCGATTAAGGGTGTCCAATACAGGAGAATGGACAATAGAACATACGCGCAAAAGCTCCTGACTTCACCTCAGTGCTTGAACCAATTTTTTTTAAAGTCATTTAAAAATAGAAGTATTAAACAAATGATGTTACATTTTGAAGATTGATTAGACTAGTAAATATATTTTATATTCCTTTCTAAAAATTCAAGAATGCTTTCAGCACATCTCGGTAGGCTTAAGAATTTTTTTTTGGTTACCAGAAAATATAAATTGTGCCCAGATCGAGGGATATTCTAAGAAAAATATGAAAAATCGTGTATAGCCCTATACTTTCCTTTATAAGCGTTAATTTTCATCGACTTGTTCGAAAATAAGAATTTACACACCTGGTATTTATTGGTTTAGATACGTAACAATGTTTTAGTTGTTAGCAACAGCAATCATCATCCCTCAATTTAATTTTCTTTGGAGAAGTAATGTATCCAGTCGATTAATTTCTGTGATTTAATGGGGTCTAGACACGAATACAGACATGTTTGCACCTACAGGCACATCACTGTAAATTTTCGATAAATCAATCCCTTCAACCTATAAAATATCTTACTAGGTCCACTCAAATTCGAGTATTTAAGGCAATACAGGGTGGCCCATCCATGATTTGTCATGCGATGGGTAACTCTATTGTCAAGGTGACACTCATTACATAAATTAGCCGCCCTGTTACCACCACGATTGTTTTCATAGTGTAATAATATCATTTAAACCATATTTACCTTAATTAAACGATTCACGACCAAAAAATAATTGAAAAATTACTACATTTCATGAAGAGAATGAAAAGACCTTTCAAATGTCAAATTCCCCCCCCCCCCCCCCCCGGACCGAGAAAGTTACGCAAAATTACTTTCTCGTCCACTGTGGTCACTCTGAATACGGCATGATACGGTTCAATACAAACATAAGTGTCTGTAAGAATAACAGTCACTGCTGTGGTCACTATGGATACGGTTCAATACAAAAAATGAGTTTATGTGTTATTTGTAGTGTCCGACCGAAACTGGTATTTCAGCCGAAACCGAAACCGAAACCGAACTTTCGGCCAGGGTCTCAGTTTCGGCCGAAACCGAAACCGAAACTTTATATTTCATACTGAAATCTACTGTATTTTTTACAATTTTATTCGCATATACATAAAAATAGTTAAGGAGTGTTAAATAAAATAAAAAGACTTTTTTTTGAGATCTTTATTTATTATTTTGGTATTACCGAGTTATCAAAATAATCAGTCGAAGTATACAGGGTGATTCCAAATCAGACGTGAACCTTAGAGGAGGTGTTAGTATGGATCATTTGCTGTGGTTTGAGCCATTTTTATTGATGACCAAAAATCAACGGTTTCCGAGATATTTGAGTACTGGTTCTGTTGAAAAAGAATTAGTATGATTTGAAAGGGGATATAAGAAGCAAATAGAGGAAAACAACGAATTCAATATTTTTTTTTGCAACTATGCTCAAAATTACATTAGAAAATGTATTCATAAATTATGTTCCATCATTCCATAGGCTAGCACGTGCCGTCTTTCTGATGTCTTCAGTTGTTATTTTCCGCCTGAAATTTACTCACGCTGTCTTTTGATACACATTCACTATTGCCGGACATTCAAAAGATTGCTTATAAAAAATCTGCTGAAACGAAACTAGTTAAGCAATCTAACGAAATCTTTAAGAGAATGAAGAAGGAATTTGGCAAGTTTTTAAAATAATTTTGGCATACAAAATTGTGAAATTCGAAAGTTGCAGTCAAATTGATATTAGAAACAGATTTTTCATTTATTCATATACCACATCAAATCATACTAATTCTTTTTCAACCTCTTATACAGCATAGTTTTGCTTTTTTCGTACATATCATATTCTTTTCTGATGAAAATAAACCAAAATTATCACCATATTTGGTCAACGTAGAATAAATTTACGAAATATGTACTATAAGTTCAGAAATCTTTTGAAAATCACCCGAACTCCAAAAACCGTTGATTTTCGGTTACAAATAAATATGGATTAAACAACAGCTAATGTGTCATACTCCAAGTTTCACGTCTTATTTGGAATCACCCTATGTAATCTAATTAATAATCAATAAAGTGAATTCTCAGTCTTAACAAAGATAGATCACAATAACTCGTATGACAATTACGTATACCTACTAAAACTCCTGGCCAAACGACCAGGATAATTTACGAACATTCTTGTTTCGGCCTGGCCGAAAGTTTCGGCCATTTTGGGCCGAAACTGAAACTAAGGCCGAAACTAGATTTCTTGGCCGAAACTGGCCGAAACCGAAACCGAACTTTCGGTCGGTCACTAGTTATTTGCTATTGTGCTATTTGCTGCCCTCGGATAGAAATTTGCGACTCGACTATAATAGACAGTTTCTCTTCCTTGGTACATAAATAATTATTATCTTTTTATTGACTTTTATGCATTTGTTAATCTTCAGGACAAATTTGAAAAGAGAACTATTGTATAAATATAGTGATGTCAATACGCGGTAGCTCTCAAATTGCACTATTTTCACTCATTCGAATGCTAATCTGAAAATTAATTCATCAATCAATTTTAGTGATACCTCTCGAGTTTTAATTGGTTACATAATTGTCGGCATTAACTTGCCAAATGAGGCATAATTCCTGTTTAGAATCCTGCAATGGGGGAAACCAACATCAATCAAAGCGAATTATATCCTTGTTCTTCCCACTATCAACGCTTTGTTTCAGTTGAACACTATTCATTGTTTCCCAGAATGGAATGTTATTTATCTGGCTTCACGCACAATTTCCACATAGAATTATTGAAAATTTCATCAACGATTTAGATTCTATCGAGTTCATGGATTGACATAGCAAACCGAATATGCGGAGCCATAGTTTCAATATTCTGTGAGAGCTGGTGAAATTAATTTATTGTAAATTACAAAGGATGGAAAACTTCCATTCAGTGTTTGATTATGTGTGTTTTAATTAGTTTGAACTAAATGAACATTTTGATGTGTCAGCGTTGTCAGCGAATTCGTTTGATAAGCGCTGCAAATTTTACGAAAAAATCGTTCAGTTTCATTTTATCTGCTTAACTCTTTCGAACCACATGGAAATCTAATGGCGTTCAGCTGAATTTGTGAGGTTTAGTCATGATGTGAACAATTGACGACAATTAAAGAACTGTTATTATTATTATTGTTATATTTTTGGGACGGAAAAAATAGTAATTGTTTCTAAGTCATTATAACCTAAAATTTCCATAAGGAAAAACACAAATTCATGTTATAGCTCAGTAGATAAACCCCTTGGAACAAAACATAGTAAGCCACTGGATTGCTATCAGAAAAGTGTCTCTAAAATGTTTTTATTTCATCATAGCAGAAACAGGAACGGAAATAATGACCAATGTTGAAATCCTAGAAACTTGATAATTTTGAGCAAAAGGGTTTAATATTTCCGGTTGCTGCAGATACTTGTGGTCACACCAAAGAATATCCGATTTCGTTACTGTTATTCATTTATTTTAACTATATATTCCTTTGATTTTTCCTCATGAAAAGGATGTTGGTGTGAAGTTTTCTTAAGTATGACAAATATTCTCCAATTAATTTTCATCCCATTTCTACCAGATTCATAAACTAAATGAAATTAGCTCGAAGAAAGCACTGTTTATCTTGAGTATTTTCTAGAATATTCAAATTAACTTAATTGACTTAATTATTCCTCATCATTTCACCACTTCTCTATACCTTCTTGTTCGCCTTCTAGGTCATAGATAATTTATTTATATTCAATTAGTGATTTCCTCGATTTCAATTCATTCGGCAACGTTCCTCGAGATATAGATCGTCTCATAGACATTGTATTCACTGATAAATTTGATTAGAATTAGGATATTCGAGGAATTTTTAATGTGAGAATAGGCGATGATGAAATTGTGCATATTTTAATAGTAGAATTAGATATTGATTAAAAATAAGGTGTGGAAATTCAGTGCCAAGAATAGTGGGATATTCTTGTTACCAATGCTGCATTAAGAACAAAATCATAAGAATATCAGCATCACAGCTGATACAGCTTTTCAGTTATTCTAAAATATAGTTTACAGTTAGAGCAATCTGTGTTGAGTGGGTGAACAAAGCGCAAGAGTTAATGAGCACATTGGGAAATCTTTAAACGAATCTGACTTGTCACCTGAACCGATTCTGGAGAACTAGTAAAGGAAAACAGTTGGGAAAGCACTTTCATGAGCGCCCACTCATGGAGGTACTGAACTCGTCCAAGGCTGCTTACCCCCAGGAAAAACGTAATATTTCCAATATTTCCAAGAATATAAATCCGACCGGAAAAACACCGTAAAAGCGTCCAAAAGAAACTGTTCCACTTTTTGGCCGACTATGGTCTCAAACGATTAGTTTCGATTCAAATACATACATTCACTGCTGGGTCGAAAATAAACGGGTGGTGGCGTAAGGACCCATTTAAATACATACATTCACCTTTGATTCGAAAATTTCAAATTTTTTAGATGGAGTATCATGTTTTTTTAAATCTCTTCTTACCTTGGCATTGTGTGCCCCAATTATTTGATTCAAATTGGATCTTGTACAATCATAACTCAATTTTAGCGATAAAAGCGTTGATATTCTCTTCATATGCATATATGTTGCCCATACCGTGAAACTTGAAATTTCCTGACTCTTGGAGTTGAAGCTTCAATTCGTTTATTTGAGCAAAAAACTAAATAAGCAAAGGTCATTTGAAAGTTGGACTCGCAGAACCAATTCAGCAATTCTTTGATTTCCTTAAGCGTTGAAAAAATTTTACTTTATATTTATTGCGCGTATGTTCTGGGGAACATCGCGTTATCTTTCTCTAAGATCATACAAATTTGTAAGGATATTTCCTTTGGAAAGCCAACGCATCACTGTGTGGAAAAGCAGACTTACGTGTTCACAGTTCATATCAGAGCAGAACAACAAAATTGACTTATTTCATCCACAACATCAACATCTTGCGAAGTCGTTTCCAGTTCTTTGGAAAACAGTAGTCATGCAGTAATTGGTACCATTGTGAAATGTCGGTGGATTCATCACATTGCAGAGCAAAATGATGTATTCACTTTATCTTATCACTCACTTGTTCCTCAATGAAGTTGTACATTAGGGTAGGGCCTTTATTACATTTTGTATGCCATACAATGGGCACGCTTTGGTTTACACGTGAATATATCGGAGAATAGAAGCAAAAGGATGAACAATCTCCGATTATGACTTTCTAGCCACGTATACAGGGGTCACACAATCAATTTTGAATTCCATGATCCAAAACTAGTTTTCTTTGCAACAAAAACCAAAATGCTCTTGTTCAAATTCAAAAAATAGAATGCACTGTCATTGGTAGGAAATTGAGCGCTTTGTAATTGGTTTCGACAGCTTTATCAGCGTGAAGTTTGTAACACTTCGTCTCAGTGACCCGGTATACAAGCTGTGTTAACTTCTTGTCGGTTTATTCAGATGAGGATGAAATGATTGCTCATAGCTATTTTTTTCAGATCCCCAGGTAGCGATGACACAGAATCCTTGGAAAAAAATGACACCATCGGACCTCCTTCGGGCACTTTCGTCAGACATAAGATAGTAGTCATGGGTGCTGCTAAAGTAGGCAAGTCTTCCATTATCACACAATTTCTATACACCTCTTTCTCTCCGAAATACAAACGAACGGTGGAGGAGATGCATCACGGTGACTTCAACGTGAGCGGAGTCCATTTGACGTTGGACATTCTGGACACGGCCGGATCTTTCGAATTTCCCGCCATGCGGGCCCTTTCGATATCTTCTGCAGATGCCTTCATTTTAGTCTATGACGTAACGGATTCGTCGACATTCGAGGAAGCCAGGACGTTGAGGGATCAAATTCACGAGACCAAAGGAACCTCTGAAGTGCCAATCGTTGTAGTTGGCAATAAAATCGATCTCATGGGAAATAGAGAGGTAAGAATTTGCATCTAGACGCTTTGACAATATTGAATGCATGTAGACGCAGCTAGGAAGTTTATTGTCATTTCGACCATTCAGGTCTTCGAAACGAGGAGAACCCCATGGGACAATTTTCAAGAGAAATAAAGAGATTTCTTCTGAGAACAGTCTTATGTGCGCCAACAATGCCAAGGGCTGAAAATTACATCTGAAATCCCTATCATAACATGACGATTTAGGATATAGAAAATGCCCCTTTATCCGTGTGGGCGCACCGTAAGAAGTTTTACGGTGCGCTAAGATATATGTTGTCTATGGCTGAGATGTATTATTCTTTATTTCGTTTATAGTATAGTCAACAAGGTCAAAATTTTTGCGTATTCTCCGAATATTATGACTGAGATGTCATTCGATTCGTAAAGGCATGTAGATAGTTTTTGAGAAAATACTAAGGCCGCTCTCAAAAATTGCAAAAGTTATAAACAATTAAGTGAAAAAAAAGAAGGGGCTTTGGTTTTTCGCCAATATCTCAAAAACTATCTGAGATAATTCAAATTTGAAATAATATTCGAGAAGAAGAGGAAATTTCCTAAAAAAAAGTCCCAAGTCCCGGAACTAGGACCAAGATTTATAATTTTCCGACAGGGTTGAAAATACTCCCGAAAACGGGTACTCCGGCTTGCGTAAGCTTCGCCCCCTACGGACCTTTCATGAATGAATATTATTTAAACTTATTAAATATGAAATTAAAAGTTGAAAAAACTCAGGCGACTGCAGGATAGATCAATGAACAATAATCTGTGGTCTAAATATGTTTATCGTGATTTTTCAATTAGTTATCCATTAGTTAATTCACAATTTTTTGTAGCACGAACATTAACATTGCAACTACTCAAATTGTTAAACTATTAATCTGAAATGTTTTTTCTTTCAGAAGGCTATTTCTCAAAGGTCTTAGAATAGATTCCCATTGGAAAATTTTAAAATTGTTAATTTTCGTTTTGTTATGAATAATTTACTTAAGTGGAACATTATATAGCTTCAATTTATAATATTACTATGGATCCGTCTTCTTATGATCAGAAACTACTCAAAAATTATTTTTAATAATTTGTATCTCCTATTGTTATAAACCAATGCGTTTTTTATGAGATAATTCGAAATTTTCTTTTGAAACATAATTGAAGCTTTATAATTTATCACTTAAGTTAATTGTCAATAACAAAACGAAAATTAACAATTTTTCAAATTTTCCAATGGGAATCTAATTCAAGACCTTTGAAAAATAGCTCCACGAAAGGAAGAAATTCTCAGATTAATAGTTTCACAATTATCGCACTTGCAATGTTAATGTTCATGCTAAGAAAAATTGTTAATTAAGTAATGGATAACTAATTGAAAAGCCGCGATAAACATTTTTGGACCACAGATTGTTGTTCATTGATCTATCCTGCAGGCGCCTGAATTTTTTCAAATTTTTATTTTCATATTTAATAAGTTTAAATAATATTTATTCATGAAAAGTCCGAAGGGGGCGAGGCTTACGCAAGCCGGAGTGCCCGTTTTCGGGAGTATTTTCAACCCTCCCGGAAAATAATAAATCTTGGTCCTAGTTCCGGGAGTTGGGACTTTTTTTAGGAAATTTCCTTTTCTTCTCGAATCTTCTTTCAAATTTGAATTATCTCAGATAGTTTCTGACATATTGACGAAAAACCAAAGCCTCTTCTTTTTCTTCACTTAATTGTTCATAACTATTGAAATTTTTGCGAGGGACCTTAGCATTTCCTCAAAAACTATCTGCATGCCTTTCCGAATCGAATGACACCTCAATCATAATTTTCGGAGAATACGCAAAAATGTTGACCCTCAAAGCACTTGTTGACTAGACTATTAGAAACACAGCAACGATTGCAGCATGAAAGTAGATGTCAGCGTTTTGAATAATTATTGTTCCACAATAGCAAAACGCTTTCTCCTGAAGAAATAATAATGGTATAATGGTAGGTATAATTTTCTGTGCACACGGAAAAGCTTACTTTCTGGACTGGTAATGAAATATACTATTTCGATATATGTAATCCAATGATAGCATAATGAACAAAAAACTATCTTCATTGAAATTTCATATAAATTGATTCACAACAGTTCAGAATATTCAATTGAATTGTTGTATAGACAGTTGTGGAATTTATGATGAATAAGTATCATAGAAGAACAGACCTAGGTTCAATAGCTTAAGCGCTCGTTTATGTACTTCCTGAAGACTTGCTGATAAGATATATGTTCTCATAACTCTTAAATAGATGCTTTCTGTGTAGGTTCGTTCCTAAGTGTGAAAAGAGTGTGGCGCCCCACGTTGGGCGCCCATTTGTTATGGTATTATAATTACGAGTATATACCTGCAGTGCCAATTTGATATGATATCGAAATTCTATGAATTATCTGGAGTATATTGCTACTTCGAAATTGAAACAAAAATTCAAGAGACTCTTTTGATCAAGGATGGTTCTAATTTGATAAACTAATGTTTGCCTAATTTAAAAATAGCAAAATGAATTTATTAATGAAACTCAAACATAACTTCTTCGGGGTTCCTGGGAAACGAAGTCATCTTGTCTAGTACGATAAATTCCTGTCCTTTTTTTTTTAGTAGCTGGAGATATTTCCTTTTTCGTCTTGCTTACTGGGCATTTTGTTTGTAGAACAGCTATGGAAGGAACGAAGTGTTTGGTTTGTCGAGGGCACATTTACATAATTTTCCTATTAATTTCAATTGAGACGATATTAGCATCTTCCAATAATTTGATATCTGATGGAAGGAAGCTTTTACTCTGAAACAGTTGTCGGTATGATTTTTCAAAATATTTAATATACGTTCGGGGGTTCTCGACTCTCCTACTAGGTGCCATTGCTTTGTTGACCATTTAATACTTCTCTTTGTGATAGGAAATAGGGATCGGTATAAGGGAGGGTCGATCTAAGGTAAAAAGTATACTCGATATAAATCATAGGTTTTTTTATAAACTATTGGAATAAACATGAAGTAAAGTAAACATTGTTTTTGAAAATTAATCCTATATGACACCACTGACAGAAGTCTTTCAGATTATGTACAGAAATAACAAAATATATACAATAATTTTAGTAATAAATATTTTTCAAAAATACCATTTTCTAAATTTTATTTTATAAATATTTTTCTGTGTTTGGGAGAGAAAACCCAGAAAGGAACCATTTAGTAAACGAATATATCAATATTTTTAACAAACGAATGTAATTCGCTTTCTATTCCGGAAAATAATATTCTAACCTCCGTCGCGCATGGCTGCCCAACTTCGACCTTCTCTCTATTCTACTGCCAATCAACACTGGTTCACGTTCTCAACCCCTTCCATAAGCTAAGGGCTGTAATACCACGGTAGTGGTCAACGCTGATTGGTAGATCCTCGACATTGCGATACTTCGATGGAACTAATCAGGTTCCATGGGAATGATATCGGGAGCGTTATTTACTTGTAAGAACTGCTCGTCCATAACGGCATTTCCAAGATTTAGGTCACATCTAAACATGGAAACTGTATTATCAGTTTCCTGTTCGACGAAAAGTAGTCTGCCAATCTAGATGACTTAAGTGCTTGCGAGGTGCCTCTAGAGTCAATATTCGATATCATGGGGATGTTTTAGGATTTCTTCAGACAGGGACATAATCCAGAAATCCGTCTAAAATATCTGTTCGAACGCAGTTCAACTTCATCTGCACCAGTAAAAGTAATATTAAACCTACTATTTACAAGGGTGAATATAATAGTTAGAGCATAGCTCTAGAGTAATATGAACTGATTGAAATTAAAGCGGAAATTACGAGTTACTAGAGATAGAAGTCTATTTATAACATTGATAAAAAAAAATGTAAGTTGGCAATAATATACGTAAACAGTTGCTAATTTTATAATTGAAAATCAACCATTGATATATTCTCATTCAAATGGAATTTGATAATTAATTCATCATACAATTCATGATATACCCTACAGGGTCACATTCTATACTTATATTCGTAGCTTGATGCATCTCTGGATCATGCAGCAAAAAACAATTTTTCGAACCCTCCTTGAAATTTCCAATAGTTCCCCAAGATTCTTCCTTCAATATCGGATGGAAAATACTTGTGGTTTTCCCATATAACATCTGCAAAAAACTGAGTTGGGAAAAGACGGAGAACATATTGAAATGACAGATCTGACGCAAACTTCGTGATGAATCGACGCTTTTTGCCGTTGCAATGTGTATTTAGGATGAGTCGCGATGAACACTTCTTAACCAACATTCGTCATAATCGGTCATATGTCCAGTTTATGATTTATTTGACCAGCTTTTGAGCCTCTTAATTTCATTTCGGCTTCATAGAACTCGACGCTGAAACAATTTCTCGTATTTCCATCTGACCCCGACAGGAGAAACAATGCAGTTGCTGGACCTTCGTTCGAAATATAAATTACGTTTTTAATAACTTCAATACGGTTAACTATTTTTATATACCAAGCGCATCTCATTACAGCACGTATAGCCTGCTCAGAAGGATGATTAGATCGACCATAAAATGGACGAAGAGATCAGTTTCGCGATAGGAACTATTGAAATTATATTTCCACAATTTGGTAGAAGATTAGTCTTAATGGTGCAGATGACATCTACCGACGTTCGTACCGATACGACGATGTATTTCTGACGCCTGTCCCTGTCAGAAGAAAACTTAATCCATCCCCATCACGTGCAAATATTAACTTTGGAAGCATCTCGAATCCCATTAATCCGTCTAGGGACACTGAATACTTTTTTCTGAACAGGAAATCCTAAGAAAGGAATAATGTTAGGTGTCTCTTAAAATTTAGAGCAACACGTATCTTGCTTATTGAAAGACCCGTTTCCGTGAAACTATAGTGCGATGCAAGTTGGAACACCCTTGGTCCAGAGAGCCAGAGGATTCACCAATCAGTGTTTAATACCGACTTGGGAGTATGATCCAATGACACTTGTGAAAAGCTCAGGTAGAAAGGGGAAATTGGTCGAGTCGAGCGGAGTTGAAATCAGTACGGTAGAATCGTTTTGGCGGTAAGGAAGTTAATTCCGTAATTTCAAGGATTAAAAAACATTTTAGTTTTACATTGTTTGTTTCACTTGTGCATGTCCTTTCTGCCGCTCTGTACGGAGAGTCGTCTTCGACCTTGATCATTCTGTCATGTCTCATGAATTCTTTAGTTCAATGTGTTCACCTGCGCACTCCTAATTTGTGTGTTTTGTTTTTAAATTTGACATCTCGTTTTTATCAACCATATTCTATTTTATATTGTGAAATATAATATGTATATTAAATGTTTCCCCGTCGATTGATCTGCCCAATTTTGGAACTGTGACAGAACTACTGCATCGTGAGTTTTTAATTTATTATTTTCCTTATTTATTTTTTAAATCTTTTAAAATTTACTATTTGAATTTTTTTTCCCTTTGCAGTTGTCTTGTTACTCAGCTCTTGAGAATGGTGAGTTTGTACCGCCGAAACTAGTCAAGCAGACAATTTTTTGTAGTTATCAAAAAATAGTTCCACCAGAAATAAGGCTTTATGGTATAGATCTTTCCCTGTTGAAATGATAAGCCAAATCGAAAAATAATTTGAACTAGCTGAATCAAAACTAGTCAGTTGTCATAACAAAATGACATCCGCTTACTAGATAAATTCAAGTTCGGAAATAATTCCAGCCTCTACGACTCCGTGAATTTTAGCAAGAAATTACAAAAGACCTCATTTGTTAAGAAGGGATGAAGCTATCCAAAATGATTTTTCTGATTGTAAAAAATGAATTTGGAAAAAAGTTTCTTGCGAAACAAGTTTAGGGGTGGCTTTTTCTACCCTTTTCTATCATAGAGGAACACCACCAAAAATTTTTTGAATGACTTCCCCCCTAAATATCTGCCTGATTTCATTCTTTTCAGTTTGTTTATTTTTAAGAAAAAAATAATAATCTGCTTTTTGGGTGCCACCTTTAGGGAGCTGTAATTAAGCAGGGGGGGCTCAAAAAAGAAAAGTTTATGTGAAAGACCCAACTTATTTTTTGGCAAAGAATTACCCCTAAATTTTTTCGCAACTATTCAAAGTATATTGATATGGAAATAATTCCCAATTGACGAAAATATAAATCAATGAACGTTTCAAAATATGAATGACTAATTATATTTTTATTATTATTATTTTTTTTTTATATTTAGTTGAACATTGAAGTATCTATCAACCCAACTTTATTTTCTTCCATTAGAGCCAAGTATCAATATCACACCGGTAAATTTTCCCTATCAGAATATTCCAGACTAGGTGCAATTTTTTTGCGGTTTCCACAAACACAATAAACATGTTGAAATACAGGAGTGGAGAGCGAATCCCTTCAGTACTTGATTGAAATATTTTCCACAACAGTTGCAGATATCATAAAAAATATGAATACATTTTCAGCATGAAATCCCGAGTTTTGTGATGTCGCAATAACAAAACCAACTTTACCCCTAAAAAAATCATAAATCATACAACTTATACCTCACATGTGAACGACCATGACGAATGTTGGGTAGAGATCCGTGGGTGAAACCTCATCCTAAATATACATACAATGCAGCGAAAAAATGCCGATAATTCATCATGTAACACTCTTGGGTGGTTCTTTTTCAGTTTTACCAGTTTTTTTCCGCATACGAGATATTATTTAGCACATTCTCCAGAGAAATTACGGCCGTGTGTTATAAGTTGTATTACCATTATACAGGGTGTTTCTTAAGTAAACATTAAAGGATACTGTGGGAGGTATAATCATCATTGAATGGTTTCTTTCTGGGTTTTCTCTCCCAATCTCTGAAAAATATCTATGAAATAAAAAAATTATTATTTTGTGATTTGCTTCTGCGTAAGAAACACAAGATATTTGTCAGAAGAAATCAATTGAACAATGTTGCCTAACAAATAACAACGAAACAACATCAACGAAGAATCAACTATATCGTAACGTTTCGGAGTCTATAAAAATTTTGCGATTTCATGAAAAAAATTTTCGATTTCATAAATTCAAAGGAACCTACAATAAAATTCCCTTCAGAAATATAGAAAAATAACCAGCTTTCTTTTCTAGATATTTCGACAATTAAGTATCCGCACCATTTCGAAACGAGTGTCTTCAGAAAGCAGACACATACAAATAGATACATAGATTTCTATTCAAACCATCAACTTAGTGTAAAAAGAGGTGTTATTAGAACTCTTGAAATTCGAAATAAAGAAATTGATTTCATCAAAAAATTCCTTGAAGATAATGGATATCCTAGATAATTCATAAATACATCAATCATAAATTGAGATAGAAGAGCAAATATCAAGTACAACAGAATAATCAACAAAAACAGCAACCCAATATGCTGAATGTGATCCCTTATGTTCGTGTCCTTTCTGAAAAAATCAGAAGAATCGGTTCTAAGTTCAATATAAGAACCGTCTTCAAAACACAAAATGATCTCAGGTCTTTATTAACGAAGACAAAACCCATAAATGAAAAACAAAAATCAAAAAACTGTGTATATAATATTCCTTGTATTTGTGGTAAATCATACACAGGAGAAACATCAAGATCACTAGAAGTAAGAAAGTCAGAGCATATAATTTCTATACAAAGTAAAACTATGTTAGCTATGATTTTCAAATACTGTCAATGTGACAATTCTCGAATCTCAGAATAACAATCAACTAAATAGTTCTGAAGATTTTTTCGTTAAGCGTCTGAAGAAGGAGTCTGATATAGACTCCGAAACGTTACGATATAGTTGTTTCTTCGTTGATTTTGTTTCGTTGTTATTTGTTAGGTAACATTGTTCAATTGAGTGCTTCTGACAAATATCTTGTGTTTCTTACGCAGAAGCAAATCACAAAATAATTATTTTTTTATTTTATAGATATTTTTCAGAGTTTGGGAGAGAAAACCCAGAAAGAAACCATTCAATGAGGGTGTTTCTTAATTGATGCAAAAGATTTTAGGAGTTGATACTTCGACGAAAATTAATGTGAAAGACATATAATTCATATAATTATTCAGGACCGTTATAACCCAAACAGGTCTCCTCGAAATAGAATTATGGTTTCGTTTTCGTCAAGTATTTCAACGATTCCCGTAAACGTAGCACCCTATAATTGGTGACTCCGACGTGGTGGTGAGCACGTGACCTTCTGCTAGGCGAACTGATGTGCGCTTCTTTCTCGCACCTTCCATGCTTAACGTCTACTTGAAGAGGTCTGGTCTCCCTCAGCTAGCGGCATGGTTGCATGTGAAAGTACACATCACAACCAATGCGTCGTGATTTCGCCACTAGCAGGGGGGTATGTGACATAATTCAGATTGCTTATGAACAACTTCTATATGGGGTTGCCCATGACAATCATGCATTAATATGATAGAAATTGAGCGTTAATAGTGGTCATTAATGGATGATTTCGTGAACGTTAAACATTGTCATTATTGCGAGGTCGACGGGAAAAGAAATCTTATGTGATACACTGGTACTATCGCAATTTAATCATTGTGATATTTTATATGGTCCATATCTTTATAGTATTGAGTCTAGGCATACTCAAGATTCAAAATTCGTGCATCTGATTAATTTAGGTACATAGTTATGAAATAACCATAATATTTCACATAAGTTCAAAGACTTGGGATCAAGATGCATAGAATAACAAGGTATCGACACTCCCTGCTAATTCCTGTTAAAATTTTCGACCGAAACACGGACCTAGAATTGTCAAATCACGTACTTCGTGTACTACTTCACTCTGTAAACGATGGTGGAGCTAGAATTGATTTCGAAGAAACTGACAAGCGAGTAAATGAAAACTGACCAGCGACAAAGTTCATTTTCTACCGTTGCTAGTTCGTAAATCCAAATTAAAGGAATATAATGAAGCAGTTTATTGAAAAATCAATTCACTTTTTGATTAATCAGATATCTGTTCAGACATTATATGTAAACCCCAATTGTACGGAACAGAAATTTCATCTTGCCAAGAGATAATGAGGTCAAATAAGGGATTTATCAGTAAAGGACACACATCCAATGTCATCAGAATACAAGCATTTAATTTATGTTTTTGAAATACATTGAATGAAACAGAATTTTTTGTAATACCTCTACGTAATATCTTTCGATATCGTATTATTTTTCAAATGTATTAATTACCTTTATCATGTAAGGCTCATTTAAATTGAGCATTTTACTTATTATTTTCGATCTATAAATTTGAAACTTCATCAAAACATTCTCACGTATACAGCATTTTTTCAGTCACCCAATACCCCTTGACTACTTTTTATGTCCTCAGCAATTAGGTATGATGATTATAGTGCAAAATATATTTGATTCGATTACTTAGAACTAAGTATACTGAAGAAATATCGAAAAATGATTCATTGAATTGATAAACTAACCAAATGGAGGGTGGTGTACTACGTTTCAATCTTTTATTCAATATACAGGGTGAGTCTTTGACCACTGCATTAATTTTAACCAAAGATTCCTCTCATCAAATGAAACAGTTTCTTCATTTAACATTTTTCCAAATTCAGCTCAGGTAAAAAGATACAGGCTGTTGAAATTTTGAAAAAAAATCAGTTTTTATTTTGTAGCTTTGACATCCTTTTTTCGAATAAAATGAATGTTGGTGTAAAGTTTCCTATAACTATGATACATATTTTCCAACTATTAGTTATTTTCTACTTCTACTGGTTTTCTAGTTATGGACTCGTGGATTCATAAAACTAAATGAAATTAGCATAAAGAAAGCATATAAAATTTTTCTTGAGTCATTTCAAGAATATTCCATCGTTTTAGAACATTATATTATTCTTCATCATTTCTCCTTAAACGCACCGTTTTCGAGATATTCTTCATAGAATGTTTTAAAATGGAAAACTCCAGAAATTTCACTACTTTTATGGATCCGTCCCTGAGCGTTGGAATCCCGAATCAAGCTGTAAACCACGTTACCATGCCTTATTCTCGTCCGCCAACAATGATTCACTTTTCATTTCATAAACTGCGAAAAATCTATACTAGATGATATTCCTCGAAGCAATGAATCTTCAATTTTATTCAATACCTCTTGCAAATTCTGGTTCATGAATATTACTGTGTTTAATCGAATTTCCGATGAATCTGCAAAGGGTCCGAGAAAGTTCAGTGGGATATAAATATGTATTAATGTTCCAGTGTAATGAGTAAACTTGTGGAACAAGCTGTTCTTGCAAAATTCATTTATGTCTGAAATAGAATTTCAGGTCTATTACGACAAAACAAGACTGCTTTAATCATGAGGCTGCAGCGTGATTGGACAAAAAGGAGAGTTCCTCTGAAAATAGAGTCTGAGGGCGAGTTCACCTGGGGGCACCAATATGTCCAGTCTAACCCTTGTCTACCCTTTATATTGCGATATTCAATAGGGAATTCGATAATAAATGTTAAAATAAACAAAACAACTTGGCTTAAGTTTCACAACATCGTATTATGTTGTTAACATATTTGTTTCGGATATTATTCTATTTTCAAAATTTAGTAGAATGAGCATTCATTAAAGGAAAGTTTGGGAGGTGCATTCATCATTCGAAGGTTCTCTTTTTGGTTTTTTCTCCCATACTCTGAAAAATATCTGTAAAATGAAAATTTATATTTTTTAAAAATTGCTTCTGCCTTGAAACACTAGATTTTTAACATAAGCAATAAACATGGAGAGTCTTTGAGTTATACATTAGTTTTAACCATAGATTCCTCTCACCGAATAAAACACTTTTTTCATTAATCATTTCTCCAGATTCGGCTCAGGTAAAAAGATACAGGCTGTTAAAATAAAAAAAAATAGTTTTTGTATTGTAACTTTTTCCAAATGAAAATAATGTTGGTGTGAAGTTTCCTATAACTATGATGCATATTCTCCAAATATCAGTTTGTTCTTACTTCCAATGGTTTCTTAGTTATAGACTCGTGAATCCATAACACTTAATTAAATTGGCAGAAAGAAAGCAGATAAAATTTTTCTCGAGTCATTTCAAGAATATGCAGTCGTTTTAGAAAATTAAATTATTCTTTATCATTTTTCCTTAAACGCGCTGTATTCGAGATATTCTTCATTAAATTGAATTGTTGAAGAAATGACGACAAAATGCTTTTGGCTTTGGGGGGCATTTTCTATTGTCCATTCACCTCTATTGGACAATCTTAATTGAATTTACCATCGATATAGACTGTTTTCTCAGCTTTTATAAGACATAAATACATTTCGTACCATTTTAAGGACTTGTGCAATTAGAGAATCGTCTAAGATAAAGTACTTTTTAATTCTGATATATGTATTCTATCAGAATTGAAATTCATTAACTATCATTAAAAAAATGCATAAATCCTCTTGTCGTATTTATCCAACAGAGTATTAGATTAAAATTCCTTTTAAAATATCGGAACTCATCCAGGTCTGTTGGGATCTCGTAAAATTTCAGCGATGTCGGAAGAATACTTTCTGATTTATAGAATTTTTTTCAATTATTTTTTAAAAATTTCCTAGTAATACGTACTTCACAAAATTTTGCAAAAATGTTTCCATCGGCATTCTAGAACTAATTAACATGTTTCAATTGGTTCGGCCTCGTATTTTTATCTTTATTGAGGAAATAACAACCAAAATTCAGATGGGTACCTATAACTGCAAAACTGTTTGGCCGATTATAGTAGAGTTCACAAGGCATGAAAAGAGCTCTAAAACAGATTTTCGTGGGACCTTCATTGCTAAAATGTATAGACCACTGGGTATCATTCTCCATACCCTTACAATGCAAATTCAACTGGTCGTCAAAAAATCGTCGTGTGCAGGAAGGGGTGGGGGGCATTTTTCCAAAAATTGACAATTTTTTTTTTTCTGTTCATGGTAATCTATAGTAGGTGACTATCACCCACACAAATTTCTATTGAAATATACGATTCAGAAATATTTTTTATTAATTGTCAAAAAAGTCGGATACAATGCTCTTAAATGGAATTCCTTAAGATATAACCGCTTGCCCTGAACACCCATAATAACTATTATGTTCCGCTCGGTTTTACTCGAGATCTGTTATGATTATCGAAAAAATGCTTTATATGAAAGGTCTGCTCCGAAAACCGACGATTCAGATGGTTCTTTCAAAAATGCAATAGGCAGAACAGTTTCCTCACAAAATAAGAAATTGTGTTATTAACTCCCATTAACCGAAACCGAACCTGGAGACGCTAGTAAGGTGCAATTTGTTGCGTTAGTCCATGTTAGTGGCGACCTTATGGATTTGAGCTTTGATTTATGCGCATAAGGTTCGTTATATCTATCCGACCAACTTTACAGTACTATTCCTGCGTGCATTCAGAACGCACATTTTGAAGATATTGTTTAAATTCCTTAATTTTTTATATGTTTGAGAATTTTTACGTATAATTCATAGATTGTTGATTTAATTTTGTTAATTCGTTAATAAATATGCAAATATGCGAGTTCAAACTTATATTCATTACTTCATAAATCAATTTTGTGACGTAATATTAACACATTTTTGAAATCATCGCTCATTCTCATTAGTAGTTTCAAGATTTCCTGAATCCTAGACCAAAAATCTGGAAAAGAATTAAGAAGGTATATAGTTGGTATCTATGATACTAACGGTGGGTTTCACGAAGCTTTGACAGCTCTTAATTGCCGAATTTAGTGTTGTGAGTGTGGAAAATGTCTTAAATACTCCTCTGATAAATACTAAAAAATGTCCGAAAATAATCATTACTTCTAAAAACAGTCGACATTTAGAGTTTTTTAGTATTTATCGACATTATCGAAAATGTCTGGATAAATATCATAAATTTATTCCTACTTAAGAATTGCTAGACAATTTTCAGTTTTTTCCGATATTTATTCTTCTTTTCTACTTGGATCGAAGATGCTTAACGATCTGAGATGCCAATTATACAAAAATTTTTTAAGAAGTTTATTTTTTTCTAGTTTTGGATCGAAGATGCTTAACGATTTGTGATGCCATTATACAGAGTTTTGTTTTAAGCAGTTTATTCTTTTCTACTTGGATCGAAGATTCTTAACGATCTGTGAGCCAATTGGGAAATTATACAAAGTTTTTTTTTAACAAGTTTATTTTTATTATTTAAGTCTAATGAAATCGATTTTTCTAATACTAATTCTTAATTCAGAACCTGGCGCCTGTCTTTTATCTCTTATACACAATAAAATAACACGATAATAAGGCATTCAATGATAAGTTATTTGTTATTTCCAATTGACCTAGAAAAATTTCTTAAAATGCTTCAAATTGTCCTGATATTTTAACTTAACATGTAACGATTGTCATATTTTTCCGCAATGTCCGTAAATACTTAAATACTCAAAATGCTCGACCTTGGGGGAAAGTTTCGGACATTTTCCCAGGATATTTGTCCCTAACTTAAAAACTCGAGTATTTCACATCACTTCGGCCCGAATTAGTGCGAGATTATGTCGATTTTCAGTTTATTCACCGAATTAAATCCACAATTAAGCTAATCGAAGCTTCGTGAGGGTCTAAATATTTCTTACATGTCATGATTCATCTAATTCAACTATCACTATCAGATGAAGAATCATCAAGGGAAGGAAAATTTGAAAAATTTGAAGTACTAGTATTTGCACATGTTTTTTGGGCCATACATTTGCAGGAGCCAATACACGGAATTTGTTTTCTTTTACAGGAACATATTGATCCTGTGCAATCTGAAATGAGAATTTCCATTTCATGAAGTATATTTACGGATCTGATATTCGATATAATATTTACCTTTCCTACAACTGCAGTTGCTAAGGATAGATGTTTCCTTAGGTAGGATTGGCATCGTCGTTAATTTTGGCAGAAGTTTTCCATTTTCTGCATACCACCCACTAAATATAGGATACGGTAAAGATGGTCATGGTACATTACTATTGATCCAAATATTTGTTTGGTAATGGACTCGAAGGCTGTGTTGTCTCAAACTATCCAATGTTGGAGGTAATTTACTTATGGATCTTGAAGAAGCTATAATATTCCCCTGAGCCTGTTGATACATTTCACATTTTCGTTTGTCGTATACAGACAGATTACAAATTCAACAATATCATTGAATACTTTCAAACATGGCACCGGAAGTACATGATGAATTCAAAAATAGGAATTTTGTCATTAAATTTTTGATTGGGAATTTTAACCAACTCTCTGTAGATCAGGCGCTAGAGCATATCAACAAAAACTCCAAAGCTGCAGGAGGAATAGTGGGATTAACTAAAAATAGTACTAGAATGGATGAATGGTTCTTGAGTTACAACATTATTGGTATGAAGTTAGTCACATTTCGCTCATCTTTGCATCTTCATTCGGTCAAAATGTCGAAGAAGGTAAAAAAAGAATGAAAATTGATGAAGATTCTGTGCAGATACTGCAGAGTGAACTTTCAAGATTTTGAGAGAAGAAGTATTCAATGATATTGTTGAATTTGTAATCCATCTGTATACGACAAAAGAAAATGTGAAATGTATCAACAGGCTCCGGGGAATACTATAGCTTCTTCAAGATCCATAAGTAAATTACCTCCAAAATTGGATAGTTTGAGACAACACAGCCTTCGAGTCCATTACCAAACGAAAATTTGGATCAATAGTAATGTACCAAGACCATCTTTACCGGATCCTATATTTAGTGGGTGGTATGTAGAAAATGGAAAACTTCTGCCAAAATTAACGACGATGCCAATCCTACCTAAGGAAACATCTATCCTTAGCAACTGCAGTTGTAGGAAAGGTAAATATTATATCGAATATCAGATCCGTAAATATTCTTTATGAAATGGAAATTCTCATTTCAGATTGCACAGGATCAATGTGTTCCTGTAAAAGAAAACAAATTCCGTGTATTGGCTCCTGCAAATGTATGGCCCAAAAAACATGTGCAAATACTAGTACTTCAAATTTTTCAAATTTTCCTTCCCTTGATGATTCTTCATCTGATAGTGATAGTTGAATTAGATGAATCATGACATGTAAGAAATTTAGACCCTAAATATCATAGATACCAACTATATACCTTCTTAATTCTTTTCCAGATTTTTGGTCTAGGATTCAGGAAATCTTGTTACTACTAATGAGAATGACCGATGATTTCAAAAATGTGTTAATATTACGTCATAAAATTGATTTATGAAGTAATGAATATAAGTTTGAACTCGCATATTAAATTTGCATATTTATTAACGAATTAACAAAATTAAATCAAATATATATGAATTATATGTAAAATTCTCATATATATAAAAAATTAGGAATTTAAACAATATCTTCAAAATGCGTTCTGAAGGCACGCAGGAATAGTACTGTAAAGTTGGTCGGATAGATATAACGAACCTTATGTGCATAGATCAAAGCTCAAATCCATAAGGTCGCCACTAACATGGACTAACGCTACAAATTGCGCCTTACTAGCGTCTCCAGGTTCGGTTTCGGTTAATGGGAGTTAATAACACAATTTCATATTTTGTGAGGAAACTGTTCTGCCTATTGTAATTTTGAAAGAAGCATCTGAATCGTTGGTTTTCGGAGCAGACCTTTCATATAAAGCATTTTTTCGATAATCCCAACAGATCGCGAGTAAAACTGAGTGGAACATAATAGTTAATATGGGTGTTCAGGGCAAGCGGTTATATCTTAAGGAATTCCATTTAAGAGCATTGTATCCGACTATTTTGACAATTAATAAAGAATATTTCTGAATCGTATATTTCAATAGAAATTTGTGTGTGTGATAGTCACCTAATATAGATGACCATAAACAGAAAAAAAAAATTTGTCAATTTTTGGAAGAATGCCCCCCACCCCTTCCTGCACACGACGATTTTTTGACGACCAGTTGAATTTGCATTGTAAGGGTATGGAGAATGATACCCAGTGGTCTATACATTTTAGCAATGAAGGTCCCACGGGGTGACACGATAGAGCCCGGTTTGAACTCTACTATTATACCTATTTACAAACTCAATGTGGCATTCAGATGCACAACCTACACTAAAAATTGCAAGTTGTTATCTCTATTCATTATCAGGTTATCTTGAGATAAATAATATTTTTAAGTAAATTTTTTGTATTTTCTAGAGATACAATCTTCACGAAATTACACAAACTTCTTTGCGTCGATATTCTACAACTAATTACCAAGTTTCAATTCGATCGGATCTATATTTTTTGAGTTAATGAGAAAACAATATTACAGATGGGTATAACTCTGAAACCGTTTGACCGATCATACCAAACAATGAACATAACTGTCCCATCCTTATCTGAAAATTGCAAGTCGCTACCGCTTTCCGTTCGAAAGTTATCGTGGCAACGCTCACCCACCATCTACTCAACTCAATAAATGCTGATCAGATCTCCAACAATATAGATCCGATCGTGTTTAAATTTGGAATTTGGCTGTAAAGTTAGATTTTGAAGCCTTCCGCAAAATTTCAGCGACGTCAAACGGATAGCTTAAGACATATAGAATTTTTTTCAGAGATTTTCAATGATTTTTTTTCCAATTTTCTAGTGGTACGATACTCATTAGGGCATTGGCATTCTACAACTAATTAACATGTTTAAATTGGATCGGTTTAATATTTTTTGGGTTAAAGAGAAAATAAAAACAAAATTTCAGGTAGGTATAACTCCAGAACTGTTTGGCCGATTATGCCTATTAACGAACTCAAATGTTACATTCGGATGCTCAACCTATCCTTCCGTTCGAAAATTATCGCCGTAACTTTCATCCATCCATATACTGAACTCGCCCAACGCTGCGCGGTTCCCAATATTTTTTCAATATCTCCCTCAATATTCTAGTTTGAGTTCACGGTGGACTTAATATGAACATACAAAAGTAACTACACTCTTGTTCACAACAGTTTTTGTGGATAAGAGTGTAGTTACTTTTGTAGCGATATCCCACAATATAAATTAGACCATGCTCAACTTTGAAACTTGGCTGTAGGTAGAATAAGGTTTTGAAGGCTCTTGCAAAATTTCAGCTATATCGCTGTTTCTGTGTTACATAATAGGGATAGATTTTACTTAATATTTTCTTAAAAACTTTCTAGTGATACGATCTTGACGAAAAGTATTTGTGTCGGCTTTCTACAACTAGTTACATAATATTACTTAAGTCAAGTTGTTTTCTCTTCTTCAATGATAATTTCAGAATGTTGCGAGATCCCAATACCAAGGGACATTGGAATACGAATGCACTTTTGATCGTTTTTCAAGATTTATCAATTTCGACGCGCGGGTCAAAGTTGAATTTTATCATGTTCGCAACTTCAAGAGCTCTCATTCGAAAAGGGCATGTCTTAATGCAGGAAAAATATTCAAGAATAAAGACTATTGATATAGCTAAACTTCATTTTATTTTATTTATTTTATTTATTTTACTCATTTTATTTATTTTATTTATTTTATTTATTTTATTTATTTTATTTATTTTATTTATTTTATTTATTTTATTTATTTTATTTATTTTATTTATTTTATTTATTTTATTTATTTTATTTATTTTATTTATTTTATTTGTTTTATTTATTTTATTTATTTTATTTATTTTATTTATTTTATTTATTTTATTTATTTTATTTATTTCATTCATTTTATTTATTTTATTTATTTCGTTTATTTTATTTATTTTATTTATTTCATTTATTTCATTTATTGTACAAAGGGAATACAAACAGGCAACGCCCAGAGACAGTATTCACCCAAATAAAACCAATTATTGTGCAAAATCATACACATAATTAACAAATAACCTTCAATATAAATTATATATTATAAAAATAAACAATCTCGAAAGAGCAAATCTCGAAGCAAAAGATGTTAAAAAGAAAAAAAGAAAAAAACAGCAACAAGCATCAAACTGAACAAAACGCTTCAGCACAGTCACAGAAATGTTTGCCTCAGTAAGCGCCTGAGGGCATTTAAGGATGTACTGAACATATCATATTGTTCCAGGAATATTTGAATATTGTCTGCTGTTCGATTACTCAATCTGATTCTATCTAACCACGGATAGAAGATAAATATTTCGATCCGCTTCGAGTACTGAACTACTGAAGATTTCTTGATAACGCACGTTTTCCCTGATAAACGTAACCTGCGATGTTTGAACCATAGACTACCCAGATGCTCCCCATTTGCCTTAGGCGGGGTTCTCATTTATTCATTAGTCCTTGAAATTTACCACGGGAGTTTTATAGTAAGAATGGAAAAATTCTAAAAAATTGATGCCGGGAGCTTTTGCGCTGTTCCATCAGCGGATTTATAATTTCCAAGGCCCTACGCTCAGTGACGGATCCAGCTCTTAAGACACTGAGGGGGTTACGGCCAGGTGGTTTGCATACCAGCCATATTCCTATGAATATGTATGAGAATGCTTGTCTTATTCAATTGATTTCGAAACAAATTTTCAATGGACTTTCGGATTTTTCAAAACAAAACTAAAAGTTTATTAATAATAATAATAATTTGTATTTTAATATATTTTGTACCTCAGGAACAAAATACAAAAAAAATATTTATATATAAGAAAGCAAAATCGATTAGGATAAAATAACATAAAATTTTTGAAAAATCAAAACAGAATGCAGAGTAACTCATTCACGAAGGAAAACATTTCTTTCTTATATTCATGTCTGCAAATTCTTTTTTTGCAGTAGGTATATTAATTCACTTTCGATTCAAAGTATTCCTAAGAACTGCACAAGAATATATTCACGGGTGCCTTATAAAGAAAATTAATTTCACCTGTCTGTCCAATCATCCCTTAAATTGTAGTACCCAGTGGGTTTATTCCGGAAGGCTGGAAGAATGTTATTCCGAAAATATTAAACTGAAGTAAAGCTTACCTTTTATCTTTGAACTAGCTGCCCGCCCCGGCTTCACACGGTTGAAATGCTGATACTAAATATACTACAGAATTTCTTTATATACAACGTTCACAGCATTTTTGTCGTTAGACAATACAAACATGTTTTCTTTAGAGGTTACTCTTGAAAGAGCGACATATAATTGGCCATGTGAAAAACACTTAACGCTCAAATATAAGCCTGTAGCGTTGAAAGTTAGACCCTGCGATTTATTAATGGTCATTGCAAAATATATCTTTACCGGAAATTATAGGCGTTTAAATTGGATCAGTAAATCCGATGGTATCCAGATGAATTTGGGGAATCAATACATCTATCCTGCCTGAGGCGAGCCTCATGCTCTACAGATGATTCTCTGGCTCTCTGTATTCGATTTCTATCCCTAACCCGGCTGTGCCGGCCCCACGGTCGGTACCACCGCAACCGCTATGTCCCTGCATATCAAATCTGTGATATCTTCGAAAATATTCATTTAAATTACATGCTGTAAAGGGCCATATTGATCAATATTAAATGCACCATGCATTTAAGGCACTTAATTGGATAAGGATCAATGCTGTATTGCTTAAAATAGCTTAGTAATCAAGCTATTATTTCTCGTAGAATGTAAAGGATAAAAAACGGTTATTGTGGGTTATCCTTTAGAGATAGACATATACCATCCCGGACTTTTTTGTAGAACTTTTTAAGGTGTACCATACTGTACCACATTATTTTGATCTATCTCGTAGGGTTCAGCCAGCGTTTGCAATGTAAGCGCAAAAAAATGTGTTTATTTACGACATCACATTAGAAACCTCTAAAATTATCAGTGTTTCTCTAATATATTATGCCTGTATTATACATATAAACCTTCTTATTGAATCACTCTATCTATTAAAAAAAACCGCATCAAAATCCTTCACATAGTTTTGAAGATCTAAGCATACATAGAGACAGACAGACAGCGGGCAGCGACTTTGTTTTACACTATATATGTAAGGATAAATGAACCATCCCGTTTTATTGACATACATACAATTTTCAGATTGATACTGCAACTACAGAATCGGTGGTGACAGTTGATTGGGAAAACGGCTTCGTCGAAACATCGGCCAAAGAAAACATAAATGTGAGCAAAGTGTTCAAAGAACTTCTGGTGCAGGCGAAGGTTAAGTACAATTTGAGTCCAGCCCTTCGGAGAAAACGTAGGCAGTCGCTGCCCCTTCAGTCCGGTGTCCCACCCTCGACCCCATCACATAGCGCCATCCCTTCTGCTGTCCAACTCCAGCACCTGCAGAACATACGAGATCGTCATGGGAAGAGAAACTCATGTATTTTATCTTAAGACAAGGATCTAACTATAAAGTAAACTAAGGATGGAATATCTTTTTTTTTTCTGAAATTCTAAGAGGTCAATTGACCTGGATCGGAGATTTCTAAAAGTCTTTTTCAACCGGAAAATTCTCGATTTGCATTGAAGAAAAATATCAAATCAATACCTATGTATTTAAAATGAAGACATTTCGATAATTTGTCAGTTCTTTCTCGTAATCACAACCATTGCAACATTGGGTTCAAGATGCTAGTCATCGAAGAAAGATCTTTTTTAGGAAAGTTAAAGTCCCGTAGCAACTAGAATCAGCAAGATAAAATCTTGCGATCCTTCTGAGCTCCTTTTGGAGTTGGAGTTGTTAAACCGAATGGATCGAAATGAGAAAGACTTTGTCTGAATCTTGTATTGTTTCAAGTTCTATTGGTTAACACCAACAACGCTCATAAAGAACCAATTTTTTTTATTTTCAATACTTACTGTTCCAAAAAATGTCTACATCTAAACTACACTAATCTGGGTATGAATATTTTCAGTTATCACCAGAATATAGGTAATTATGTGATCCTTGAAGCCGTGAATAATGGCTGGAAACTTAGGGAGACAATCAAGATGCCAAGATCGTTATTCTTTTTGAAATTTCTCTCATTATATTATATCCCATCCTCCCACTATATTTAATTTCTTTAATGGTGAGTCGTAGTTCAGAATATTGAAGAGAAACCCGTGAATAGAGCTGATCAGTATGTGCTCTACAAAGATTCAACAAATTTAATTTATATTTTTTAGCTCTTTGAATATGCTCAAAATCTAACAGAGTCCTAAAAATGTCTGAATGTGCAAGGTGCTTTTCTATATCATTTTAATATCAAATTAATAAGGTTATATTTGGATCCATTTAGGAAAAAATATATCATATAAATATATCTTAGAGGTTTTAACTTTCGAAGTACAGTGTGCTAGTTTTAATACATTTATTCTTTATATTTGATACCATTGGTATGAACCTAAATATTTTTGTGAACTATAACATCTTCTATGGATCGAAAGAGAATTTCACTGCAGAACATAATGTTCTATTCTTGCCAGTGGCGTTCGATTTTGTCCTGAATCATTTTGAACCGACATCTGATAAGCCACTTCTTTTCGTGGAAATGATAGCTGATCTCATCATTTTTTTTTGTACAAATCTGTTCTCCTGATTTCTTTTTCGTTGGAGGTTCGGTTTCGCATTTACAATTAATTCATTTGCAACTTAATAGAGGTCAATCAATTCATGATTTTTTGCACAACAATTTATTTGTGAGAATAAATTTTAAACGGTAAAACTATAATATTAAAGAAATCTGAATACATATCAATGGTCATACCAAAGTTACCAAAAAAAATTAATTTATTCTTGAAACGTCCTGTAGTTCAAAAGTTGAGACCTTTTGGATATGTGTTCATGTGAATTTTTTATTCAAAATTGACCCATGAATATCCTTCTGAATTTAGAGCATGGTTTCAAAAACACGTTGTAAATGAAGTTAAATGGAATTAATAAGAAAATATTGAGGATGGATCGAAATAAATGCGTGGAATATCAATTGCTTCAAAAAGTGATTCTGCACGATATCCAGATTAATAGGGCATAATCAATAAAAATGATGAATTCAAGCTATTCCGAAACCGCACCAAATCTGTTTCTTGATAGGGAAACTAATTTTGTACAAAAGTTTTTTCAATATTCGAATTTCAATATATTATATCCTAAATGACAGTTCATAAGAGAGTGACATTTCAATATTTTCGTTTCAACATTAACATTGTACGATTTTCTGTTGTCCAATACCCCCCCATTTCACCCTCCCATTTCTTGGTATCCAGGGTTGTGTTCGAATATTAACTCGCTAGAGTAATATTTACTCCATTCGAAAACTGAAAGGTTGAGTAAATTTTACTCTGTGACTGTCGTCCGAAAAGTCGGAGTATTCGACTCGGAGTTCATTTTACTCCTGTCAAAATTGACATAACTCATGGAACGGAATATCTAGTATCTTTGTCTCACTGTTTTATGAATGTTTTGCGAGGTAATTTAATAGTTTTAATACTGCTCACATACAAGGGCGTAGCCAGGGGGGGGGGGGGGGGTTGGGGGTTCAAACACCCCCCGAAATGTAATTTTTTCTCTTAAAAAAAATTTTTTTTGCTGCAGTAAGTGACCCTTACACCCCCAAAACCCCCCCCGAAATTAATTCCTATTTCAAAACCCCCCCCCGAAATTAGTTCCTGGCTACGCCCTTGGCTCACAATATATATTTATGATAAGAGTTACATATATGTGAAGAAAACAATAATAATGGGATATTTCTTAAACCAACATAACATATTTTCCGATATTGGCACCTTCTGTCACTGTCACTGTCAGAGTGTCAGAGTTAACTCCATAGTAAATCTGTCAAACCTTCAAAAACTGTACTCTACTCCGTGGAGTTAATTTTCGAACACAAGCCTAAGCTCATCAATTCTAGTGTCATGTCCGACGATATTTTGTGTTTGACAATTATCTCATTTGGCGGAAGAGAATGTATTTTTTGTGTGATTGGTGATGATTATAATGATGTGGTTGCAAATCACATAAATATAGGTAACTTCATTTAGAGTTAACAACTATGCGTAATACTCACTTCAAAAATATTATATAACCTGATTGTGGCGCCTCCTACTGGGTCCGATTGACTCTAAACCATCCAGGGTTCCACTCAAACGCACACACAAAATTTCATCAAAATTGGTCAAGTCGCTTAGGAGGGGTTCAACGACATACACACTTACAGTAAAATTTTACATTTTACGATATGACCGCGTTCGTATTCTCATTGGTTTCACTTTTTCTCCATATAGATCATCAAATGAATAAAATGTTTCATGCCGAATAGTCTTGAATTTCATTATTGATTAATCATTAAAGGATACTGTGGGAGGTATACTCATTATTGAAAGGTTTTTTTCTGGGTTTTCTCTCCCAAACTCTGACAAATATCTATAAAATAAAAATTAATTATTTTGTGATTTGCTTCTGCGTAAGAAACACAAGATATTTGTCAGAAGCAATCAATTGAACAATTTTGCCTATCAAACAACAACGAAACAACATCAAGAAGAAAGAACTATATCGTAACGTTAAGTTAAGTAAAATCTTTAGAATTATTTTGTTGATAGTTATTTTGTGAATTGTGACAATTCTTGAATTTCACAAAATAACTATCAACAAAATAATTCTAAAGATTTTCATTAAGCGTCTGACGAAGGAGTCTGATATAGACTCCGAAACGTTACGATATAGTTGTTTCTTCTTGATGTTGTTTCGTTGTTGTTTGTTAGGCAACATTTTTCAATTGATTGCTTCTGACAAATATCTTGTGTTTCTTTCGCAGAAGCAAATCACAAAATAATTAATTTTTATTTTATAGATATTTTTCAGAGTTTGGGAGAGAAAATCCAGAAAAAAACCTTTCAATAATTCATTATTGATGACTGCCCTTGACCATTCTCGAAATTTCCCCCTCAATTTCAGCCATGTTGCTGTTATAGGCCTTCACAACGCTGGAGAGAATGACGGCGTATATAAATAAAGTCAGTTCGATCCTCAAACTTATTGAAACCATTTATTGTCATAACTCCAATTTTCCAAGATTTACAGAACCGGTATTTGAAAAAATTTCATTTTGATGGGTTCCAAATCATGTCAAGAATTGGCTCACCTTGGAAAACACCCTTGATTGTAATGCACTTCGTGCTTATGTTCTCACGATTCTTTTTGTAAGTGTAACTTATATGTTCAGAATTTATGCCTTTTCTTTATTCCCTGAAATTGCATTATTCATAAGAGGTATGCGTCTAATCTTACCTTCGACCAATTTCTGCATTTAACGATTACGTTATAATGCGTACGCTAAGAATAACAGAAAATATTTTACAGAATTCTATATTTGAAAGAGAAAAACTGATACAAGTACCGAACCTGATAATGATGGTGCCCTAAATTAAATTTTTAATCAAAATCACCAAATGTTTATGTTATCAGAGTGCCTTTTGAGCTAAGCAATAAATACAATTCATCTCTGCAGTAATGCATCATATTTTTAGTCATTGGATGCGTTCGTGATAATTGAAAATTTTCATTATTCAGTTCATCGATTCAACTGTTTGAATTTACCAGATATATGGAATAATATTGGAATGAATCACTGTAATTTGTCGAGTTTTGTTCAAAGTGAACATCCACACGACCTACATCATTATCAAGTGTTTGAACAACAGATAGAAATGCAATGTAGTATGTAAATTGTAAAGGATTCACAAGTTGAGTGGAAATAAATTTAATATGTTGTTTGATTCAATATCTATTGTGTATATGGTCGTGTAAATTATATTTTAGATGAACCAGTGGAAGTTTGACAAAATATTATGTTTCATTCTAATATTTATAATGAATATATTATAAAATTTAAGATACATCAAAAGTATGTCTATAGTCATAACTATGAATATGTGAAAAAATATAAAATGATATTTTTAAGGTAAATATTTGTCATCTCAATGTTCATGCATATTTGTTATATGAATATATACACTCGTCACAAAACTGTATCGCATAATCGGGTTTGTTTAAGGGATTATTATTATTAATAATTTTTTTAATGATATTCAATGCATGAAACTTAAGAAACGTTTGTTTTTTCAAACTTAAAATTTCATGAATAAATTGCAAACCTAAATTCTTATTCACTAAACAAAAAATAATTTCAGATAACAAAAATAAAGATATTGAGTTCTAGCTTAGTGAAATATTTTGACAAATTATAAAGGGAATGAACAAATTTGGCTTAAGTTTCACAATATAATTAATTCTATGCTTAACAATGCAATTCAACTTCAGAATACTGAGGAAAGAATTGGGAATAGGTGAAATTTCAATCTATCATTCGTTAATGGAAGTTTTTGTCTATCAGCGCCAGAGATTTATACTGATTCCAATATGTAACAGTATACTTTTATTTTCTGAATGTAATATTTCTGTGTTTGTAAAATCTATGAAATGATTTTCTTTTATGTTCTGGAAAATCGGTTGATATATGTGGGATTTTTATCGTTGTCTAGGGATTCTGCATTTATACTTTTGGATTTATAAATAGAACACTGAAACACTGTATGGTTATACAATGTGGGAAAGCCAAATGGAATAAATTCATTATCTTGGTAACTGTTGGTACATATTTATGGAAAATCCCACATAAAATTTAAATTTTAAATTGTCATTCTTCTTCGTAAAAATGCGAATCCTACCTTCAACGCCCTTCGAAAGACAGGTACAACCCCCAATATTTCAAATAGGAAGTATGGGCTTGTAATACATCATTTGAGAGGTCTAGACATTCTTTATTCACAAATGTTATCACTTTCAAATATTCATCAAATATGGCCGATTATTGAGGTTCCTAACGTTTCCAACGTTCAGATGTACCACTCCCGTGGTACATCTGAACCCCTCCCCCGGAGCTAGGGCTGTACTGCCAAGGTTTTGTTAACCGCTGATTAGTAGATCCTCTGCCTGCAATACTTTGCTGGGATAAATGGGGTTTCATGAGAAGGATCCCTGGAGCGGTAATGTAGTTCCACGAAATTCCTACGAAGCAGTTAATTCATGAATTAATGAGACAACTAACTGTAATATGTTCTTAGCGGTTTCCTGTTCAGGAAGCAGTATTATAAGACTCTAGACGGCTTAAAACGTTCGAGGCATCTCCAGAGTTAATATTTACATGTCATGGGAATGGTTTGAATTCTCGGTGCGAACGTCGGTAAACGGCATCAGTTACATCCTAAAAATAAGACACAAAATTTGCAAAATATTGAAAAACATAATATTAACAAAATCCGTACAAATAAGAAAACCTGTAATTCACTCTTGGTCTATAACAAATATTGTCTCCACATTGGGCAAAAAAAAACGGGATATTCAAATATCAGTTTTGTAATGACCTTGCATTCTACATTGGTAGATGTAGATGAACACAAAAAATCCATAATTCGAAATAACATATCAACCGTTATTGCAGAACACTTTGTAAAGGAAATTCATTTCATAGACAAATACCACCTATCACTAACAATCAACTGGATATTATTCTTCTATCCCCACTACTTCTATCTGTATGTAAATTGCATTGCTAGGTTTTTTCTCCCCAGTTTTCAGCCATATAATATGACAACAACATATCAATTTTATAGACCAAGGTCGATAATTTTTAAAACAAAAAAAATAATAGTAGGATCAGACACCTTGGAAAAGGAAGAGAACAAAAATGAATAGAAAAATAATTTACGGGCGATCTGAGGTCGGGAAGTGGAAGAGGGTGGGTTGTTAAGGGTAAGAAACGGTATTTCTCGATTTCCGACAAAATTAAGAGTCATATGGAAAAAAGTTAAGTGACAAAGTTGTAGGTAATAAAAAGATCTACAACTTCTTTTGACACCTTTTTCGGCATAACCCCAAAATTTATGTGAAAAATTCAAATAATCAAGTTTTTGTTTTTATATTCTTATCCGTTACAAAAAAAAAATTTTCACGATATTTGATGTGTCCCAAATAAACTTAAATTTTTTTTTATTCAAAATATGTATTTTTTCCCTTTATTGTGACTTAATATCGAAAAAGAAGCCCAATTTTCAATCGAAAATTCTCACGTCAAAATATCTTCTATTTTGAAAATGTGTTTTTGTCTTTTGTTTATTGAAATCTCTTCTTTCTGATTGTATAAAAAAGTATAGATTTCCTACTACGGTAAATAAAAAACTAAGTTAATAGAGTTAATATTCAATAAGACATCTACAATATTTTGAGAAAGTTGTAGAATCTTCTCTAAATTATTTGCTTAGATGTCTATTTATTGCTATTTGACGATAACTTATACCTGAGTGACCTACGGAAAATTTTAGCCCAGCAATAGTTTACTCATAGAGAAGTAGGGAAGGGGCTAGGTGGTTCTGGGCCTTGTTATTTCGTAGCAATTTCTGAGAAAATTTACCATAGTAATGTATCGAGTAATGTATATTTTCTTTATACCACCAGAAAGTAGAGATTGCAACCAACACAAAGCCCACAGACTTTTACTAAAAAGTAGATATTTTGACGTAAGAATAATCGATCGAAAAGAAGGGGGGCTTTTTCGATATTTTGTCAAAATAAAGTGAAAAAATTAATATATCATATCATAAAAATTACAGTGTGTTTGGGACATAAAAAGTTAAATTTTCAAAGTATTAGGTGAAAATAAAATTTGTAAAAGAAGAAAATAAAAAATCAAAAACTTGGTTATTTGAATTTTTCACATAAATTTTGAGGTTATGTAAAAAAATGTGAAGAAAAAAGTTGTAAATCTTTTTATTACCTAAAACTTTGCCCTTTAACATTTTTCCATATGACTTGTAGTTTTGCCGGAAATCGAGATAAACCGGTTTTTACCCTTAAAAATGCACCCCCTACCATTTACCAACCTCAGATTATTCAGAAATTATTTTTCCTTTAATTCTTGTTATATTATTTTCCTTTCCCAATGGGTTTCATCCTACTATAATTTTTTTGACTTTTTACCATTTTCAGCAACCGTTTTCTTATCCTGAATAATTCGAACAAAAATAATTTTAGAGCAAGGAAAACGATTTTTGGTAACTAATCAATTTTATATCCTTCTGATACACCCCTTGTTAACAATGGCAGAATATAAAGCGTTCTGGTCCTGATTAAAACATTCCTTAAACTTTTGGTAACCGAATTCATGCTTATTCAAACATAAAAGACTCTAGACAGAACATTTTGCAGTGATCTGACATTCCCGTAGGGCTCGCAGACGAAAATATATGTCATCTGGAGGGATGATAGACCTTGGACGTCTTGAAACTAGCCTTCTATTGAAACCCTCAGTTTCTCTGTAGCTTTTAAATGTTCTGGATAGACTTGATTGGTTTATACCCATAACTACCATACCATAATGGCTATCTATTGATGTGATCTTCTATCTTCACTCAATACCACCATTTGGGCTTCTTGTACTCGGACAGAATATTCATCACTGTCAGATAACATACACTAAAACACACCATGGAAGACACAATATATTTGCTGTTAAGATGCAATTCACGATTTCAAACTATTTCTATGTTTCAAAATTATGCGATATTTTTGTGAGTAGTGTATTTTGATGTAAACAAATGTATTAAATCCATTTGAATTATTTTTCGACCATTGCTTTCGATGCAAACAATAACGCACATATCTCAATAAACTTTGTGTAACTATCGATATATATTTCGTGGAAAATGTTCAGTCGGTGGAGATTTCATCTATTACTATGACAAATTTAGAAATTGACACAATGTCATTTTGAGCAATTCATGGGAAAATTCTAAAGTCTTCTTTCTTGTGTAGGTTTTTTCATAAGACGAGATTGCCATTTATGTATTCGGAAGTGTAAATAAAAAAAATATATGTACATTATTCAAAATCGTTTAATTGTTTCTCAAAATATTCTCAGCAATGTTCAACATTCTTTTACATATCATATTTTCCACTCTGATTTATCCAATACGAACGTATCAACCGGTTCTTCTGACGTTGATAATCGTTGACTGACATCCATTTTTCACGGACAATAACTAGAAAAATCAAAGGGTGTCGGGCCCGGACCATACGGCGGATGATTCATCAATGATGTCAACGTTTTGACAGGTCTACTCGTGTCTACAATTCTATATGGTATTTTTTTGTATTTTCAACACGAAATTACTGTTTTACAGTTTGGGTGTGTCTTCTCTGGTGACTGGATCATTAATGTTCAAACGTGGATTTTACAGGGTGATTTCTGATCAATGATCGGGCAGGGGGTTATAGAGGACCATATGAGGAGTCATAAATGGGCACTAACACTAAAACATCTCTTATGTCTACTAGTTTCTGAGATACAGGGTGTTTTCTGAAAATCAAACCCCTATAAGTTCAAAACTGTTTAATCCATTTCGTTAATATTTTGCAATCTTATTGTCTTTCAGACAGTTAAAAGAATCCGTAGGCGAAGAAGAAAAAACAGGACTGTACTAGAACATTAATTTTTTACCTCCGGGGTACCAAAACATCGCTCTGTAAATAAAAAAAAATTTTTTTCGTTATAAGTTTCGTGAAGAGAAACAAAATCGTATGGAAACTATTAATCAACAAATTTCTTCTAAGGAGTAGTGCCATCTGAAGAACAAAATAAATCAATTTTTTCATTAAAAGAGAAAATAATACCTATAATTCTCCAAATAATCGGTTGATTTCAATGAAAGATATGATTATGATTAAGTTGCTAAAAAATAATTTCAATGTAAAAAACAGGACCGTATTTGAGCCTTCGTTTGGCGATCAGATATTAAAAACATTACTCCGTATATGATTCACATTTTTTTTCATTAAAAAATTTGTTGTCTCGAGAGAATCCTCGATAAACTTCAACGAGACACTCTAGACGTTTTCACGTGTGGTTGGGTACCTATTTATAATTCAACGGGCATAATTATCTGGATTTTTTGAGAGATGCCCTCCTTGATTCCCAATGGACTATTTTTTATGTCATTTGAAAAGTTTATTATTATCAATAGTTTCCTGATAGACTATACTTTTCAAATGACATAAAAAATAGTCCATTGCGGTTAGATCAGGAGATCAGGGAGGGTGATCTAACCCCAATGGACTTTTTTTTATGTCATTTGAAAAGTTTAGTCTATCAGGAAACTATTAATAGCAGAGCTCAATTGATTCAGAGAATTGATGTAGAATGTGCTGGTATTCGGAATAAACCTCAAATTTTACGAAAATCCGTTTTAAATCTTTCGAAGAGGGCTGAAAAATGCATAACCGTCACATACAAATAGTTTCATTAAAATTATACGTATTAATTTATTAAAAATCGAGTGATGAATTTTCCGATATGGAATAAAATATGGCTAATTGAATACATAGTTTTCGACAGCATTTTTTCTCCTCTTCACGAATATACATGTTAATGGGAAAAATGTGAATCATATACAGAATGATGTTTTTAATATCTCATCAAAGCAAGGGCTCAGATACGGTCCTGTCTTTCACATTGAAATTATTTTTTAGCATCTTATTCATAATCATAGTTTTCATTGGAATCGGTTGATTATTTAGCGAATTATAGGGATTCTTTGGTATTTTAATGAAACAAGATATTTTTTTTCAGATGCTACTTATCCGTAGAAAAAAAATGTGCCAGTCGAATTGATTATTGATTTCCATAGCAATTTTATTTATCTTCACAAAACTGACAACAAACTTTTTTTTTCATCTTTAATATTTTGCAAAACATTAAGGCTGGTTTTCCTGTCACGCTGACGGTCGGCGCTGACGGTCAGCGCTGATCGGTCAGCTCGTATCCTTTTAGCATTACGCTGATCACATTGAGAAATAGAAGGATGCTATTGTCTCTGGCTCACTGAATGTGGAGGGTTGTCGGCGCCAGCTATTCAGCGGCGCCGACGTGCCGGCGCGTACGTGCGCGTATATAGCTCAGCGCTGACGGCCGTCAGCACCGCGTGACTCGAAAACGCTACCTATAGCTACATACATATTGACCCATCAGCGCCGACCGTCAGCGTGACAGGAAAACCAGCCTAACAAAATCTATTCAACAGTTTTGAACTTATAGGGGTTTGAATATTCTATGATTTTCAGACAACACCCTGCATTTCAAAAACTAATAGGCATAAGAGATGTTTAAGTTCTCATTTCTGACTCTTCATATGGTCCTCTATTACCTCCTGCCCGATGGATCATTGATCAGATATCACCCTGCGTTTGTAATAAATTCTGACGGCAATTTTTGTGCCAGTAGTTCTGTCTATTGACAAAATTCGATAATAGATATTCATTCTATTGTTTCAAAGAATGATTTTCATAGAACTAAGTGCTACGTACTCTAATACATTTATTCCATGCCTTGTAATATTCTGAATGTACTTACTTCTAAATAATATTATATGAAAATATTTGGGATACATACGTAAATATTACAGCAGTATAATAATATTTATTGACCACAATAATATAAATTGAAAAATTGTAATTATTCCAATCAAAACTCAGGGGACCTTTCTAATTTATTCTAGAATAGTTCCCATTGAAAACCAATGTTAATTTCGAAAACATAACGATTGTTGTATCCATAGAATACTAAGGCTTGATCTCTTTTAATACATACAATTTGAAATCTTTTTTCCATTGATTTGAAAGAGATGGTTCCTTCAGTTATATTTTTTTAATCTTTGGAGATAATTGCATTTGCACACACTGTACAGAGGGATTCAAATCAGATTTTCCAGTACATATTGAAATGTTATTCACAAATGCTTGAATAACTTCATTGTTCATTTACCTAAACCAAAGATTTACAGTTTTGAATTTTCCACCAAGCACTGCTCTGTGAAACAAAATCGAGTACGGGTACTGTCATCATTTGTCATCGCCAATTTCGTGTACTTTCCTCATCATAATGAGAATTTCTAACACCAAAGTAAGGCTTATATTGCCTGGTATTTTGTGTAAATGGATATTTATAATCATATAAAACTGATATAGTATACTAAAAGTAATGATATAATCATAATCAAAATAAGTATTCTATACCTATGTCAATTTGTGTAGCGAAAATGATATAGAATCTTTCTTCCATAGGTATCTTTTTATAAATTGGTATCAAATATAGTTAAATGTAATCAATATTATATTGAGTCGATTGTGATGGTTTCAGAAATTAAATAACTTTGAACAGTCATCATTTGTTTAAAATGACGTATATTTACATTATTTTTATGAGTACCTCGATGAAAGTTTTCCGACGCCTTCTCCATATATGCTTTTCGTATTTTGTAACTTCGGAAAGCTTTAATGTTGTTAATTGATTGAGAGAATATAAATCTTAAGTTTATCTTATTTACGAGCACTGAATAAACCTGCCAAACCCGTCAAACACATGTGATCGGATTTAACGCTCTTATACCCCTATTACACTATGCCTATTTGCGCCTATTTTCATGGCTATTTGTTGGTTGAATTGCCCCCCAAATGAGTGGCGCTATTACACCACGCTTTTTTCGCGCTTGTTTCAGGCAGTAATTATAAATATTATCTCTCTCTATGAAGAGAATATTGCACCTGAAACGTGCGTCAGATGCCAAAAGTATTAGTTACTTATTAAAGCAATTCGCCTTGACTTTTTCGAGATTTTTATTATTCGAACAATGTTATCCAAATAACTAAATCTAGTCAAATAAATACCCATTACCATTGGTTTCAATTCCACGCTTTCCGAAACAATGGATGGTAGCCAATAGGAGGAAACAGTATTAAATCATGTTTATCACATTATAAATGACATGATAGATAAAGTGATATATTCGAATCACCCACATTGTTGCAGTATTCGAAGTCGAAGGTATAGCCGATTCTTTTGAAGGAAATTCGAATTATACAGCAGCTTTCAGAAAATGTACCAATTTAGGCAATTACAGCAAAAATAATGAGAATAAATTTAATAAAGATACATTTGAGGTCAACCAGCTGTCTAATGGTTCATATTGGTCAACCAGGTAGATCGGTCGGAAAAAAATACATGCATATCAGAAGAGGTACAATTCTAATACTTCATACTGAACACTTCCATACCATTTGGAAGAAACTGAAAAGAATTTCAATATCCACTATGAAATTCTCCATATCGAGAATAAAAGTTATAAGCTAACCATTTTGGAATCCCTTGAAATCAACAGATATAGGTAATTCCAGAAAATTGTCTTAAACGATAAAACAGATGTTGGTTAAACACCCTGACTCAATATCTTCAAGAAGTTTAGAAATACTATCAGCCACCAACAACAATACATTATTACTTCATTATGTTCTTTTCTCCTCAATATACCTACTTTCAAGATTCTGTGTAAGGAATCCTCACATTGAGTCACTCCAAATGTGGAACCTGATGGCCTGATTCTTCAGGGTGTGGTAAAACACATATTATTTAATGAACATTAATTTCCATCAAGTAAAGACCGAATAAATCAAAACACTGAAACTAGATATGAAATGTTTAAAATTTTTATCAAGAACTCGAAATGATGTTAAATCTATTAATTACACAGTGCATTAAGAGTTATGGTTTCATTTCCTCAGAATTAATCCTTCGGAAAATTCGAACAAAACTGAAGAGAAATACCTGAATTCCTCATACAGTGAAATTTATGTTTCAAACCTATGGCGTTTTGTTATACCTGAAATCAGTAGTTCCATTAAAATTCTGGAACTAAAACATCCAGACGTAAACTCAAACTACAGTAAACTAATTTAAGCCCTAGATCCTTAGGACCTAGCGCATCCGCCATTTATCAATTGATTAATTGATATAACGCATTGTTGCGTTTGTGAAAACTAATAGAGGCTTGATATAGAATAGTTTGAGACACATGAAAGTATGCATATGCCAGCAAGGATAAATTCAATAATTCTAAAGCTATTATAGCAGGTTATATTTAGGGGATACTGCTATTCTTCTTCAAAAATAAGCATACATTCGGAAGGTTTCAAGAAAATAATCCACATCCGTTCAGTTCTGTTGATTAAACTCATGCCAAATACACACTAATAATTTGAGGTAGGGCACCAGTGGTTACAGGTAGAGTGAAACTGAAACTTTCAGTTGATCTGATCTTATGTTTGTAATTGAGTGGTTGACGTAGTGTTCAATTGTTGAGAGGTGGAGTAGGTAGATAATAGCCAAATTTTCTTTTATTCAGAAATAGATTATTTCTGTATACTTATACATATAGTTAATTCTTATGCACGCATCCACCATTTTGAGCTGAGTTGAGGATGTTAAATCATAATCATAGATCAGACTGAATTGTACGCACTTTTGCCAAATACATAATTCCATATGTGAAGACGATCGGCCGTATTCTCAAAGCATTTAATCTCCGTTAAGTCCCAACTGAGGTCCTCAGTTAAGTATAAATAAGAATCGCAACCTCAGTTTAAGTGAAAATTAACGTGAAACACGCCTGTTTCAGCACCGTTACATACGTTAATTGAGGTTGCGATTCTTATTGATCCTTAACTGAGGACCTCAGTGAGGACTTATCGGAGATTTAAAAACTTAAGAATGCTTTCTGAATACGGCGCGATATGTGTTACTTTTTGAAAATGATTCATTCACCAATTGCTGCATCTTCATCATAAGGATTTTCATTAACTCATGATTATATGTGATAAAGATCCTTATGTGCTGTTTCATGTACTGTAACTTGAAATTCTTGAGTTTGTTGTAGACATTATACTATTCAAACCAAATATCGTTCCGTACATTTCAGTTTTCCAGCATATACCTCCATGCCCCTAAGACTGTTAGAGCAGTTTATTTGCGATACACATATCTGAATGGCGGATGCGCTGATATCTAGGTAACGACAGCAGATTAAAACGAACGAATCCATTCCTAAGGATATGCAATGTGGTCGTGTAGTTGATTTTCGGTTAATGTATGATGAAGGAGTCTGATTTAGGCTGTGAATGAAACGTTACAGAAAGGTTGTTTTATCGTTGTTGTCGTTTCCTCACTGTTTGTTAGGCAACATTGTTCGTATTGCTTTTAAAAAGTGTTTAATGTACAAGTTCGATTTCAGACGAATGAGCCATTCCAAAAGAATCGAAAATTGCTTTCATGTAATACATACCTACATTTCAGAGTTGTTATACCGGGTGAGCGGGTGAGTGTAATAGAAAATATAAAGGTGTTTCTAGGCATCGATAAAATTCATCTATCACATCTTGAAGGCAAATAAGTATATTATTATTCTAATAAGATTTGAGAATAATCGAGGGAATATTATAATGAATTTCGCTAACCACATGAATTTATATTTTTCTATTTTGATTTTTGCAATAAACATGATAGTGATAACATTTCTGAATAGATAATGACGAGACCTTTGAAACGATGTATCACAAGCCCATACTTATTTAAAAATTGGGGATTGTACCAGTCTTTCGAAGGGGGTTGAAGATAGGGTTCGCATTTTTACGAAGAAGAGTTACAATTTGAAATATATAAATTTGACGTATTTCGGGATTTCCCATAAATATGTACATTAACCAAGATAATGAATTTATTCCATTTGGCTTGTCCACACTGTATAAGGTATACCTATGAGATCAAATAATTGTATTCTTTGCGATCACAATAGTAAATGCATCCGTTGATAAACAGGGTGTAATAAAACGGAGTTTGTAAGCCTCGATATAAGTTGCTGATATTTCAGTATTTCACGCTTAAAATTATACCTATAACATTAATAATTGCAATCTATGAGAACACGATAGTTGTTTCAGTTGATATTAATTGTCCTACTTCTTCCCATGTAATAAACGGGTTTTGTTTTTTTCTGTTGAGGCCTTATACAGTTCATGAAAGCTATTAAATACATTGTAATACTTGCATCTCTTCCAGTTCGCTGGGAAATTAACTCAACTAGGAATATCATTAAATATTTTTTTTTAATCCACGTATGAGCTTCGGAACCTTTGAATTTTTCCTTATTTATAATGAAAATTGAATGCTTGTATCTTTTACATGATATACACTCAATTGGAAAATTATATATGATTTACACTTATTTATTTAATATTGTGACGTGTTTTGTCGACATATCGACTTCTTCAGACTACATATACATGTTTGTTATTCTTTTCCTTTTTACGACATATTTAAATTTAGTTACATCTTCTTACACTGCTAGTACCTACTTTATTTACATTTAAAATAATTAATTCCTAGAGCTCTTATAAAGTTATTTTCTATAAGTACAAAGGGGTGTATCGCTTCAAGGTAAAGCTACCACTAGCAGATGAGCAATGAGGAAAATTGGGATCTAATTGCTCATTCACCCTTACGCTCTTTTATTTCCACCATTTCCCAATGATTTTGTTGCGAAGCTTCATTCAAATTGTTTTCTCCTGCTGATAAATAATTCGGATAATTATAATTAATTTTGTTATTGAATGGTTTCTTTCTGGGTTTTCACTCCCAAACTCTGAAAAATATCTATAAAATAAAAAATTTATTATTTTGTGATTTGCTTCTGCGTAAGAAACACAAGATATTTGTCAGAAGCAATCAATTGAACAATGTTGCCTAACAAATAACAACGAAACAACATCAACGAAGAAATAACTATATCGTAACGTTTCGGAGTATATATCAGACTCCTTCTTCAGACGCTTAACGAAAAAATCTTCAAAACTATTTTGTTGATTGCTATTCTGAGATTCGAGAATTGTCACATTGACAGTATTTGAAAATCATAGCTAACATAGTTTTACTTTGTATATAAATTTCCAAGTTCCACCTCCTTTTCAATAAATTCAGCCAAATATGGTCAATACCAATTGAGCAATTTGCAAAATAAAATACAAGTTGATTCCTTAAGTTTCCTTTTAATATAATCAGTATCTGTCATCAGAATCCTTGTATTACTCCAATCCATCGATCTCCGTGGATACCTGATAACCATATTTGAATTGAATCGGTTTCGTATTTTTCGGGTTATTGAGGAAATAACAACCAAATTTCAGATGGGTATAACTCCAAAACCATTTGGCCGATTATACTTATAGACAAATTCAAATGTCGCATTCAGATGCACAACCTAACGTTATTGTGACATAAATAATTTTTTTTAGTATATTTTTTTAATTTTCTAGTGCTACGATTCTCACAAAATCTCACAAACGTCTTGATTGAAAACAAAATTGCTAGTCGGAAACTATTGGGCCGATTATACCCATCAACGAACTTGTTCATCGTATTGGAACGCGCCACCTACCCTGAAAATCTCATGTCGCTATCTCTTTTCGTTCTCAAGTTATCGTGGCTACCGCCGGCTGGCCGGACATAATCAAATTTGACCTCGAATTCTTCATCGGGGAGTCGAACCCAATCGTATGAGACCATTTTCGGCAAAAAATTCGAAAATTACAGACATTTGGGCAAACTGATTACGCGATGTTCCCCACAACATGCGCGCAAAAATGTCGAAGAAACTCAATGTAGAAAAACAATTAGTGTAGATTTCCAGAAACAAAGCATACAAATAAGGAATTCAACAGCTTAACATATTTTGGCTGACCGAAGCGCCAAATTGAAAGGTTTCTTCAAAACCGACAGATAAATTAATAAATAAAAAAAATTAATTATCATATAAAACTATGAGTCAGGCAATTTTTTTAAGACACTCATGAATCACCCTATATAGCAAAAACGAAGGACTCAATTGAATTTATATTACTGGATTCGAAGTCACGATAGTCTGTTCTACTCAAGGTTAAACCATGTACACTCATTGACCGGACACCCTGTGTTATTAAAGGTTCGGAAGCATAAGGTGATATTTTGCTGCACAGTGTGCTATCACAAACAACTACACAAAAGATCAGATCAGTCGATTTCGCTTTTTTATAATGATTGCCAAAATTGATCTACGATTTCTCCTCAACGTTTGATCCACATCAAATGAAAGGTGTTCCCTTTCAGATGCTTTTTTGCTTTCATGAGTCTTCTTTGTTTATACGCTTCGAAATATATTGAATTTTTTGTAATTTTTCATTCAAATCCCTCCATATCGCCAGTATTGCCAGTAATCACCTTCGCAATTTGGGAACTTGGGAATTATTTCTTTTAGCCGATGTATCACCTACTTTCGAACTAAAATGTGAAAATATATTTTTGATTTTGATGTACGTAAACAATATGAGACTAGCTTTCGACGTGTATTTTCATTACATCAATCTATACGAATTGCTATCTAATTAAACTTGCACAAATATATAATAATGAACGCTCCAAGTATTTGAGTGTATTAGGTTGAATTAAATTATTTTTCCTTTCGTATAATTGTTAAGTTAAGATAAAATTTTTGGGTTTTTCATAATATTTACAAAAGATGGATGGTTACCAGAATTCATATCTGAATAACGATGAGTAGATTCATAAGTAATAAGCATGATAGTCGATAAAACCCCAGATTGAATTTTCTAAAATACAGGGTGATTTCAAATTAGACGTGAACCAAATTTGATTATAATTTTATGTTCTTTTCATCAGAAAAGGATATGATATGCTGTATTGAATGTTGAAAAAGATTTTTTTATGATTTCAAAGGGTAGGCATGTAAGAATCAACGAAAATAACGAAACTCGAAATTTCATTAGAAAATGTATTCAGAAATTATGTTCGAAATGACCTCCATCATTCCTTATACAATATCGTGCCCTCTTTCTAATTTCTTCTGTTACTTTCCACCTGAAATTTACTCTCGCTGCCATTGAATTACACAGTCACTATTTTTTATGCCGGACATTTAAAAGGTTGCTTATTAAAAATCTGCTGAAATGAAACTAGTGAGTTCATTCTAACGAAATTGTTCTTAGAGACTAAAGAAGGAATTTGGCAACTTTTTAAAATAATTTTGGCATACATAAATTGTGGAATTCGAAAGTTACAGGCAAATTGATATTAGAAATTGATTTTTCTTTTATTCATATAGGTACCACATTTTAAATATTATACAACATGTAGTTTTACTTTTCATGCATATTATATCCTTTTCTGATAAAAAAAAACCAAAATTATAATGAAATTCGGTCAACGTAAAAGAAATTGACGGAAAATTAACTAAGGTGAGAAATCTTTTAAAAATCACCAGTACCTACTCAAATATCTCAGAAACTGTTGATTATCGGTTATCAATAAATATGGCTCAGACAGCAGCAAATGAGTCATATTAATACCTCCTCCAAGGTTCACGTCTAATTTGTAATCACCCTGTATAATGGCATATATCATAGCACCTCTCAGAGAGAGGTCTAATGTCTTAATTCTATCGTACTTTATCCTATATGGGTGACTCAGCCTGCAGTACTGTGCATCATGATCAATATCCATTAACATCAGCAAATTTTTCAACCCTAAAATTGATAAAAAATATTATCTAGGCAGTTCTTTAACCTGGTAGGTTTAAAGGTTTTCTGATTAAATCCAAAAGACTACGAAAGATTAAGTACAAAGAAGCAGTGTCTTCTCATCATTTTAGTTCAGTTTTAAACTTGGCCTTAAAATCTCCACCTAACTTCAATTACATAATTACTAAATCCGTACAATATTTTCCCAATTCAAAAAAGCTTTTGTCTGGAATGAAATTTTCAACCATGCAAATTTCCAGTCATTGGATCTGTGTTTCAAGAAATTTGTATTTTCCTTTACATTTTATATTTCGCCTTTACGTTATTCAAGTTTATGCGTCCAAGGGTCTGAAATTTTTAAATTTTTTGCCGAATTTAGTCTCAAACAATTGGGTACGACTTACTGATGGAGAATTTTTTTTTAATTATCTTTATTTCAAATTAAATACATTTATACAAAAATGAACATAAAATGAAATGTCGTCACATTGGCAACCAAACCTGACAAAACCAACCAAATATATTAGTACACTAAGAATGAACACCTTGTAACTACTTCAAGGACTCAATAAATATTTGCAAACTGTAGTATTCATGTAGAGGGACTAGTTAGCTTTCAATTGAGGTATAGTTCACCCCTTCTTCCATATTAAGAATTAAGAATCCTACACTTAGGATTGAGAAGATTTCAGCTTACGATTGTGCTCAAAATATGCCCCCCTCCGAATTTAAATTGACCTTTTCCGGCATTTTCTCTCTGAACATCCCTGTCGTGACGTAATTGGCCTGGCAAGTTTTCAAAGTGACACCTGGTATATTCACTTTCATAGGAATATCCTTTCACGGTGATACCCTGAATATCTCATATCTTCGGAAATATTTCAAATCATGAAAAAAAATCCTTTCAATCAAAATCTTTATGGGAATACATATTCATTTCATTATACGCTTGGTACACAAGAAATCAAAACTAATTGAGTTAATTGAGCATAGGATGAAACAATTTGGAGCAAACAATAATTACTGGAAGTAATGATGTATCAATTCATTTATTCTCTAGATTTCTTTGGGCACAGAAATAAGGTTAAAGCTTTTTAATGGTTACAACTCTTTCGTTTTTGTGAATAATTCATCGAGTGTTTGCAATCCTACTAAGTGCCTACGAAGAGGTATTATGACGTTGGCGTCAATATCCAAAATTTACAGAATTAGTATTCAAGAAAGGAAACTCACCATTTTTCTGCATGGTAGACTATCAGTAATTCAGAGATGAAATGCTTTCAGAACGGAATTCCCGAAATACTCTCGATAATGTAGAATCTCCTAATATAATCATACCAGCATCTTTGTTTTCCTGTTTTAGTATACTGTCGTCCTATAGACCGCATTAGTTATGGACCTAAAATTTACGCGAATCTCTCGCCTATTTTCAGATACTTTGGCTTATCTTTTAATACCCTTATTACTTGCCTTTTTCGTGCCTATTTATCAGCCTGACTGACTGCGCCTGAAATTTTCAGGAAATACGCATGCGCTCGGGACTATTTTCTAGACTGTATCAGGCTTGAAAATAAATAGAACTGGTTCTATTTGTTCCCCCTGAATCGTGGGGATTTCAAGCCTTTTTGCTGAAATGTCATGTCTACCAACACAATATTTATCTGTCTGACTTGACGTCTTAACATAACCTAGTTTATTATATCCTTTGAATCGCAGCCTTCGTAAATTCAATAATAAATTTATGTTTATTACTCTGAGGACGTCAACTAACTAAACTTACGAAGGCCAGATAATCTGTGATGGCTATCCCCGAGTGATATGAAGATTTCACCAGTAGGCTAGTATTGCAAAGAAATTATTAATTTCGTTTTTGGAGAAATGCTTTCTGGAATTACAGTGTCTTTCTGGAATTACAGTATCATTTCGTCACAATGTCTGTATTTTTCGAATTTTTTTTCGAAAATGGTCTCAAACGATTGGGTTCGACTCCCTGATGAAGAATTCGAGGTCAAATTCAATTCTGTCCGTCCGGCCGTTAGCACGATAACTCTCGAACGGAACGACTTAGAGCGTTGAAATTTGCAGGGTAGTTTCGTAGCGTAAATATCTCGGACAAGTTCGTTAACGGGCGAAATCGACCGAGCGGTTTCGGAGTTAAGGCCGTTTTTAATAAAAACGTTTTTTATGAATATTTCCGGAACCGATCACTCAATCTTTTTGAAATTTTGCATCAGATTGTAGAATCATGACCTTTATATGCCTGCGAAGTTTTGTGTTGAACGGACGGCCCTAAAGTGGCAAAAAAAAAATTTGAAAATTTGAAAATTTTGTTTTCACGATAACTCGAAAAATACTGATCTGATTAAATTGAAACTCAGTAGTTAGATGCAAAAGACCAAAGCAAACACTTTTGCAAAATTTCGTGATGATCACGTGACATGAAAAAAATAAAAAAATTACTACTATTTTGCGGAATACTTTGCTTTTAATGCCGAAACATATGTTTTTGAGGTTCATGCTGCCCTTTCCGGGCATTTTCCGTATTGCGCATGCGCAGATGAGAAGTCCTTTAACTGCTGTAGTTTTCGTCAGAGAGGATTGGGGTTTTGGGGTGGCGGATGCTATTCCTCCATAGAATTCAGATCCCTGATGAGGGTCTGCGCATGCGTAGATTAAAGATGCGATATCTTCCGAACCACTAGTTTTGGAGAATCGGAGTTTTTTGTAAGGTGTGTTATTTTGAGAGGACTTTTAGCCGCCAGTAGATTGCGCATGCGCAGAAGAGAAGTGACTGTTTTTGGGTTGGATGGGTTATGTTGGGAGTGCTGAGTCGATATTATGAGGTTTTAATAGAATATTCATAGCAATTCAGTGCAAGGACAAGTCAGTTTGGGGGATGTAGCGTTGTTTCCGAGTTAAAGTGTCCGTACCGTGGCCCTGGGGCTAATTTTGAAATTGATGTTACCCCTTACAGGCATTTTTCGTTATGCGCATGAGCAGACCATCAGTAATTTAACTGGTGGTGTTTTCGTCAGAGAGGATTAGGGTTTTGGGGTGGCGGATGCTATTCCTCTATAGAATCCCCTGTTGAGGGTCTGCGCATGCGTGGAAAAAAGATGTGATATCTCCTGAACCACTAGTGTTGGAGAATCGGAGTTTTTTGTAAGGTGTGTTATTTTGAAAAGGACTTTTAGCCGCGAGTAGATTGCGCATGCGCAGAAGAGAAGTGACTGTTTTTGGGTTGGATGGGTTATGTTGGGAGTGCTGAGACGATATTATGAGGTTTTAAAAGAATATTCATAGCAATTCAGTGCAAGGACAAGTCAGTTTGGGGGCTGTAGGGTTGCTTCAGAGTTAAAGTGTCCTTACCTTGGCCCTGGGGCTAATTTACAAATGGATGCAACCCCTTACGGGCATTTTTCGTTATGCGCATGAGCAGACCATCAGTGATTTAACTGGTGGTGCTTTCGTCAGAGAGGATTGGGGTTTTGGGGTGGCGGATGCTTTTCTGCTATAGAATCCCCTGGTGAGGGTCTGCGCATGCGTGGATTCAAGAAGCGATATCTCCTGAACCACTAGTGTTGGAGAATCGGAGTTTTTTGTGAGGTGTGTAATTTTGGGAGGACTTGCAGCCACGAGTATACTGCGCTTGCGCAGACGAGAAGTGAAAGGTTTTCGGTTGTTTGGGTTATGTTGGGAGTAATGAGCCGATATTGTGAGGTTTTAAAAGAATATTCATGTCAATTCAGTGCACGGACACAAGTCAGTTTGGGGGAAATAGCGTTGTGTCCGATTTGAAATGTCTGTATGGTGGCCCTGAGGCGAATTTATAAATAACTATATTCGGTAGATCTATATTAAAATGCGTTCGGATTTGGAGAAGATGCAATTTCGTCCCTAACGGAGGACCCACATCCGAATTTTTTTCTGATCTACGGTAAAACTAACAGCCAAACTGTATTGATAGCTATATTTGTTAAAGGAACTTGAAAAAAAAAAAAAAAAAGCACTGACGTGAAGTCAGTACTCTTTGGCGCGCGTGTTCACGGTGGCTAATTTGAATTGAATTATTCAAAATTTAACAGTGCTGTATCTAAGCTGCCATCAGGATAGAGTAACAAAGTTGGAAAAGAACACAAGTGACTCTCCTTAGTCGCACAAGCTCCTAGAAGATTTGGGAGGGTCAGTATAATCCTAATCATGTTTATAGCACGCGCGCAAAAGCAGATTGACTTAACAATGAAAGAAAAAGTGTAAAAAGTCAATCTGCTTTGGCGCGCGTGCTATAAACATGATTAGGATTATACTGACCCTCCCAAATCTTCTAGGAGCTTGTGCGACTAAGGAGAGTCACTTGTGTTCTTTTCCAACTTTGTTACTCTATCCTGATGGCAGCTTAGATACAGCACTGTTAAATTTTGAATAATTCAATTCAAATTAGCCACCGTGAACACGCGCGCCAAAGAGTACTGACTTCACGTCAGTGCTTTTTTTTTTTTATTGAGTGCTTATTGCTTAGGGCTCGAAGCACTTTCCTTCAGTGCTCGGCACAGCTCTGATATGTGATATGAATCGTTCTCCGAATCTACAAATTCGTAATCGGTTTCGAAATCTAGGGGCAGCAGCTGCCCTCTCCCCCTGCCCTCCTTTGCAAGCGCCTGTGGAAATGAGAAAACGAGAATATCCATCAGTTTTCGAGCAATCCAAATTGCCTTTTTTGGCGAAACCACCTCATAATCGAGGATGGTGATTACGTATTTGGTATTCTGAAGATCGAAACTCGTCGACTCCACCTGTCGACTTCCTTGAATAAATCGAATTCGCCTTCTAAAACACTGTAAACAAGGCGACATAGTGAAAGAATCACTGACCACCACAAACACACCAATACGAAATAACAAGCGAGAAATGACGCGATATTCACCTTTGCACGATTTCGAGCCGATCGAGAGATGGAAATTAAAACCGTCCGCTCTAAGGTCACGCTTCACGAGTGGGAGCCTCAATCAAATCTTGCACCGTGTGGGCATTGTCTATCTCTACCGGTAACCCGATGGTTAGCTCCAGTTGCAGTTTTCTAGACGTCTCCGAGAACCGCTCAGTCAATGACTTAATAACACAAGGGAAACAGTAACCAGATGAAAGAACGGATTTTCTGCTATTCCAACAGTTAATACAAAGTATGGTTCACCTACTTCACATTATGTGAAACATGTGCGGTCGTCAGATAGTCATTTGCGATCACCTGTGATTAGAATAGGATCTCCGCTCTGGATCATCTCGGGAAGTGAAAAATATTGTGGCAATGGGAAATAAGCTGTGCAAGAGGAAGGGAAACGAGGGAGATCCAGTGGAAGTAAGAGAAAATGCTATTGACAGGATTATGTCAAGGTTATGTGTGAGTATTAAGAACTAATTTGTTATTCCCATTTTGAGTATACGGAGTTATCTCTAGGCTGAATATGATAGACATTCGATGTATTCGAAAGGAAATGATTAATTGATCTAGATTGAAGTGATTCATCTGTTACTATTTGGTAGTTGATCATAATTAATACTAGTATTTAAATGATTCGTCATTGACTTCATGGAAATTCATTTTTAATGTATAAAAATTAAAAGGGATTCTCCGAACTAGAACATATGGCGAATAGGCTGAAATTTTGTTATGTTATTAGTGGAATGGGTCCATAGAAAAATGTGTGAGTTTAAATGATTTTATATGCTCAGTAACAACGTCGTATAGGCGAAGGATTGATGAACAAAAGCGCCAAAAATAAATTAGTTGGAGCTCTGACGCGAAATCAGGAGCTTTTGCGCGCATGTTCCATTGTCTATTCACGCCTCATACGAAGTCGATCGAGCGTAGTTTCTGGAATATAATCTTTTTCAGGACACCTGAAAAAAATTAAAAGTCAACCTTGAACCGCCAAACTTATTGTTAATAAAGTTTTATTTACCTCTATTAGACACTCTTATTCGAATTAACCATCGATAGAGACTTTTTTCTAATCTTTTATAAGATATTGTTACTTTTGTACCATTTTAATAAGAAACTTGAGTGATTACAGAACCGTCTAAGATCACAGAATTTTTTATTTTGAAATATGTACTGAATTGAAATGAATATCTAATGATATACGAAAAAACTTACTTCTAAACTAATTTAAGGGCTGATTAGGCCGATTAGGCCCAACAAAAAACTTAACTGTCCCGCTGGGATGAGTATCATAACCTGAAAATTGCAAGTTGCTATCTCTTTCCGTTCTCAAGTTATCGTGGCAATGGCCAGACAGAATCAAATTTGACCTCGAATTCTTCATCAGAGAATCTAACCTAATCGACTGAAACCATTTTTGGCAAAACATTCGAACATAACAGGCCTTTGGGCAGAATGATAGCATGCTGTTACCCAAAACATGCGCAAAAAAAACTCTTAACAAGCACTGACGGAAATTAGGAATTTTTGCGCACATGTTCTATGGAAATGAGGATGAATTAAGGATGCGTTAACTCGTGAAGAAATGCAGTGGACATCAACTTAAACAAAATTGTAAAATTAAATAATTCGAAAAATACAAATCCGCTCCAGCTGAAATCTGATTATCTATTGTAAATTGGCAACTTGAGGGTTTACGCTAGGGCTTCACACGAGACGAGAGTAGGCGAGAGTATAAATAAATAATAGTTTAAAAAAATTGGTTCAAGCCCTGTGGACAGGAGCTTTTGGGCGCATGTTCATCTTCCTTGTGGCCCGTACTGACCAGTAAAGAAAAAAAGCAGTATCATGTTGAATACCTTAATATTATTCTGGAACACAAATTTTCCATTACAATAATCTTCATCTAGCTTCTATTTAGTATCAATTCCTGTAGAACGTGATCATAATAAGTGTTTTCCATATAATAAAATGTGTTTGAACTTGGTATGTAGGAAATCTGACATCAATTATTGGAATTAATTGATTTGACAAACAGCCGTCAAATGAGGTAAATAGATTTTTGTGACGATTTTCTGTGACCATAGAACGTCAAAACACGCTGGAATGTGAATTTTAAGCAATATCTTCTGGAATTGAGATCGTATCGAACTGAAATTTTGCACACTCGTGTAGAATGCTTGATTTAACGTCGGTACAAATTTTTTTATTAAAAAATTTTCCAACTGCCCGATCCCAACAATACTTAGATAATATTATATCCATAAATTAAGCATTTCATTATTGCATTTCTTGAAATAGGTACCTTTTCAAGTCGATCAACATCGTCCTTCTTTCGACGTCTAAACTATGACTTGATTCTTTATGTTTATGTCTTTGAATTTGTTTTCGGTGGAATTCAAAGAGTTCATAGAATAATCGATGAAAATACTGAGAGAGACCCAGGAAATTTGACACATTTTGTCTTATATCTCCAGAAATTGAAATCGTATAGAGCCAAAATTTTGCACAATGTTGCAAAATACTACAATTGACGTTAGTACAAGTTTTTGTTGCAATCTGATGAATAGTTCACGAAAAAAAAATTTTTTTTTTGAAAAAATTAAAAGAAATATTTTTTTAAAAATTACCAACAATTTCGATCATAACAGAATTTTGCCAAAAGTTGCGCGTTTATATCCTCGAACTGACTACCAAGTTTCGATTCAACATCTTCTTTAGTTCCTGAAATATCAGGGAAATAACCTCAAAATTTTAAATGTCTGTAACTCCTAAACCGTTTGGCCGATTTTGCCCGTTAACGAACTTAACCGTCGCATTTTGATCAGAAACCTAGCCTGAAAGTTTGAAGTCGATAGGACCTTCGGTGCTCCTGTTATCGTGCCTACGGCCGGCCGGCCGGCCGGCCATACGGCACCCTAAAATCTGACACCGGATTCGTGATCAGGGAGTCCGAATTAGTCTATTAGCCAATTTTCAGCTCGAAATTCGAAAATTACAGACATTTGGACGAAATGATAGGACGATGTTCCCCTAGAACATGCGCCCAAAAACTAAAAAAACACGCTTTTATAGCTAACCGAACTAAAAATTAGAAAATAATTTTTAATTTCAGAGAGTTTATAATACAGTAGTAGAAGATCGAACAATCAATCAGAATTTATCACCTCAAAATAAAATTATAATAAAGTTTAAGTTATTAACAAAAGAATTCAATTCAGAGTAAACAGCGTGGGGTGCTTGATAAAGTAAATGTAGCAACCATTCTATTGGCAACTATCTATGAGAAGAGAGTTATGAAAAGTAGTAAAATGCACCCCACTTTTTTACTCTGAATTGAATTGTTTTGTTAATAACTTAAACTTTATTATAATTTTATTTTGAGGTGATAAATTCTGATTGATTGTTCGATCTTCTACTACTGTATTATAAACTCTCTGAAATTAAAAATTATTTTCTAATTTTTAGTTCGGTTAGCTATAAAAGCGTGTTTTTTTAGTTTTTTTAAACTATTATTTATTTTTCATTTTTTAGTTCGATTTATCAATTATTGCATTGTCATCGGTCCTTGATACGTATGCAAAGTTTCAAATTAATCAGACTTCTGGAAACTGGTGAAAATTAAGTTCAAAGATTCCGTTACATACATACATAGTCAGATACAACCCAAGCTAATAAAAGCGTGTTAAAATCTCGTCTCGCTCTCGCCAATTCCCAAAAAATTAAGCCTCGTTTATGTCTCATTCTCGTCTCGTTATCAGTTGTCTCGTCTCTTCTCTCTTAATTCTGAATAACGATAATAAATATTATAATATATAAACGAAATACAATAATGAATACTTTTGTAAAGCTATATTTATTACTCGCTTATACCAAAATATTTGTACATGTACATATTATTTTTAATTTTAAACACTGATAACTTCAACTTTTAAATTACTCGATGACCAAAAATTCAAACATAATCACGCTTGTATCACATCAAGTTTCAATGATGTACCTACGTGGTTTTGCCATGATCATACGTGCTGTGGAAAATAATCTTTCAACAGGTACGGATGTAGCCATTAATATATTATCGGACATCTTGGAAAGTGTAGGAAGACCTTTTTCATCACTCTCCACCACTGTAAAATATTTTGATTCCTATTTGCTCTTTCTAACAATAAATATTATTCAAACTCTGCTTTCCAATATTTCAAAAGTTTTGTTGATGTTTTAAATAGGCTGTCAATGTCGATACATTTTTTAATAGATTGAACAATCTGGTATAGTTTTCGAAGAATACATTCCCAGTGGGTAGATCATTGAAGATGAGGGTGTTCTTGGCGTATTCCTCATAACACTTTTCGAAACATTGAATAGCTTAATTTCTTTACCAGTTTTATTATACGTAGTTCCACAGCTGCATACAATAATTGTTCACATCTTCAATACAAGGAGCACAAGAGAATAAATTGCTCTAGATGTTCAGATAGAGACGAAATTTACAAAGCATTGGGATTTAGGGGCAATAATTGTTGTCCGTTAAGTATTGAATTCATCCGTTTTATTGGTTGTGAATTCTATTTTTTTTTAAATAATCTCAATTATCGCAAGGTCATAACGAATTAATAATCTACTAAAAAATCGTGTATTTCAAGAACGATCGATGTATAATATAGACATAATATATTGGTAATTATAGTGGAAACTCTTCATATTCAATTGTTTTCTGTGGGTGTTGCAATAGTCGAGTCGTATATAAAACATCATACAAAAAATTTAACGAGACCAAAAACAAGACTCTCGTGTTGCGCTGTATGTGGTCTCGGTATCGTCTATAATATTTTTGAAACCTTCTCGTCTCGTCTCGTCTCGCTTTTACGAGACGAGAACGAGACGAGACTAGAAAAATCTCAATCTCGCGTGAATTCCTAGTTTACGCGGAAATTCAGCGGAATCTGACAGATCGTTCTTGAAATATAAATTTTTTTAAGAAATTAAGAAATTGAAAAATAGGTCATATGTTGGATTAACATCATCAGAAAATTATAATTAGAGAATTATATGAAATCATAATACTACCATTAATTATTGAAATTTTTAATAATCATTTCTCCGAAAGTATTAATTTGTTACAGTTGAAAGTGATACCATTAAATTCCGAAACCACCAGGATGATTTTACCCAATAACGAACTTAACTGAGATATTCATCTCCCAAACCTACTATAAAAATTTTAACTGCCTAGCTCATTCCGTTCAAGAGTAATCGTGTTAACGGACGGACGACCGGACAGAATCGATTTTGACCACGTATTCTTGATTAGTCGAACCAAAACGTTTGAGACCATTTTCAGCCAAGAATTCGAAAATTTCAGACATTTGGGCAAATTGATAAGCACTCTGTTCCGAGGTACAAGAGCGCAAAAAAAGCATATTTCAAATAGAGAGGATCATCATGCGCGCCAAAAATATCTACATGACCATCAGAAGAGTTACATATCTATCTCATTCTTCACACTCAACATATGCAAACTAATTGAAAGAATATAATATATGGACATAATTTTAGTCACGAAATAATCCAAATCGCTAATTAAAGTTCTGGTCTAACACTCTCAGAATCTACCGAAACCAATATACAGGGTTGGGCGATAGTCTGGAATAAAAGTATTATTTTTTGGCGCTCTTGTTCCTCGGAACAGAGTGCTTATCAATTTGCCCAAATGTCTGTAATTTTCGAATTTTTGGCTGAAAGTGGTCTTATACATTTGTGTTGATACTTTCGGAGATTTGATTTTTCATAATTTCAAAAATTAATCGTAATTTTATGATTTCGCAGAATGCTCCAATTATATTTTGCTAATGTATGTAAATCCAACATATGAGGTGAGTCATAGACCTATCTTAACTCAAATTCGGCACACCTATATAGATTCGCATCGAAAAACCTCGTTCTTTGAATATTCAATAAATTTGCAATTTAATTTCCTCACGCACGACAAGCATAGATTCACTTTATTCTCCGCTTACACAAGGAATAATAAATGATTGAGGTTTCTTTCAAAATATATTTTGCTGATGGAATCGAGAGTAAGTTATTCATTGCTCTTTTCATCAATGACGTTTTCAATAGATTTCTTATCAGCCGTTGATCCTGGGATTACCTATAAACTTTTATGTCACTCCTTATCAATATAATTGCTTAACCTGTTCCCATGTGCTTAATGCAGCGTGCTGCGTTTTTGGCGCTCTTTTTCCTCGGAACGGAGTGCTTAGGAATTGGCCCAAATATCTGTAATTTACGAATTTTTGGCTAAAAATGCTCTCAATAGTTTTGGCTTGAATCCGTGTTCAAAATCGATTCTGTCAGGCCGTTAACACGATAACTCTCGAACAGAATCAGCTAAACAGTTCAAATTTTCAGCGTATGTTTCGAAGATAAATATCTCTGCTAAGTTCATCATTGGGAAAAATCGGCTTGGAAGTTTAGGAGTAACGAAAAAAAAAATTATTTTTATATATTCGGTGAGGGAAAAACCGCAAGGAATTCTGATGTACAGGAATTCCTATTGAATGCCGAGGAATTCCTATTGAATTTTTGGAATTCCTATTGAATTCCTGGAATTCCTATTGAATTCCTGGAATTCCTATTGAATTTCTTAGAATTCCTATAAATTGCATGGAATTTCTATTGAATTATAGAGAATTCCTATTGATGTTAGAGTGCGACACCTATCGAACAATCATGTATAGAGCTCCAAATAGTTGGTTTTAACCTCGATATTTGGAGATATGATTTTTCAAAATTTCAATAATGAATCTTATTTTTATGATTTCATAGAGGTTACACAGTCAATCTGGCATCAGTTCAGTCTGACATCAATCATGGATTGATGTCAGATTGACGGGAAACCCATTCTATTCGTGTAGACTGATGGATTGATGGTCTGGATTGAGGGCAAGAAGGATGCCAGATTGATACCAGATTGACCGTGTAACATTCACCATGTAAAGCTCCAATTATTATTTGCTGATGTATGTGAATCCAATATATACGGTGGGTCATAGACCTGCGTTTTGAATTTAATTTCTTATGATGCAGTTCTTTCATAAGAATCCATTGATATCACTCCCAACTCTGAGAAACCAATCCTTTCGGAGATATGATCTGTCAAAGTTTGAATAATTACTCGCTAGTAATTTGACATGATCGCCGAAGCCATTGTTCACAGAGCTTTCCCCCTTTTTTTAAGATGCAGTTTCATCATAAGAATCCATTGATATCATTCCCAACTCTGAGAAACCAGTGCTTTCGGAGATATGATTCTTTAAACTTTCAATAATTAATCGTAATTTTATGATTTCATAGAATGCTCTAATTATAATATGCTGACGTATGTATGTAACATATGAGGTGAGTCATAGAACTAAGTTTAGAATTTATTTTTTTATGATTTACTATCATAAGAATCCATTGATATCACTCCCAACTCTGAGTAACCAATACTTTCGGAGATATGATTTGTCAAAGTTTGAATAATTACTCGCTAGTAGTTTGACAAGAGCGCCAAAGCCCCTGTCCACGGAGCTTTCCCACTTTTGCAATAAAATGTATGTATTTGAAGAGGACTTCATTTCGAGATATTCACACGCTATTCAAATTGAAAAAAAAAAAATATCCTGAGAATGATTGAGCCATGCGTTACATGTGCATTACTGAATTAAAAAGTTTATAATGTATCCATGGTAAGGAAATGGTATAAAAATAAGAATAATTTACTTTGACCAATCAAACCATTTTTCGTTATTCCTTAAATGGGATATAACTGTGGATCTTATATTTGTGCATAATCTTTGTGTGCTTGGAGGCAATTTATTTTTGTGGACATTCAAATATGTTTATAATCTCAGGGCCAATGTATACACTGTTTAGAGATGTAAAGTGAAGAATAAGAACTATTGTCATTATATCAATAAAGAGTATAAAAAAAATTGGTTCAAGCACTGACGTGAAGTCAGAAGCTTTTGCGCGTATGTTCTATTGTCCATTCTTCTGTATTGGACACCCTTAATCGAATTTACCATGGTAAATTCGATTAAGTGTCCAATACAGAAGAATGGACAATAGAACATACGCGCAAAAGCTTCTGACTTCACGTCAGTGCTTGAACCAATTTTTTTCAAATCAAATCCAAAAGCTCTCAAAAAATCACCCGTTATTACATAAAGATATATTCTCATTAGTGATAGAAAAACTGGCCTAGAATTCCTTTCTACCCATCACGAGATTTAATATCCACAAATGAGCCTCTCACCTTACAAGATCAGAAGCCTTCTGCAAAATTCAAAGGTCCCCTCTCGCAAATATACTCCTCTGAAGGCACATGGATCTCTTGAAGAAGAATCGCCTCTCTATTCCTCAAAGATATTCACTCTTGTTCATAGAAATCCCTTCAATATTTAGTTGCCTCCTCCTAAGGAGGATCTCTTTCAAAACCAGGTCTGACCACTAATGTAGGGCTATCATCTAATCTCCTATAGATTTGTGATGAAATAACACGATTTTACCATGAATATATATGTATAATAATATGTCATCATGACATTCATATTTTATTTTTGGAGGTTCTCGCAAAAATACGACCATAGACAACATATCATACGACAATTCGCATCCACCTACCGAACTCACAAAAGGCTGCTCGGTTCTCCAACAATATAGATCCGATCGTGTTCAAACTTGGAATTCTGCAGTAGAGTTAGGTTCTGCAGGCTCTCCCAAAATTTCAGCCATGCCGGACGAATAGTTTATGATATATAGAATTTTTTTCAATTATTTTTAATTATTTTTTTTTGAATTTTCTAGTTATACCATCCTCACGAAATTCTGCAAAAATTTTCGCGTTGGCATTCTACAACTAATAACCGTGTTTGAATCCAATCGGTTTTGTATTCTTCGAGTTAATGAGGAACAAAAAACATCCAAATTTCAGAAAATTTCAGATGGCTATAACTCTAAAACCGTTTGGACGATTATGCTCATAAGCAAACTCAAATGTCGCATTCAGATGCACAACCTAACCTGAAATTTTCAAGCCGCTATCTCTTTCCGTTCTCAGGTTATCGTGACAACAAAAATATTTTTTAATAATTTCTTAATAATTTTCTAGCGATTCGATGCTCACAAAATTTCATAAACGTGCTTAGGTCTATATTCTACAACTATTCACCATGTTTGAATCCAATCGGTTTTGAATTCTTCGAGTTAATGAGGAACAAAAAACATCCAAATTTCAGAAAATTTCAGATGGCTATAACTCTAAAACCGTTTGGACGATTATGCTCATAAACAAACTCAAATGTCGCATTCAGATGCACAACCTAACCTGAAATTTTCAAGCCGCTATCTCTTTCCGTTCTCAGGTTATCGTGACAACAAAAATATTTTTTAATAATTTTTTAATAATTTTCTAGCGATACGATTCTCACAAAATTTCATAAACGTGCTTAGGTCTATATTCTACAACTATTCACCAAGTTTAAAATTCGATCGGATTTATTTTGGTTGAAAACAAAATTATTACTCGGAAACCATTGGGCCGATTATACCCATTAACGAACTTGTCCGTCGTATTGGGATGCGCCACCTACCCTGAAAATTTCAAGTCGCTAGCTCTTTCCGTTCTCAAGTTATCGTGGCAACGGACGGCCGGACGGCCGGCCGGACGGCACCACAGAATTAAATTTCACATTTGGGCAAAACTATAACGCGTATGTTCCCCAGAACATACGCGCAAAAATGGGTTAGGACACAGAACAAAAGCGAGTACCGGAAAAAAATAATCCAAAGATAACTGCCAACTAGGTCAATTATAAACATCCTGTATTTATTCCGATTACCACAAGTTCTACAATTAGAAATTTCGTTGTCTTGATATGACGGTTCTTTAGCAATCATAAATTTCTGTAGTTTATGGTGCTATAAATCAGTGAAATACAGGGTGTAAAATATTTGAGGGGGTGATTCCTCATCGAAAAAAAGATAGGATCTTTCATATAAAGAAAGTTCATTGGAGCATCCCTTGTTAAGATACAGCCCCTTAAAGGGGGTACAGAAAATTTGTTTAATAATTTTTTTCACACGCACTAAAAAAGTCACAATATTGAAATTAATCTGATATTTTCTAATACCAAAAAGACACTTAGCCAGTAATTTATTTGGTTTATCCCATGGTAACAATAAATCCAGATCGCATTTATGACGATGTATCTCTGTAGTTGTTCGTAAAATAATGTTTTGCTGCGATCTGGTTTATTTTGGGCAAAAAATTCAAGAAACATTTTTTGTTTAGAATGAAACAGGTTATCGGAAATACATTTTAAAATGGTAAACAATAATAAGACAAAAAGTTACATTGGAAATAAATTTTAGGGGTTGCGTTTTCCACCCCTTACAACCATGGGAAAACCAAATAAATTACTGGCTAAATGTCTTTTTGGTGTTAGAAAATATCAGGTTAATTTCAATATTGTTACTTTTTTAGTGCTTGTGAAAAAAATTATTAAACAAATTTTCTGTACCCCCTTTAAGGGGCTGTATCCTAACAAGGGATGCTCCAATGAAGTTTCTTTATATGAAAGATCCTATCTTTTTTTCGATGAGGAATCACCCCCTTAAATATTTTACACTTATTTAGTTACACCCTGTATATAGATCAATCTACTCATATATTGCCCAGATTTTAACTCCACAGTATGAATAGCACTCTTGGCAAGCTCCCATACACAACAAAAATCTGAATTATGGATGCGTTGAAATATAGGCATGTACCTTACACATTCTGAATAAAATAATATCGATGACCACAGAATGTTCGAGTGGGAAATTGCATGTACATAACATTCTCATCGTCAGTTACAAACTCGATCTCGAATAACGAAAATACTATCGGCGGAAACCAATTATATTCATGATTTAAGAAACGTGTTTGGAAAAAGTCATGAGGCCGGTTTATTTATTTTTATCCATGTTGCATTATATTACGTATATACGTATTAGTGACTGTAACAGGGGGAGTTACGCATCGTTGATTTGAGTTGATATAGAAGATGAAATCTTATATCCGGGCTTCGAAAAATATAGGTATCACTGATTAATGGTGAGTCGAGAAGGTGGGGCACAATCGAAACCGAAAAGCAGACCCGATGACGGTAAGACAATATGTATAATGTTGACAAATTATTCGTCCTGTTTTCAAGGTTGAACCAAGTCGTTTGATACGCTGCAAATATCGCGAAATTTGTTCATCATTTCCTGTTCAAATGTGTTAGAAAATGCGAGGTGTTTACATAAAACGTATACAATGAAATAACTTCAGGAACGTATTCTACTGCTTAAATAAAGGTAATTTTGCTTATAAAACTTGTTTCTGAATCGGAATTCTTTCATATATAATGTTTTGTTTCATTGATGTCTCATCGATGGAATAATTTAGAAATGAAAATGTACATTTTGCTATTACCAATTTAGTGTCAGTTTTTGGCAGTTTTTGTTATTCCGAAATGTTATCACAAAGGGGTGAATAAATTAACCCTTTGAATATTTATAATCCGAACTTTTTGATGCAACATACAATATTTTGCAAATTAAAGAATATATATGGAAATATAAATTAATTAATATTTCTCAATTAAGAAAAATAAAAATACTTGAACTCTTTCCACATTAATTTACGTTACATTTGCTGAGAAAATGAAGTAAGCAAATTAAAAATAAAATATTAACTAATATCATATACCTGTCGAAATCTATTATAGCATTTACTCGATTATTGAATGGTGATAAAAATATATTTTTCAAAATGTCGACGTCTTTCGTGTTACTATGACAGTCTGGTCTACCGGAACGAGGCTACTCTTAGTTTTTCCGTCGGTTGAAATTGAAAAAAGCCTTTTTGAGGAAATCGAAGGCCATGGAACTCAGGTATGAATATTGGGATCAGGATTTAGTTAAACGAATTATCGTACCAGCAGAGTTTTCTTCATCTTTTTATTTCCTGAAAAATACTTCCACCCTCCTAGCAAAATTTTGTATAAAACTCGAGAATTTTATTCTACATCTAAATACCAAATTTAAATTGGATGGGACTTATAATCACGGAAATATTCGGAGGAAAAAATTTCGAACTTATCCGGCGAATTAAGACTCCAAACCTACCCTGCAAAATTCAACTCCCAAAATAATATCGCTCAGAGTGCTCCCGAACGGACATATTTATGTCTGACCTCGGATTCTTCATCAGTGAGTCTAACCTGATCGTTTGAGGTCATTTTCGGAAAAAAATTCGAAAATTACAGACCTTTGGGCAAAATAATGAGTTCAGGGGAACAAAATAGCCTCTTTTGTGTTCCAAGTACCTACGAAAGTTAAATCAGCCGCGAAACTCAGGATGGTTTGATATATCCAAATACTGAATACAGGATATTCAAATGAGAAATAGCTACTTTCTGAATATTTGCATCTATACTACGCCATAAATGTCCCCATACGAGATTCACCTCATAAATCAGGCTCAGGCGATACAACATATTTATTTTCGAAATACCCACCTAATATTGCCTATACGATATGTACTAACATCAATAGGGTCATCTATGATTTACCGATATAAGGGGGATTTCAAAACATACAAATATTATCTCCCGGATATTACTGCAGTATTGATGTATGCACTTCGATATAAACACTACCTACTTTTCCTCTATCATTATTCGTACACAGTTTTATCGTATACTTACTGGAACAACGTCGTCGAAATGATTCATGTGGAGGAAACAAAATTTCTGATAAGAATATTAAAAAAAAATTGTTGAAGCACTGACGTGAAGTCAGGAGCTTTTGCGCGTATGTTCTATTGTCCATTCTTCTGTATTGGACATCCTTAAACGAATTTACCATGGTAAATTCGACGAAGGACTGACGTCGGTGCTTGAAAAAATTTTTTTGCGTAATTTTTTTGAAATTTTCTTGGGGTACGGTTCTTACAAAAAATTTTTTTTCGTAATTTTTTTCAAATTTTCTAGGGGTACGGTTCTTACAAAATTTCAAACACTTCTTCATGTTGATTTTCTACTACTAGTTACCAAGCTTCAATTCGATCGAATCTTTATTTTTTGAGTTATCGAGGAAATAATATTCCAGGTGGGTATAACTCGGAGACCGTTAGACCGATTTTGCTCAAAAACGAACTCAAAGCTCCCATTCGGATACGAAACCTACCCTGAAAATTGCAAATCCCTATATCCTTTCGTTCGAAAGTTATCAAGGCAACGGTCACCCATCTACTGAACTCACACAAGGCTGCTCGAATCTTTAACAATATTTAACCGATCGTGTTGAAACTTAAAACTTGGCAGTAGAGTTAAGTTCTTAAGGTTTTTGCAAAATTTTAGCAGTTTCAGACGAAGAGTTACTGATATATAGAATTTTTTTTAAATTTTCAATGATTCCTTAAAAATTTTCTACAAATACTATCCTATACTATTTTGCATGAATTGTTGCGTTGGCATTCTACAACTAATAACCATGTTTCAGTTCAATCGGTTTAGTAGTTTTCGAGTTAATGAGGAGAAAAAAAAAACCAAATTTCAGATGGCTATAACTCTAAAACCGTTTGGCCCATTGTGCTTATAAACAAACTCAAATGTCGCATTCAGATGCACAACGTAACCTGAAAACTTCAAGCCGCTATCTCTTTTCGTTCTCAGGTTATCGTGACAACAAAAATATTTTTTAATAATTTTTTGATAATTTTCTAGCAATACAATTCTCACAAAATTTCACGAATATGCTTAGGTTTATATTCTACAACTACTCACCAAGTTTCAATTCGATCGGATTTATATTGGTTGAAAGCAACATTATTACTCGGAAACCATTGGGCCGATTATGCCCATTAACGAACTTGTCCGTCGTATTGGGATACGCCACCTACCCTGAAAATGTCAAGTCGCTAGCTCTTTCCGTTCCCAAGTTATCGTGGCAACGGCCGGACTGCCGGACGGCCGGCCGGACAGAATCAAATTTGACCTCGAATTCGTCATTGGGGAGTCGAACCAAATCGTTTGAGACCATTTTCGTCAAAAATTCGAAAGTTACAGACATTTGGAAAAATGTTAACGCGATGTTCCCCAGAACATACGCGCAAAAATGTTTTGAAATATGCATTCGGAAGAATAAATTGATTCAATGAACTTTAAAAAAAACTTAAAATGCCCTGACGTGTAATCATGTTCTTTATCGCGCATTTTTTATTGTCTACTCACCTCTATTGAACACTCTTAATCGAATTTAGCATCGATATACCGGGTGTCCCAGTATACATGTTTCAATGGATTATCCCAGCCATTTCAAGAGATAACAATTGGAAAATTTCATGATTTTCAATTCGTTCAAGGAACCTTCAACCGAGAAAAACAAAAATTGAAAGTCACTTTCGGTTTGACCGGAAGTGACTCAGACTTTTTATCTCAAATAGCACCCTATATATTTTTGGCAATTTTTCAATTCTACTCGATATTACTCCAAATTACTCCAACGATGTGTCACACTTTGTATTTTACATTTATTTGAGGGAGAAAACGTCAATGGGAATTTCAAATTGAAAGAATTGCAGTAGGCTACGATATTTTGTGTAACCTTGATTTTGACTTCGATAATCTAGATCAATACAAAAATCTTGCTCAAGTTGAAATCAACTATATATTTAACCGAATGCTACACAAAGAATGAATACTAAAAGAGACAAAAAATTACAAAAAAGAGGACAAAAAAATACCTATAATAACTAAAGCATATTATATTCGAAATGCTGACGATCTGCTTCTACACATCTTTCAGCTTGGTGGACTAGTTCACGCGAAGTAACACTTCTGAACACCTCAGCTTTAAGGGCTCTACATGCATTCCTTATTCTGTTTTTTAGATCTCCAAAAAAATAAGAGGAGTCTGGTACACACGATCTTTTAAATATCCTCGAAGGAAAAAATCCATCGGTGTTAATTCTGGAGATCTTGTAGGCCATTTTATCGCTCCATTTTAGATAGATGGATCGGCACACACGGACTGATAAGATGGCCTGCAAGATCTCTAGATTTAACACCGATAGTTTTCTTCCTTTGGGGATATTTGAAAGATCTTGTGTACCACACTCCTCCTATTCATTTGAAAGATCTAAAAAACAAAATGAGGAATGCATGTAGAACCCTTAATACTGAGTTGTTGAGAAGTGTTAATACCATGGTAAATTGGATTTAGTGTTTAATACAGGAGAACGCACCATAGAATTAATCATGGTAAATACGATTAAACGAACTTAACTCTCCCATTGGGATGTGCACCCTACCCTGGAAATTGCAAGTTCATATCTCCTTTCGATCAAAAGTTATCGAGGCAACGGTCACCCATCCAGCTACTGAACTAACACAAGGCCGCTCGATTCTCCAACAATATAGATCCGATCGTGTTCAAATTTGGAACTTGGCAGTATAGTTAGGTTTTGAAGGCTCTCTCATCAGCGATGTCGGACGAATAGTATCTGATATATAGAATTTCCGGCAAAAAATTCGCAGATTACAGACATTTGTGCAAAATGATAACGCGATGTTCCCCAGAACATTCGCGCAAATTATTGAACCACTACTTGCGGTATCTATGAACTTAACTCAATATTCTGAGATGAATTTAGTTAATCAGTTAAATTGCCTACTGCCTACTCTTTTCTCAAGACGTAATATTCAAATTTATTTTCGAAATTCACTATCTCGACCACATCAGGTTCGACGAACTTAACGAGGATGTTTCTAATTGAAACATTTGATCAAATTTATGAAAACGGAAGGCTTTTGCCCACGATGTCATTACTTTGCATTCGTCTGATACACTGATACACAAATGATATCTCATTTGCCATCAAACTAGAGAGGTGAATATGTGGTCATTTTCAAGATAATTTCAGCGATGATGTAATCTTCAATAATTATTATTCACTTCGAAGGTCTATCTATACCATGAGCGAATATTCAAGCTGAAGGCGCAGTCTAATATAATATAAATATATACAGTGCTCAACAATTGTAGTGGACTGCAATGAAAACTTATACACAGGGTGTTCCTTAAAGGCATGCTAATATTCCTGGACCCAAACCCAAACGTTTATTGTTATACATCAGAAAATGCATCTCGATGCATTGAAAACATAAAGCAAATTTCAGAAAGACGTCTACAATATAGGCACAGCAGCCAGAGTGATCACCCATCCAGGTCCGGAACTCACCTAAAGCTGCTTGGCTCCAGAAAAATTACAATATCTTCCAACTATTTCCATAATGTTGATTCGATCGAGTTTAAATAAAGAACTTGGCTGTAAAATAAGCTAAAATATTGAAGGGCATTTCTATCTTCATAAACGATTATTTCTTCTAATGGGAAACAATGAGTTCACAAAAAACATTCTGTAGTACAGTAATTTTCACGTCTAATAATATACGAAAATACGCATGTTTCACGTAATTTTAAGAAAAAATCAACCCAAATTAGTTTGTTAACCGTTTCCTTTCATTTCATCAAAATATGTCCAATATACCATATACTATATAATATTTTCTTCGACCAACGAATGGTTGTGAATATCGATATAAATTCATCTAAAAAACTGTTCTCGTATTGAAAAATTATCGAAGAATAAATGAATACGCAATATTAGTTTGATTTTAGTACTTAGCGAATTTATATTATACAAATTTCTTCGGAAATGAAATTGCTCTGGATAATTATTGGCAATATATATTATGTTGTTTAACCGATTTCTAAGTGAATTTTGACATGTTGTTGACGCATTGACTTGTCAAATACAACTTCAGTGGGCCGCTCGGAAGCACGGAAATAAATATGAACATAGACACACTTGATATGTTGTCTATGACAGAATGATTTATGAAATTCACTCCAGGCACGTCAGAATAGAAAACTGTTGAAAACTTCGCTGGTCGATTGTAATACAGTAGACCAGTACATCTCGATCGTTGGCATATTTCGGTATTTCGGCAATATCTTCAGCAGTACAGATCCGATCGATTTCAAATCTTAAACTTTACTGTAAAATAAGATTTTGAAGGCTCTCGAGAAATTTGAACGATATCTGTCAGATAATATCTGAGATACAGAATTTTCAGTCATGCGATCCTCACAAAATTTGGCATAAATCTTCGAGTTGATATTTTTCAGCTGACTAACGTGGTTTGATTCTATCAGATTAGTATTTTTCGAGTTATTGGGAAAACAAAATTCCAAAGGTTATAACTCTGAAACCACTAGGTGGATTTTGCTTTTCTCTTATTTAATACCTAGTTTATGAATTTCCGTCAAATTTAGATGAAATAGACCGATAAAGTGGAAAGTTTACATTGTTTTGTAGTTATGATACTTATTGTCATTTTGTTCCGAATGGAAGTGGATATTTGGTTTCACTTTAGTTTATAGTTATATCAATTGACTATTTCATTGTCTCTATTTTCATCGTTATAGATTGAAATTTAATTGCTACTAATTGGCGATCAGATGCATGATAACAATACATCGTGAGAAGTGAATAAATGATTGCTTGTTGTTTTTCTGAACATCCTACTGCTATTAAAATCGCATAATTGTGATTATAGTGTGCTATGCGCAAGTGGTACGAAATTATTTTTCTCTCTAACAAAACAATCGAGAAGAAATTGTTGCATAGATAAGAGCGAGTGTATATTACGTATGTTCTAGTTTTTTCAATGTCTTAATTAGCTATATCAAGTTCAAATCAGTCTTTCAACTATATCATCTAATGTGAAAACGGCAATAATGATGAAACCACTATCAATTATCCCGAGACAATTCAAGCTCCATTTCTATGGGTTGATATCTAACCTCATATTGAAAAGTATGTTTGTTTCTTGCTTCGTTGTTGTGATTGTTTACAATTATTATTGATCAAAAAGTTCCCGGACTGGCACATATATATGGCACCACAAATGCAAAATCAATTACTGCATCTGATAGCACCAAAAAGTTATGTGTCAAAATTTCATGACAATTGGACCACGGGTTCTCGAGTTACAGCTGTTTTTCTCAAGCGATGTTGGTGTTCTTGTTAAAAGATAGATAAGAAAGAATTTCGTGTGTCGATAAAGCATTGTTTTCTGATCGGAAAAAATGCGAAAGAAAAGAAAATGTGGCTTGATAAGCATTATTCTGTCTGGCTCCAGGGAAATCAACTACTACTACACAGCGTTATTGGACCAACTGAGTGAAGAAATAAAGAAAAAACAGCCCTATATGGCAAAGAAAAAGTGAGTAAGCCCCATGGACAGGACTTTGACAAATCATATCTCCGAAAGTATTGGTTTCTCAGACTTGGGAATGATATCAATGGATTCTTAGTATGAAACTTCATCATAAAAAAAAATCAAACATCACAAAAGAATATATATTCAACAAGAGCGCCAAAAATTATTAATCCAAAAACAAAAGACCAATTTTACCCAATAACGGACTTATCCGATATATTCATTCCCCAAATCTACTATGAAAATTATATTTCATCAATTGGGACATAGCCAATATTCCAGTTTTGTTTTTACCGGAGATATTCAGAACCCAATTTGATTAACTTTCCAAAGCACCTATATCTCCATCATCATATGAATTATCCAAGAGCTACATCTACGATAGCTGAGGTTATTCACTTGGTGATTTTGCATTCAATCATACTTTGTTGTTTGACATGTCTCTTTTCGTTGGATGAGATGACAGTGATAATATGTATGAACACAGATGAAATTCATAGATAAGGACGTTAATTTTCTATACAGCATTCTGTGAAATCATAGAGTTACGACTTAATATTTAAATTTTGATGAATCATATCTCCGAAAGTATTAATTTGTTGAAGTTGAAAATGATATTAATGGATTCTTATGGTGAAACTACGTCTTAAAAGAATTTAATTGGAAATTTGTAATGTAAACAAAATTTTTTTTTCGTTACTCCGAAACCATCTGGCCAATTTTGCCCACTAACGTTAACCGAGATATTTATCTCCCAAACCTACTCTGAAAGTATCAACTGTTTAGCTCATTCCGATCGAGAGTTATCGTGTCTACAGCCGGCCGGACACAATCCGTAGCCAGGGGGGGGGGGAGGGTTTGGGAATCAAACCCCCTCGAAATATCCAGAATATTATATTAATATTGTATTGAAATAACGAGAGGTCAATTTTTCAACATAAAAATAAGTCATATGCTTGTTTCATTTTTTTGAACTCCCCACCCCCCTCCCCCTCCCGGAATTAAGACTTGGCAATGCCCTTGCCACGGATTCATAATCAGTGAGTCGAGCCAAATCGTTTAAGACCATTTTCAGCCAAAAATTCGAAAATTACAGACATTTGGGCAAATTGATGAGCACTCTGTTCCGAGGAAGAAGAGCGCCAAAAACCACTGTACCAGCAAAACGATGCACCCAGTCACAAGTCAATGGCGACGATGGTCAAATTGCATGAATTGCTGCCTTCCCTCGTTATTCGCCAGATTTGGCTCCCAGCGACTACTGATATAGAATAGTCTTGTTGAGATATGTTTTCGATTATTTAGTGGTAAAATCTGAAGGAAAATTTTGAAGTGCTCTAAACTTGCAAAATCCAGCTAGAGTGCTACTATCAAACTGTTTTGTGACTTAGGGAAGCAGACCTTTGAAGAAATGTACAGGAAGAAAAAAAAGAATTATAAATTATTCGAAAAAATTAAGTGATATAGAACAAAACTTTTGTGATTTTGATGATTTTCAGCAGGCTGTAACTCAGAGGAAATTATCACACAGCAGAAAAAAAATTGTAGCTAAGTGTTCAGTCTTCTGATCTGGCCGCAACATCCTTTATCATGTATATGGCTCCAAAAAAATTCTAAGAAAACTAGAGAAAAACATTTTTTCGAAACTTTTTTCTTGTGTACAGACTAGACATGTTTTTTTCCAAAAATTCATAAATTATTGAAAAAACCCAAAAAATATATTTAAAAAAAATTTTTATACAGAAAATAATTTTTTAAATTTTTTTCTCAGAGTCTTCAAAATGCTTTATTATTATAAAAGAAAATTCTGCTGATTTTTTTTGACAGCTGCAAATGCCTCATTTTTGAATGTCAATGTAAAAAGTACAAAATCGATACACCTACGCACCTACTGATTCCTGCTTTTCTTCTCACGAAACTTGCATTTTATTGTACTCTTCCAAGCATGAACACTTAACGTAAGATTTCTTTAGAGTGAAAAACCGTTTTTCTTGAAACAAATTTTTTACATGCCTCGTTCACACTTGTCTGCCAAATTATAAATAAAATAAAATTTGTTTGGTGTTTTTTTTGCTTTTCTTCTGGTTGCCTTTGTTGCCATCTATGGCAAATGAGCCAAAATTTTACGGACGTATAATCATACTTATATTTTGACATATGATTTGTTTTGCCATAAAAATTAGGGGTTGCTATTTAAGATTTCAAAGTTACCCCAACCCTCATCTACAATTCTTTCTCTTCGATGAATACCTTTCGATTAAGCACAAAATTCCAGGCTAAATGCACCCGGTATATTCACCTTATTTTCAAAGTTTTCTTGTTCTTTTGGAGATCTAAAACCATTACACTGAAATTAATTCTGAATTCTAATCGGGTAAAACAAAATGAATTGTTTATCAGAAACCCTGGAGTACATCTTTTGTCATTTCATGTTGTTTATTTTCGTGAATCCCGTATAAATCAGAAATGTCTTAATCAAGCGATAGTCAGAGCCCCGAAAATAATTAATAATATTTATTTTTCTTTACAGTTAAGACCTAATTCGTGGACGACTGACTTGCAGCGCTGCAAGCAGGTTAACAGGTGAGTTGATCAGAGTAGTTATATCTAATGAAGATCCTCATTATGATATATGTGAATGCTTCACGGTCTGAAAATAAAGCTGTTGATTATTTGGTTGAACGCGTACTTTTTCGGAAAATTTCAGTTCGAATGGGTTTAAAGTATAATTACTCGTTGAATTATCTTTCTATATTTCAAGAAGTGATTTCAACATAATATGCTTATTCTACAGATGTTTACTATCTGGTGTTACTCCTAGATATTTCACTTCAGACTTTCCTTCTCCAAGAATAATTTATTTTATTAAACATCATATCATTTTCTCATCCGAGACACATCGTATTCCGGCCAGCATTTTTTTAGGTCCAGGGACAGGTAAGAGTCGACGGGGGTCAAATCTGGAGAATAGAGTGGGTGCGGAAGCAATTCAAATTATAATTCGTGCAATTTAACCGAATCGTCTTAGCTGAAGACTTCTGACATGGCGCATTATCTTGGTGAAATATAACTTTCTTTATCTGCATTTGAGGCCGATTAAACGATATTTCCTTGTTCAAAAGATCCAGATATCATCTTTCTCAATCTCAATCTCAATTGGGAAAGGTGGTATCTGTATCTGAATTTTTGCATCCGCCTCAAAATGCTACTCAAAACAATTAAGGTAACTTGAAAATGGAACTATTCTCAATTTCAAGTGGAATTTCTGTTGTTAATTCCGAACCAATCAAATAATTAAGGGAACAGAAGAAAATATAAGAATTTCACTGATTTTGAACGGGAATTTTTCCTCAGTGCAGAATGGTCATATCAAGAATTATAAAGTAGCATTTTTAAACTTCAAAACTCTAGTTTTACGATCTTTCCAAAAAAAGTGCAGAGCTACGTTTCTCAATCCGCAGGAATATTGCAACAAAAAAATTATACACATGTTTAGCTTTCTTTTTCTCGATCCACGGGCTTGAAAATCATTTCTTCGATTACGGCATCATACGGATCAAGTAGCCTGTTTATTTATCTTCAATTAACTTAATTTAAATGCTTGCTACATCTGGTGATATCTGAAATCAAACGAAAATCTCAAGTCCTCTGTCATCCATCATCGGTATCCAATGATCACACAGATCAAAAATTGAACAACATCAATACATACAAAAAAAATTCTTCCGTTTAGTATAACAATATTTTCTCTGAATGGTTTCTGAAAGTACTTGTCCATAACTTAACACACATTATAAAATATTAAACAAAATTCAAATTCAACTGAAGAATGAAATATTCAAAATTATAATTTTATTTTTTACAGAACTTCCAAATCCAAGTTGTGCAAGGATCCAGATAACACCGAACCCATAACAAAGTCCACCGATTGGATTGAAGCTTCTCTAGAGGTCCCTGAGAAAGATATATCAATGGGTTTCGAAAATTCAAAGTTGGCACCACTGTTCAACAGCAGCGAATCCGGAACTCCAGTTCCCCCTCCCAGAAAACAGAAAAAAGGAATAAAGGAAAAAATTGAAGCGGCCGCAAAGAGTGGCTTACTCGCCTTACATCAAAAGAAATCTATAGAAGAACCACTTTGTGTTAAGAAGAAAATAAACTATACATGTCCCTGTCATGACCCAAAACACAAACACAATCGCGAATCCCATAAAGCAGTGCAAGAGAAAAATATGGTGAATAAAAAAGAACAAAAACTAGAAAAGTCCAAGAAGAATGATAAAGATAAAGAATCGAAGAGAAAAAAGAATTTGTCAGTTGTTTCTTTGCCAAACTACAACGACCTGAAGTTCAGTGTTGCCAATTTTACTGATATTGACGGGAATGGTAGTGATGAAGCGCAAATCAAAGGATCTAATATGTCCCTACCCCAGGAAACGAAGGTTGGGGGCAGTAAAAGCTACATGGTGAGATGCAGGAGTTTTGGCTCTCTCCTACCTCAACAATTGCTGGAAAAACTGAAACCAGCCCCTGTTGTTGTACCGAGTGCAGAGAGCGATGACAGCTTTGCTGCATTAGAGGACTGGGATCTGGATCTCATTGAACATTACAACCCACGGGACGCAAGTTTGCCCAGACCTAGGAGAACTGTTCCTAAAAGTGAGAAACATATTTTATCCAACATTGAAAAGCAGATAATGAAGGAAGAAATAGAAATCCTGCCAGAGTCGTCGAAAAGATCATCGAGTAATAATTCCACTGAAACACTTCTCTTAGGTGATACTTCATCAACACTAAAACTGTTAAACTGTGGAACCAGTACCTCCCGTGTCGAACCAAATGCTTGCAATTCCTTGGAAATATACGATAGCATAGAAGCATGTGTCAACAACGATATTAAAAAATCAGGTGTGGTGGAATTCTCAGTTCCTAAAGTACAGAATGAAAGCTGCTTGAACATCAATCATCTAAATGAAGAAGATAAACAAGAACGAAAAACAACTCAGAAAGCAATTGAACAATTCATTCAAGCAGAAAAAATGAATGGAATTAATAGCTGATATCAGTAAAACATTTGGTTGGAATTTAATTAATTTATTCACTTAGAATTAAAATATCATGTAACAAAATATATTCATGCGAATTTTTACGGTAAAATATATATAAATCTATTTCAATGAGTCTCAATGGCCTCTTGCCAACGTGACACCATTTTTGGCGCTCTTGTTCCTTGGAACAGCTTATAAATTTGCCCAAATGTCTATAATTTTCGAATTTTTGGCGCTAAATGGTCTTAAATGATTTGGTTAGACTCACTGATCAAGAATTTGTGGTCGAAATCGATTCTGTCCGGCAGTCCGTTAACACGATAACTCTCGATTGAAAGGAGTAAGGGCCGGTTTCTCAATTGCGAGTTAACCCGAGGTTGCGGGTTACCCGAGTGTTACGCATTCATGAATATCGCTAAATACATGCGTCAACTCGCAACCTCGAGTTAACTCGCAATTGAGAAACCGGCCCTTAGAGGATTTAAATTTGCAGGGTAGGTTTGGAAAGTAAAATTTCTCGTCTATCATCTATCATCATCACGATTCACTCCATAGTGTTCTGAATAAAAGCTTACCTTTCATTCTTTTTGTTCACCCCTGTGTATGAGAAGAAGCGAAGTAACTGAGGACGAAGTAACTGAACAGTTATGTTCCGAAGGAACCAAACTACAATTTAGAACAAAAATTGCTAAAATCAGCCGAAGGGTTCAAAAGAAAATTAACTACAAACTTCGTTGAGATTTTATCCTTTCCCTAATTTTGCCGGTGTGTATAATATATCCACAAAAGCATAATTCAAAGATTATTGGCACTTTTTCGAAAGATCTTTAAAAATAATAAGTTTAATTTCGTGATGCATATTTATGTTTTTCTGAGAAAAACCGCATAGAATTATCCGATGACCCGATATTCAATGTATATCCCACCAGATATACTCGTATCATATTATTATATTTTATCATATAAGATATATTTTTCATAATAAAAATAGACTCTATGACTGAGTATTGCTTATATTTATAATACAATTTTTTCTATTCAACAGGAAACTTTCAGTTACGACGACATACCTAACTGAAACCTTCCCCATATTCATGTTTCATTTAAATGTGCGCAATACAATAAGAATTGAGGATGAAAATAAGTTCACATGTATATTTATTTGCAGAAGTTTTATGAAGAACTTCAGATATGTCTAGCTGTCAGTTTTTACTCTGATTGTCCCAACAAGAAAGTTATTTGTATAGAGACATCTTCGGTATGTCACAAGGATGTCGCCAGGTATCATTTCTGTGAAAATGAAAACATCAAAGAAGTTTCGCAATTTTTTTTTGTATATTATTCATCATTTCCCTATAGGAAAGCTGGACTTGACTATCTTGTGATCTTTAATAGTCCTAGATTCATATCATTATTGTTTTAATTAATAACATAGTCGCAAAAAAGTTAGTATAGGTATACTGTCTCCCTGCATTTTCACTAGAAATATTCGCAAACACCTGGTTTGTGGTTGTATATTTTATTGTATATTCTTCAAAATACTGAGACCAGATTATTAAATAATTCTGGACTGAATGGTAATTTTCGTTTCGGAAAAAAGAGTAGTTTAATGAATCAGTCAGAAGACAGCTAACCCAGGAAGGAAGAGCAAGATGGGTTGTTGATACCACAATACCACATTGAGAAGGAGATAAGTTTTGTTGTTTTTTTTTCCTGGGAACAGAGTGCTTATCAATTGGGCAAACTGACAAGCACTCTGTTTCGTATATTTATTTTTGGAAATATTGGGAAAATATCATTCGTTTGTACTAGTTCGAAATATTATTTTCACAGTAATTACCGAAATACAAAGCCGATCAAGCTGAAATCCGGTACTCGATTGTAAAATGGCGGCTTGAAGGTTTGACCTGAACTTCATCGATATCTGACTGAAAGTAGTAAAAAATGTTTCTTTTCTAGTTATACGATCCTCACCCACAAATTCTGCAAAAATCTACCCTGAAAATTGCAAGTCGCTATCTTTTAACGTAGGAAAGTTATCGTGACAATGGGCAGCCGATAAGAAATAATTTAATTTGAAGTCGAATTCTACATCAGTGAGTCGAACCTAATCGGTAGAGACCATTTTCGGCAAAAATTCGAAAATCACAGACATTTGGCAAAATGATAGCATGCTCTTCCCTATAACATTCGAGAAAAATAAGATAGGCACGAAAAATTGAGCAAATTTCCGTGAAAACTTTATTTACAGCCAATTTCAATACTGTATCGTATACTTATTTTTGGAAATATTGGGAATATATTATTTTCACGCGCATGCTCTGGGGAACAGCATGCCCCTACTAACTTGAGAACAGAAATATATAGCAACTTGAAATTTTGAGGCTAAGTGGCGCGTCTAGATGATACGGACAAGTTCATTAATGGGCATAATGGGCCCAACGGTTTCCGAATACAAATTTTGTTTTCAACCAATACGGATCCAATCAAATTGGAACTTGGTAAATAGTTGTGAAATACCAACGTTAAGACGTATGTGAAATATTGTGAGGATTGTATATATCTAGAATTTAAAAAAAAATATATTAAAAAATATTTTTTCTCACGATAACTTGAGAACGGAAAGAGACAGTGACTTGCAATTTTTTGGATAGGTTGCACATCTGAGTGCAACACTTGAATTTGTTAATAAGCATGATCATCCAAACGGTTTCTGAGTTATACCTATCTAAAATTTTGTTGTTATTTCCTCAATAACTCAAAAAATATTAATTATACCCAATTCAAACATGGCAATTAGTTGCAGAATGCCAACGCGCAACTTCTTGAGAAATTTTGTGAGGATCGTATCATTAAAAAATTTAAAAAAAATCATTGAAAAAAAGTATATATCTTAGAAACTATCCGTTCGAAATATCTGAACTTTAGCGAGAGCTTTCAAAACTTATTTTTACGCTAAGTTTGAACACGATCGGATTCATATTGTTGGAGACAAGAGCAGCCTTGGGTGAGTTTAGTAGCTGAATGGGTGACCGTTGTCACGATAACTTGAGAACGGGAGGATATAGCTACTTGCAATTTTTAGGGTAGGTTAGGTTAGGTTAAGTTAGGTTAGGTTAGCGATATTTGAGTTCGTTAATAGGCATAATCGAGGAAATAAATGGTTTTGGAGTTATACACATCTGAATTTTTATTGTTATTTCCTCTATAACTCAAAATATACAAATCTGATCCAATTAAAACTCGGTAATTACTTGTAGAATGCCGACGCGCAATTTTCTCTGATCCTGAAATTACTTGAGAAGTCAGTTTTTTCGTATATCATAAGATATTTATTTCAATTCAGATAGAATACATATGTTAGAATTAAAAATTCTGTGATCATAGTCTTGAGTCTCTCATTACTCAAGTCTGTCATTAAAATGGTACGCAATGTATTCAATTCATATCTTATGAAACCTAAGAAAATGTTCTATATCGATGGTTAATTGGAATGAAAGTGTCCACTAGAGGTGAATAAAACATTACTAACTGTCATTGGTCATTTTAGGGTCAAATTCATTTTTTTCAGCTTTTTCATCTTGAAAAATATTATACAGGGTGTTTGGCAGAACATACGACAATTGTGGATAGGTGAGGTCATCTGCTACTTACTCAGCCAAAATTTATTTGGCCCTGGCCCCCTGGATATTAAAAAAAAAAGTTTCACGACTTTCATAATTTTAAAGGGTAATTTTTATCAAAAATGGGGAAAACAGGCAATATATTTTTTTTTCTTTGATGTTGGAAGATTCTTATGAGATTATTGCTTCATTCAGACTTTAGCTAAAAAAAAAGTTATGAGTCCTCATAGTTACATAAAGATCTAAAAAATACTCAAATCTTAACTTCAACGTGCATTAAAAAACAAACAAAAAATGATTGAGGTGTTCCAATTCTAGCAATATATCCCTAGAGTGTGATTTTTCTATTGGTATTTAATTTGCCTTTATAAACACAATACTTCAAGAGTTTAAATGATCGATTGAAATTATGTAAGTTCTTGAATTGAGTACAAAGAAAATAGCTGTACCAGTTAGATGCTTTACTGGAACAGTTAAATAATTTTAAATACTTTATTCAATCAATAAGTTCTACTTGCTTTGTTGTATATTATTGTTGTATATTATTATACTGATCCTCCTAGGTCTTCCCGAAGGAGACCCCTCATAAGCTCCCCAATGGTCAATTTGCAACATTGCTGCTGGCAAGCCGTAGATCATTTAATTTTTACCAACTTGCAGTATTGCTAAACATTTCACTTTCCGTGAAGGTAGAGTTTCATGGAAAATTTCCTACTTGATAAAATTATGAAATAACTCTTGAAAGTTTGTTTTTATAAGAGTAAATTACATACCATTAGAAAGGTCACACATTAGGGATATTTTGCTAGAATTGGAATTCCTCAATCATTTTTTGTTTGTTTTTTAATGCAAGTTGAAGTTAAGATTTAAGTATTTTTTATATCTTCCTGTAAGTTTGAGGACTCATAACTGTTTTTCTAGCTAACATCTGAATAAAGCAATAACTTTATAAGAATCTGCCAATATTAAAGATTAAAAAAAAATATATTGCCTGTTTTACCCATTTTTGGCGCTCATGTTCCTCGGAACAGAGTGCTTATCAATTTGCCCAAATGTCTGTAATTTTCGAATTTTTGGCTGAAAATGGTCTGAAACGATTTGGTTCGACTCAATAATCAAGAATCCGTGGTTGATATCGATTCTATCCGGCCGGCCCTCTATTAAAACGATAACTCTCGAACGCAAGGAGATAATTGGAGGATTGAAATTTGCAGGGTAGGTTTGGAGCGTAAATATCTCGGACGAGTTCGTTAACTGGCAAAATCCACCTAGCGGTTTCAGAGTTTTGGCCGTTTTTAGTAAAAATATTTCTTATGAATATTTCCGAAACCAATCTCTCGTTATATCTGAAATTTAGTATTAAACTGTAGAATAATGACCTTTACATGCATGCGAAGTCTTGTATTGATCGGGTTGCCGTAAATTTTTGAAAATTTGAAATTTTTTTTTCTACAATAACACTCGAAAAGATAGAGCTAGGCAGTCGAAATTTTCAGAGTAGGTTTGGGTGATAAATATCTGGGCTAAGTTCGATCTGATTGTTTTGGAGTAACGAAAAAATATATTTTTTTTACATTACAAATTTCAACATTACAATATCAATTTCAACTCCAACAAGCTGATACTTTCGCAGATATGATTTTTCAAAATTTCAATAATAAATCGTACTTCTATGTTTTCACAAAATGCTCTAATTATTTTATCAATGAATGATCTTATAATATGTATTGACACATCTTATCTTGGACTTACGTTCAACTTTTACGTATGAGTTTGACGCAAGTCCAAGATCTGTTTAAAACGGAACATACCAATATGAACTTTGTCACATTGAAAAGAACTACTCATCTGTCAAATATTCTGTAACGTTTTACGCGCCATTTCTGAGTGCGTTTTTCAGCGGGTGTTGGTTGCTTCCTAATAATTCAAAATTAAATATACAAAGGCGGTTTTGAGCAGGTTAGTTATTGATTTTCCTTGACCTTTATGCGGTCATCTCCAGTTTCATTTTAAAATATTAAAAAATTACATTATCTGAATATTTGTTAGAATTCTAAATTTCTGAACTGCTTAGGAAACGTATTTGAATTTGGTGCATCGGGTAACTTTGATTGTCATTTTAAGGTGGTCAATGCTACGAAAATCGGAAAAAGCAACAACCGGTATCAAAAAATATTGTACAAAAAAGTGGGAAAGCCCTGTGGACAGGAGCTTTGACGCTCTTGATCAAACTTTGACGAATCAAATCTCCGAAAGTATCGGTTTCTCAGAGTTCGGAATGTTATCAATGGATTCTCACGATAAAGCTGCATCATAAAATAAAATAAATTAAATGAGAATCCATTAATATCATTCCCAACTCTGAGACGACAATACCTTCGGAGATATGATATGTCAAAATTTTAACAAGAGCACCAAAGCTACAGGGCTTTCTCACTTTTAATACAAATTACGCTTTAAAGTTAAGATAGTGGTGAAACTAGAAGAAAGCAAAAAACAAATTTTTAAAAATAGCCAGGGGGGCAGGGCCAAACATCCTGAATTTAAGAATCTATGCTCGATCGACTACGTATGATAATAATAATAATAAAAAATAAATAACTTTATTTCGAAAAATAAACAGAATACATCACAGAGGTGAAATTAGATTACAACCTGTTTATGACTAAAATTAAAATTAAAAAAATAAATTTGATAATGTTCCATGAGGATGAACGTTGAAAGAACACATAAAAAAAACATAAATATCAATATTCTTCACAAAAAGATAAAGATAAAGCATGACATCCAAGGAAAGGTTATTTTTTCTGTCATCATCGGGTATAGTTTCTTTTTTCTCTGTCGCATTCGAGTCTTATTGTCATCATCAGGTATTTTTCTTTCGTGGTTGTTTTGCTATGTATGTATGTAGGTTTTCTTTTTTTTTTCCTTTGTTTTTGTTCATTCATTATTTATTAATCTGTGTATTAATTGTCTACATCCACTGTTCGTCCAAGTTTTCAATTGCCTTACATCTGGTACTTCTGACTCCTCGAACAACCTCTGGCTTGGAAAAGTACGGCTTTTTTTATTAATTATTTTCAATAACCACTTTTGGATGATCTCTAAAGGCTTGATGTGGTTGTTATACGTACCACCCCATCCAACTATCCCGTAGGTGATCTGGGACTCAACCAAGGCTTGATGAAAAATCTTTAAAAACTTTGTCGAGATCAGATGTTTACTCAAGAACCTGAACTTGAAAAGTAGACCCCTTATCTTGTTCACAACATTTTTTAAATGTATATTCCATCTCATTTGTGAATCAATTGTTATTCCCAAATACTTTATATGTTTTGTTTCAGTTTTACAGACTCCATCATCAAAAACAGGATTACGTATGATGAGTGAATAGACAATGGAACATGCGTTGCAAAAGCACCTGACTTCACGTCAGTTTTTGTAGAATAAGCTTTTAATTCCTTAGAATCTAAGCCACAAGTTTATCTATACCTACCGATAGAAGTAAAATCAATTTCGGTCCAGGTAAATCCAATCAAATCCAATATAATACACAATCACTGGTAACTGCAGAAAGCTTATCTCTTTCACTCCATACTGGATCGTTCTTTCATTCGAACCGCATGAATCAGACCCTAAAATCGTCAACTGGATAGACATCTACTATTGCAACAAAGAGCCCTATTGTTTTCGACCCACATTCCAATATTCGGAAAGTTAGATTTTATTTACACTTGGAATACCTATCACGAAGCGAGATTATACGACCTGGATCAGGGAAATTGCGAAAACCAGAACTTACCAATTTTAATTAATAGAATGAAAAGGGGGGTAGTGCCGATTGCTACCCTTAAGAGGTATTTATAACGTCTCATGCTGATGTTTGTTCGATCCGCCAATACACGGCGTTACACTTGTAACACCGTGCTTCTTCTGGGTGTTGGAGTTTCTTTGTCAGTCAGTATACTTATACTGACTGACAAAGAAACTCCAACACCCAAAAGAAGCTGTTTAAATTTTAATTTCTATTTTTGGTCAAACATAGATAGTATAGCAAGGAGTAAATGGTTTTTTCATGTAAACATTTTCTGTTACTTACATATTGTAGTCTTTTTTTGCATATTTTTGGGCGCATGTTCTAGGGGAACATCGTCCTATCATTTCGTCCAAATGTCTGTAATTTTCGAATTTCGAGCTGAAAATTGGCTAATAGACTAATTCGGACTCCCTGATCACGAATCCGGTGTCAGATTTTTGGGTGCCGTCCGGCCGTCCGGCCGGCCGGCCGGCCGTAGGCACGATAACAGGAGCACCGAAGGTCCTATCGACTTCAAACTTTCAGGGTAGGTTTCTGATCAAAATGCGACGGTTAAGTTCGTTAACGGGCAAAATCGGCCGGACGGTTTAGGAGTTATAGACATTTAAAATTTTGAGGTTATTTCCCTGATATTTCAGGAACTAAAGAAGATGTTGAATCGAAACTTGGTAGTCAGTTCGAGGATATAAACGCGCAACTTTTGGCAAAATTCTGTTATGATCGAAATGTTGGTAATTTTTAAAAAAATATTTCTTTTAATTTTTTCGAAAAAAAATTTTTTTTTTCGTGAACTATTCATCAGATTGCAACAAAAACTTGTACTAACGTCAATTGTAGTATTTTGCAACATTGTGCAAAATTTTGGCTCTATACGATTTCAATTTCTGGAGATATAAGACAAAATGTGTCAAATTTCCTGGGTCTCTCTCAGTATTTTCATCGATTATTCTATGAACTCTTTGAATTCCACCGAAAATAAATTCAAAGACATAAACATAAAGAATCAGGTCATAGTTTAGACGTCGAAAGAAGGACGATGTTGATCGACTTGAAAAGGTACCTATTTCAAGAAATGCAGTAATGAAATGCTTAATTTATGGATATAATATTATCTAAGTATTGTTGGGATCGGGCAGTTGGAAAATTTTTTAATAAAAAAATTTGTACCGACGTTAAATCAAGCATTCTACACGAGTGTGCAAAATTTCAGTTCGATACGATCTCAATTCCAGAAGATATTGCTTAAAATTCACATTCCAGCGTGTTTTGACGTTCTATGGTCACAGAAAATCGTCACAAAAATCTATTTACCTCATTTGACGGCTGTTTGTCAAATCAATTAATTCCAATAATTGATGTCAGATTTCCTACATACCAAGTTCAAACACATTTTATTATATGGAAAACACTTATTATGATCACGTTCTACAGGAATTGATACTAAATAGAAGCTAGATGAAGATTATTGTAATGGAAAATTTGAGTTCCAGAATAATATTAAGGTATTCAACATGATACTGCTTTTTTGGCGCTCTAGTTCCTCGGAACTGAGTGCTTATCAATTTGCCCAAATGTCTGTAATTTTCGAATTTTTCGATGAAAATGGTCTTAAACGATTTGGTTCGACTCACTGATGAAGAATCCATGGTGGAAATTCATTCTGTCCGGCCGTCCGGCCGGCCGGTCCGGCCGTAGGCACGATAACTCTCGAACGGAATGAGCTAGAGAGTTGAAATTTTCAGAGTAGGTTTGGGGGATAAATATCTCGGCTAAGTTCGTTACTGGGCAAAATCGGACAGAAGGTTTCGGAGTAATAAAAAAAAATTTTTTTTTCACATTAACAAATTCCAAATTAAATAATTTTTAATAAGCAGTTTTATCATAAGAATCCATTCATATCATTTTTAACTCTAACAAGCTAATACTTTCGGAGATATGATTTTTCAAAATTTCAATGTAAATCGTATTTCACAGATTGATATAATTATTCCTTGTATGAATTCTCATAATGTCAACTTGACAGAAGGGAAAATTGTAACTTCAAAAATATTGGGGTTGAAATACTCGTGAAGTTTGTATCGACCAGATTACCGCAAAGTGTAAAAAAAAAAATTGAAAATTTAAAATATGTTTTTCCACAATAACTCTCGAACGGAATGAGCTAGATAGTTGAAATTTTCAGAGTAGGTTAGAGAGATGAATATCTCGGTTAAGTTCGTTATTGGGCAAAATTGGCCAGATTTAATTCGATTTCTTCCATGGTGCAGTTCTCATTCTCATGATTGCTCATTTAATCTTGATAAATAAACTGTTATTTGAATTGAATTTCCTTCATGATGCAGCTCTATCATATGTATACATTGATATAATTCCCAACTCAGAGAAACCAACACTTTCGGAGATATAATTTGTCTGTTTGAACTAGAGCGCCAGAAAGCTCCTGTCCACAGGGCTTGAACCCATTTTTTATTTCTTTACTGGTCAGTACGGGCCACAAGGAAGATGAACATGCGCCCAATAGCTCCTGTCCACAGGGCTTGAACCAATTTTTTAAATTTTACAACAAACCAGCTGTTCGAGTAGATCCAAAGTCGATGTTTAGTTGTTGTTGAAATGCCTAGAGGGCGTGTACGCGGAATTTATCGCCAGATAAGTGAATTTGTAAGAGGTCGAATTATTCGACTACGGGAGGTGGGGTTGTCATTTCGAGAAATCGCTAACCATACGAACAGAAATCCAACTACTGTTATGAGATATTGTCAAGATCGACGTCTAAGACTTATGGCTATATTAGATACCGATTTGCGACAACTCGACCTTTGGTTGATGAGTGGTTAGGAGGCCATCCTGTAACTGTCCGAACAGTTTACCGCCGGATAAGGTCCAATTAAAACTTGGTGATTACTTCAACTTCAAGCTTTTTAACAATTTTATACGAAATTAGATGATTTCTTCCACGGTTATTTTCCATACACTACTGAACAATTCCTCCAGCTTAAGTAACATGGCAGCAATAATGCAACGAATTTTGGGAGTCACTGTTGAAAGATCCCTCATAAACGAACTCCTGATAGTCACCAAATGAGGGTTTACGCTCAACTTCTTTCAAAGGATCTGATTTTATTAAAAGCAATTGGAAACTCTCAACTCATCCCTAATGTTGTATTAGGATTGTGAATAAACATATGCGTATGAGGGGTGAACGTTAAAATTGCATGCAAAGTACTCGATTACTCTATTTTATACCGAACTGGATAACCACAAAATAAATTACAGTTTATTTCTCCCCCGCAAAAAAATTTAATGACGAAACGAAGAGCACAGGCGGAATTTGTTTCTAGCCACAACTCAGACAAGATCCCTAATGTAGCAGCAATATGCAAATGCTTCCATTCATAATACGACCCTAAACGACAAAGCTTCTCAGGGTCTAAAGGAGCATCTTCATTTGCATATGATTTGCAGAATAATGTAAGGATACTCAGATCTTGAAACGCGCCAGAGGTGGAGCTTTGGGAAATTCTCATCACCGAATACAGAATTGCGGGAAAATATCAGCAAATTGAATTGTCTCTCATTTTTGTAGAAAATATTATTTTCTTGTTTTGCGAAAGAATGGAGATTTTGAGTGTCTTGGCAGACGACAGTAATAAGCAGTAAATTATGTGAGAATCCGATATGTCGAAATATACAGGGTGAGTCTATAAGTTGTACATTAATTTTAATCATATATATATTCCTTTGAACTTCGAGCATTACTTTTCAACAATAAAGCATGTGTATGACAAAAGTGTTAGCAGAGGTTAAAGTAACGGGGTACCATATAATTCGATATATGATACTAGAACTTAGGGAAAATACCTCGGCAAAAAAACCCTATCTCCCCGTCAGTGTTGTAATTTATGAAAATTAAAATTGTTAACAAAATATGCTTAAATATTAAATATTAAAGGGCATCTTTTTCTTTACTATCGCTTTTTCCTTCAACAAGCAGAGAATTTTCTCCGAGGTACCCGAAACTCAATCTGGAATAAGAAAAGACAAAAGGAGAAAACGAACAGATTAAAAATGAGATATTCTATATTTTATTAAATAGATTTGAAACTCGCTACCCATTCTATAAAATATCCAGGAACATTATGAATTGCACTAAAACCATCCTGGAATCTACTTATGGGACAATTATTAACTAAATGATCTATGGTTTCCTCTGCTTCCTTGCATTCACAACTAGCGCTCTTAACTGAGTTCAATTTGAAAAGCATGCTATTGCAATGATCTCGACCGGTTCTTAAACGATTCAGAATAGACCATATATTCCTTGGAAGATCAAACCCCGGAACAATATTTGAATGATCAGAAACTGAATCTTTGATCAATAAGTCGCAAGAAATCCATTCAGACCTCTTCCTTGTCACTTTTATTCAAATTGAGAAAATAGTTGGACCATAAAGGGTTACATTACTTCAATCTGGGAATCTTATTGCCTGGAATATAGGAGAGAATCGGAAAATAATTTGGAAAATAATAAACTATATTCCAAGAATTTGAAACAGCAGTCTGCCTGCGAATGTAGGGCGGGACAATGTTTGAAAGAACTGGGTAGCCAATGAATAGGAGTAGATCTAATAGTTCTAGTGATGATCCTAATAGATGAATTTAGCTGTGTATCAATTTTTTGAGTATGAGCACTATTAAATCCGACGGGGCAACAATATTCAGTGGCAGAAAAAACCAAGGCTGAGGAAGCCGTTCGAAGAGCAGCTGCATCACCAGCTAATTTCTACAGAATATTATTTCCTGTTTTCAGAAGTAAGTCATGCAAATGGGCTTTGAAATTCAAAGAGGAATATAGTTATGTTATATAATTATGTCTCGAGAAAGAATCACCGAAAGTTACACTCAATGTTATATATTCATGACGATTGTTCAAATGGAAGCAGGAAACCTCAGATCTATTTGGTTTTGAACACAAACGTAACTGAAATAGGTAAATTTTCAGGATTTCTAGGTCTCCAGATAGAATATTTTCTATACTTTGGAAAGGAGAATCACGAAATGCAAGTGCAATGTCATCAGCGTTTATGAATTTCTCAGAGGAAGTAGCAGGAATATCAAACAAATATAAATTGGTAAGAAGAGGTGCTCAAACTGAACCTTGTGGGAGACCATAATTCAAATTTTTTAAATTATTACTATTATCATCAACAAAAACAAGAAAACTTCCATCTGTCTGAATACTTTCGAGTAAACGAATCATTTTTCCACACTTAAAATTAGTACAAAGTTTTAAAATCAAACCATCTGTCCAGACCGTATCATATGCTGCCAACAAATCCACAAATGCAGTTGTCATTTTATTATTGAAACTTTTTTCGATAGAAGTAGTTAGACTAAGAACCTGATCTCAACAATTCCTATTTTTCCTGAAACCCCCCTGGCAATTCTGTTGAACCATAGATTTTTCTAATTAAATGAATCACATTTTTGCGCAAATGTTGCGTTGTATCATTATGCCCATATGTCTGTAAATTTCGAATATTTTGCGGAAAATGGCCTCAAACGATTAGCAATTTATTATCTGGTCGCCGATTTATAATGTGCATAAAGATAACCTAGAGAACATTCAAAGAAATTTTTTAAAGAATCTCTATTTGAAGACGGAAAATATTTATCCCACACAGGGCTTTCCCCAGATTGAGCTTCTCAAACGTTATGAGGTGTGTTCGTTGGAAACAAGGCGAAAAAACTTCATTTTGATTATGCTCTACAAAATTTTTCATGACAAGATGGACTGTCGGGAAATTTTAAGCCGGCTCTCATTTTTGGTGCCACGTAGTGCTACCCGTCAAAATGATACATTTTATCTACCAAACGCTCGCACCAATACCATGAGACTGGCGCCGCTATTTAGGCTCTGTGAGGCGTGCAACTCGTCGACCAACGACTATTTCCATATTTCACTGAATGATTCAAAAAAGATATTGACCACAATATAAAATGTGATTAGCTCAATAATCGTTATGGGTAGTTGTGCAGTTTATTTCTTGGCTCTAGAGTTGATTTTCAGTTTATTTTTGTTTTGTTTTACTTTAGGTTTCACTGTGAAATACAATATTCATCTTTGCTGTGTTAAATATAGTATATAAATTTGTTCACATAGGTACATAGGTACAATCGGCCAAACGGTTGAAAATTTGTTTTCCCAATAACTTTAACAATACAGATCCGATTGAATTAAAACTTCGTAACTAGTCGCAGAATGCCCACAAAATACTCCACGCGTGAGGATCGTATAACTAGAAAATTTAAAAAATCATTGAAAAATATTTAGTATCTCAGAAACTGTTTGTCCGACATCGCGGAAGTATTGCGGGATACTTAAAAACTTAAGTTTATAGCTAAGTTCCAAATTTGAACACGATCAGATCTATACTTTTGTAGATATTGAGAAAATATCCTTAGAATTTATACGTTTTTATTGCCTGAAGTATACCGTAACGTATAAGTTGAATATACTCCTGCATTGTTCGTTTCCGCATCAAGTCAAATACAACTCTCCCAATATACTGCAGTAAGTGTAATGCTTCCAGGTATTTCATTGCTGGGTAATAATGCAATTTACCGAAGTTATTAATCCAGTTTTCATGGCACTCTGAAATAATTTGTTTGTTCCGATTTTGGTTTTTAGTTTGTAGAAAATCATGTCGTAGCGTTGCTCTCCTATTGAAACAATTACTTTATGGACGAGCCGTATCGAGGTTCATACCTAATTGAGTTAAAAAAACATGGATCCATTATATACATAATATAGAAGCGAATAAAGTTGCCTGTAGAATGCCGTATCTAGAGCTGCACTGGTTGAAAATATACAGACCCCACTTCCTCATCTTCCCAATTTGCAATATATAAGTTGGATTTTATTCCAACATAATATGGCAATGCAATTTTCATATGCGAAAACAAACAACTTATTTGAGAAGAGATTCGTGTTGTATTGTCTGGCTGTAGTTTCCCGACAAAGATTTCTATTTATTACTTCAGCTAGGAGATAGAGAAGTTTATATTGGAGGTGGTTAGTTGGCCTGAAGGCCAACATTCCGCACTGTAACCTATGGGATGTATTGCGAGTTTCCATGCCGTTATTATTTACCCATTATCGGGCGTTACTACATTTGGAGTTCGGTATTTATCATGCAAAGTAGCCAGTAAATTTGGCCACTGGTCTGGAGTAATAAAAACTTTGACAAATCATCTCCAAGTATTGGTTTCTCAGAGTTGGGAATAATTCCAATGGATTCTTGTAATGAAACTGCATCATAAAAGTAATTGAATTAAAAATGTGTCATCTAAAAAAAGCAAGAGTGCGAACAATACTGATCTGATCGAATTGAAGCTTAGTAGTTATTTGGCATGGGGATTTAGCGGCAATAAAAGTAGTCCGTTGAATTTATAATGAGATCAGTTTTTCTGTTTGTAAATACTTTGTTTTCTTGAATACTTACATAATATTTAATAATCTTTTAAAAATCGCGTATTGCTAGAACTATCGATGTATAATATAGACAAAATACCTTAGTAATGATACTGGAAACTCCTCATATTTAATTGTTTTCTGTGGCTATTGAATAAGAGTGAGTATATAAGAACAGTTTCCTGTATGAATCTGTAGTAAATAAGACGATCTTTCAGATAGAAAATTTCGAGACAAAGAAACCCTTTCAATAGTAACGGGTCCGCAAAATAACTTTTTTTTTTGAAATGCAATAAAAAAAAAGCTACTGAATATTTTGTCAAATTTCTTTTTTATTTGAAAGTACAATCCTTCCGGTTAATAATGGAAAATAATTTCATTCAAATGGCCTCCTCGGCTGGCCATGCAGTACCGTACACGATCGGTCCAATTTTTAAGCACATTATCGATTGTGTGCAGCTGTATTTCACCAATGGCTTCACGAATATTGTTCTTTAAAGCGTCAATTGTCTCTGGCTTATTAGCGTAACACTCATCTTTGACGGCACCCCACAAGTAATAGTCTAACGGTGACAAATCGCAGCCCCGAGGTGGCCAAACGACATGCATCAGCTCTGCGGCTGATAATGCGATCTTCAAAATCAGGGCAACTCCTGAACCAATTGGACTTTGTATGGCGTTATACCAAGGTCTTTATGCAAAATTCGTCTCAATGATGTCTCCGAAATGTTGAATTCTTGAGAACGACGGTGAATTGATGTTGATGGCGCTTTACGCACACTTTCTGCCACAGCATCAATATTCTCGGGTTTACGCACTGTTTTTGGATTTTCACGCTTTGGTTTATCGATGATGATGCCAGTTTTTTCACTTTTTTCATAAGAAAACGAACATACTGAGCTGACGGTGCTTCTCTTCTTCCAAAATCCGTACGCAATTTTCGCACACATACTGCAACATTACCATGATTTTCAAAGTAATGTCGCAATATTTCCCAGCGTTGTTCAAGCGTATGCACAACCATATTCATTGAGCGGAAGGATAAAACTAATTATCTGACAAATCAGACATGAGCCAAGTGTTACCATTCACGAAATAAGCACTAGTTAGATGGCGGCCATTCACGAAATAAGCACTTTTTGAAAAAAAAAACGTTAGATGGCGGACCCTTCATATGTACACGTTTATTAGTCACTAGTTTATAAACACATACTCAACCGATAGTAAGGTAATACATCGATTAAAAATCAATTAAACATCAATTTGAGAAAAATTCATTCAAACCTAAAATACAAAAATTTGTAAGGATAAATATTTATGATAACAGATACGTTACTATAAGAACAGTTAACGAGTTGAAATAAAAATGTGAGAAAATTATACTCTAATATTGAGTTATTTTTATTAACAATAAAATATTTCCCAGATGGTCACCAGATTTGATATTTTGTAAAACATACTGTTCTCTATATAGAGCATTTCTAATTTTTCGAATAAAAGCTTCATAAAAAAAAAATTTACGAGACCAAAAACGAGACTCTCGTTTTGCGCTGAATGTGGTTTCGCTATCGCCCATAATATTTTAAAAAACTTCTCGTCTCGTATGGTCAGGCTTTTCCGAGACGAGAACAAGACGAGACGAGAACGAGACTAGACGAGAACGAGACGAGACGAGAAAAATCTTGCTCTCGTTTGAACCCCATATTCGAATTAAAACTTGGTAAATAGTGGTAGAATACTGACACAAAGAAGTATGTGAAATTTTGTGAGGATCGTATCTCTACAAGAGTTCAAAAAAATTATTAAAAAATAGTATGTTTCTCACGATAATTCGAGAACAGAGAGAGATAGCGACTTTCAATCTTCAGTGTAGGTTGCGAATTTAAATGCCATATCTAATTCCGTTAATAGGCATAATCGGCTTATCGGTTTTGGAGTTATACCTATCCGAAATTTTGTTACTATTACCTCAATAACTCAAAAAATACAAATCCCATCCAATTCGAGCTCGGCGAGATTTGGGCAAATAGTAGCACGCTGTTCCCTATACAACATGCGCGCCAAAATAAGACAGGCACCAAGAAATATGCAAAATTTCTTTCAAACATTATTTTACAGCCAATTTCTAGATCGTATTTTTATTTTTGGAAATATTGGGAAAATATTATCTTTGAGTGAATGCTCTGGGGAACATCGCCTTATCATTTTGTTCGAATGCCTGTAATTTTCGAATTTTTTGCCGATAATGGTCTCAAACGATTAGGTTCAACTCACTGATGAAGAATTCGAGGTCAAATTTTCCTGTCCGGCCGTCCGGCAAGCCGTTTCCACGATAACCTGAGATCGGAAAAAGATAGCTACTTCAAATTTTCAGGGTAGGTGGCGCATCCAAGCACGACGGACAAGTTCGTCAATGGGCTTAATCGGCCCAGCGGTTTCCGAGTAATAATTTTGTCATCAAAATCCGATCGCATTGAAACTTGGTAGCTAGTTGTAGAATACTAATATTAATAGGTTTGTGAAATTTTGTGAGAATCGTGTCACTAGAAACATTTTAAAAAATTATTAAAAATATTATCTCTGGTTATCTCACGATAACCAAAGAACAAAAAGAGATAGCGATTTGCAATTTTTAGGGTAGGTTGTGCATCTGAATGAGACATCTGAGCTCGCTAATAGGCATAATCGGCCAAATAATTTTGGAGTTATACCAATCTGAAAGTTGGTTGTTATTTCCTCAATAACTCGAAAAATAGGAAACCAATCCAATTCAAATATGGTTATTAGTTGAAGAATGCCGACCCCAAAATTCCTGCAAAATTTCGTGAGGATAGTAATACAAGAACATTTAAAAAAATCGTTGAAAATCATTGAATAAAATTCTATATATCAGAAAGTATTCGTCCGACATCGATGGAATTTTGAGAGAGTCCTCAAAACCTAACTCTTATGTTTAAAGTTTTCAACACTATCGGATCTATATTGTTGGAGATTCGAGCAGCCTTGGGTGAGTTCAGAAGCTGGATGGGTGACCGTTGCCTTGATAACTTCGGACGAAAATAGAAAGATATTTGCAATTTTCAGGGTAGATTGTACATCCGAATCGGTGAGTTAAGTTCGTTGTTGGGCATAATCAGCCCAACGGTTTCGGATTTATTGTACCTACATGAAATATTATTTTATCGATAACTCAAAAAATACAGAACTGATCTAATTGAAGCTTCATAACTGGTTGAAGAATGTCGGCTTGAAGACGTGTGTGAAATTTTGTGAGGACCGTACCACTTAAAAATTTTAAAAAAATTACGAAAAAATATTATGTATCCCACAAAAACTTGAGAATGGAAAGAGAAAACGACTAGCAATTTTCAGGGTAGGGTGCGCATCCGAATGCAACATTCAAGTTCGTTAATTAGCATAATCGGCCAAATTGTTTTGGAGTTATACTCATCTGAAATTTTGTTGTTATATCACTCAAAATATAAGAATCTGATCCGATTAAACCCCTATAAATTTGTTGTTATGTCGTATCACTCAAAATATAAGAATTTGATCCAATTAAAACCCTATAAATTTGAAATTCAAATAAGTCTCATTCGATAAAAGATTTGTTGCCTTTTCACTCAAAAATGAATCCTCGGCGAGTGGGATCGTAGGAAAAGACCCCTGATATAAGGATTCGTGACGCTCATATTCAGAATCGCCAGATATTCATTTTCACCCTAAGCAGTTGGTTTTATCGAAAAGGAAATATCTCAACACTCCTCGAAAGGGGATGCAATAAGAATCCCTTATATCTCACTTTCCCACAAGCCGAAGGACGAATGTACGCACTGCTTCCTTCATATTTTATCAGGACGAACAGAAGAGCAGACACATTATGCGGAGGATACCATAACATATGGAACTATATTCGCCGATGTTGCGGATACTGCGATATGGACAGAACGAAATTTGCATAACACTGACAAAGGTCAACTACATAGATTTTGTTATGGTATGAGCGTTCGATGTAAGCGATGATTGTGTCCGTATCCATGAGAGCCATGCATATAATATGGGGATATTGGTTGTGTTTCGATTTCTGAAATGGTTGTTCTTTAGATCGCTGCAAATTTAAACTATACAGGGTGAGTCTTTGACCACTGCATTAATTTTAACCAAAGATTCCTCTCATCAAAAGAAACACTTTTTTCATTTACCATTTTTCCAGATTCGGCTCCGGTAAAAAGTTACAAGCGTTTAAAGATTTCACAATGTGCTAATACACTCCCGCATATAAATTATATATGACATTGTTGGCGGAAGAGAATAAGGCATGCTTGATTCGGGATTCCAACGCTCAGGGACGGATCCATAAAAGTAGTGAAATTTCTGGAGTTTTCCATTTTAAAACATTCAATGAAGAATATCTCGAAAACGGTGCGTTTAAGGAGAAATGATGAAGAAAAATATAATGTTCTAAAACGATGGAATATTCTTGAAATTACTCAAGAAAAACTTTATATGCTTTCTTTATGCTAATTTCGTTTAGTTTTATGAATCAACGAGTCCATAACTAGAAAACCAGTAGAAGTAGAAAATAACTAGTGACCGACCGAAAGTTCGGTTTCGGTTTCGGTTTCGGCCAGTTTCGGCCAAGAAATCTAGTTTCGGCCTTAGTTTCGGTTTCGGCCCAAAATGGCCGAAACTTTCGGCCGGGCCGAAACTTGACTGTTCGTGAATTATCCTGGTCGTTTGGCCAGGAGTTAAAAGTAGGTATACATAATTGTCGTACAAGTTATTGTAATCTATCTTTGTTAAGACTGAGAATTCATGAGAATTCACTTTAATGATTATTAATTAGATTACATAGGGTGATTCAAAATAAGACGTGAAACTTGGAGGAGGAGTTAGTATGTCTCATTAGCTGTTGTTTAAAACATATTTATTAATAACCGAAAATCAACAGTTTTTGGAGTTCAGGTGATTTTTAAAAGATTTCTGAACTTAGTTCATATTTCGTCCATTTTTTCTACGTTGACCAAATTTGGTGATCATTTTGGTTTATTTTCATCAGAAAAGGATATGATATGTACGAAAAAATCGAAACTATGCTGTATAGGAGGTTGAAAAAGAATTAGTATGGTTTGAAATGTGTTATATGAATAAATGAAAAATCAATTTCTAATATCAAATTGTCTGCAACTTTCGAATTTCACAACTTTGTATGCCAAAATTATTTTAAAAACTTGCCAAATTCCCTCTTCATTCTATAAAAGATTTCATTAGATTGCATAACTAGTTTCGTTTCAGCAGATTTTAAGTAAGCAACCTTTTGAATGTCCGGCATATAAAATAGTGAATGTGTATCAAAAGACAGCGTAAGTAAATTTCAGGCGGAAAATAACAACTGAAGATATCAGAAAGACGGCATGTGCTTGCCTATATGGAATGGTGGAACATAATTTATGAATACATTTTCTAAAGAAATTTCGAGCTCATTTGCAACAAAAAAATATTGAATTCGTTATTTTTCTCTATTTGCTTCTTACATTCCCTTTCGAATCATACTAATTCTTTTTCATCAGAACCAGAACTCAAATATCTTGGAAACTGTTGATTTTTCGTCATCAATAAAAATGGCTCAAACCACAGCAAATTATCCATACTAACACCTCCTCCAAGGTTGACGTCTTATTTGGAATTACCCTGTATACTTCGACTGATTTTTTTAACTTGGTATTACCAAAATAATAAATAAAGATATCAAAAAAGTTTTCTTTTTATTTTATTTAACACTGCTTAACTGTTTTTATGTATATGCAAATAAAATTGTAAAAAATACAGTAGATTTCAGTATGAAATATAAAGTTTCGGTTTCGGTTTCGGTTTCGGCCGAAACTGAGACCTTGGCCGAAAGTTCGGTTTCGGTTTCGGTTTCGGCTGAAAAACCAGTTTCGGTCGGACACTAAAAATAACTAATATTTGGAAAATATCTATAATAGTTATAGGAAACTTTACGCCAACATTAATTTTATTCGAAAAAAGGATGTCAAAGCTACAAAATAAAAACTGATTTTTTTTTCAAAATTGCAACAGCCTTATCTTTTTACCTGAGCTGAATTTGGAAAAATGTTAAGAGAAAAAAGTGTTTCATTTGATGAGAGGAATCTTTGGTTAAAATTAATGCTCAAATGACTGTAATTTTAGAATTTTTTGCCGAAAATGGTTTCAAACAATTGGGTTCGACTACCTGATGAAGAATTCTTGGTCAAATTTGATTCTGTCCATCCGGCCGTTGCCACGATAACTTGAGAACGGAAACAGATAGCGACTTGAAATTTTCAGGATAGGTGGCGCGTTCCAGAACGACGGACAAGTGCGTTAATGGGCATAATCGGCCCAACGGTTTCCGAGTGATAATTTGATTTTTAATCAATACTAATCCGATTGGATAGAAACATGGTAAGTAGTTGTAGACTACGAACTTAAGGACGTCCGCAAAATTTTGTGAGAATCGTATCAATAGAAAATTTAAAAAAAATCATTAAAAATAATTGAAAAAAATTCTATATATTAGAAACTATTCGTCCGATATCGCTGAACTTAACCTAACCTAACTCTACTGCCAAGTTCCAAGTTTGAACACGATCGGATCCATATTGTTGGAGATCCGAGCAGTCTTGTGTGAGTTGAGTAGCTGTATGGGTTAAACGCTGACATTTTTCGAGATCCTTCAAAACCATGAATGTCATGATGACATATTAAATTATAACATAAATTTTCGAGCCGAATAAAATAGAATCTATGGGAGATGATAGCCCTACATTAGGGTCCTGTAGCGGTCTTCGAACATCTGAAGTTCTGAATAATCACCTGGTAGAAGCTCGTTGCTTGTTTGTGGAAATTGGATATTAAATTGCAAATGAACCTGGTGGTCATCGATTTTCAGGGTAGGTGTCACAGCCCAATTGGAGAGTTAAGTCCGTTTTTGGGCATAATCGGTCCATCGGTTTCGGAGATATACCCACCAGGAATATTATTTCCTCGATAACTCAAAAAATATAGACTCGTTTGAATTGAAGCTTGGTAACTAGTTGTAGAATATCGTCATAAAGGTGAGTAGAATTTCGTGAGAACCGTACCCCTAGAAAATTTTTAATATGTTACGAAAAAAATTGGTTCAAGCACTGACGTGATGTCAGGAGCTTTTGCGCGTATGTTCTATTGTCCATTCCCCTGTATTGGAATTTACCATGGTAAATTCGATTAAGAGTGTCCAATACAGGAGAATGGACAATAGAACATACGCGCAAAAGCTCCTGACTTCACGTCAGTGCTTGAACCAATTTTTAGTTGTATTTATTAATAGAATATTCAACTTAATAAAATCCTAAATCTGCTTATTTATTGCTTCTAAGGCGGAACAGAACTCGCCAAGTCAGCTAGTATATTATAAAAGCTGAGAAATCGTTCTATATCGATGGTAAATTCGGTTAAGAGTGTCCAATAAAGGTGAATAAACAATAGAGATGAATTCACGTCAGTTCTTGAACCAATTTTATTACAAGGAATAAGTCTCCACCTGCATTCTAAAGTACATAACAATTCTCCCCAAATGCCGTTTTAATTCGTTCAGATGCAATCTCTTACGTTACGAATAACTCAGACTCTACTCCAAAATCATGTGGACGTATAACAGAATGAATTCACAGAATGAGGTCCCCACCGAGCAGTGACGAATCCCTTCAAGTCGTCAAGAACTCGACGAATGTTGCGGACAGGGGAAGATTAAGATATTTTGTGATTGGCATTTTAATTTGTGAGGAGCAGCGCCGCGCGTTTACCCAGAATATCCTCCTGGTGTCGAACGATCAATGCATTTAAATGTTACATTTCCAGTATGACGACTGAAAAATATACTACCTATTTATTTTTCTGAGATCGTCCGAGACCTCATCTCGCCCCTGTATAGTAAATGCGGGGGCATTATCAGCGCTTCCGGTTGTTTCCCGGATCTTCCTTTGTACGGACGGGGTTTGATTAGAAAAGTCGTGAATTTCGAGGATTGCGAGCATGGTTGAAATTTGGTCCATTTAAACGACTTGAAACAGGAGGTTCTTTGTTTTTCGCCCGGTAAGTACGCTTAGAAAGGTTTTTTTCTGGGTTTTCTCTCCCAAACTCTGAAAAATATCTATAAAATAAAAGTTAATTATTTTGTGATTTGCTTCTGCGTAAGAAACACAAGATATTTGTCAGAAGCAATCAATTGAACAATGTTGCCTAACGAACAACAACGAAACAACATCAACGAAGAAACAACTATATCGTAACGTTTCGGAGTCTATATCATCAGACTCCTTCATCAGACACTTAATGATAATCTTTAGAATTATTTTGTTGATAGTTATTTTGTGAAATTCAAGAATTGTCACATTGACAGTATTTAAAAATCATAGCTAACATAGTTTTACTTCGCATAGAAATTTCCAAGTTCCAACTCCTTCTTCAATAAATTTAGCCAAATATGGTCAATACCAATTGAGCAATTTGCAAAATTGCATTCTCTGTTCAATAAAATACAAGTTGACTCCTTAAGTTTCCTTTTAATATAATCAGGTTCTGTCATCAGAATCTTTGTATTACTCCAATCCAAGGAGATCACATGATGGATTGGAGTAATACAAAGATTCTAATGACAGAACCTGATTTTATGAAAAGGAAACTTAAGGAGTCAACTTGTATTTTATTGAACAGAGAATGCAATTTTGCAAATTGCTCAATTGGTATTGACCATATTTGGCTAAATTTAATGAAAAAGGAGTTGGAACTTGGAAATTTCTATGCGAAGTAAAACTATGTTAGCTATGATTTTTAAATACTGTCAATGTGACAATTCTTGAATTTCACAAAATAACTATCAACAAAATAATTCTAAAGATTATCATTAAGTGTCTGATGAAGGAGTCTGATGATATAGACTCCGAAACGTTACGATATAGTTGTTTCTTCGTTGATGTTGTTTCGTTGTTGTTTGTTAGGCAACATTGTTCAATTGATTGCTTCTGACAAATATCTTGTGTTTCTTACGCAGAAGCAAATCACAAAATAATTAATTTTTATTTTATAGATATTTTTCAGGGTTTGGGAGAGAAAACCCAGAAAAAAACCTTTCAATAATGAGTATACCTCCCACAGTATCCTTTAATGATTACTTAAGTACGCTTAGGTTTTGGCGCGCTGTTCACCTGAATAGAGTAGACTGCCTATCAATTCATCCAAATGTCAGTATTTTTCGAATATTTGGCCGAGAATGACGCGGTATTCAGTTGAAAAATACCGTCACGAAGACTTATTCAAAATTTTGGGAGAAACGCATGACTGGAAAGTTGAAAAAAAAATATTTAAAAAAATTCTCTATCTCAGTAACTATCCAACAGATATCGTTTGAATTCTGCGAGAAGCTTCAAAACCCTATTTTACAGTAAAGTTCTAGAATTGTACTCGATCGGGTCTTTATTGGTGAAGATATTGCCAAAATATCGAAATATTCCAACGATCGAGATGTATAATGTTCAACTGTATTAGAATCTATTAGAATTTATGTTCTTGAAAAAATTACAATGATTATATTCATAGGGCAGTAGCTAAAATCAAATTAAAGTACTCAAAGTTGATTTGAGGAAATAATATATTGTTCATCATAGAATTGAGGAATGAATATCTCGGATGCGTTCGTTGTTGGGTAGAATTGGTCTATTGGTTTTGGATTAATAATGTTTGGTACTCTTGTTGAATTTATATTCTTTTATTATGTTTGAATTTAATGCCTGTATGGTGAAGTTCTATCATAAGGATCCATTGATATAATTCCCAACTCTTACTTTCGATGATATGATTTGTCCAAGTTTGAACAAGAGCGCCAAAGCTCCTGTCCACAGGGGTTTTCCATATTTTTCTTACTCTTTTTCTATTCATGATGTTTGTGTTCATGAGTTTATTTAGGTGGTTTATAAACTATTTCCCTAGGTTAAAAGGAGAAATTTATATAATATAAGTTCGGTAAGTATTATAATCAAAGTAATATTGCTTATTCATTTATTCTTCGTTAATTTTTCAAGAGAATCTTTGTAAGTCTCAGAGGATGTTGTAAAGAGTTATTTAGTTGTATTGATATCGATATTTCCTGCTTCCTGAAGATACTTGTTTGGAAATGGTTCGGATACTTAATTATCGAAACATCTAGAAAACAAAGCTGACTATTTTATTTTTCTCTATTTCTGAAGAAAACCCATAAAGGAACCATATAATGATTAATGTTCCTTGCTAAGTATACTTCAATTTTAATGATTACTTAATTCTAGAAATTATGGAATAAAGTATGAAAAATATTCAAAATTGCCCCTTCTCCCAACTATTGTAGTTTTGTCCGTACTCATCGATTATCCCAGCATATGTTCTCTATGAATGTCCAATCGAATTCTTGATTCGACGAGAAATGTGCAAACCCACGAACATGTTGTTATTAGCAGAGCCGTATCTATGTGCTATTGCACCTGTGGCAATATATTACGCAGCGCCCCAGTTGCGTAGATTTATTTTCATCCATTATATTTCCTTATAGAATTTCTTTTCATAATTTTCGTAACAGTTTTAAATTAATAGACAGTATTATGGATATTTACTTACTTGAAAACATTGAAATAAACAGATAAAATGTATAAAAATAAAACAAATTCTGACAAAAAAAATTGGTTCAAGCCCTGTGGACAGGAGCTTTTTGGCGCTCTAGTTCAAACAGACAAATTATATCTCCGAAAGTATTGGTTTCTCAGAGTTGGGAATTATATCAATGGATTCCCATGATAGAAATGCATCATGAAAGAAATTAAATTTAAAAATAGTTTCGTTTAAAAAAATGCTTCAAAAATTATCTTATAAAAAAAAGTGCAATCTACAATGCTTCAATACCTTAATGTCATTAAATTTATCTAACAAGATTAAATGAGCAATCTGCAATGATTCAATCTCGTGGAATGGGTTGTTGCAACTTACACTCGGTGCATAGTTTTCAGAACTCGAAATACCTAAGGAAAGTATCATCGAAATGTCTAGAGCAAGGCTGGAGACAATCATAGCAGATTGTCCATTCATTCCTAATATTTGACTAGGTAGTGGATTACGAACGAATTATTTTATTAGTTCAAAATATATTAATAAAATACTATCCTCTTTTCATAATTTAAAATTGAATAGTTCATACCACTAACACATTGTTTTCTGTATTATGAACCTTAACTCAAGAAAAAATGATTGATACACGAATGTAGATCCATAATTCAGTATTTTGTTTGCTAGCAACATTATGAAAATACTGTATATAGGAACATGTCTCACTACTTAAGGAAGTAAAAGGTAATAGTAACCTAAGTGGTCAAGGAACAGTAATTTCTTCTGATGATTCCATTATGTTCTTCTTTCCTATTGCCTATCAAAACAATCTTTTATATATTCACAAATTCAAGAATCGAATACTTGCTTTCCAATAGAAAATATACGAATTGACAATCTTTAATAGCTAGAAAAGATGATATTTATGAATAGTGATCTCAGACAGATTCTGTGTTCACATTCTGTGAATACATACAACTTACGATGTATTATTAAAACTTTGAAACATCATATCTCCGAAAGTATTAGCTTGTTAGAGTTGAAAATGATATCAATGGATTTTTATGATGAATCTGCATCTTAAAAAAAAATTATTTCAAAAGTTGTAACATAAAAAAAAAATATTTTGTTTCGTTACTCCGAAACTGTTAGACCAATTTTGCTCAATAACGAACTTAGCCGATATATTTATCCCTCAAACCTACTCCGAAAATTTTAACGGTCTAGCTCTTTCCGTTCGAGAGTTATCGTGTTAACGGCCGGACGGACGGCTGGCCGGACAGAATCGATTTCCACCACGGATTCTTAATCAAGGAGTCAAACGAAATCGTTCAAGACCATTTTCAGCCAAAAATTCGAAAACTACAGATATTTGGGCAAATTGATCAGCACTCTGTTCCGAGGAAGAGCGCCGAAAAAGAAAATACATATTTTATTTATGTAGCTAATACGCATATCTCAAAGAATATATATTTTTGGCGCTCGGAACTGAGTGCTTATCAATTTGCCCAAATGTCTGTAATTTTCGAATTTTTGGCTGCAAATGGTCTCAAACGATTTGGTTCGACTCACTGATCAAGAATCCGAGGTCGAAATCGATTCTGTGCGGCCGGTCCGGCCGGCCAGCCGGCCGTAGGCACGATAACTCTCGAACGAAAGGAGTTGTTGAGTTCGTTAATGGGCGAAATCCATCAAGCGGTTTCAGAGTTATGGCCGATTTTAGTAAAACACATTTTTTATGAATATTTCCGAAATTGATCACTCGATCTATCTGAAATTTAGCATCAAATTGTAGAATCATGACCTTTATACGCACGTGAAGTTTTGTATTGACCAGGTTACCGCAAAGTGTCAAAAAAAAAATTTTCAAAATAAAAAAAAAAATTTTCTACAATAACTCCAACGGAATGAGCTAGGCAGTTGAAATTTTCAGAGTAGGTTAGGGAGATGAATATCTCAGTTAAGTTCGTTATTGGGCAAAATAGGCCAAATGGTTTCGGAGTAACGAAAAAAAAAATTTTTTTTTAGCCACAAATTTCAAATTCAATTTTTATTCAAGATGCAGTTTCACCATTAAAATCCATCGATATCATTTTCAACTCCAACAAGCTAATACTTTCGGAGATATGATTTTTCTAAATTTCGATACTGAATCGTACTTCTATGTTTTCACAGAATGCTATAATTATTCTATCTAAGCTTTATTATATGATCTGTGTTCATACTTGTACATGTCATCCTGTTCTATAAGAGAGATTCAAATTCAGTTCAGCTATTTTAATTTGATTTCTTCCATGGTGCAGTTCTCATTCTCAGATTGCTCATTTAATCTTGATAAATAAAGTATTATTTGAATTGAATTTCCTTTATGATGCAGTTCTATCATAATAATACATTTATATAATTCCCAACTCTGAGAAACCAATACCTTCGGAGATATAATTTGTCTGTTTGAACGAGAGCGCCAGAAAGCTCCTTTCCACAGGGCTTGAACCCATTTTCACTAAAAATTCATTAATACTGCGAACTTAGCACACAAATACTATTCTTTAACCCTATGAAACTTTTATTTTCGATTTTCAGTGTGAAACCAACCTGCGCAAAGAATTTAAAAAAATTGGTTCAAGCCCTGTGGACAGGAGCTTTGGCGCTCTTGTTCAAACTTCGACAAATCATATCTTCGAAAGTTTGGGAAACTGTTGGGAATTATACCAATGGATCCTTATGATAGAACTTCATAATAGCAGAAATTAAATTCAAACATCATAAAAGAATTTAAATTCAACAAGAGTGCCAAAAATTATTAGTCCAAAACCAATAGACCAATTCTACCCAACAACGAATTCATCCGAGATATTCGTTCCTCAATTCTATGATGAACGATATATTTTTTCCTCAAATCCACTGTGAAAATTATATTATATCAATAGAAACTTTAGCCAATATTTCAGTTTTGTTTTTACTAGAGATATTCTGAACTCAATATTATTAACTTACCATTATCATTCCCATCATCATATGGATTAACTATGGGCATTAAATATTAAAATTTGACATATACATAATAATTCATGGATAGAATAATTATCGCATTCTGTGAAAACACAGAAGTACGATTTATTATTGAAATTTTGAAAAATCATATCTCCGAAAATATTAGCTTGTTAGAGTTTAAATGACATCAATAGATTTCTAGTTTATGGAGGCAATAGGAAAGAAGAACATAATGGAATCATCAAAAGAAATTACTGTTCGTTGACCACTCAGGTTAATATTACCTTTTACTACCTTAAGTAGTGAGACATGTTTCTATATACAGTATTTTCATAATGTTGCTAGCAAAAAATACTGAAATATGGATATGCATTTGTGTATCAAACTTTTTTTCTTGAGGTTAGGTCCATAATACAGAAAAGATTGTATTAGTGGTTTGATCTATTACATTTTAAATTATGAAAAGAGGAAAGTATATCATTAAAATATTTTGAACTATTAAAATAATTTGTTCGTAGCCTCTACCTACTCAAATATCAGGAATAAATGGACAATTTGCTATGATTAACTCCAGCTTTGCTCTAGACATTTTATGATACTTTCCTTAGGTATTTCGATTTGTGAAAACTATGCAGTGTAAGTTGCAACAACCCATTCCTCGAGTTTGAATCATTGCAGATTGCTCATTTAATCTTGAGAAATAAATTTGAGGACAATTATTTTTTAAGCATTTTTTTTAAACGACACTTTTTTTAAATTCAATTTCTTTCATGATGCAGTTCTATCATACGAATCCATTGATATAATTTCCAACTCTGAGAAAACTTTCGGAGATATAATTCATCTGTTTGAACAAGAGCGCCAAAAAGCTCCTGTCCACAGGGCTGGAACCATTTTTTATTATATTATGTGGCTCCCCGAGGACCTTGCGCCCGTGGTCAGCGCCACCTCTAGCGCCACGTCCTTGATACGGCTCTGGTTATTAGAATAAACAAATATCAATATTTGTGCACAAAGAACTGTTGTTTCATATATCCATTACGTTATGAACAGGCATAAACTGATCAACAACCCTTAGTTGCATTAATTCATTTTCCCATAATTACCAGATCCATTTCATGTTCGAAACCGCAACTGTTTCAGCAAGATTACTTTTCATTATACGAAATTGTTGAATTCACGCTGAGCTGGTTCCCGATTCAAACTAAAACCTAATTCATAAATCGTAATCATATGTAGTTATGTCATCCGAAAGTTGAAATTAGATTGAAACTATGTGAGCTCCGTATATATTTCAACGAATTGTAATTGAGAGAAATAATCGAAAGAGAATACGATGCGCTTCTGCCAGACTAATCGGGATGCAAAGCAATTTACAACGGGAAGTTGCGAGTCCTGTGTTCTGGACAGAGAGCGAGCGGGATGGGGATGAGGATGATATAATAAACACTACTGAGTTCAATTAAAATGAGTCCAGAAGCTTGCACGTTAAGAGTGAGCGGCGGAATGGCGTTCCATTTGAAAACATCGGCAACAAATCTCGGCGAAACCTTCCAGGGGGATTACGTTATTGGTCTTACTGGTAAAACTAGAAGCCAGTGAAATCTGATGGTTCTCAGTCTGACTCCCGGATAAAACCGTTTCAGTTGTACTTTGCTTATCACCGTCGCTTTATAACTAGTGCAGGACGTAACAATCCTTGTATTTCTTGCTCGGTTCGGAGTTCTGCATGTCTGGCCACGAGTAACTTCGATATTATCCTGGGAGTTTTCGTCGGAGTGTTTTATCATTTCAGATTGAGCTCTTCTCATCGCTTATTTTTTGGAAATGAATCGGTTCTCCTCTGGGAATCGTATCATAAGTGTAGCCTCAATATGAATGAGTCTAGGATAATAATTCTTATATAATATTTCAATAAAATAGATATGGAGTTCTTGCATATCACTTGTAAACCAGAGTTGATAATTTCTTAAACCAAATATCATAAGAGTAGGATGAAACCCATTGGAAAAGGAAGAGAATATAACAAAAATGAAAGTAAGAATATTTTATTGGTGATCTGAGGTCGGGAAGTGGAAGGGGGTGAGTTTATAAGGGCAAAAAACGGTTTATCTCAAGTCCTGTGAAAAAAAGTTAAATAGCAAAGTTGTAGGTAATGAAGAGAACTACAACTTTTTTATTTACACTTTTTTCACAGAACCCCAAAATTTATGTGAAAAATTCAAATAACCTAGTTCTTTTTTTTTCGAAATTTGGTGACCTACCTTTTCATGTCCCAAACACAATGTGACTCTTTTTATTCAAAATATATATTTTCTCACCTTATTTTTACTTAATATCGAAAAGGCAGCCTAATTTTCAATCAAAAATTCTCTCGTGAAGGAATCTGTTCTCTTAAAAAACTTTTTGTTCATTGAAATCTCTACTTTCTGATGGTGTAGAAAAATATACATTACTATGATGAATTTTCTCAGAAAATGCTACGAAATAACAGGTAGTGAGGTCAAGACCCTCCTAGCCTCTTCCCCACTTCTCTATGAAATACCTTTTGATGGACTGCAATTTTCCGTTAGTCACTCAGGTATATAAGTTATATTAAAGTAGCAATAAATAAGCATCTTATTTATTGCATACCGACATGTATTTGGGACATAAAAAGGTAAGTTTTCATAAAATTTCATGAAAAATCATACCAAAAACTTGTGAAATGTTATTTGAATGTTTCACATAAAAACGGCTATGTCCGCCTAAGTCTCACATTGAAATATTTCATGAAAAGTTTTATACAGATTTTTGAAATATTGTTTGATGTATTTTCCAAAGATTTTAGTGCAAGTAGCAAGTATTGTGCGAAGGAGGCAGTGAAATATTTCCGCAAGATTTGCTTAAGGTTATGGAAATGTTTTCTGAAATCTTTAATGAAGGCTTTTGCATTATTCCAAAGAGAGATACTGAAATATATTTCTGCAATGTTTTTGCAATGATATATAGAGAAAGTTTCCATCTAATCTTGAGGGCCATTTTTTCAAATATTTCAATGGTCTTGTAATAAGTTAACTATGGTTAAAATCAATAAATATTTCACTGTGTATAAATATTTCACCGTGTATAAATATTTCACCGTGTGTCTTGTTTTAGTTATTTGGCAATTAGCCACAGTACACCTCATTTTAATGTTCACTGGTTTTCGGTTTGTCTAACCAAACTGACCGGGCTTTTTCAGTCCGTAAAGGTCGCTGTATGTTAGATGGCTTCGCCATTTCTTGACCCTCTTACGGCAAATTAATGAACGTCGCTGAATATCACTCAAGGTTTCTTCATCGCAGAGGGTCCGAGTTCGTAAGGATTCTCCATAGGTGGCGCTGGTGAGGTTCTTTCCCCCACCGGTTCTCAATCGGTGGAATTAAGTTTCCTAGAACCCCGTCTGTTTTCATTCGGTGTCTGGCTAAGTCACACTGATGATTGGTAATAACCATGAAATCCTGGGATCTGTGTCTGCTCTTGAATGATACTTTCCTCTTTGGGGAACACTGAGCGATGAGGTGTCCAGCCCGGCCACGCGGAATATTTGTTGATGGTTAAAATCAATAAATATTTCACGGTGTGTCTCGTTTTTGTGAATAGGACCTTTTTCAAAAATTGAGAATATTGTTCAATCATTCCCAACATCCAACGGGATGTATACAGGGTGAGTCTTTAAGTTGTGCATTAATATTAACCATAGATTATTCTCATCAAATAAAACACTTTTTTCATTTACCATTTTTCCAAATTCGACTCAGGAAAAAAGATACAGGCTGTTAAAATTTGAAAAAAAAATTGTATTTCTTTTGTAGTTTTGACATGGTTGTTCACAATGGGATGAATTTTGGTATGAAGTTTTCTATAACTATGGCACACAATCTCCAATTAACAGTTTGGCCCTACTTCCTCTGGTTTCTTCGTTATAGACACGCGAATTGGCGGAGAAGATAATGTGGATAATTTTATAGTGGATATTGAATGAAAATCAAGTTGGATTCAGTTTTAATATCCAGGAAGAGTTTTTGTCGAAAATGCAGCATACAGATAATTCAAAACCATTTTAAAAGACTTCAGTGAGTACATAAGATTTCTCAGACAATTTCGTTGAATTTCGAGCATCAGATGATGAAGCTTTCATATAATTATGCGATATTGAATTTTAAGTGTTTCTATGTTCAACACTTGAAGATAGTTCAGGGCTGGCTTTGCACATAATAAAATCTTTAAACGCTTATAACTTTTTACCTGAGCCGAATCTGGAAAATGGTATATGAAAAAAGTACTTTATTGGATGAGAGGTGTATCTGGTTAACATTAATGTACAACTTAAAGACTCACCCTGTATAGTTAGAGAACCGCAATATTATTATTCATCAAATTCGGAATAAGGAAGTTTTTTGCCGTGGCATAGGACGAAATGATGGATTGGAATTCTCATTTCAGAATTGCGCAGAATTCGTAGCCAGTAAAGATTCAGATTGACGAAATCAACTTTAAACGTAGGTCCAATTCAGATGTTGAGCAAAATATCGGAATTGGATTTCACGAATCAACGGATAATCCTTTGAACGGCCGTGCTTTCAACGCTCTCGCCAATATTGGTCGACATTCGTTCAACTAACGTTGTAGACACAGCCGTTAATTTGCAGATCAAATAATTATGGGCCACATCCCAATTTTTAACGGATACCTTTGGGACGAAGCAGACTGGAATCATCTCTTCGATTATGAAGTGGCTCGTTTGAATATTCTGGCTACGTCAACTTGTTTGGAATATTCAAATACGATGCATAATTGAAAAAAAAATGATTATTTTATTTTACACGTTTTGTCCAAATGCCTGTAATTTTCGAACTTTTTTGCTAAAATAGTCTCAAACGATCGGGTTCGACTACCCGATAATGAATTCGAGGTCAAATTTGATTCTGTCCGGCCGGCCGTTGCCACGACAACTTGAGAACGGAAAGAGCTAGCAACTTAAAATTTTCAGGTTAGGTTGTGTATCTGATTGTGACATTTGACCTTGTCTATAAGCGTAATCGGCCAAACGGTTTTGGAGCTACACCTATCTGAAATTTTGTTGTTATTTTCTCAATAACTTGAAAAATACAAAACTGATCCAATTCAAACATGGTTATTAGTTGTAAAATGCCAACGCAAAAATTTCTGCAGAATTTTGTGGGGATCGTATAAATAGAAAATTTATAAAAAAAATCATTGGAAATCATTGAAAAAGAATCTATATATCAAAAACTATTCTTCCGACGTAACTGAAATTTTGCGAGAGCCTTGAAAACCTAACTCTACTACCAAGTTCCAAATTTGAACACGACCGGATCTATATTGTTGGAGATCCGAGCAGCCTTGTATGAATTCATTAGCTCCTTTCGAACGAAAGGAGATAGGGACGATAGGGCGATTTTCAGGGTAGGTTACACATCCCAATTGGAGAGTTAAGTCCGTTTTGGGAATAATCGTTCAATCGGTTACGGAGTTATACCCACCAGGAATATAATTTCCTCGATAACTCAAAAAATATAGACTCGATAAATTTGAAGCTTGGTCACTAGTTGTAGAATATCGACATAAAGGCGTGTGTAAAATTTCGTGAGAACCGTACCCCTACAACATTTTTAATAAATTACGAAAAAAAAATTATATTATTATATTATATTAAATAGACAATTATATTGTCTATTTTCCTGTATTCGACACTCTTAATTTGAATTTACCATGGTAAATTCGAATTCGAACTGTTTTTTGTTTCTTGTTATATAATAAGTATCACATTTTTAGTTATTTTTCAGTAAATGAACCATCCCTATAGTAATGATTCTTTATAGATGAGGCACCCAAAACACCCACTTCACAATGCCGGCTAAATTCACTTCTGAATGTAAATTTTTCTTTATGATTAATCAGATTTTCTATGTCAATATCAATATGTGTTCAATTGAAATACCATAAATCCATTTCAGATTATTCGTGATAATGTGGATGGTGAAATTCTTAGGTACATATTGAATATTTATAATTTCCGCAAAAATAAGTTCGTTATTTCATTGCATTTCATTTTTATGTTGAATTTCAAAAACACCAAATCCATAAGCCACCCCAGAAACCCCCTTCACAATCCTTGGAATCGGCTCCTGTTTGATATTACATAACATTTTGACTGAATTCTGCATCGATAGATATCAAGAAAGAAGATCACATAGAAAACTATCACACAATACCATATGGGAATTGCTTCAAAATATCAATTTCAGGAAGATCTTTTTTATTTAAATATAAGTGAACCTCAGTTTCCATTCAATTAAACACATATATTGAAAAATATGTTTATTTCTCGAAAAAAAAATTCAGTTACAGTAGATAACTCGTTATTTGATAAGAATATATCAGGGGTGGCCAACCGGTTGATCGCGATCGACTGGTCGATCGTAGCTATAGGTCCAGTCGATCGCGGCGAGGCAGACAGCATCGAATTTCATTTTGAATTTCTACAATTATAGATCTATATACTATATTGGTAGATCGCGCAGAGTTTTGTCAGTAACTTGTAGATCTTGGGTCTCATTAAGTTGGCCAACCCTGGATCTGGAATATATAATTTGTTATTATGAATTTTCCTTTATTTATATGAAATATTTATATCTGAAATATGAATACATGTTTGTCTATTGCTATTCATCGAAAAACATCATTTTTCTCTCATAAATGATATTTCTTTATTATTATTAATTCAGTTCTCATAGAAAATAGACCTTGTTGGTCTAGTAATGAAGTAAATTATCTATAGATAAATCGTATATTTAATAATTAAAATATATTTATTGTTCACTAATATGTATTTATTTTTAAAATTCAAATTTACCGATCATTTAAGACAAATAAATATTCATTATGCTTACGTTTGACAACAGAAATAAATCATTAAAATCAAAAAACCATTTTCCTCGGAAATCACAAACCGAAATCACCAATAGAAGATGTCGTCTCGAATATTCAGTTCGTCATATGATATTCAGAATCCGGGAAAAATATCGAGTTTGCATATTATTATCGGTAAAAAATCATTCTGAAATTCTATACATTCAATTTGGAAAGTTCCTAAGGTTATGTCTGTTGAGATGAGAAAAACATGTGTCAGATCACATTTCGGAGTCAATGATGCCTTGTATGTAGGGTTGATATCCAGTTTCAAGGTGAGATTAGGAAATTGTATTTATCCACGATTGTTGCACAATGTGCACATTATACGTGGGTTTACCAAAGCATTTTAATGGCATTCATAATTCCCCAATGAAAATTCATTCTTTAGTGGCCCATCACCATGGTAACAATATACCGTGTGGAAAAGCCAAATGGAATAAATTCATTATCTTGATTACTGTACATATTCATGTAAAATCCCGAAACACTTCAACTTCAAATTTCAAATTGTCATTCTTCTTCGTAAAAATGCGAATCCTACTTTCAACCCCGTTCGAAAGAGAGGTACAACCCCCAATTTTTCGAATAGGAAGTATTGGCTTGTGATACATCTTTTGAAAGGTCTTGTCATTCTCTATTCAAAAATATTATCACTTTCATCACTTTCAGCAAAAGTCAAATTAGAAAAATATAAAATCAAGTGAATAGCGAAATTTGGTACAATATCAAAAACTAAAATGTAGCAAAAAAATTATGAATGTTAATGAAGTAGATGTTAAAAGTGTTCACTACGAATGCCTTGGCAACAATCTAACTTCAAATAAAAATTGCTTCCAATAATATTCAACATTTCAGGAGTGATAATTTTCTTTCTAATAATTCTTGAATTTCACAAAATAACTATCAACAAAATAATTCTAAAGATTTTCATTAAGCGTCTGACGAAGGAGTCTGATATAGACTCCGAAACGTTACGATATAGTTGTTTCTTCGTTGATGTTGTTTCGTTGTTGTTTGTTAGGCAACATTGTTCAATTGATTGCTTCTAACAAATATGCATCTTGTGTTTCTTACGCAGAAGCAAATCACAAAATAATTAATTTTTATTTTATAGATATTTTTCAGAGTTTGGGAGAGAAAACCCAGAAAAAAACCTTTCAATAAATAAATTTGTTTCAATGAATTTCAATGATTTTTTAGAAATTTTCAAGTGATACGATCCTCAGGAAATTTCGCAAGAATTTTGCGTTAGCATTTACAACTTATAACCATGTTTGAATTGGATCGGTTTTGTATTTTCCGAGGTTGAGGAAATAACAACCAAATTTCAGATGGGTATAACTCCAAATCCATTCCGCCGATTATACCTGTAGATAAACTTAAATGTCGCATTCAGATGCACAACCTAACCTGAAAATTTCATGTCGCTATCTCTTTCCATTCTCAGGTTATCGTGACATAGATAATATGTTTAAAATTTTCTAGCGATTCTCACAAAATTTAACAAACGTCCTTTGGTTTGTACTCTACAACTACTCACTAAGTTTCAAATCGATCAGATTCATATTAGTTGAAGACAAAATTATCACTCGGAAACTATTGGGCCGATTATGCCCATTAACGAACTTCTCCGTCGTATTCATCGCGCCACCTACCCTGAAAATTTCAAGTCGCTATCTCTTTCCGTTCTCAAGTTATCATGGCAACGGCCGGACGGACAGAATCAAATTTGACCTCGAATTCTTTATCAGGCAGTCGAATCCAATCGGTTGAGACCATTTTCGGCAAAAAATTCGAAAATTACAGACATCTGGGCAAAATGATAACGCGATGTTCCCCAGAACATACGCGCAAAAATTAATATATAATAATTATATCCAATAAATTATATACTCTCGTATAGGTAGATGAATATGTAGTAGAAAGATTATGTGGATATTGAAGAAACAATAATGAACCACTGAGTAAAATTTGCAGAAACCGCGGCATACTCAAAATTCTTTACTTTTTTCTACGCACCCTTCATTAACTAAGCCTCCTCCTAAGATTCATTAGGTATTCGTTCTCTGAAGTAGAGCTTCTCACTCAAATTACCAAAATGCAGTCTCGATTAGTATCTTCATTGCTACGGATACGTAATGAGTAAGCTCCAAAAGTCAAATTTATCCTTGAAAAAGTTCAGCTGAATTCTTTCGAGTATGCTCGTAAAGATAAGCTGATAATGAGGATATACAGAGAACAAAGCTGAACAAAAGAGGAAAATGTAATTAGTGAGTCAAATTTGATGTGGTATTTGATATACTTGAGCTTCTATGAAACGACATCTCCTAAGGAAATATAAAAGGGCTGAAGTAAAAACATCACTGAATAACAGACTTAATGCTATCAGATGTCTTTCTTTTCCTTTATACTTATTATTACGGATTATTCACATCTGATAGTTTCAGAAGAATTTGGAGGGTGGAATTTTGTTGATCTTATCATGGTGTGTTTCGCACAGATGCAGAAATGAACATTCTAAAACGTTGATGTTGAATGTGATTCTAGTTTAAGTTCACTGTGGATTATGAACACTACACTAGTAACTCCACTCTTGTCCACCACAAATTGTATTGTCTCACATATGTTTCGGAAACGATGTTTCCATCTTCTCAGACGAAGCGTTACTAAAGTATGATATCAATTTCTACACTTAAGTATTTGTTGACATTATACCCAAACTCTGAAGAATATCTATAAAATAAAAAATTGGTTCAAGCACTGACGTGAAGTCAGGAGCTTTGGTGCGTATGTTCTATTGTCCATTCTCCTGTATTGGACACCCTTAATCGAATTTACCAATGTAAATTATGTTGTCCATTCTCCTGTATTGGACACTCTTAATTCGAATTTACCATGGTAAATTCGAATACAGCCTTCTTCGTCACGCTGGGTTCTTTTATATAACACCACATTTTAGTTTATTGAAACATATAAATAGGAATTATTCAATACTCACATGTACGTCTTACATAACCACATTTAGTTCAAAACCACTTGTAGGCAAATTCCAACTACAACCAGTAAAACATAAATTCTGCCTACTTTAATAGCTTATAATTTGAAATCGTTAATTTATTTCAATCTGAATTAGACATCTTTTGTCTCATGAATCCCTCTTGATATCCCACAGGAGAGATCCTGAGTTATATTTGGAAGAGCACTTTCAACTTTTCCAGGATGAAGTCCCTGAAGAAGACTGGTTCCTAATTTGGAGCATTATTGTAGATAACCTGAGCTAAAGTGATCGTTGTAATCAAGGGAATTTGGCTCACACCACATTTCTTGTACCAGATATTATACACTATGTAGCTTTGGACACTTTTAGATAGCCTCAGTACAATGGATCCCAGGTTTCAGTGCAATCCTACCACTTATCCAATAAATTAAAAATGATAATTAGAATTTATTAATTGTCTATCTGCAACCAGCTAAAACATCTATTAAAACTGTGAAAACATGTTTCATAAGATTTTAATCATTCAAAATCTGTGATGATAAAGCGCAAATGGTTTCTATCCAACATATTAATCATGTGGTATCTCCTAATTATACATGCATGAGCTTCTTGATTGAGATTAACTATTAGATACTCCAGAATTCTAGATATTCGAGAGCTCAAATCATAACTATATTCAGAAGCGTCAAGCATCAGATCTCATCGTTCTCTTCAAAAGGTAATAAGTTGAAATTTTTACACCCTAACAAAGTTGGAACTGCATTGAATAAATGAATTTGTTCATATCTGTGTGCACGTTCTATTGATCATCTATGGCAGCGGTTCCCAACTTTTTTGAAACCATTATTCATAATTCGGGTCAGATAGTAGCTATTACCCCACTCTCCCCACAAAAAGAAATCACTTAGGTAGTTTAAAAAAAATACTCGGTTTGAAAATAAAAACCCAATAATAATCAATATGCATTTTAAATTTATTTCAATTATACAAAGAAAACCAAAGTTTTTTTACAGTAAATAAATTATCGAAATGTTAGTTGAAGAGACTGTTGATATTGTTTATTTCTAACAATTTGTTTCAGACAAACGCACATCGTATGTCGTGTTCCGAATTCAACCGGTTCCTTGATTTTGTTTCTATTGTTATCATCATTGAAAATCCATGTTAACATCTGTATGTTGTACAAACAAATTGGTTCAACCCCTGTGGACAGGAGCTTTCTGGCGCTCTAGTTCCAACAGACAAATTATATCTCCTAAAGTATTGGTTATTCAGAGTTGGGAATTATATCAATGTATTCTTATGATAGAACTGCATCATAGAGGAAATTCAATTCAAATAATAGTTTATTTATCAAGATTAAATGAGCAATCTGAGAATGAGAACTGCACCATGGAAGAAATCAAATTGAAATAGCCTAACTGAATTTGACTCTCTCTCATAGAACATGATGAAATGTACGAGTATGAACACAGATCATATAATAAAGCTTAGATAGAATAATTATAGCATTCTGTGAAAACATAGAATTACGATTCAATATTGAAATTTAGAAAAATCATATTTCCGAAAGTATTAGCCTCTTGGAGTAGAAAAAGATATTGATGGATTTTAATGGTGAAACTGGTCCTTAAATAAAAATTGAATTTGAAATTTGTTGCTTAAAAAAAAATTTTTTTTTCGTTACTCCGAAACCATCTGGCCTATTTTGCCCAATGACGAACTCAACCGAGATATTCATCTCCCTAAGCTACTCTGAAGATTTTAACTGCCTAGCTCATTCCTTTAGAGAGTTATTGTAGAAATTTTTTTTTTGATTTTGAAAAAATTTTTTTGACACTTTGCGGTAACCTGGTCAATACAAAACTTCACATGCGTATAAAAATCATGATTCTACAATTTGATGCTAAATTTCATAACTGATCACTCGATCTATCGATCGAGTGATCAGTTTCGGAAATATTCATAAAAATGTGTTTTACTCAAATCGGCCATAACTCCGAAACCGCTTGGTGGATTTCGTCCATGAACGAACTCAACCGAGGTATTTACGCTCCAAACCCACCTTGCAAATTTCAATCCTCTAACTCCTTCCGTTCGAGAGTTATCGTGCATACGGCCGGCCGGCCGGACCGGCCGGACATAATCGATTTCGACCTCGGATTCTTGATCAGTGAGTCGAACCAAATCGTTTACTACCATTTTCATCGAAAAATTCGAAAGTTACAGACATTTGGGCAAATTGATAAGCACTCAGTTCCGAGGAACTAGAGCGCCAAAAAGGAGTTGGAACTTGGAAATTTCTATTCAAAGTAAAACTTTACCATGATTTTCAAATACTGTTAAGTTGACAATTCTAGAATTTCAGAATAACAATCAACAAAAAATAATTCTGAAGATTTTCGTTAAGTGTCTGACGAAGGAGTCTGATATAGACTCCGAAACGATACGATATAGTTGTTTCTTCGTTGATGTTGTTTCGTTGTTGTTTGTTAGGCAACATTGTTCGATTGATTGCTTCTGACAAATCTGTGTTTTTTACGCAGAAGCAAATCACAAAATAATAAATTTTTCATTCTATAGATATTTTCCAGAATTTTTAAGAGAAAACCCAGAAATAAACCATTTGATAAGATCTATATTTGCTTAATAAAGTTGTCTACATACCCTCTGGAACGGTGGTTCAGTGGTTATTTCTGTGGTTCTTGCAATTTAGTGGGAATGAGTTGTTTGGTTTGACCATAATATTTAGAGTTGGGCATAATCGAATGATTTCAATAATCGATATATAGGTTCTCGAGAGATTTCAATAATCGAATGATTATTCGAGATATTGATCATTCGGTATTCCACTCAGTTCTCATCACGTGAGCGGCTTAGGTTATCCCTTATCTTCAATATAATTGCGTCGGCTCCCTACAGTATTAAGTGTCACATTTTATGGCTTCATTTTATTTCATTGCGTTGGTCCTTTGATAATTTATTATTATGCTATTTGGTTTTGATCCAATATTTTAAAATTTCTTTCCAGCTGTTCGAAAGGGAATGGAGCTATGAAATGAATTATTATGAACATGAAATTCCCTAGAATGCACAATTATATACCTATTTATAATCACTAAATACAAAAATACCGGCAACATCAGTTCCGCCGGAAAGGGTATTTTCGAAATGTGGACAATTAACCAACATCCGCTGTAATAGATTAGCGCCAAAAAAAGTAAACCAAATAATTTTTCTGAATGGTGAAATGTAATGTCAATGAAATTTGTACTTTTTACTTTATTTCATTCTGTTTTTCGCAAAAAAATATTTTAATCATATATTATACGTCCAGATTGAATTTTCTATGACCTTTTTCATTCTTCCAATTAATTAGTTTCTGAATTATTGAAAATTAAATTCGGGTCAATTCAATAGATGCATGCATAATACAAATTGAACCAATTGAAGCTATCATCAAATGCCACTTATACAAATATTTAAAAAAATAACGATAATATACTTGTTGAACGAACCTCCGGGTGCGAGTTCTTAATTAATAACAAACGGAATATATCTGAATATTTTGAAGGAACAGCTACTGAATAAGATAAGAATAATAATGAATACCCCAATTTGCAATGGAATAAATAATAAAATCATTCACTGGCTACTATTTCGGCAGCACTCGACCAGAATCCAGATGGCAGCCATAAATTTTATCGATTGTTAAAGAAACCTTTCATATCTCATACTTATATGCCGCCAAAGGAACTCCGAAATATCAAAACATTCAGAACGTATACGAACGAATTACGAGTACCAGATATCTCGTACCTCATTTCATTTCATTCAATTCTTGCTCGAGTCGAGTGAAATCTCATCTGGATGCCATATGATAGACGACAGAAAATCATTCGAATGAATTCACTCACATTTTTCAGAACAACTCGAGATATCTCGAGATGTTTCTATAATCGAATTGTTCGATTATTTTCACTCGGGAGGTCCCATCACTAATAATATTGGACACCAATATTTCATGAATAATTTAATTCCATTCAAATTACTGGTTTTCACAATTTTCAGGTGTTATATTATAATATCACGTATGTCGCAGTTATGTATCAATTCGAAATCAATTCTCATAATGAATAAATTATACGTCTTCAATCGTGAACCTCTGCTTATCGGTTCGCCAGACAAGAACATCTGGACGTGTTTACTTGCATTGAATGCGAACGATAAAATAAAAATAAATTCACGATCTTTAGAATTAAGACAAATAAGGAAAATAATTCAATTGATTCTTAACACCCACAAATTTTCGTTCTATTTTATATAGTCAGGACCAAGAAGCGAGTATTGGTACTCTCCAAAATGGTTTACCAAGGGATTTATATTATCATTATTTTTCTTCGGGTCCAATGTAATCATCTGGGAAAATTTTTGTGATAGCATCCGTAAAATATGGATATTTGGACAGAATGAGAGCCCCTTGGTTCGACGCGCAAAGGTGAATACCTAAACCATTTTTCGAATGAAAAATCATTAGTCACATTCAAAATGGTATATTTTTGCATTGTTGCATTATTCAACATTCATATTCAGATATAGACTCGGGGTGATAATGTTTAAACACGAAGTAAACACTATGAAACAGTGCTCAATTACAAGAACAATCTCGTGAGACAGATTGAAAGTTCATTGTTTGTGTGTGGTTAAATATTCATTTGAGGAGAATTGAATAAATTTCGTCGACATGCAAATGATTTTCCTGTCACAATAGAACTTGTAGAGCTTCGGAGGGCATTATCCAAGATTCTTACCCTTTCATCCCACTCCCCTCGTAAACAAGGGTTTCTTGTTATTATAAACGGTTCCAGTAAATCTAGAATTGAATGTTATGCTTCCAATCTGAAATAGTTAAATTCACGTTGCAACGACTTGCGTAGCTTTTTGGTTTATTTCAGTCGTGAGTACAGGTACCTAGAGAAGGTGGAATAATTTATAACCTCAAAGCCAACTAGTTTTACAAAATTCAAAACACAAAACAGGTCAGCACAGTTTCCTAACCAACTTTGAAGTAAATATGGTCAATCATGCTACAGAAATGTGGCCAGTCACAAAGTAATTTTCACTTTCATGTTTATTGCTAAACTTAAAATAGAAAAAAAAATCTTGTGATTACCAAAATTCATTATAATATTGTTTCGAATATTCCCAAATCTTATTACAATAATACTGAACTTATTTGCCTTCGAGAGGTGATAGAAAGAAAAGGAAAAAAACCATAACATTGTTTTATCCAGATGGTATATGAAAACTACTTGAAACAATTTCTGTGGCAATGTTATTTTCTTTAGAACGCCTTCGCGAATTGTTTTGTTCTGATATGTTGTAGTTTATAAATTGTATAATTTGTGTTTGAATGTCATTAACTTCAAGTTTAAATAATGGTTAATTTAACGGAGATGCAAAAAATAACAATTTTACAAATGATTGGTCACGGAGATGATACCCAAAGTCGCTTGTTTGATGAGAAATTTCCGAATTTGCCGCCTATAACCCAAGGGACAATAAGTGAAATAGAGACTAAGCAATTTCGATGCATCCCTATAAAATGATACCTACCCAAGAGCTCTTGGAAGGCGATTTTGATAGGAGAACTTATTTTTAAACAAATGTTAGACATGTTGGATAACAATATTATCCAATTAGTAGACGTTTTGTTTTCTGAGGATTGCAGTTTTTCTTCTAACGGACATGCTAATCATCAAAATTGCAGCTACTGGTCTACCGAAAAACCTCGATGGATGAGAGAGGAACATCCGCAATTCCCACAAAAGCTTAATGTTTGGACAGGAAATGTTCGAAACCATATCATAGGCCCCTTTTTCATTGACGGCAATTTGAATGGCGATAATTATTTAGCACTACTTCAAAATGATGTCGTTCCAAATTTGACAAATTTATATCTTGATTAAAGAAATCCTCAAGTACCATGGAATACGATATGGTTTCAACAGGATGGAGCACCAACACATTACTGACGCAATTTTCGTCAGGACCTCGATGCAATATTTCTAAATCGGAGTATAGGAAGGCGAGGAACGATCGAATGGCCAGCGCGATAACCCGACCTTAACCCATTCGATTTATTTTTATGGGGATATGTGAAGAGCATTGTGTACAAAACTAAACCCCTTGATTCAAATAACGCTGGAAATTAGGTCGATCACTCCGGAGATATTGAATGATGTTGGAAGAAATTTTTATTTGAGGTTAGGATGTTGTTAAAACTTTCAACATCTACTTCATTAACATACATAATTTGTTTGCTACATTTTGTATTACATTTTAGTTTTTTATATTGTACAAAATTTCACTAAGCATTTGATTTTATTTTTTTCTTGTTTGATTTTTGCAATAAACATGAAACATGATAACATTTCTTGTTAGAAAATGGCAACCTTTCAAACGATGTATCACAATGTACTTCCTATTTTGATAATTTATTCCATTTGGCTTTTCTAAATTCATTATTTACATACGGAGAGTTTTTCATAAATCATTCGAGTGAATAATAACAGTAATAATGAGTGAGTAGAATAATACACTTTGTCCACGAGGATTAGCTGTTTCTTGAATAATACTAAATTTTGCACGCATGTTATAGGTTATAGCACAGCTCTCTATAGAGATAGCCTGGAACACAGTCTGACAACGCCGCAATTCATCGTCTCTTAGAGGCATACTTCTTCAATAGAGTTTTAAATTGGAAATATACGATATAAAGCTCTACACTTTATATAGGATATTTCCAATTTAAAACTCTAGTGAACTCATTGAATAGGTTTTCGAGCTTGGAATCCCTGAATGAATAAACAATATGAGACCCTACTTTTCCAATAAATTGAATGACTACATTTCATTCTGCACAATATTATTGAGATCAAGTTGAAATATAAACCTAGGTATAGTTGTTATTCAATTCGTTGTTCAGCAAGAAACACGAGAAGGTGTAGGGTTAACCATTCCCAAAAAAATTATAAACTTGAATGAAATTCTCAAAATAAATATATATTCCCAAACATAACTATTATAAGACTAATGAAGTAGGCTAATGAAATTTGTGATAATCCTCTTAGAGTCTGTCATGTTTTGGTTCTTACTATAATGGTGAATTTCTGCTATCTACAAATGTTTCTGTTTATTTTCCATTCGGTGGCCATTAACATTGATATTCGTATTTTCTACAAAATTTTCCAAAAGTAAACTTGCGAAAACAGAACAAAGTGAATTTTGAATGATTCACGAATGCAAACCACTACTACAAGTCTCTGTGAATATCAATTCAATGCTACGAAGTATCAATTCACATAAAATTATTTCTTGATCTGAACTGTGTAAAAATGTTGAGAAAACAAGTTGATGAATTCTGAATCATGAATCCCCATTAATTATATTTCTATAGTGGAAAAGCAGATTAGTTGAGACCATCTGCTCACGGTTAGATCGAAAGGAAGAATCCATTTCAAATAACTGCTGTAAATCTGAACATTCTTAATGAATAAGGTGAATAAGGTCCTTATTGATTTCAACTAAAGCATCTATAGATGAAGACTTTTCGAAATTGAATACATCTATAAAAATAAAAAGATTCTTTGAGCTTCTTGATCTTCCATCCAGATGTATCAATTTTTGTTGAAAAATTATTAGAAAGGTTATCAAACTCTAATAAAATCGGAAGAAATTAAAGTTCTATTTCACTCATATTTCTAGTCCATCTTGTTGTCTATAAATTCAACTGAAATGTACTCATCTCCAAGTAGAAATAATCCAAAAAAAAAATTCACTATCTACACACTGCAGTGTAATCACAGAACGTATAAATATCAAATATCCGACCATTTATCACTGCATTGCATTCATTCACATTTGACACCGTTATACACAAAAATACCACGAAATACCCGCGAAACACAATAATGGTCAATTCCAGAATCAGAAGTAATCGTCCATTTACAATAACAAACGTTCCACTGACTCAAAGTGGTGTTGCCATTTCATCATGTTCCAGGCCTGTTAGATATAGTGGGCTATGGTTATAGGTAGTAAGAGTTTGTGAGAAAAACCCATAAAGGAACCATTTAATAAAATTATTCATTGTTCAAATCTTTATAATGCCAAAGGGCCATTTTGTTTTCCTGAAGAACTCGCATCATTTTAGCCGTATATAAAAAAGTTGAAACTGTGGACTCTTAAAATGATGAGTTATGAGAAAATAATAAGATATAAATCCTATTTGCTCTCTCGACCAAGAGTAAGAGTTCCACGTTCAAACACATTGTTTTAAATGAAAAATTCTCACCCGCACCCTCAGCGATGCTTCAAACTTGTTCATTTCGTCCGTAATAAAACTTTATATCAAGATCATGAAAACCGGAATCATCCATCGAGGAGTATCATTATTCTCCTAATATACAATCATTTTTTCGTGGTCATTTTTGGAGGGGAATAACTCTTGGGTGCCATACTATTATCTCATAAAAGCAAGGGAGCATTAGAGTGTTTTAACATCTTTATGAGAATTATGGTCGCAGAGCGGCGGAGCGCAAGAGAGTTAATTGCCTCCAGAAAATCTATATAGACGCCATTATGGTTTCTGTATATTGCGTGAAGCTGAAAAATCACCGAATTTTTGTCCTCCGTTCTCCCGCAATGAGGAGTTCATATATAGTTATTTTTGTATCTAGTGCGCGAAATGCTACTTTGGTGATCGAGAACTGATTTTTTTAACGAGGCGCAGCCGAGTTAAAAAAATAGTCGAGATCACCAAAGTATTTCGCGCATGAGATTCAAACAAAATTTTTTCTACAAACGCCAAAAATATTGTTCTAAAATAAGTAATATGCATAGCTTAATATGAAAAATAGTATTGAACTGGCTTAAAATGTTTTTCCAAATCAAGTAAATACTGTAACTATGAAAATAAAATGGCATTTGTTTGTTTGATTGAGGAACATAAAGGTTAAAATATAAAAACTCCATATAGTTTACATGCAGTGTGCGAAGTAAGTACTTCGCACACTACTTCGCGCACGGTGTCATGGTAACGAAGGAAAATGAAAAAAAGGGTCACTTCGCATATTGTTTTCAATGCGCGAACCTTGTCATTTTTTGACGTTTGCAGAAAAAATAAATTTCGAGGGAACGACACGAGAAGTGGAAATCACTTTCCGATTTTTCCCCACATCTGAATTGTATTCGGAGTGGAAATTTTCAAGCTTGATATGATTGTAATGGGTGTAGGTTTATTTTCATTTTTGACTGTCAATATGGAAGACAGTGATATGATATTTGAGAAGTGAAGGGGAGTTTTAGATATACAGTGCTTCCCAGCAAATCCGTACCATGAGGGACTTTTCTTTACTATTGATATTTCCGAAATTTTATTTTTCACAAAAATTTGGTGCATCAAAAATGACATAAAAGTCAAGTGTGACATCCGGTTTGAGCCGAAATCACCATTTTGTAACAAAAACGTTTCGGAGTCTATATCAGACTCCTTCGTCAGACGCTTAACGAAAATCTTTAGAATTATTTTGTTGATAGTTATTCTAGAATTCGAGAATTGTCACATTGACAGTATTTGAAAATAATAGCTAACATAGTTTTTCAATAAATGTTTTTCAACTCCTTTTCAATAAATGCTCAATTGGTATTGACCATATTTGGCTGAATTGATTGAAAAAGGAGTTGAAACTTGGAAATTTCTATGCAAAGTAAAACTATGTTAGCTATGATTTTCAAATACTGTCAATGTGACAATTCTAGAGCTTAAGAATAACTATCAACAAAATAATTCCAAAGAATTTCGTTAAGCGTCTGACGAAGGAGTCTGATATAGACTCCGAAACGTTACGATATAGTTGTTTCTTCGTTGATGTTGTTTCGTTGTTGTTTGTTAGGCAACATTGTTCAAGTGATTGCTTCTGACAAATATCTTGTGTTTCTTACGCAGAAGCAAATCACAAAATAATTAGTTTTTATTTTATAGATATTTTTCAGAGTTTGGGAGAGAAAACCCAGAAAGAAGCCTTTTAATAATAAGAATATAGGAGTTACTTTGCAGCAGAATGGAACTACTTTTAAAGGAAATTTCGAACAAATGTCGAAAATCCAAGTTCAAACAATCATAATTCAAAGACAGTTTGTGTTTTCAGGATAATACGAGCTCTCTTTGGCCTGTGAAATGAGTGAAATAGTCCACAGGTGTGCCCTTAGGCTGGTTTTCCTGTCACGCTGACGTTCAGCGCTGACGGTCAGCGCTGATTGGTCAGCTCGGATCCTTTTAGCATCACGCTGATCACATTGAGAAATAGAAGGATGCTATTGTCTCTGGCTCACTGAATGTGGAGGCTTGTCGGCGCCAGCTAGTCAGCGGCGCCGACGCGCCGGCGCGTACGTGCGCGTATATAGCTCAGCGCTGACGGCCGTCAGCGCTGCGTGACTCGAAAACGCTACCTATAGCTACATACATATTGACCCATCAGCGCCGACCGTCAGCGTGACAGGAAAACCAGCCTTAGAGTTACTGTCTACATTGACAAGCCGTGATCGAAAATTTCAAGCAATCAATTCAATAGGAACATAGAAACCAGCTCCGAAACTAAAGATCAGTGCCGCTGGGACATCAGCCCTTCATCTTAGAGGCAGAGTATATCTGCCTCAAGTGGTCAAGTGGTCAAGAGTATCTGAAATGGAACCTCAAGGTGAAGATAACGGACCACACTGAGAGTCCCGAAATCACCCATCCAGGGTTCCATACTAGGGATGCCAGAGTACCATATGGTAACTGGCTAGTGGCAATAAAGTGAATCTACAACGGATGCGAGAGCACCGTGGTACTAATGGAAATGAGAAAGCCGATGAACTTGTAAAAAACCTCAAGGGTAACACCTCCTGGGTCAGAACTCTTCTGTGGGCTTGGAAAATACCACTACATGGTAGTGGACCCTCAATGGGAGCTAGATAATATAACAGCTCTCTGGAGACATACTCCTGTACTTGAACAGGCAGAAATTCTTGTGGAGTTCTCGCCATCCGATACCAGAAATCACCTGCAGGTAATGGTGGGACTACGCTTGGTACAAATACTACTTGTACTTCATGGCTAGGCATTCCGTTATCAGGCGATCAGGAGTTTCATCCTCCTCCCAACAGAATCTGCACTCGTCAGTTTCTGCTAGCCCTGATCTCATCATATGCTTCCTAAAGCCGCAGTGCCCTGTGAGGAAGCCAGTGAGGAGGTGCAGCGTGTTCTTACTAAGGTCCAAGTATTTCTTGGATCTGACAGTATCGAAGTTCCGGAGGAATTTCTTGGAGTGATACATTCTGGGAAGAGATCTCCAGAAAATAACTCTTTCAGTTCCTTCTTTCATCCGGAATTCACTTTTTTAGGTGTATCTACCAACCCCATAGTAAGGTTCAGGGCCAGTAAAGGGGGTTTGTGCTCCTTTCTTGACAAGTGCATTGGCCTCCTCATTTCCTATGATTCCCGCGGTACCAGGAACCCAGACCGAGGAGACCCCGTTGTTCTTGCCTATATCATTGAGTTTTCTTCGGCACTCCCATATCAGCTTGGATTCGATAACATGTGAGCTCAGAGCTTTAATAGCAGCTTGACTGTCAGAGTGGTTTGCTATATCACATCTCTGATAGTTTCTTTCTATGTTCATTTCCACGCATCTTTCTATTGCAAGTACTTATGCCTGAAATATGCTCGGATAGGAGCCTAGCGATAGTGAGCATTTGGTGCCTGACCCATATACTCCAGCGCCAGCTCTTGTAGTGGCATTTGAACCCTCTATGTACCATTTAATGACATTTCTTTCAAGAACTTAGGTGGTGGATTCCCTGTCCCAGTCTTTTTTTCTACCAAGCATCGTAGTGAAGTTCTTTTCGATGCTTGGCTGATGAAATGTACCTGGTAAGAGAGGTCCAGGCTTTCTAGTGTTTAATAGTCTCATTACTTGTTCCTTTCCAAGATATTCTGAGAGTGGCATCATGGGCCATTTTCTCTATCACTAGGTGAAGTGGTGTGAGATTTGTTATAATCTCAAGTGCCCTGGTAGGACAGGTTCCCATAGCTCTAGTGATACACACACAGGCCAGCCTTTGTACTTTATCGAGGGTTTTCCTCGTACTATTCTGGCTAGCCTAGCGATAGTGAGCATTTGGTGCCTGATCCATATACTCCAGCGCCAGCTCCTGTAGTGGTTTTTGGACCGTCTGTGTAGTATATAATGGCATTTCTTGTAAGAATTTAGGTAGTGGATTCCCTGTCCCAGTCTTTTTTCCTACCAAGCATCGTAGTGAAGCTCTTTTCGATGCTTACTTTCTTGATCATTTCGTCACTAGGAAGAGTGGCTGAAGAAAAGTATCTGGAAAGAGAGAACCAGGCTTTCTGGTTTTCAATACTCTCATTACTTGTTCCTTTCCTAGATATACTGAGAATGGCTTCATGGGCCATTTTCTCTGTCACTAGATGAATTGGTGTGAGATTCGTTATAATCTCAAGAGCCATGGTAGGACAGGTTCCCATAGCTCCAGTGATACACACACAGGCCAGCCTTTGAACTTTTACGAGTGTTGTCCTCATACTATTCTGTCTTGTGTTTGAGTACCAGACTACTGCCCCATACGTAATTATGGGTCTTACAATCATGACGTAGGTACATCCATCGCAGTATCTTAGGGTTGCAGCCCCAAGTCTTACCGGCTAGATTCCTGCACGCCATTAAAACCTTTGTTGCTTTGCTGGCAGTGATGTCAACATGCATTCCACAGAAGTTTACTATCTAGTGTTACCCCTAGATATTTAACTTCAGACTTACATTCCATATAATATCTCCGTTCAAAAAGAGGGATCTCACAGCTGGAAGTTTCCTTCTCCGAGCAAACAGAATCACTGTGGTCTTGTTCGGGTTTATGCTGAGCTCCACTGACAAGAACCACTGCTCGATAATTCTAAGGCCCTCCTGTAGTAAGTTACACAAGGTGCCTTCGATTTTACCTCTTGCCGTTAGGACTATGTCACCAGCATAGCTTTTACACCCGAAGCCGAGCTCCGTTAGCCTATGGGGGAGCTCGTCCACAACCACCCATGCAAGAGTACTTATAATTTCAGTGCTCTTGCAGGAACAGAGAATGGTTCCAAGATATCGTTACTGGGAGTAATTCTTCAGTGATATACATAATATTTTATCCCACTGCACCTTTGGTTCTAGAATTACTCCCAGAACAAGTAACTGGCATTCTCTAAACCTGATAAATTTCACATTTCCCTTTCTGTTTTTTCATTACTCGAAAGCAGTCTGTTTCAACAGAACCAGTTTTCATTCCTCTTCTGCCCTAATAAGTATTTGAAGCTCAACAACCCGTCGTGTCATCAGCAAAGAGTGAATATATCTTGCAAGGGTATTCCCAATAGGAAGATCGTTTATATAAATCAGAAAAAGAATGAGACCAAGGACCGAGCCCTGTGTTACTCCAATATTCATTACACTCTTTGGCGATTTCAGTAGAGGCAACCTAGCCAATTGGCTTGACAATAAGACTCAATGATACAAGATTGTATAATTGTGAACCACAATAATCAGGATAGCTGCAGTGAAATGGCCATGACAATCGAATCATATCAAATCCCTTCACAGCCCATTACTAAAAATGTTTGAAAATCCGCAGACGGATGAGTTTATACAGCAGTGCAAACTGTCAGCGACACGTTTCACCAATATTTGCGGTGACCTAAATCAGATACATTGTTATGGATTTATTATCCTTTGTGCGCCCTCGTCTGTTTCATTTCCCACACATTTCTCCTGGAGACAAATTCTACTCAGCCAAGAGAATAATTCAAATGGCCCGAGCCTGGCAACCCTAATGACGAATGATTTCCACGGTGGCCATGCGAAATGAAAGAGGAACATGTACATGTGAACCGAACGGAAGAAGAGATGAGCAGCATAAAAAAAACAGATTTTTGGGGGTGTGGATATCGGAAACTCTTGGCGGATGGGGGCATGCGCGAAGGGTAGCTTCCGGCCAAATTCCGAGCGGTCCTTTCTTCAGTCTGTTCAGTAGTGCAGTGGGGCTGGAAGCGATCGCTTTTCCAAGTTCGCCAACAGTTCTGACGCTCCTATTGCATACTGAACTGGTTTGGTTCAACAGTCCCTTTGAACGAAGCCGACTTTTGGGTGCCTTGAACTCGAGTTCGAACTTGCTCAGATGCCCCCCTTTCTTGTGTCGCGAAATTCAGAAGATCGCTGCCTGTGTCTCATGCAGTCAACCTCCACGACCTATGGGTGAGTAGACAATCTTGTGTGAGACAATGTTTTCTACGTGAAGCTCCGAAATAGTCAGAAATTTAAATTCTGAATTATTTATTGTTTATTGTTGTCACTGTTGAATTAATTAATCTGAAGCGGACATTTCTGACGTGGATGTTTCACCTACTGATGTACGAATATTATACTTTAAGTTTCCGTCCGATAATAATTTTTTAATTGTTAAAAAAAGTGAATTATCATCGATGTCTGAACGTGAAAAATTGCAGCTGCCTCTGACCAAAATAAACATAATCGTGGGAATATTGTAAATACAAATGATGGTGTCAGGAGCTTTAGCATCTTCGTTCCCTAAATCATCCAAAGAATTCACTGATCTGTAACACTATACATCACTGAAATTTATGATCAGAGACGAACCATAAGAAGAAAACAAAATTTCTTATGGGCATATTCCAAAATTGTTTAAAATGAGCGTAAGGCTAAATACGAAAATCCATTGAACTTTTGAAAAACGTACTTTTTCAATGCATATTTATGGATTTCGTCGTGTAGTTAAGAATATTTTTTGGAGACCTAAAATCATCTTAGTAGTCTATCAAACATAGCAACGAATAAATGTAACTAAATGAGTATTGTTATTTCCGAAGAAACGATATTTTCTGTTATGATATGAAAATTATACAGGGTGAGTCTTTGACCACTGCATTAATTTTAACCAAAGATTCCTCTTATCAAATGAAACACTTTTTTCATTTAACACTTTTCCAAATTCAGCTCAGGTAAAAAGATACAGGCTGTTGAAATTTTGAAAAAAAATCAGTTTTTATTTTGTAGCTTTGACATTCTTTTTTCGAATAAAATGAATGTTGGCGTTAAGTTTCCTATAACTATGATACATATTTTCCAAATATTAGTTATTTTCTACTTCTATTGGTTTTCTAGTTATGGACTCGTGGATTCATAACGAAATTAGCATAAAGAAAGCATATAAAGTTTTTCTTGAGTCATTTCAAGAATATTCCATCGTTTTAGAACATTATATTATTCCTCATCATTTCTCCTTAAACCCACCGTTTTCGAGATATTCTTCATTGAATGTTTTAAAATGGAAAACTCTAGAAATTTCACTACTTTTATGAATCCGTCCCTGAGCGTTGGAATCCCGAATCAAGCTGTAAACCACGCTACCATGCCTTATTCTCGTCCGCCAACAATGTCATAGATAATTTATATGCGGGAGTGTATTAGCACATTGTGAAATCTTTAAACGCTTGTAACTTTTTACCTGAGCCGAATCTGGATAAATGGTAAATGAAAAAAGTGTTTCATTTGAAGAGAGGAATCTTTGGTTAAAATTAATGCAGTGGTCAAAGATTCACCCTGTATAGCTGAATTTTTTCTTCTTTTTTCCTGCTGGAAATCGTGCATCGGCATTGCAAAGGTCCATCATTTGTTCGCAAAACTGAGTTCTGCTGTCAAAATCATCTTCATTCATTTCGTGCACTGAATTAATCTTGAATGGGTGCCATTCATGGCATTTTAATTTTCTCAATAGACAAACTAGATTTTACTCCAACTCTAATAAAATGTTCAATTCTACCTCGTCTGGAATTCCCAGTGGACTACTTTTTGGATGATCCTTCACGTATCTGAACAACTCATACTTCCTGATTATTTTACTAACAGCACCCTGAGTTCTAGGTTCAGCATTGTGATATTTTTCATTGAAATAATGACAAAATTCTGGATGGGTATGTGTTCTATCTCCACAACCCCTAATAATCAGAATTTATATTCTGTCTGTTGCCGATAAACGCGGAACCATATTTAATTTACTTTTTGACAATAAAATTCAGATACAACAACCAAATTCAACGATTTGCAATATTCACTGCAGACAGGTATAGGTACTAGGAGGACACACAAGAAATCCAAAAAAAAAGAAAGAAATCCAGAATCTATAATATTGTGATGAAAAAGTATTTATTTGATGAAGACTTTCCCTCATTTTTAAAATTAAAATATTAATATCTAGAGAATTATTGACCAAATGGCTTTGCAAGCGCATTACTAAATTCAGAATTATATGATATATTCATGTTAATAAAAAATAGGGGCTGGCTAATAAAAATATCGATGACGTTACTGCTTGGTAACGGAAATAATTATTATTCCATCATTTTGGCCTGATATTTTACTAGATTGTAGTGGGATGGATCGTTGAGAAACGTGTGTATTTGAATGGTTTTGCATGTTTAGTTTCTGAGATTCAAGCGCCCAAAATCTGTAGAATTTTCGTATTGGGGTAGCATAAACAAATAAACTCAAAATTCCCCACAAGTAGGTAATGATCTCCCTATCTCGATGACCTGGACTTAGAGTCTATCTATTCTTCTTCTTTTTCTTCGTTTTTTTTTCTTACTACTTATTTGAAACTAGTTACATATTCTTACACTGCTAGTTTTTTGTAAACATTTGCAATGATTTATTCCTACCACTTTTATAAATTTATTCTCTTTTTGAATAGATTGTGTATAGGAAAATAATTCAGATCTAATTGTTCATTAACTAAATTAACCGTATATTTTTCTCTGAGACTATATAGTCTGATATTACGTCTATGGGTTTTCTGTATTTATTATTATTATATTCAAATTGTGTAGAATTTTTGAATCCGGATTAAACTCATGCCCCTCTGCTACTAAATGATTCGAATACCTAATTAGAATAAATTTTGTTGTTTTGGTAGCTGTGATGATCTTCCTCAATTCTTATGCCAAAATTTCTACCCGTTCTATCTATATATAAATTATCACTACCGCAATTTAACTGATAAATACTGGATTTATCTTTTTATTGCTCTATTTATTATTATTAATGAGCTTTGCCAGATCATTGTTGGTCCAGCATGATATATTTATCTATTAAGAAGATATTAACCAACAGGTAAATATCTCTTTCGGGAAAAACAATAACCTGGCAAAACTCATTAAGAAAAATGAATCAAAGAGCAAAAATAAGACAAATCCGTTGTTTATTAGTTAAATTGAGGTGGTTTTCATAAATGATATATAACAAACCAGGTAGAAATTTTGTCATAAGAATTAAGGAACATCATCACAGCTACCAAAATAACAAAATGAATTCTAATTATTCGAATAATTTATTAGCAGAAGGGCATAAGTTTAACACGAATTTCGAAAGTCTATACAATTTTAATGTGCGTAACTTAATTATTGGAAATGGTGGAAATAAATAGAGAAAACATGCGGGTAGGTAATTTAGTTAATGAACAATTAGATCTCAGTATTTTTACTTTACTCAATCTATTCAAACAGAAAATTAATTATTACAAACGGTAGGAATGAATTATTGTAAATGTTTACAAAGAACTAGCAGTGTAATATTATGTAACTAGTTTTAAATAAGTAGTAAGAAGAGGAAGGAAAAAGAATAAGAACAGAAAGACTCTATGTCCATCAGGTCATCGAGGTATATGGACATTATTTTTTAAGTATTTAGTATGATGTAGTCTGATGATGTCGCTGTGTCAACGAAACGCATCACAACATTAAATAAATTAGTGTAAATCGTATATAATTTTTCATTGAGTTACTCTACATTAACAACTATAGATAACAGAATTACTATTGTTTGAAAACGTACAAGGTGATTCTGAGGAATTATGACACAATAAAAAAATTTTCATAAATTCTATTTTGAAGAGCCATTTTTTTCTGAGTTGAAATAGATTTATTAATGGCTACTACTTCATGGAATCTTATCAACATTAAGATGCATTGAATTTTCCCAATTAATCATCCAACCTGACGTGTTTCGGCACACAGTATCTTTGTCAGACTACCACATAGGCAGAAGCAGTGGTTAGTGTGCAGTTAACTACGACTAGGTGAAAACAATAATTGCAGATTAATTACAACAATATAGATTTATTATGTACAATGATAAAATTGTTTATATATCTGATTTATTATACCTATGAAATGAAGTTACGTCATTTTATTAACAAACTCATGAAATATTAATTATGATAGTTTCAAAAATTCAAAATAATGGAAAAATTCAATTAGACATGAATTCTTATATGTAAAGCGACTCTATGTAGCTTATCTTAAGATTTTCATAGCGAAACTGATATCCCCTTTCATTGCAAAAATGATATTTTGAAGCGTTTTGATGTTTTATAAGTCGAAATAAGACAAGGTAAGCATGATAATGTATTGATCGGAACTTGTAAACAAGTCCATCAATTATGATCTTATTAATGATAGTGAATTAGGGTGTATACAGGGCATAGTGAAAATTTTTTTTTCCAGTATCATGGTTTCAGTCTATTGTTGGTGACAAAAACGTATTTTGCTTCTCGATGAGTCTCCCTGTTTGAAATATGTATTTACAAAATTTGGTGTTTTACTCTTTCATCAAAAAAAATCAAAAAGGAAGGAATGAATTTATACTGTTAATTCAACAAAGGCTAAGATATCTTTTTGATGAATTCAGTTGTTCAATGTGACCTTTCATTTAAATCAAATAATGCGACACATTTTGTTTTAGATCATTTGGAATCTTTTATTTAATATCTCAAAAACTGTTTTGTTAATTTGGATCTCATTATACTCACACTATTCCGGGAATATTAGAATGTTTTGTCAATGTTTTATGCATAATATCAATTTTCGCACCCTTTATCTCAATGACAGGTAGTATTAACCAACTGAATTCATCAAAAAGTTACCTTAGCCTCTGTTCAATCAATGGTATCAATTAATTCCTTCATTTGCGATCAAAACCATTATAAGGACTGTAACCTTGTCAATTACATTCGACAAAATGTACCAAAGATCCACCTTAGACTTACGAATAATCAAAAATTTTTTAATGTTGATCCTAATAACAATTTGTCTCCTTTCAACTGTATGATTGCTGCTACTAATGAGCTACTGAATCAAGTTCAGATAGATATCTTTAAAACATCTCTTGGAGATTGGAAAGAATTTCTTTAATTTGTTATAAGTATAACTTTGTATGTAATACCAACGGTCTTGGACAGGTTAAAACCCCTGTTTCACTTTTATATTTTTTATATACCTATAATATTTTTGTATTTGACTTTTTCATTTTTATTTTTAAATTTAGCTCAAGGTTTCATTTTATCCTTCACATGTAATTAACAGTTTGATGGTGTTTGAAAATATTGTAATCAAATAAATATATTTTACTGAAGAAACAGTTTTTTTCTTTGTCAATCCTACCCCAATACGAACTTTTTACGGACTCTGCCACCTAAGAAACCTCAGAAGCTAAGTACACAAACTCACACATTTCATAACGATCCATCCCACTATGACATAATAAAATTTTGGCCAATTTGAGTAGAGCCAATTTCCTATGTTTCCTTGAGTTATTCTTTAATCACTAAAATATCAGGGTATGAAATTGTTCATTTAATAATTTGATATTCACAGCTTGATGAATAGTTTTGCCGAAATATGGTCGAGGATTTCTTCAACAACTGAAACATCAAAGCCGAATTATATAGTATCAAATAGCACATGGATTTAAAAATTGTAGAATTCTAGTAATTATGTAACAAATTTCTCCAACTCAATTATTAGTTATAAAAGTTTCAATAATTCGGAATATGGTTGAAAATTGTTCAAACAAAATTGCAAACCTCTCCTGTCCATCGCTTCCTGAACTCCTTCTCTCCAAGTTCTTCTGGGTCTTCTTGTTTGCGGAGGAGCCCAATGAGGACTTTAAATGGACATCTTTCGTCACTCATTCTTGAGAAGTGCCTAAACTATTGTAGTGTTTTTGTTTCAATTGTGTCTGTAATATCTACATCAACATCCACTCTAGCTCTTATCTCCTCATTCCTGACTCGATCCTGTAGCGTTAGTCTAACTAGAGCAACGCCTCCAATATCTCCATCGCTTTCATTTCATTCTTAAGTGGCATTGTCATTTCCCAAACATCGGCTCCACATTAGGTACCCCATATTCTCTATTAAGGTTTCATCGGTTTTTCTTTTAATATCATCTCTTATTTGTAAACTCCAATGTAAACCATTCATTTGTACTCCGTGTATCATTTCATCTGGCAGAATAAGATCGCTCCTACTATTATCCACAAGAATATATTTCGTTCTTGAGGTTTTTATGGTCATACCCTATATATGCCTCATTTATTTTCTCATCATATAATAAATATCTTCCTCATCTATGGCAATGATGATCAGGTCGTCAGCAGTGTAGAGTGAAAATTCTATATTTTTCCATTGGATTTCCCATATTTCCACATTTTTTTCGCCAATGTTTCAGAGTCGAGGCAAGGTAGTCCTTAAACAGAGTCGGGGCTACCGGAAAGTCCTGTCGAAGACCTTTTGATATGCGAAAGTCCTTAGACAGTTTGGTTCCCACCTTCACCCTTGCTGAAATATCCGTGTAGAGCTCCTTCACTGTCCTAATATATATCTTATTATATCTTCCACAATTTAGCGAATGGTACACTATCATAAGCCTTCTGCAAGTCTACAAATGTCAAGTTTCTCTCTGTTCCTTTTTCCACAAGCTGCTTCAGGCAAAAAACTGTTGTCAAAGCATGATCTTCCTGACTTGAACCCATTCTGCTCTTCTATGACATGTATTTCATCTTCTGTTCTTCCTTTTATTATTCTACCATATAATCTGGACAATGAGTTGGTAACACTGAGTCCTCGCTAATTTGGACATAAAAATAGTACGAATCTCCACTTGAAATCAAATTTTCAACGGTGATTTGAGCATTCAATATTGACAAACAAAACAGCTGTCAATTGAAGTTTCATCCACCTTCGCCGCCATATTGTAAAAAGTGATGTAGAGTTGATTGGCCTTCCTTTTAGGAGGTGTTCATTCAACATTTCGTAAAATTATGTTACTCGTCCTGTCTGAATCGTGAAATTAAATTCTGATGAAATTTTTCTTTACTTCACTCGTTGTACTATATATACAGGGTGTTTGTGAATAAGTGCGACAAACTTTAAGGGGCGATTCTGTGATGAAAACTAAAGTGGGTATTTGGTATAAAATTTTTTGAAAAACCTCCCACCGTAAAAGTTAAACCTCTCCGAAGATTAACAAAAAAAAATTGTTCCTCTTTTTTATTTTCACTGTATATTAATCTAAAGATACGAAACTTGGTAAATATTATTTGTCAATAAAACTACACATTTTGGAATTTTTTCAACCATGCAATATGCTTAGAAGGGGTTGAAATAGTCAACCTCTGAGATATTTTTTCATACATCTTTTTGTTTAACAAATTTTCCCTTTTGAAAAACATGGCTGAGAAGTCCAATTCATTTATTAACTTTTTTGTCCCTACAAGCTTTTTCTAAAACTCAAGCACTTACGAGAAAAAATGCAATGCATTTTCAAAAAGCACCGAGGTGGAATTTCCCTAACCTAAATAATTTGTTTATAGTTATATAAACGAATGTTTTACAAGTTTTGCTTTATTTTCCTCATCACCCATTCTATTACCTTTCTTGAAGATTTCTAATATACAGGGAAAATAAAAAAGAGGGACAATTTCTTTTGTTAATCTTCGGAGGGGAGTAAATTTTCCGGGGGAGGTTTTTCAAAAAATTTTATACCAAATACCCACCTTAATTTTCATCACAGAATTCCCCCTTAAAGTTTGTCGCACTTATTCACAAACACCCTGTATATACAGGGTGTTTCATCATAAAGTGGACAAACGAATATAGCGTGTAGATGACATCGGAAGAATCATTTTTGCCTTATGACATATACCCCGTTTTCGAAGCATAAGCGAGATACAGGGTGTTCAAGGTAATTTTTGACCAATATTCTATCCAGTGTGGTCAGTTATGTGTAACATTTGAAATAATGGTTTTTGGTCACATCTCAGTATTTTTTTATGCTCAATTCTGAAATGATATAAGATTCTGAAAAAAGTATTTAAAAATGGCGGAAAACCTGCAAAGTTCGAAATTTTTTTACGCGGTTGCCAATTTGAGTTTCACTCTATGAATTATCTCAAGTTTTTAAGAAATTCTGTGAAAAAAATTTTTCAAAATTCGAACACAACTTTTTTTTTACATGTCTACAGCAAAAATAAAATTTCATCCGAAATTGATTAACTTTTCCACGCCTATACTATTCTTAAACCTTAACGAAAATATGAAAACAGAACCGAAAAATATCGATGGGTTTGTTTTTTATAGCCATTCAAAGTTTCCACTCGGATATCTAACTTATTCGTTTTTTGAAAACTGGTTTGGCTATGAGGCAAAAAGTTTGAAATTGAACTGCCGAAGCATTCCAGATGGAAATTAAAATTTCTCAAAAAAAAATTTTTTTGCTCATATTTCAATAAAACTCTGGCCGGGATCGAACTAGTGACCTTGCGATAGGAATTACTCTTAGCTCTTGATAGAAATTGAAATTATTCAGAACATATCAATTATCGTTACCTAGCAACGGTAATTCAAAGCATTTGATAGATTATTCGAATTCACTGAATATTATTTCGCAAGTTTCTTGAAAACCATTTTAATTTGAGCAGAAATGAAATATTCAATCTTGGAGAAAAATGATATGGTTCAGGCTTATTATGAAGCGAATTCCTCAGGGAGGAAAGCGAGAGAAATATACGCCCACAGATTTCCAAGCCGATCAGTACCAAACTTTAAAACATTTATGGCAACAGTACGTAAATTACGTGAAGATGGCACTCTTAACCGAAAGAAAAAAGAAACAATACGAAGTCACGATGAACGTGTCCTGGATTTGGTTGAGAGTAATCCTAAAATATCAACTAAAATGATATCTAATCACCCCAGTGTGAACCAAAGTAAATCGACTGTATGGAGAGTTCTAAAGAGGAATCACTACCACCCATATCATTTTCAAAGATGTCAAAAATTAGAAGAAGGTGATTGCAGTAAAAGGAAAGAATTCTGTGAATTCATTTTAAGAAGAACGCGTGCGAATAGAGATTTTCCACGTCTCATTTTATTCAGCGATGAAGCGACCTTTCATAGAGATGGATTTTTTAACAGAAAAAATAATGTGGTATGGCAAATCAATAATCCACATTCTTCGGTTTCGATGAATAGTCAAAAAAGGTTTTCAGTCAATGTTTGGGCGGGAATGAAGGACAGATTCATCATCGGACGTTTCATTCTCCCTGAAACATTGACTGGAAATGGTTACTATCAATTTTTACGAGAGACTCTACCAGATCTCATGGAAAATATTCCTTTGAATCAATTTAGAGGTATTTGGTACCAACACGATGGTTGTCATGCGCACACAGTCAGGAGTGTACGCGAGTTTCTAGACTCCCAATACCCACGGCGATGGATTGGTCGGTTTGGACCTGTTGCATGGCCTCCACGTTCTCCAGATCTAACTCCACTGGATTTTTATTTCTGGGGTCATATGAAAAGTCTGGTCTACGACAAGCGAGCTCCAGTAGAATCGAAAGAAGAATTGATTCAACGAATTGAATCAGCTGCCCAGGAAATTCGTCATAATCAAGGAATGATAGGTTCAGCGGTGAACAGTGTGGTGAAAAGAGCGAGACTGTGTGTTCAAATGAATGGGAATATTTTTGAAACTGACTTATAATCTATAATTTCGTCAGAGTTGTTCAATTAATTGTTAAATTTGTCTACTATTGTGTTATATTCTTGCGTTAGTGAAATATAAAATTAAATATTCAAGAAAATTTTGCTATAAGACAATATTCTCTCACTTTCTTGATTTTCTTGATTCGCTGAACCAAATAATTATTTCCAACATTGATCATTTCATTTCTACTCGAATTGAAATGTTTTATAAGAAACTAACGAAATATTATTCAGTTGAATTCGAACATACTGTCAAATTCTGTGAATTACTGTTGCTAGGTAACGATAATTAATATGTTCCGAATAATTTCAATTTCTATCTAGAGCTAAGAGTAATTCCTATCGCAAGGTCACTAGTTCGATTCCAGCCAGAGTTCTATTGAAATATGAACAAAAAAATTTTTTTTTGAGAAATTTTAATATCCATCTGGAATGCTTCGGCAGTTCAATTTCAAACTTTTTGCCCTCATAGCCAAACCAGTTTTCAAAAAACGAATAAGTTAGATATCCGAGTGGAAACTTTGAATGGCTATAAAAAACAAACCCATCGATATTTTTCGGTTCTGTTTTCATATTTTCGTTAAGGTTGAAGAATAGTATAAGCGTGGAAAAGTTCATCAATTTCAGATGAAATTTTATTTTTGCTGTAGACATGTAAAAAAAAAAGTTGTGTTCGAATTTTGAAAAAATTTTTTCACAGAATTTCTTAAAAACTTGAGATAATTTATAGAGTGAAACTCAAATTGGCAACCGAGTAAAAAAATTTCGAACTTTGCAGGTATTCCGCCATTTTTAAATACTATTTTCAGAATCTTATATCATTTCAGAATTGAGCATAAAAAAATACTGAGATGTGACCAAAAACCATTATTTCAAATGTTACACATAACTGACCACACTCGATAGAATATTGCTGAAAAATTACCTTGAACACCCTGTATCTCGGTTATGCTTCGAAAACGGGGTAAATGTCATAAGGCAAAAATGATTCTCCCGATGTCATCTACACGCTGTATTCGTTTGTCCAGTTTATGATGAAACACCCTGTATATTCTTTTGACTGAGAGCTGTATATGTGTTAGCAGAGGTTGGTGTAACGGGGTACCATACAATTCGACGTATGATACAAGAGCTTAGGGAAAAACCTCAGCAAAAAACCCTTTCTCCCCGTGAGTGTGGTGATTTGTAACTATTGTTTACAAAATTTGCTGTAATTTGAAAATATTGATGGGGATATATTTCTTCAATGTGGATTCCCTCGTCAAAAAACGGATAGGTTTCTCCAAGGTACCCGAAACTCAACCTGAAAAATGAAAAGACAAGAGGAGGAAACGAACAAATTAAAAATAATACATAACCTTTCAAAAGTCTCCTCTCACAAAAATACTTCTCGTGGAGAAGAATCGCCTCCGCTAGTTTTCGGAGATATTTACTCCTGAAATCCCTTCAATATTTGAATTCAAAAATGAAAATGTTGCTCGTAAGGCCAGGAGGGTCTCTTTCAAAACCAGGTCTGACCGGTCCAAGTCCAAGCGATGATTATTCAGAACTTCAGATGTTCGAAGCCCGCTACAGGGCCCTTAAGAAATATATATTTTACTTTATATCGTATAAAAGAATGGAAAAATGCGCCGGACAAATTACGACTTATGTCATGATGACGTTGTACTAAATAAGGCAATTGCAATTGGCGGTAAATGTTATACATGAGGTGATAACTGCACTAGTGGTAATTATCAGAATATTTCATTCCCATTGGTTGATAAATTTATAAATTTTTTTCTTCCAATAATTTCAGTGTCCTATTTGACGAAAAAAAAAAACCTGGTATAAATATTCAATGCAAGGCAAATTACGACATTTTTCAAGGAAACGAGTTGGTTTTTGCGATGGATGACGTTCTGCCTATGAATCCGATGAATATTCCATGTTATGAATCAGGGCGGAAACCAATTTAAATATTTTGCTCATATTTTTACGGGGAAAAGTAGCTTAAGTCATTTGTTTCCAGTTCCAGTAACTCCGCCTCTATTGAGAAGGTCAGAAGTTCATCGAAAATTGATTGATATGCATAAAGAGCTATTGAATCCAGTGAAATAATTAATCCTCTAACTTTCATGGCGAGAGAAGCCATTTATATCAAGTTCCAGGAAAATATCTTCCCATGAAATACGTGAGCTGTTAATGAACTTGCAAGGTATTATTTTAATCATAATGTTGGCGATTCTTTTAAAGAACATCCTATTTTGGTAGTAAGTAAGTCGATAGTTCTTAAGGTGAACAAATTATTGGTGGCCTTAAATTGTAAACAAAAATTAAAACACTAGTGTATAGAAGCGAAACGAATGATATGGTTTTGGAAATAAATATATACATTTGAATATTTTTTGTAATAATCTATCACAATAGTAGATTATCATGAAAAGAAATGGAATCGATTGAATTCTAAAAAATTGGTTCAAGCACTGTCAGAAGCTTTTGCGCGTATGTTCTCTCGTCCATTCTCCTGTATTAGACACTCTTAATCGAATTTACCATGGTGAATTCTATTGTCTGTTCTCCTGTATTGGACACACTTCATCGAATTTACCATGGTAAATTCGATCGGATTTATATTGGTTGAAAACAAAATAATTACTCGGAAACCATAAGGCCGATTATGCCCATTAACAAACTTGTCCGTCGTTCCGTTCTCAAGTTATCGTGGCAACGGCCGGCCGGCAGGACAGAATCAAATTTGACCTCGAATTCTTGATCAGGGAGTCGAACCCAATCGTTTCAGATCATTTTCGGCGGAAAATTTGAAAATTACAGATATTTGGGCAAAATGATAACGCGATGTTCCCCAGAACATACGTGCAAAAACAATTTCCCCAGAACTATTTATTAATTTAAAGAGAAATACGCAATGTTCTGTTTGTTACTTGTGCTACGTTACGTTGTGTCACACACTTTTAGCGCAACGATCTACAGTGCGCAGTTTGAAAATTTGTGATGAAATAGTTGAATAATTAGTGTATTTCAACGATATATATAAAAAATAAATAATATTTATTTTCCTAACAAGTTCAAACTGATTCTTATCCGCACGCATTTAACGGTAGACGAACGATGCGAAAAGGAGTTGGGATAAGTTTTTGCGTGCGGAAAAGTCACTTTGCGCACGTGTTAGGAACAATGTTTTTCCTTCGAGCGTCTTATAATAACAAGAAGAAACCAAATTGTAATATAATAATTTATTCTGAAACTTTTGATAAATCCGGAATGAAATAACTCAACTATATTCAAAAATAAACAATAACTGGAAAAAAGAAGAAATATCATTTTATTTATTATTTATTTATTTATGTGACAATTCTCGAATCTTAGAATATCAATCAACAAAATAATTCTGAAGATTTTTTCGTTAAGCGTCTGACGAAGGAGTCTGATATAGACTCCGAAACGTTACGATATAGTTGTTTCTTCGTTGATGTTGTTTCGTTGTTATTTGTTAGGCAACATTGTTCAATTGATTGCTTCTGACAAATAGTGTTTCTCACGCAGAAGGAAATCACAAAATAATTCATTCTTGGCGCTCTTGTTCCTCAGAACAGAGTGCTTATCAATTTGCCCAAATGTCTGTAATTTTCGAATTTTTCGATGAAAATGGTCTTAAACGATTTGGTTCGGCTCACTGATCAAGAAGCCATGGTCGAAATTCATTCTGTCCGGCCGGCCGGTCCAGCCGTCCGGCCGTCCAGCTGGCCGGCCGTAGGCACGATAACTCTCGACCGGAATGAGCTAGAGAGTTGAAATTTTCAGAGTAGGTTTGGCAGATAAATATCTCGGCTAAGTTCGTTATTGGGAGAAATCGGAGAGATGGTTTCGGAGTAACAAAAAAAATATTCTTATTTTACATAACAAATTCCAAATTAAATTAATTTCATTAAGCAGTTTTAACATAAGAATCCAATGATATTATTTTTAACTCTAACAAGTTAATACTTTCGGAGATATGATTCTTCAAAATTTCAAAAATAAATCGTATTTCTATGATTTAACAGAATGATATAATTATTCTATCTATGGATTGTTATAATGTCAACTTATTTTCCTGAGACATGACATATGTCGTGTTCCGATATTCCTGAACAGTACTAAGCAAACCTACAGGTGAAGCTTATAAAAGCGTGTTGATATTCTAAAATTACAGACATTTGGACAAATTGATAGACACTCTCATCACATGAACAGTGTGTCAAAAAGTTGTATTCTGGTACGCGCACGCAAAAAGTAATAATTCGGAAGGAAAAGATAATTACATGGAATAATATCGAACTGGTAACACGAGGGGGTACATGAAGACTCTCCTCTTATGAAAACTGATTGAAATACAATGGAATATGCCCATAATTGAGCTGCTTATTATGTATTTTTTCCTATTGGAATTGCATAATCGGAAGTTCCCTAATAAAATTATCTGCTCCAGAAACTCGTTGACATTTTTTCTCGCATGAATATACTCCATAGCATTTCCATCTCGTGAAACATTTATTGTTCAGTTAATATGAAAATCTCATTGAATTTTCAATAATACCAACCGTTCTGATTGAAAATCCGCCTACTGAAAATTGAGTATAATATATTTCGATATAATAAATCTTTATCCAATTATTCGGTAGGAAAACATTGCGTGGTTGATGGAAATGGGTAAACAGCTATGCTTTTCCAGTGGGAAGCTAAACTGTGTGACAAAAGAATACAGTTATTCGGAAAAAAGCTTTTTAATGGAGCATTTCCAGAAGGATCTTTCGGAGGGAACACAAAGGCGTCATAAAGCGAATGAGGATAAATGGTAAACTGCAGAAATATTCCTCTTTATTTGGAGTGAGTTTGTTGATTCAAAAACCCACCAACAATGGATCCGCAGTCTTCCGTGAGAGGGCATGGTCAATAACGTTGTTGCTATAATGTTACCTATATTCGAAAGCACTTTGTTGCGATGTTTTCTTGCATTTGTTTGCATAATTTCGCTGGATTTATTTCCCATTCATCATGCCAGTTCTTTTTGTTATTGAACTGGGCTCGTACGTTGTTAATCAGCATACAAAAATTCTACCTCTAGTAACATTGGAAAATAACATTTCTATTCCAAAAAGTCGACATAATTGGAAACCATAGAATTTAGTTGCTACATCAGATCGAAAATTCCAAATTTTACATTCCAGAATGCAGGTTTTAGGGACCTGTATTCCACATTTAAAAATTCTTAAAAAACTCGTTTTTGCGCGTATGTTCTGGGGAACATCGCGTTATCATTTTGCCCAAATGTCTGTAACTTTCGAATTTTTTTACGAAAATGGTCTCAAACGATTTGGTTCGACTCCCCAATGAAGAATTCGATATGATTCTGTTCGGCCGGCCGTTCGGCCGGCCGTCCGGCCGTTGCCACGATAACTTGAGAAAGGAAAGAGCTAGCGACTTAAAATTTTCAGGGTAGGTGGCGCATCCCAATATGATAGAAAAGTTTGTTAATGGGCATAATCGGCCCAATGGTTTCCGAGTAATAATTTTTTTTATCAACCAATATAAATCCGATCGAATTGAAACTTGGTGAGTAGTTGTAGAATATGAACCTAAGCACGTCTGTGAAATTTTGTGAGAATCGTATCGCTAGAAAATTATTAAAAAATATTTTTGTTGTCACGATAACCTGAAAACAGAAAGAGATAGCGGCTTGAAGTTTTCAGATTATGTTGTGCATCTGAACGCGACATTTGAGTTTGTTTATAAGCATAATCAGTCAAACGGTTTCAGAGTTATAGGAATCTGAATATTGTTTATTTTTTCTCCTCAATAACTCGGAAGATACTAAACCGATTGAATTGAAACATGGTTATTAGTTGTAGAATGCCAACGCGAAAATTCTTGCAAAATTTCGTGAGGATAGTATTTGTAGAAAATTTTTGAGAAATCATTGAAATTAAAAAAAAAAATCTATATCTATTTCTATATCAGTAACTATTCGTCTGAAATTGCTGAAATTTTGCAAGAGCCTTTAGAACCTAACTCTACTGCCAAGTTATAAGTTTTAACACGATCGGTCAAATATTGTTGGAGATTCGAACAGCCGTGTCTGAGTTTAGTAGATGGGTGACCGTTGCCTCGATAACTTTCGAACGAAAGGAGATAGGGACTTGCAATTTTCAGGGTAGGTTGCGATCCAGATGGGGGAGTTAATTTGATTTTTGGGCATAATCGGTTCAACGGTTTCCGAGTTATACCCACCTGGAATATTATTCCCTTGATAACTCAAAAAACAAGATTCGATCGAATTGAAACTTAATAACTAGTAGTAGAAAAGCAACATAAAGACGTGTTTAAAATTTTGTGAGAACCGTAGCCCTAGAAAATTTTGAAAAAAATGACGAAAAAGAATTTGTGTGAAAACCGTACCCCTAGAAATTAAAAAAAAAAATACGAAAAAAAAATTGGTTCAATTTCTGACGTGAAGTCAGGAGCTTTTGCGCGTATGTTCTATTGTCCATTATGCTGTATAGGTCACCCTTAATCGAATTTACCATGGTAAATTATATTGTCCATTCTCCTGTATTGGACACTTTATACCATAGTAAATTCGAACGAAATACAGCAGAATGACAATAGAACAGACGCGCAAAAGCTCCTGACTTCACGTCAGTGCTTGAACCAATTTTTTTTGTTGTTCTTGTTATGAAATTTTCCATATCAACACAATATATCAATCTTAATCACACCAAATTTCATTGGCATGCTATACTTAATATACACGCAATTCCTACGAGAAGTAGAGACACAGTCAACTGAATAATTTATCTTTCTCGAAACTTAATTCCATTCTCTGATATTTTCATCAAAAATATAGCGATGCTAAACTATTCATTTTAAACAAAATTTTCAGTTTTATTTTAATATTTCACCCGAAGTTCACTGACTTTTATCGTTGTGCAATATTCCTTCCCATAAAGATCGAATGAGTTGTAGGATCCTGCACAACTTGCTTTTATTCGTTTCATTCTCCTGTTTTTATCTTTCTGAAAATTTACATAGCTTTCGTCAATTACATGCCACCATTATGAAGATTGGAGTACCTTTATTGCTTTTCATCTTATTTAAGTACACTATAAAATTTATCATATTCCTTGATATCTTTTTGTATCATAATAAGGACTCGAAATGGTTTTTTAACAATAAAAATTTTACTGCAAGTCTTTCTACGTATATATTTTAACATGTAAAATTATATCTCTAGATATCCTCTTCCTCATTGAAGTTATACTTTAGGACAAGAGAACCAAGTTCGAAACATGGTAGGGATATCGAGGTTGTTATATTTTGATCCCCCCCACATCGTTGATTATCATTGGAAATCAAATAAAACCAATCGAAATGAAAGAAATCAAAGTTTTACAGTGGTGGAGAGTGATGAAAAAGTTCTTTCTATACTTTCCAAGATGACCAATGATTTATTAATGGCTACATCCGTACTAATTGAAATATTATTTTCCACAGCAGTTCTGATCATGGCAAAAACACGTACATCATTGAAAGATGATGTTATGCAAGCGTGAATATGTTTGAATTCTTGGTCATCGAGTAATTTAAAAGTGGAAATTATCAGTGTTTAAAATTAAAAATAATATGTATATCTACAAATATTTTTGTATAAGAGCGTAATAAATATAGCTTTAAAAAATTATTCATTATTGTATACCATTTCGTTTATATATTATAATATTTATTATCGTTATTCAGAATTAAGCGAGACGAGACGAGACAACTGATAACGAGACGAGAACGATACTTAAACGAGACTTAATTTTTTGGGAATTGGCGATACCGAGACGAGATTTTTTATACTCTCGCCTACTCTAGTCTCGTGTGAAGCCCTTATCACTCCAAAAAATTCCTCCGGAACTTTGACATTGTCAGGTCCAAGAAATATATGGACTTCAGTAAGAAACGCTCTTCCTCCTCACTGGTTTCCTCACAGGCCACTGCGACCTTAGGAAGCATATGATGAGATTAGGTCTAGCAGAAAAGAGTGCAGATTCTGTTGGGAGGAGGATGAAATTCCTGATCACCTGATTACGGAATGCCTCGCCCTCTCAGAAATGATCCATCAGGTATCGGTGAAGATTTTGCTGAAATATCGAAATATTCCAACGATCGAGATGTCCTGACCACTGGATTACACTCGACAAAATAAGTTGTCAACAGTTTTTGATTTTTGATGTGCCTGGAGAGAATTTAATGAATTATGTGTTTAGTTTTGCCAAAGTCAAATTTGACAAGTCGATAAGTCAGTAATAACATTCATTCAATACCTCTGAGAATTGGATATGCACCTTATTTTACGGCCAAGTTCCCGATTTAACTTCATCGAATAATATATGACATTATGATAATTTTATGAAATTATAAATTGATTAGAACTGATGCCACCTCAAACACAGCACTGTTTATTTTTGACCCAACAGTGAATGTATGTATTTGAGTCGAAACTTATAGTCTGAGACCATTCTCGGCCAAGAGGTTGGCCCGTTTTTTATGGACGCTTGTTTTTACAGTCGGATTTATCTTCTTGGAAATTTAGGGAATATTATTATTTATTATGTTTTTCCTGTAACTAAGGGTCCTTGGGTGAGTTCAGTTCCTGAATATCAACAAAATTATAGATGATAGGTACTATCTGAATTTACCTTCACAAACATTCTAAATCACAAGTCAATACCGGACATCGCTCTGCGAGCATTCGATGTTTATTTTTGCAGTTCTTGTAGTCCGAACAAATTCCCTAATTAACCATTTGTAGAATTTGCTCCCGTGGGAGCTCTATGGGAATGTCCTCAACGATCTGTTTTCAGTTCAATCGGTTGGCAGGTGGGGATCAAATATCCCGGCAAGCAAGGAGGGTTGAGGGGGTGATATGGGAATCATACGCAAGGCTGAATTGGGAGAATATTCCGTGTTTACGCTGAACTGTATTTCCGATAGGACAGAGCCGGACTTAGCGGGGTACAAAGAAGCACAGAAAACCAAGGACCAATCTTCGAACATCTATCACAGAATTCACAGTCTTCCTCATCAATGATAGGTGATTTTCAAAAAGTATTTTTGGTTTATTACTTCCAAATCCCGGTATATAAAAATTGGTTCAAGCATTGACGTGGAGTTAGGAGCCTGACGTGAAGTCAGGAGCTTTTGCGCGCATGTTCTATTGTCCATTCACCTCTAGTGGACATTTTTAATCGAGTTTAATCGGCATCGTATTTTTTGAGTTATTGAACATATCGAGGAAATAACAACCAAATTTCGGAGTGATATAACTCCAAAACCGTATGGCCGAAAATGCATTTTAACGAATTCAAATGTCGCAATAGGAGGCACATCCTATTGCAAGTCGCTATGTCTTTCTGTTCTCAAGAAATCGTGAGATGAATAATATTTTTTAATAATATTTGGAAAATTTTCTAGTAATACGAACCTCATGAAATTTCACAAATTTCTTTGCGTCGGTATTCTACAACTACTTACCAAGCTTCAATTCGATCGGATCTATCTTTTTTCCGTTATCGAGAAAACAATATTCCAGATGGATATAACTCTGAAACTGTTTGGTCGATTATACCCAACAACGAACATAACTGTCCCATTCGGATGCGCAACCTAGCCTGAAAATTGCATATCGCTATCTCTTTTCGTTCGAAAGTTATCGTGGAAATGGTCACTGAACTCACTCATTGTTGCTCAGATCTCCAACGATATTGATCCGATCGTGTTCAAATTTGGAACTTGGCTCTATAGTTAGGTTCTGAAGCCTTTCGCATAATTTACGCAATATCAGACAGATAGTTTCTGAGAGATAGAAATTTTCGATGATTTTTTTGAAAGTTTTTAGTGATACGATCCTCACGAAATTTTTAAAACAATTTTAAAAATGAAATTTCAGTTTGGCCGATTATGGCTAGAAACCTCTGAAGTTATCAGTGTTTCTCTAATATATTATGCATGTATTATACACATAAACCTTCCTACTGAATCACTCTATCTATTAAAAGAAACCGCATCAAAATCCGTCACGTAGTTTTAAAGATCTAAGCATACATAGGAACAAACAGACAGCGGGAAGCGACTTTGTTGTAGGGATTTTCCACACCCTGTCCAGCGCTCGCATAGAAGGACTATCAATCGGAATGATAAAACCATCCCAGGCTTTCCCACATCAATTTCCAGCAGAGGATCTTCTGTTTGTACAAAATTCATCCGAACGAATGAATTTCCCACTCCATAGCTTCCGCGTCGGTCTACTTTCGTAACTTTCATTTGACATGTTCAACAGGGGCATGAATCCAGTTTAACTTCCGTGGTCTCTCTAGTTGGGATCCGCAAACTTGTGACGAATGAAGGGGTTCACTTCTCTGACTTTGATATATTTTGACAATTAAAAGTTTGTCGTGTAAAATTATTTGAATACTGGCCACTGGAGAGTAACAATGTTTCAGAAACACCAGAGGACTTGATTGCGCAGGGATGTTTTCATTATAAAATTAGTTCAACCCCTGTGGACAGGAGCTTTAGCGCTCTTTTTCAAACTTTGACGAATCATATCTCCGAAATTATTGGTATCTGGGAATTATATAAATGGATTCTTACGATAGAACTGCATCATGAATGAAATTGAATTCAAACAGAACGATTCTCCGCAATAACGAACTTATGCGAGATATGTATTCCTCAAATCTACTACGAAAATTATATTATATCAATTGAAACTTAGACAATATTGCAGTTTTGTTTTTAATGGAGATATTCTGAGCATAATTTGATTATGTATCTTATCAAAGAATATATTTCCATCATCATATGGATTATCCATGGGCATTATATCATCACCTTAAAAGTATAATATCATATCATCCTCATCATGAAAACATAGAAGTACGATTCATTATTGAAATTTCGAAAAATCATACCTCCAAAAGTATTAGTTTCTTAGAGTTGAAAATGATATCAGTGAATTTTTATGGTAAAACTGCATACTGCATCTAAAAAAAAATTAAATTTGAAATTTGTAATGTGAAAAAAAATTTTGTTTTCGTTACTCCGGAACTATCGGGCTGATTTGGCCCAATAACAAACTTAACCGAGAAAGTCATCTCCCTAACCTACTCTGATAATTTCAACTGCCTAGCTCATTCCGTTCGAGAGTTATTGTAGAAGTTTTTTTTTTAATTTTCAAAATTTTTTTTTTACACTTTGTGGTAACTTGATCGATACAAAACTTCACATGCGTATGAATGTCATGATTCTACAATTTGATGCTAAATTTCAGATAGATCGAGTAAACTGTTTCGGAAATATTCATAAAAAATGTTTTTACTAAAAACGGCCATAACTACGAAACCGCTTGATGGATTTTGCCCATTAACGAAATCGTCCGAGATATTTACGCTGCAAACCCATCTTGTAAATTTCAATCCTCTATAACTCCTTTCGTTCGAGAGTTATCGTGCCTACGGCTGGCTGGACAGAATTGATTTCGACCTTGGATTCTTGATCAGTGAGTCGAACCAAATCGTTTGAGACCATTTTCAGCCAAAAATTCGAAAATTACAGACATTTGGGCAAATTGATAAGCGCTCTGTTCCGAGGAACAAGAGCGCCAATAACATATATCATTCGGAGTAGAAGTAACTTTTCATGGCCCGCCTTCAATTACCTGCCTCACTCCATTCGACGGGTAAACTCAAACACTCCATGAAAATTGGTTCAAGCCCTGTGGACAAGAGCTTTTTGGCGCTCTAGTTCAAACGGACAAATTATATCTCCTAAAGAATTGGTTTCTCAGAGTTGAGAATTATATCAATGTATTCTTATGATAGAACTACATCATAATGGAAATTCAATTCAAATAATAGTATATTTATCAAGATTAAATGAGCAATCTGAGAATGAGAACTGCACCATGGAAGAAATCAAATTAAAATAGCTGAAATGAATTTGACTCTCTCTTATAGAACAGGATGACATGTACGAGTATGAACATAGAGCATATAATAAAGCTTAGATAGAATAATTATAGCATTCTGTGAAAACATTGAAGTACGATTCATTATTGAAATTTCGAGAAATCGTATCTCCGAAAGTATTAGCTTGTTGGAGTTAAAAATGACTATAATGGATTTTTATGGTGAAACTGCATCTTAAATGAAAATTTAATTTGAAATTTGTGACTTAAAAAATTTTTTTAAATTTTTTTTCGTTACTCCGAAACCATCTGGCCTATTTTGCCCAATAACGAACTTAACCGAGATATTCATCTTCCTAACCTACTCTGATAATTTCAACTGCCTAACTCATTCCGTTCGAGAGTTATTGTAGAAATTTTTTTCTTTATTTTCAAAAAATTTTTTTGGCACTTTACACTAACCTGGTCAATACAAAACTTCACATGCGTATAAAGGTCAAGATTCTACAATTTGATGCTAAATTTCAGATAGATCGAGTGATCGGTTTCGGAAATAATCATAAAAATGTTTTTACCAAAAACGGCCATAACTCCGAAACCGCTTGATGGATTCTGCCCATTAACGAAGTCGTCCGAGATATTTACGCTCCAAACCCACCTTGCAAATTTCAATCCTCTAACTCCTTTCGTTCGAGAGTTATCATGCCTACGGCCGGCCGGACAGAATTGATTTTGACGTCGGATTCTTGATCAGTGAGTCGAACCAAATCGTTTGAGACCATTTTCAGCCAAAAATTCGAAAATTACAGACATTTGGGCAAATTGATAAGCACTCTGTTCCGAGGAACTAGAGGACCAAAAATGATACTTCTCCTCCTTATGAAATAATCTACTATTATTTTCCTTGATAACTCCACATAATTGCGATATACCAATTGATAATCCCGTCGAATTCGCAGTATTTATAAATCATTCTGAGAGAAGAAACCTTCAAAAAAAACATCACCATAACAATAAAATTCCGTTCAGACCCTCCAAATATAGAAACCAACAAACTGACATCAGATGAAAACATTCAAAACAGATCGTCCATACACGCTTCAAGTTCACCCATTGTTATCAAAAATTCATCTCCGTATGACTTTCAAGAATATGTGCCGATTCCGCCCCTACAAAGCCGAGAAGAGGAGACGAAGCAGAAGGAAGTAATTTCCAACTTTACCGATTTAATCCATTTAACTTTTGAAACTCAAATAGGCCGCCGGCAGTAAAATTTCAATTATTAAGGGCGTATTCATAATTTCCTTCCTGCTTCCGAGACGCTTGTTCTGATCAATTCGATACGTTATCAGAGTGCCGAAGAAGTACAAATAAGGGTGAAGGAGTTTCGGGCAAGTTTCATGTTGCTCTATGTCGGCAAATTATGTTGAAACTCCGTCTCTATATTTTCTATTGCAGGAAAGTAGTGAGGCAGTAATTTTCAGACAAAACGTGATCTTTGCTGTTGTTTTTCGTTCAGGCGACTTCAGACAAACGGGCGTTTTTTGCGCGTATGTTCTGGGGAACATCGCGTTATAGTTTTGCCCAAATGTCTGTAACTTTCGAATTTTTTGACGAAAATGGTCTCAAACGATTTAGTTCGACTCCCCGATGAAGAATTCGAGGTCAAATTTGATTCTGTCCGTCCGGCCGTCCGTTGCCACGATAATTTGAGAACGAAAAGAGCTAGCGACTTGAAATTTTCAGGGTGGGTGGCGCATCGCAATAAGACGGACAAGTTCGTTAATGGGCATAATCGGCCCAGTGGTTTCCGAGTAATAATTTTGTTTTCAACCAATATAAATCCGATCGAATTGAAACTTGGTGAGTAGTTGTAGAATATGAACCTTAGCACGTTTGTCAAATTTTGGGCGAATCGTATGGCTAGAAAATTAAAAAAAAATTATTAAAAAATATTTTTTTTGTCACGATAACCTGAGAATGGAAAGAGATAGCGGCTTGAAAATTTCAGGTTATGTTGCGCATATGAATGCCACATTTGAGTTTGCTTATGAGCATAATCGACCAAACGGTTTCAGAGTTAAAGCCATCTGAAATTTGGTGGTTTTTTGTTCCTCATTAACTCGAAAAATACTGAACCGATTGAATTCAAACATGGTTATTAGTCGTAGAATGCCAACGCGAAAATGTTTGCGAAATTTGGTGAGGATAGCATTTGTAGAAAATTTTTAATAAATCATTGAAAATAAAAAAAAAAAATTCTATTTATCAGTAACTATACGTTGGAAATTGCTGAAATTTTGCAAGAGCGTTCATTACCCAACTCTACTGCCAAGTTTCAAGTTTTAACACGATCGGTTGAATATTGTTGGAGATTCGAGCATTCTTGTGTGAGTTCAGTAGATGGGTGACCATTGCCTCGATAACTTTCGAACCAAAGGAGATAGGGACTTGCAATTTTCAGGGTAGGTTGCCTATCCGAAACGGAGAGTTGAGTTCGTTTTTGGGCATAATCGGTTTAACGGTTTCCGAGTTATATCCACCTGGAATATTGTTTCCTTGATAACTCAAAAAATAAATATTCGATTGAATTGAAGCTTGGTAACTAGTAGTAGAAAATCAACACAAAGACGTGTTTAAAATTCTGTAAGAACCGTACTCCTAGAAAATTTAAAAAAAATGACGAAAAAAAAAATTTAAGAACCGCGCCTCCAGAAAATTAAAAAAAATGGTATTGTATTGGACACTTAATTCGAATTTACCATGGTAAATTCGAATTAAGAGTGTCCACGTCGATAAATCTGCGGTTGCAAATCACGTTTTAACAACTGGCCACTCGATTTCAGAGAAATCCGTCAAATTGTTGAAAAATTCCAATAAAGCGTACCTAGGAACAATTGAAGGTATCAAAATGTATAAGAGAAAGGATTTTTTACTTGATAATGACCTAGTCCCTTTTAACAACCCATTATAAGTTTTTGACAAAATTCAAGATCACTTGTAATTAATATTAAGGAATCATTTTTTCTTAAAATCAGAAATTATTTTTTTCCGCAATATCTTAAAAAAAATTGTTCTTTGTTTAATTTTCATTGTTTATTGAATAAACAATTTGTTATAAACAATTAAAATTTTTCGGTATATTTTTTTTATCTCTCTACATAAACAAACAAAAACAGCCAACAAAATTTTTCTCAAAAAAAATTTCTTTTATATTTTTCACTAATAAAAAATATAAAAAAAATTTTTTAAGCAACAAAAAAATTTCTTCAAGAAACGGAACTTTTTTTAAAAATCATAAATGGTACCGAAGATTACGGATCCAAAAAAAAAATTTGAATTATTTATAAACAATCCATTTGTTTCTGAAAATTTTTTAAACAATTGAAGATAAAAATTATAAAAAATCATTTTTAGGTAACTTTTGTTAGTATAAAAACGAATAAGGGCATTTGAAAAAAAAAAAATTTACTGGATTTAGTTAACTTTGAAATTTTTCACCGACGTAAATAGTTAATAACAATGTGAGGATTAATAATTTTTAAATTCTGCCGACGGGAATCTGTTCTGTACCCTTCGAAAAATAGCTCCACGGAGCGAAATAAATTTGAGATTCGTAGTTTAACAATTATCTCACTTGCAATGTTAATATCCAAGCTTTGATAAATTGTTAATTAACTCGTGTTTATATCTTGCTTCTGTTGCTGTTGTTCTCTCTTCTTTTCTTTGTTATATCTGCTGTATTTTCACTTTGTTTTCTATACTGTCAACTAATTACCTAATTGATATTTTTAAATTTTAGAGCTAGTTATAGGCTTAGCCTCAGCTCCAAACTGTCCTATAATAATAATAATAATAATAACTAATGAATAACTTAATGAAAAATTGTGATAAAAATTTTTTGCCGTCGGAATTTTATTCTTTATTTTATCCTCAGTGCCTGAATTTTTTTGAATTAAAATTTATATAGTTAATATGTTTAAATAACATTTTTTGTTAAAGTAATCGAAGGGGGCCTGGCTTACAGATACAGGAATAGTCGTTTTCGGACGAATTTTCAGCCCTCTGTAAAAATTATTAATATTCATCCTACACTTCCGGGAGTTGGAACTTTTTTCTAGCAAATTTCCTCTTCTTTTTGAATCTTTTTTCAAATTTGCAATATCTCGAATAGTTTCTGAAATATAAGCAAAAAACGAAACCCCCCTTTTTTTTGTTAATTGTTTATAACTTTTCTGATTTTTGCGAGCGCATCTTGAATTTTGTCAAAAACTTCCTAAATGGGATTACGAATCGAATGAGCCCTTAACCATATTTTTTCGACTTTCCGAAAAAATTTCGAACCATCCAAAATAGACGAACAAATAAGAATTACATGTGACAAAAACTGTTCAGAATCCGACATCATCTTCGATTCATCTCGCTCGATTTCTCCGGATGGAGGTCCCGAATGTTTAACTAGGTTTTCATCCTCTCCATATCCTCGGAGGGGTGTCGGAAGGTCGTTTGATGTTGTAGTTTCTCGCTATGTAGGCAGCTATATCGAGCAGAAATTTCGGGTAGGAAACGACAGTAGAAATATCGGTGGACTCTTGATATGACGACGCTCCAGTTGTTTGATTTATTATGATTATAACATCAGGGAACCCATTTGTCGGTAGGAAAAACTCCAGCGATTATTTCGGCAAAGCAGCATGCATCATGTCCCGCCGAGGAACCTTTTTTGCGGCAGAGATTAAACTGTTGTGGACGTTTGAGGAGAATTCATGATGCAGGAAGTTATATAATTTTGCCCCTAATTTCGTCTCTAAAAATGGGACCAAATAAGACCCGTTTGATTAATGGTGTTGAATTAATTTTTTGAATGTTTTTATTTCATCACTGTGAGAAATGTTAGGGTTAATTATTAATGATTCCTCATTTGGGAGAGTTTCATTTATAATAAATAAATTTAATTGATTTTTCAGAAATGTTATTAATAATCAAAACACCTTGATTATTTCTTATAGCTTATTTCTTAGAAATAATTCATTTATTTAGGCAATATTTATTTTTAATCAAAAAAGGCCATTAACCTGAAATAAATACAGAAAAGTCATGTTCGATAGCATTATTTACTGTAAAAAAATTTTCAGTAGCATTTGCAGGCAGGTTCCATTGTCTATTCACGCCTTATACGAAGTCCATCGAGCTGAAATTCGGTACTCGACTGTAAAATGGTAGCTCGAAAGTGATATATAGTTTCTGCAATATAACATTTTTGAAGAAGAAATATTTTAATTTTTTTAATGATATTCACGAAATTTTACGCGTCGGCATTCTTCAAGTAATTACCAAGATTTAATTGCATCGGATTTGTATATTCTGAGTTATTCTGGAAATAACAACAAAAGAAGGGTGTAACTCCGAAACCGTTAGTCTGATTATGCCCATTGACGAACTCAACTATCGCATTTGGATATGCAACCCACCCTGAAAATTACAGGTCGTTATCTCTTTCCGTTCAAAAGTTATAGTGGCTACGGTCGCCCATCCACCTACTACTCAGATCACGTTAAAATTTTTAAATTTAGCTGTAAAGCTAGGTTTTGATGGCTCTCGCAAAATTTCAGCGATATGGGACTGAGTTTCTGAGATACAGAAATGTTTTGAATTATACTTTTGAAATTTTCTAGTGTTACTATCCTCACGGAATTCAGAAATAATATGATTGGATTTTTATTCTTTGAGTTTTCGAGGAAACAATATTCTAGCTATTTTCACAATAATTGCTAAAATATGAAGCCGAACGAGCTAAAATCTGGTAGTTTGTTTTAAAATGGTCACTTGCAGGTTTCCAAAAAAAACACTATTTCAGATGGGTAATAACTCCGAAACCGTTTGACCATTTATGTCCATTAGCGAACCTAACCTTCGCATTTTGATGCACAACCTACCACGAAAATTGAAATCCCTATCTCTTTCCGTTCTCAAGTTATGGTGAGATAAATAATATGTTTTAATCATTTTTAAAAATTTTCTAGTGTTACGTTCGTCACCAAATTTCACGTAGGTCTTTGTGTCGGTATTCTACAACTAGTTACCAAATTTCAATTTGATCGGATAGGTATTGTTGGAAAACTAAACTACTACTCAGTAACTGTTTGGCCGATTATGCCCATTAATGAACTTAAACGTCGCTTTCGGTTGCACTACCTACCCTGAAAATTTCCGGATGTATAAAATTGAATTTGACCTCGAATTCTTCATCAGTGAGCTGAACCTCATCGTTTGAGACCATTTTCGGCAAAAAATTCGAAAATTTCAGATATTTGGGTATTTGATAACCCGCTGTTCCCGAGAACAACGCGCAAAAAGTTCTTAATTTCCTCCAACCAAATCATATTTGAAATAAAACTTCTCCTATTTGTGCCAAACAAATATTTAAAGAATTAGGAAGCAGATTCAAGAAAAATCTTGATTAGACATAAATAAGTGTTTTTGGCGCTCTTGTTCTCGGAACAGAGGCGCTCTTGTTCCTCGGAACAGAGTGCTTATCAATTTGCCCGAATGTCTGTAATTTTCGAATTTTTGGATGAAAATAGACTTAAACGTTTTGGTTCGACCCCTGATCAAGAGTAAGTGGTCAAAATCGATTCTGTCCGGTCGTCCGTCCGGCCGGTGCGTCCGGCCGGCCGTAACCACGGTAACTCTCGAACGGAATGAGCTAGACAGTTGAAATTTTTCAGAGCAGGTTTGGGAGATTAATATCTCGGTTAAGTTTGTTAGTGGTTTCAGAGTAACGAAAAGAAAAACATTTTATCAGATTACAAATTTCAAATTAAATTTTTTTTTAAATGCAGTTTTATCATAAGAATCCACTGATATCATTCTGAGTTCTGACAAATTGATACTTTCGGAGATATCATTTTTAAAAATTTCAATAATTATTCTCAATTCTATGTACATATGATTTCATAGAATACTCTAATTATAATTTGCTGATGTATATAAATCCAACATGAGATGAGTCATAGACCTACATTTTGAATTTAATTATGAAAATTGACGCACAGAAGCCAAATTGAAAAATTGGGAAAGCATGTGGACAAGAGCTTTGGTGCTGTTGTTCAAACTTTGACAAATAATAACTCCGAAAGTATAGGTTTCTCAGAGTTGGGAATTATTTCAATGGATTCTTTTGATAGAACTGCATCATATAATAAAATAAATTGAATAAGAATCCATTGATATCATTCCCAACTCTGAGAAACCAATACTTTAGGAGTTATGATGTTATGATGTCTGCAATTGTTCTGTATTCTAGTTAGTATAGTGTACTGCTCAAGTGATATAGGTGACAGAATAAAATGTTTGTATTCCAGACATTTTTGTTTGAAACTAGTTTGAGCTATTTAAAAAGTATATTCGAAGGTACCTAAGGGTTAATTTACATATCAAATTTTCAATTTAGATTAGCTTACATACTGACTGATAGAAATACTATATGTTAATTTATTTTTTGTTCCCAAACATTTGTTCTTAAGAAAACTTTATGTTGTTTATTTGAAAAAAAACCTATTTATTATTCTTGAGAATGTGGGTGGAGCTACAATAGACCGATTGGTCGCAGTGGAGGGGCAAGTTTCGTCTGCCTGGCACAATTCATATAATAAATGTGGGTGGAGAAACTTCTTATTGAATACTTATAATTTTCAAAACATCAGTTATCGTTATTTCATTGCTATTATTTTTTTCAATTAACATCAATGATTTTTCAATTAAATCTGCGAAACGATTCGAAATCGAATTTATTTTTAGTAACTGCAGATTGCGTGAACACTATATGAGGAATCAATAATAATTAGCGACTTCAAGGGAAGACTAATACGAAACAAGGTCCAAAGAAGAGTGAATGGCAGCGCGAATCAATACAGCAGATATTTCGTCCCAATTCAATTATCTTCTAAGTTTTTTCATTCCTCATTTCAACACACGCGTCTCCATTGGTAACGACAACCAGTATAGATCGATAAACCAGTAATAAATAAAAACGCCTAACGAAAGTCGGAACCGGATGTAGTGAATCAATGTTTTCCACTTAGTTTATTTCTTCATTATATGATAGGATATAATCTGTAAAAACCGTGATAAAGTACTAGCAAAAAAGCTGATAAATTCGCATCATTTATCAAAGACAATAATTCAGAATAAAATTCGATACTGTGAGAAATTTGAGTTCACTGGGGCTTGGATACGCAACTAAAAATTCGGCACAATCGCTGACTCGGCCATCGAGGTGTTGTTACTATTGTTATATTACTATTCTGAGATTAGGATCACTTGAAATTTCAAAAGAAGTAGATACAGGTTCAAAATATGATTTTCACAATATATGCTAAAATACAACACCGATCGAGATGAAATCCGTTACATGATTGTAAAATGAAGGTTTGGAGGTTTGTGCGACATCACGAAATTTTTGTAAAATATGCGCATTCTGGATTCCAAAAATAATTAACAAGTTTCATTTGGATCATACCAGTATTTTTTGAGTGAGGAAATAAAAATTTCGGATAGGTATAACTCCAAAACCGTTTCGCCGATTATGCCTATTAACAAACCTTGGCAGTTGGTGTTACTGTTACGAAAATTGACAGATCACGGAATTTGAATTTTACGTAGATCATGGAGATCAGACTTAACAATTTCCTAATATCATGAATGATTCAGAATTAGCAAGAAAGAAATCTTTAGTACCTTATTTCTTGATGAAAATAAAACCTTTCCTCTCAACAATTATTTCACCTAGTCAAGACATCTTATACTGACAATAATTGACCTGTGTTGAAATTTGATAGGATCGAATGTCAGTGCTGACTACCACAAAACGAAAAATATAACTAGAAACAATGCGGTAAAGAGTTCATTCCAGCACTGTTTTTAGTGCTGGAATGAACTCATTACGATACTGAAATAGAGAAAAGTACTTTCTCGTTCGCAAAGTACTTGCCTTCAATGATATTCGATTTTATAGCCGCAAATTAGTAGATAAAATGTCACTTTTCAAAGAGGTTGACGAAAAAATATTTAACGATCGTACAAGAGTTCATGACGCAATGTCAGTGCTTTTCTTGAATTCCGTTTCTTTCATTTCTCACCATTTTATTTTATAGAGACAACAAATAAGCGCCAGCTGCTATCATCTCAATATTCCTCAATTCCACAACGAACCTCAATTATCTACTTCTCCCTTCTCCCTTATAACCTGGCTGCTAGCAAACTCAACAATTTCCAAATTTCACGTTAACTTCGTTCAATGTTTTCCGATACCCCTACCAAATTAACGCATGGGTAAACTACGCAAGATTCCGCACTCGTAAAAAATTAGGCGTTATATAAACACAAACATCTCGAACAAAGTACCTCATTTACTCCCCTTCTCGCGCTTTATTAAAACGAACAGCGAATATGATTCGCTCATGACGAAATTGATGTGAATTCACATATTCCCGACATCGGACTTTTTCGAAAACAACGATTAAATTTCAGCGGGGCATCTGACACCCCAGAGACCCTTTATGAGGATCGCGTACACGTCCAAAACCGACCAAAATTGATCGAATTATTTCATGAGCAAACTTTTAATTGAGAATATGCAATATGAAGCTGCGAGCGAAGGATTTGGTATTTCATTTAGAATTCGCCAGGACGAATCTCCGAATGAACCGTTGACCTTACGCCTGCTGTTTTGTTGGGTCCTGCGTTTGGGGGATTTATAACGGAAGAATCCGTTTATTGCATCCTGTTCGGAGTAGAATGTGAATTTTCACATGGTCGGGAGCAAGGCTAATCCACGGATATCTGGACGTTGTAGATAATTGCTTTCTTTCGACTGTTCCATGAATTTTAATTCGAGAAGTTATACAGGGTGTAAATAAATAGTTGCGGGAAAATTTGAGAGGTAATTCCTTGTCAAAGAATAGGGTGGATCTTTTATATATATATATATATATTTTTTTTTTTGAGCAACCCTTGCTTACATATATCCCCCAAAGATGCTGCCAGAAAAGCAATTTTCATTTTTTCCTAAATACAAAAACTGACAAGAATCAAATTAAGCAAACATTATATACAAATGAGAAAGCACCCAAAAAATTGTTGGTAGTGTTCCCTTATGTTTGCAAGGGGTAGAAAAATCCTTCCCTAAAATTAGTTTCGCAGGAAACTTTTTCCTTTTTTGGCGCTCTAGTTCCTCGGAACTGAGTGCTTATCAATTTGCCCAAATGTCTGTAATTTTCGAATATTTCGATGAAAATGGTCTTAAACGATTTGGTTCGACTCACTGATCAAGAATCCGTGGTCGAAATTCATTCTGTCCGGCCGGTCCGGCCGGCCGGCCGGTCCGGCCGTCCGTAGGCACGATAACTCTCGAACGGAATGAGCTAGAGAGTTGAAATTCTCAGAGTAGGTTTGGGGGATAAATATCTCGGCTAAGTTCGTTATTGGGCAAAATCGGACAAATGGTTTCGGAGTAACAAAAAAAAAATTTTTTTTTTACGAAACAAATTCCAAATTAAAATTTTTTTTAATAAAAAGTTTTATCATGAGAATCCAATCATATCATTTTTAACTCTAACAAGCTAATACTTTCGGAGATATGATTTTTCAAAATTTCAATAATAAATCGTATTTCAACGTTGTCACAGAATAATATTATTCTATGTATGAATATGAATTGTCATAATGTCAAATGATGTTCCTGAGACTAATCAATCGAAGAATTGTGAGCGAAGTGAGAAAAATCTCAGATATGATTTTTCAACATTTCAATAATAAATCGTATTTCAACGTTGTCACAGAATGATATTATTCTATGTATGAATATGAATTGTCATAATGTCAAATGATGTTCCTGAGACTAATCAATCGAAGAATTGTGAGCGAAGTGAGTTAAATCTCAGTTGTTTGCTCCGATATTAGTTTTTCTCAGAAAATTCTTACATTTCGGAACTGAACATGAAGTAAGAGATCTGAGAGTAGTGAGACTGCTTTTCATCCATAGACATAGATATAACTCTCGAACGGAATGAGGTAGGTAGTTGAAATTTTCAGAGTAGTTTAGGGAGATGAATATCTCGGTTAAGTTCGTTATTGGGCAAAATTGGCCCGATTTAATTTGTTTTCTTCCATGGTGCTCTTCTCATTCTCATGATTGCTCATTTAATCTTGATAAATAAACTATTATTTGAATTGAATTTCCTTTAGGATGCAGTTCTATTATATGAATACATTGATATAATTCCCAACTCTGAGAAACCAATACTTTCGGAGATATAATTTGTCTGTTTGAACTAGAGCGCCAGAAAGCTCCTGTCCACAGGGCTTGAACCCATTTTTCATATTATCCCATTAAACAATTAATTCTAGAAAGCTTGATCTATTCTGAACAAATAAGATTTCTTGTAGTTTCTTGCTAAACTTTTTGAGAAAAAAAAATTGGTTCAAGCACTGACGTGAAATCGAGAACTTTTTTATGCATATTCTATTGTCCATTCTCCTGTATTGGACAGTCTCGAATTTACCAGGGTAAATTCGATTAAAAGTGTCCAATACAGGAGAATGGATAATAGAACATGCCCTCAAAAGCTCTTGACCTCACGTCAATGCTTGAACCGATTTGTTTTCCGTAATTTTTTAAAAATTTTCTAGGTGTAGAGTTCTCACAAAATTTTACACACGTCTTTACGTCGATATTCTACAACTAGTTACCAAGCTTCAATTCGATCGAGTCTATATTTTTTGACTTTATCGAGGAGATAATATTTCAGGTGGGTATAATCCCTAAACCGATGCACCAATTATGCCCAAAAACGAACATAACACTCCCATTCGGACGTGCAACATACCCTAGAAATTGCGAGTAGCTATATCCTTTCGTTCGAGATTTATAGAGACAACGGTCACCCATCCAGCTACTGAACTCACACGGCTGCTCAGATCTCCAACAATATAGATCCGATAGTGTTCAAACTTGGAACTTGGCAGTGGAGCTGCAGGCTATACAAAATGTCAGCGATGTCGTGCGAATAGTTTGTGATATATAGAATTTAATTCAATTATTTACAATGATTTTTTAAAAATTTTCTAGAGATACGATTTTCAAGAATTTTCGCGTTGGCATTCTACAACTAATAGCCATGTTTGAATTGGATCGGTTCCGTATTTTTTGAGTTATTGAGGAAATAACAACCAAATTTCAGATTGGTATAACTCCAAAACCATTTTGCCGATTATGCCTATAAACAAACTCAAATATCACATTCAGATGCACAATCTAACCTGAAAATTTCAAGTCGTTATCTCTCTCCATTCTAAGGTTAGACAAATCAATATATTAAACAGGTAATTGATAACATACAACCTGATTTGTGTGAGAGAGTCGTGGAAAATTGGGTTCAACGACTTCATTTCTGCTAGCGTTTCCGTGGTGGACATTTAAATGATGTTTCATTTCATAACTAAAAGTATCCATTGTACTCCATAATCAAATAAAAATTTAAATAATTCCCAAATAAATGATGCGTTTTATTTACAATACAAAATGGGGTGCTCTTAATGAAAGACCCACCTTATTTTTCAACAACGAAGTGAATTCGATCTCGTTTATCCGGGAGCATGCGCAGAAAATGCAGAGTAGGGTTCGTGAACGTGAGCCCTGCGTTTGATCCAATCCGCCCTTATAATTATTCTGAATTAGAGTCAATTACGGTCTGAATCAACCATCAATTATATCAGCTTAATGAATCCTGTTTCACTAGCTTGAATATTCAAGGATTCAACTGTTACCCCAGTATTTAATGGGAAACTAACTTATTCCTTCATTCTTCATTTCGTTTTGACAGAAATAATGGCAAATGTTAGACCGAAAATTGAATAAAGCTAGCACGTACGTGAGATCCGTCTACTTTGGCGCACTTATTCAAATGAACAGCCAGAGTGATCACCCATCCAGATACTGAACTCGTCCGAGGGTGCTTGGCTACCAGAAAAATTTTGGTAATTTTGATGATTTCAAGGATGAGATACATCATCCTAATTACACAGAAGAGATTACTATCTCATCTAGGATAAACCTAAAATTAAACGTAATTACACAAAAACGCTAAGTAAATATAGCCTGCATACAATTTGAAATAATTCATCGGATGAATTAAAAAAATTATTCTCCTTTATTGGACACTCTTATACAAATTTACCATGGTGAATTCTATTGTCTGTTCTCCTGTATTGAACACTCCGAATTTATCATGGTAAATTAAATTGAGAGTGTCCAATACAGGAGAACCGACAATATAATTCATTTTTTTCTCAATGATTTTTAAAAAATTTCTCACGAAATTTCGCAAGAATTTTCGCGTTGCCATTCTACATCTAATAACCATATTTGAATTGGATCGGATTTGTGTTTTTTGAGTTATTAAGGAAATAACAACCAAATTATAGATTGATATAACTCCAAAACCATTTGTCCGATTATGCTAATTAACGTACTCAGATGTCGTATTCAGATGCGTAATATACCCTGAAAAGTGCAAGTCACTAATTCTTTCCGTTCTCAAGTAATCATGAGATACATAATATTTTTTTGTGATTTTTTTTTAATTTTCTAGTGTAACGGTCCCCACAAAATTGTACACACGTCTTCATGTCGATATTCTACAACTAGTCAACAAGCTCCAATTCGATCAAGTCTATATTTTTTGAGTTTTCGAGGAAATAATATTCCAGATGGGTATAACACCGAAACCGTTGGGCCGATTATGGCCAACAGCGAACATAACTCTTCCATTCAGATGTGCAACCTATCCTGAAAATTTAAAGTCTCTAATTCCTTTCGAGAGTTGTCGAGGCAACGCTCACCCATCCAGCTACTGAACTCACACAATGCTGCTCGAATGTCCAACAATATGGATCAGATCATGTTCAAACTTGGAACTTGGTAATAGAGTTAGGTTCTGAAGGCTCTCGCAAAATTTCAGCGATATCGGAAGAATACTTTCTGATATATAGAATTTTTTTCAATAATTTTCTATGATTTTTAAAAATTTTCTAGTTATACGGACCTCGCAAAATTTTGCAAGAATTTTTACGTTGCCATTCTACAACTAAAATCCATGTTTGAGTTGGATTGGTTTCGTATTTTTCGAGTTATTGAGGAAATAACAACCAAATTTCATATGGCTATAACTCCGAAACTGTTTTGCCGATTATGCCTATAAACGAAGTTAAATGGCGCATTAAGATTCTCAACCTTACCTAAAAATTTCAAGTCGCTATATATTTCCGTTCTTAGGTTATCGTGACGTAAATAATATTTTTTAATAATTTTTTTTAAATTTTATAGCTATACGATGTGCACAAAATTTCACAAACGTTCTTAGGTTTATATTCTACAACTACTCACCAAGTTTCAATTCGATCGGATTAGTATTGGTTGTAGACAAAATTATTACTCGGCAACCGTTGGGCCGATTATGCCCATTAACGTACTTGTCCATCATATTGGGATGCGCCACCTACCCTGAAAATTTCAAGACGCTATCTCTTTCTGTTCTCAAGTTATCGTGGCAACGGCCGGCTGGCTGGACAGAATCAAATTTGACCTCGAATTCTCGATCAGGGAGTCGAAATCAATCGTTTTAGACCATTTTCGGCGAAAAATACGAAAATTACAGACATTTGGGCAAAAGGATAACGCGATGTTCCCCAGAACATACGCGCAAAAATACCTCATTAATAAGGAATATTATGGTTAAGTAGAATATCTCGATGAATATTCAAAAGAACTCTAAATCTAAATTTAGTTTTGAGTTATTACCGTTGACATGATTTACACCTGTGCATAATTAAATTAAATCTCTCTCTATACATCTATGAACTCTGGCTTAAATAGACTAAATGGCCTGAGCTATAATCCCCATGGAACTCTACACCTGGTTCCTAAAATCCGGTATAAAAAACGTTCATGAATTCGTGCACAACATGAAATATTGTTCGATAAATAGAATGACCCAAATAGTCCCATCGCATTCGCCAATTTGTACATCACCTTTGAATAAATACAATATTTTTACTGGTAGTTTCCGTCGGAAAATTGAATGCATGTGTATTCGATGCTTTGTTTGTTGTATTGATACATAGTCAATAAAAGAACTTTCAAATGATCACATTTTATGAATTGGAACCCTACCATATCTACATTGGAAAAACAAATACATACAAATAGATCGCATTCAGAATGATTGCCATTGAAAAGGACTAGAATAACAATTGGGATTTGTATACGTAAATTATCGATTGGATAAGTCTAAACCAAACAGGGAAAAGGCAATAAGTATTTGTTCCATATTCTGTGTAAATATTTTTCCATATACATGGTATATCAGTAGGTAATTCATACAAAATAAAATATTAATATGCTTACAAGAAATTCGATTAAGAGTGTCCAATACAGAAGGACGGACATTTTCGTAATTTAAATAATTTTTTTTTTAATTTTCTAGTTATACGATCATCAAGAAATTTCGCAAGAATTTTCGCGTTGACATTCTACAACTAATAACCACTATTGAATTGGATGGGTTTTGTACTTTTCGAGTTATTGGGGAAATAGCAACCAAATTTCAGATGGGTAAAACTCCGAAACCGTTCGGCCGATTATACCTTTAAATGAACTCAAAAGTCACATACAGATCCACAACCTAACCTAAGAATTTCAAGTCGTTATCTCTTTCCGTTCTCAGGTTATCGTGACATACATAATATTTTTTAATAATTTTTTTTTAATTTTCTAGTGATATGATTCTCACAAATTTTCACAAAAGTGCTAAGGTTTATATTCTACGCTATTCACCAAGTTTCAATTCGATCGGATTTGTATTGGTTGAAAACAAAATTATTACTCGGAAACCATTGGGCCGATTATGCCCAATAACGAACTTGTCCGTCGTATTGGGATGCGCTACCTAACCTGAAAATTTCAAGTCACTAGATCTATCCGTTCTCAAGTTATCGTGGCAACGGCTGGACGGCCGGCGGATAGAACCAAATTTGACCTCGAATTCTTCATCGGGAAGTCGAACCAAATCGTTTGAGACCATTTTCGGCGAAAAATTCGAAGATTACAGACATTTGGGCAAAATGATAACGCGATGTTAAAAGTTAAAGGGTACCCATTTTGCTGGTACCTATCGACACGTGTTATCTCAGGAAAATGAAAAAGAATCTCATTTATGAAAAAGACATGAAAAACTGGAGAAATGATACAACTATTTTAAGACCTTCCAAATAGCTATCTAGAGAACTAATTATTTATTTTTTAATATCATGGCAACTCCATAATTTCATTAATCACGCTCAAAGTCAATGAATTGAAATTAATTTAACCATCAATATATAAAATCAATAAGTTCCTGACATCACCCAAGACTACTATCTAATAAAATTCTCGTAAAATATTTTTCATCGTTTCTAGACTTATTAAATTGGATCTTCCGTTCCAGTCTGTTTATCAATAATCAGAGTCCTGCATTTGCCCTTGATGTGATTCCTGTACTTTCCAGAAGAGTGCGGTGAATGATGGGAGATAAGATACCTACCTAAATTTCATAGTTCATATCGCAATAATTAAAATAGTTGAATTAATTCTGGTTTTATGCTTGAATCTATAGGATGTTTGTTCGTGATACACGAATATACTGCTCCACTAAAGTTAAGGAAGTTCAGAAATTTTGAGAATGTTTCAAAAGTTTCCATTTTTGGCACTCTTGTTCCTCGGAACAGAGTGCTTATCAATTTGCCCAAATGTCTGTAATTTTCGAATTTTTGGCTTAAAATGGTCTCAAACGATTTGGTTCGACTCACTGATCAAGAATCCGAGGTCGAAATCGATTCTGTCCGGCCGGTCCAGCCAGCCTTAGTCACGATAACTCTCGAACGAAAGGAGTTGGAGGATTGAAATTTGCAAGGTGGGTTTGGAGCGTAAATATCTCGGACGAGTTCGTTAATGGGCGAAATCCATTAAGCGGTTTCGGACTTATGGCCGTTTTTAGTAAAAATATTTTTTATGAATATTTCCGAAACCGATCACTTGATCTATCAGAAATTTCGCATCAAATTGTAGAATTATGACCTCTATACGCACGTGAAGTTTTGTATTGATAAGGTTACAGCAAAGTGTAAAAATAATTTTTGAAAATAAAAAACAAATTTTTCTACAATATCTTTCGAACGGAATGAGCTAGGCAGTTGAAATTTTCAGAGGAGGTTAGGGAGATGAATATCTTGGTTAAGTTCGTTACTGGGCAAAATAGGCCATATGGTCGCGGAGTAACGAAAAATAAGTTTTTGTTAATAACAAATTTCAAATTCAATTTATATTTAAGATGCAGTTTCACCATAAAAACCCATTGACATCATTTTCAACTCTAACAATCTAATACTTTCGGAGATAAGATATTTTGAAATTTCAATAATGAATCGTACTTCTATGTTTTCATAGAATGCTATAATTATTCTATATATGCTTTATTATATGATCTGTGTTTATACTCGTACATGTCATCCTGTTCCATAAGAGAAAGTCAAATTCATTTCAGCTATTTTAATTTGATTTCTTCCATGATGCAGTTCTCATTCTCAGATTGCTCATTTAATCTTGATAAATAAACTATTATTTGAATTGAATTTCCTTTATTATGCAGTTCTATCATAAGAATACATTGATATAATTCCCAACTCTGAGAAACCAATACTTTCGTAGATATAATTTGATTGACATATGTCTTAGCTAACTCAAAATCAGTCAAAAATAATAACATAACCCTAAATCGGCCTTGTAGTGACGCACAACAGAAGTCATCTACGACATACGGAAATCTTTCGAACTACACTGGTTTCAATTTTGATTTAAGGATAAAAAATAGAAGTACATTTTAATGTGGAAAAAACATGAACACATGCATTAATGATGAAGGTACCCAATACTTGATGTCTCTGTACTAACAGTATCTTTTAAATAGGGTGGTTTCATCTCAAAGTTGAAAGTCCATGTTATAAAATTTGAATATGGATCTCCCGCCAAGAGAATGATTCTAACCTAACTAATGTGGTCTATTAGAGACCGATTGGCGACAACTCGATCTTTGGCTGATGAGTGGTTAGGAGAACAAGGCCATCCTGTAACTGTCCGAACGGTTTACCGCTAGATAAGGTCCTTTGGACTGCAGCATTATCGACCCCATCTTATGTTACCTCTGACGGTTCTGCATCGCCGGCAACGATTACAGTGATCCAGAGAACGTCAACATTGGAATGTGGAATGGCATCAGATATTCTTTTCTGATAAATCTCAATTCTCCTTGAGTGCACATGATGGCAGAAGAAGGGTTAGACCACGTCGGGGAGAAAGACGTGAACCTCAGTTTGATATTGAGCGTCATGTACACCGGACAGTAGGAGTTATGGTATGGGGTGCTATTGCACATGCAAGTAGGTCACCTTTAGTCCTTATTCGAGGTAACATGACAGCGCTTCGTTACCTTCAAGAAATAGTGGAGCTATATGTTCTCCCTTACCTTAACCAGCTCGAGATTCCAATATGTCAGCAAGATAATGCTCGACCTCATGTTGCCAGAGTTAGTTTAAACTTTTTTGAAGTGACCCATCTGAATCTTTTGCCATGGCCGACCAGATCCCCCGATCTTTCGCCCATAGAGCATGTTTCAGACATCATAGGTAGAAGGCTTGGAAATTTACCGCAGCCTCCACGGACATTGGCGGCTCTGATTCATGAACTACAGGTAGCTTGGGATAGTATCCCTCAAGAAGAAATAAACCATCTTATTGCATCAATGACAGGACGTGTTGGGGAGTGTATATAGATAATCGCGGAGGACAAACACATCATTAACAAATTTATTAAAAAAAATTGTGAACCCTTCGTTTTTTTTCTTCAAATTTCAATCATTCACTCCTTGCTATACTATCTATGTTTTACCAGAAAAAAATTGAAATTTGAACAGCTCCTGCTGGGTGTTGCAGTTTCTTTGTCAGTCAGTATAATTCTGAGTTTAAAGTCGGAATTATCGTGTCTAAAGTCGGAATTATAGGTAATTCTGAGCTCAAAGTCTGAATAAAGTATGATTCCGAGTTTGAAGTCAGAATTAGCGGGTTCAAAGTCGGAATTGAGTATAATTCCGAGTTTGGAGTCGGAATTAGGTATAATTCCGAGTTTCAAGTCTGAATTATAAGGAAAAATATTTTTTCTTTCTTCGTGGGAAAAGTGACACTATTTTGACCTGTTTTCTATGCGCAAAGCTCAACATTCCAGAATAGTGGGCAGTTGCTAAGCAATTAGAAAATAACAGTGCGGTAATATTCTTACCGCACTGCTGTAGCGTGCGGTAATGTTACAAATGGATGATAATGGACAATAAAATGAAACAAAGAATGGTTTTAATTTATATATTGATAAAGTTGTTATAAAAGAAATAAAAGAAACATCTAATGTATAACGATATTCTTGAACACAAATTAATTGAAGTTAATATTTACATTTATTGTACAGTTTCTACAATTCGTAAATTGTACTGGAGGGCAACGATAATTTATAGACGTTGAAGCTGCATGGCTAATTGTTTGGTTTATCCCGTTTCGATCATTTTCATTTGAAGTAGAGGCAGGGGTGTTGAATATTTTATTAGCCACTTCTACTTTATTATTAAGTGATTCGTCAATATATTTTTCCGCCACATTGGAAGATTTCTATCCTCCGTGGCGCTTTAAAGAAAGAATATCAGCTCCAGCATCTACCAAATGTGTTGCCGATGATCTTCGGAAACAATGTCCTGTATATTTTGTCAGATTTGGCAACTGTAAATAACTTGCAACAATTTGCGGCATTTTTTCAAATTGATTTATTCCAATGACTGTCTTCCATCCTTTTCCCTTGTTGAATTAAAAAAATATATATCTAGGATTTTCAAAATCATTAGGCCTAAATGACGTACTTCCTATAAACATTTAAATAGGTTTCGTCAATGATAAATGATCTAGGTTTATTTGTTATTGTTTCTGGTATTTTTACCAGTATTTTTGAACCGATATCTTCTATATCCTGAAGTTTCATTCGGACAAGCTCATCTCGTCGACAGACTCCTACTATTCCAAATATTAGAGCTACCTAAAAGGTAATCAAAAATTGTATATTTCGTATTTTATGTATTTTGAGTAATACGTTTTTATCTATATCTATTTACTTTGGGTTCATGTTTATTAATTCTTTTTTAATTCCTTATAAAATATAACGAATCAAACAAAACCAGCTTGACAATTATTCTACTTTTGTCATAACAAAGTAATTTCCATGGTTACCACTTCTATATTTCAATATGAACATAGAGAAACCTATTTAAACTTACCTGATTACTACTTGAATGAAATATGTTTTCATTAATTTTTTAAATGTTAATCAACGATCGAAGAAAAAATAGTATGTATAATTCGTGGGAAAAGCATATTCCCAAACTCCTGTGTTACCAGACTCGTCGCTACGCTCCTCGTCTGGTAATTATCACAGTCGTTTGGGAATATTATGCTTTTCCCACTAATTATACAATATACTAGTTTCGGCCCTTCTACGCCTTCGTAGAATTTCTTCACAAACGTTTCTGACAATAAAATCTAGAAACTCAGGTTCCTTTCGTATAAGGCCATTCAAAAATAATCCCTAGTATATTTACGTCCTTACTCCGACAGTGGGAAGGTTCCTGATCGAATGCCATCTTTGACGCTGACGGGTTACAGCGAAGAATAAATGACCGAATAGATCCCTGGAAAAATGCCACGATAGCGCAGGTTTCGATAATAATAGTATCGTTCTTTCACGATGCATCATTATTATCTCGGTTTGTGTCCCATCAATCACAATACACCTAACGACTATGATATAAAATCCCTCACATTACAGGTTCCGCCCAGTTACTTCCTGTATATTTCGACCTATCAAGTTGAGTGTGATAAAATACTATTTCGGATGGTTCAATGAAGGTTGCATCATATATTCTTATTGTTTCAACATTGGCAGTATTTTTTTACGACCTGGATACATTCTATGAGAGTGTACATATCTTGTTCGGTTTTCAATTTCGCACTATTCGCGTTTTGGTGAACAAAAACTTCATCTCATCTATATTAATATACAGGGTGAGTCCTTAAGTTGTAATTAAATTTAACCATGGACTCCTCTCATCAAGTAAAACACTTTTTTCATTTACCATTTTCCAGATTCGGTACAAGAAAAGAGATACAGGCAGTTGAAATTTGAAAAAAAAATCAGCTTTTCTTTTGTAGCTTTGACATGGTTATTCAGAATTGGATGAAATTTGGTATGAGGTTTTCTATAGCTATGGCACATAATCTCCATTTAACAGTTTTTCCCCTACATCTACTGGTTTCCTCGGTATTGAGTCGAGAATTCTTAAAAATATGAGAAATTAGCATAATGAAAGAAGATGAAGGTTATCTTGAGTCATATTTGAAATACTCTATCCTCATTTCTCCTAAAACGTAACGTTTTCGAGATATCTTTCGTTGAATGTCATAAAATTTGAAAAAAATTACAGAAATTTACCTACTTTTATCGATACGAACCTGGAATACTATCACAGATGATCTTCTCGAATAAATGCATAGACTGAGTATTGATTTCAAAAGTTGACACATAGAAATTCAATTCAATCTCGCTTGCTTATAATTACCATCTTAAAACGGTTCGAGTTATTAACAACTTATTCAAACAGTTCGCCGGGTAGTTATTATCTTTTGGGAAATAGATGGATAGGCTTACCATGATATATATTCATCTATGTATCCCCAATAGTGAATATGAAACTTTCAAATTATCTGTTACCCATGTCATCTAAACATTTATTTTCATACTTCATATATTCTGCACAATCATTATAAGAATTTCGCTAATACATTATATATGGAACATAATTTCATCAAATTAATTTTCAACAGATATAACTTACGTCACTACTGATTATTTTATTCCAACTGCTTAGTTGAATCTTATAATTTTGCAGTATATCAGTATGTATAAGGGAAATATCAATTATAAGTATCATTCCACCTATTCGTCCCAATTATTCTTGACGAGAAATTATTAATCTGGATATACGGGATTATGTAAACAAAAAATAAACATGAAGAACCACCGGCGTCATATTGTAAGGTTACCAACGATATATTCTGTGGCTAACCTAATATTATTACATTTCTGTACCTGCTTCTGGTCACAGTATAATGAAATATTATTATACTGTTTCTATACGAGGTCGTCACTTGCAGAGAGAACATAATAATAGTCACATATTATTTTTCTCGATTCAGTAGATTAGAGGTTATAATTAATGTTAGTTGGATATTGATATTATATTCTTTTATATGATGCGAGTTAAAATATGTCAGGAATGTAAAAATAGACGAAGAAGATATTGTGGATAATCCTATAGTGGATATCAGATGATGAAGCTCTCATATAATTATGCAATATTGAATCCAGCGAGTGTTTCTGTGTTCAACACTTGAAGACAGTTCTGGGGTGGCTTTGCACATTGTAAAATATTTAAACGCTTATAACTTTTTTCCTGGGCCGAATCTGGAAAAATGGTAAATGAATATGTTATATATTTGATGAGAGGAATCCATGGTTAAAATGAATGTACAACTTAAAGACCCTGTATATAATTTTTCAGTAAGTGTGTATGTGACTCAACTTTGAGTGGGTTCCTGCATGGTTTAGAATCACATTCAGAAGCAAAAGGAGGCACCACAATCAGGATATAAAATATTTGTTTACTTTTTTAGTACGAAATGGCATATCGGAAAAACATCTAGTCTTCTCAGATTCCAGAGACCCGAATGAGTCACTTTGAAATTCGTTATAAATTTTAAGTTCAGTCAGTATTACGCTGTTTATAAAAATAAAGTGTGAGACATATTATATTAAAGTGCAAATTAATATGTGAAGGGTGTTGAAACGAAATAAAAAACTAAATAGTGGGATTCGTTAGCTGCAGTATTGAATTGAGTACTTCACATAGTTATTCACTCAAAGAAATTACTTATATTGGTTGGGAATCAGTTATTTAGATGCATAATATCGATATTTAAAACAATTCGTTGGTTAAAAATATTCAAATATGCTATATTGGACGTATTTTTATTTCATAAATTCAAACTAATATTTTCAAATCACAGGTGCTGAATTATTTTATGTTGTTCTCTTCTAAATGAAGGTATTGCAAATGGGTATGCCTTCGAAACCATCTAGCGGATTTTGACCATTCATTTATTCTGGTTCAAGTTATCTGTGAACTAAGCCTTAATAGTATACAGGACCACTTTTTTGGAGAATTTCTTCAACAGTTAAAAAAATATTTCAAGACGAAAATGCCCAAGTGTCTGTAATTTTCAAATTTTTGGTCGAAAATGTTGTGTTCAGGATAACTAGAAAAAAACTAATTTAATCAGATTGAATCTACTAGATAGTTTGCGAAATAAGGACACGAAGACTTATGCAACATTAAAAGACGATCGTACGACTAGAAAATGTATAAAACTTTTTTTTTTAATTCTGTATCTCTAAAACTATCCGTCATATAGCCGAAGTTTTGCGAAAGCTTTCGAAATTTAATTTTACATGCAAGTTCTAGATTTAATCTTGGTCCGATTTACATTGTTCATTATATAGGGGAAATATAGAAAAATTATAAGCAATTGTTCTTTCCTTCGACCAGACTGTCGTAGTAACACGAAATATGTCGAAATATTAATAATTATTATGTAAATAAAATTGTAAATCGAAATCTTCAAAATTAATACTTTATGTCAAGGGTTTAAAATTCTATGACCATAGATAGATAGCGATAAATTAGGTTCTCTAGTCGGAGGCTAAGTCAATGTATATTCCTTCTTCTGAATTAATTCCGATTTTAGGAAGATACTTTTTTTTTCGGAAATGGAATCTAAAGAAAACAGGATCATGTAGAAGAGTTGAATTTCGCTTCGAAAAGTAGATAATAAATAAGTCCAAATATAAACAATTGTGAGTATTGTATTGATTACTGTATTAACAGTTTTCCATAATATTTTCCCCAGCATATTCACAATGAGACCTAATTATCTCTGAAGAGGTATACGTGACTTGAAGATTGAAATTATACATATTTCATAGATAATTCAACCATTCCCAGCTGTGATTAGCTCCCAACACCCATTACCCTTATCCATTACTTCAACACATGAAAAATGGTGAATAGGATCGAAAATAATGAGGTTAGTTCTGCAATTGATATACAGTATCCTGAATATTTAATGAAAAGAAGGAAATTCTCCAGAACAGTGGCTAGAGACAGCTTTAAATTTAACAAAATCTTGCATCCTTGGATGAGTTCAGTACCTGGCTATGAATTTGAACAAGCGAGCCAAAGCAGACTGACCTCACGTCAGTGATTTCCCAACTCGTTCTCAATAACTCTGAAAGGTTGGGAAATATTTGGATCAAATATTTTTATCGTGCGTCATCGACCTTTCCTGATAGTATTATTTTATTTTTCGTTTCTTCTTTTTGAAATTTTTCTTTTTTTCGTTCTTGAAATCATTCACAAGAAAAAAAGGTTAAAGTGTTCATCGGAATTAAGTAATCAGGAAATTTCAGAATACAAAATTATTTTATTATTTACATATCCCAAGAAAACCCTGGACACTCAACGAACAAATTGAGTAAATGTTCGAAATATGAACCATTATGTTGTACACATAATTCACACTAGACCTTGTCTTGTTAATTCTATATTGTCGTTCATCGGATCCTTTATTCTGGGTTTATTCTGTTTCCATTTGCCAAACATATCAGAAATGTATTACTTTGTAGTAAAACCGATACACATAATATTTCTACTGAAAATTTAGATGGTTCTAATTCATAAATTTACTAGTTGCATTGATAGTATTTATTATGTAGCATATACATTATGTTCTCTACCGGATATTATTGAAATATATATGGATAATTATGCTCATATAGAGACTACTACCGAATAGTGATTAATACTGAAATATATACGGATTTATGTTAATTACCTCCAATCAGCAGAAAGCCCCTATAATTCACACTAGTATTTATGATATTCAAATTGAATAATCATTTAGGCATCGATCCAAAGGTGTTGGAAGATTAAAACAAATGTATTCATTGGACAAATTATTCAGTACATGTTAATACAAGTACCGATACAAAAACTGTTTTGCCTACGAATATCAAAGTGTTTTTCGAAAATTCAACACAGGAATGGTCGAGAAAGCATTTGAATTTCTCATGGTTGCATTTTCAATAAAATAAAAATTTATTCTGTACGCCACAGAATTATTTCTCCCAAAAAGTATTGAAATGGTTAGGGAACACCATTTAGTGATCGTATAAAACGTAATATTTTCAACTCCAATATCCAAAGTTGACATAAAATTATGACAAAGATAATAATGATTGTGAATCAAATTCATATCAAAGAATAAATAATTTATATTGACAGCCCTAGCGTCATATACAGTTTCTAAAAGAAGCTTATTTTCCCCTATATTTTAAAGCTGGACATTTTGGACATCTAATATCATCACACATCTAGAAAAATTCTCTCCATTCATTTGGAGATTTTTTTATAAATTCGAAGTTTCATATATACAGGGTGAGTCTTCAAGTTATACATTAATTTTAACCATAGATTAATCTCATTAAATAAAAGACGTTTTTTCTTGACCATTTTTTTTAAATAGGTGTATTTATGTAAGTACAAACCGAATTTTGTCGAATGCTCTGGAAGTCTCCTATAAATCATATTATTTCATTGGTTTGGTGTTTTATCTAATTGAGAATTGTTATCACGTTCTAAAGACAATACATACATATTGCTTGTGACGATAAATATCAGTTTGCAGTTGGCGAATTTATTGGGGTTTCAACCACCTAGAAATAGATAAGATATTTTATATTTTCAAGGACCTATTAACTTTACAACGTTCGAAGGGCCATCTGGCTGTGACGGTCTCCTGAGTTTACGGTTCGAAATATAAGTTTCAATATGATATAACAAAGCAGTTTGTTTGTATTGGGCGTTATTCATTTGGATCCCCAATCGAAGTTTGTTTTTGCGCGCATTTTGTGGGGAACTGCGTGCTATCATTTCGCACAAATGTAATTTTCGAATTTTTCACCTATGTATGTTTTGGTAAAAACAATTTAACAGTTAAACAGCTCCATCTGGGTGTTGCAGTTTCTTTGTCAGTTAGTATATGAAACTGGATCTCTTGTTGCGCAATCATGTACTACAAGAATCCGAAAATTTTATCGATACTTCTGATAAATACGATCTGGAGCACCACGGAAACATGTGAGAGACTCTCAGCTATGAAACTTTCCGACCCATCGCTGTCCAATATCAAATAATCACGGTCAAGAAGGCCATCCTGGCCAGGTTCTTCATTACGAAGTATTGCGAAACTCGACAAGGGCTGTGATACAATCCCGTGAAGTTTTTCAATAAGTAACTTTCTCATTCCACGAGGCTTTTGAAGTTTCCTGTGTTGTCTATTCCGATGTTAAGATCTGCTAACTCAGTTTCGCACCTTTAGTAACACATGGGCTGATAAGTTGCCGGTCTCATGTAGAAAATCCATCTTGTTTGGTCAATTTTGTCCATCGGTATAGTCTCCGTTGTTCGATTTCGAGACCGTTCGAGTGCGGTGGACCTCGTTCATCGATTGGACAAAAAGTTATCCATTTGGTATACGGATGGATCAAAATGAGATGATGGTGCAGGTATTGAGGTGTGTGGGATGAAACTGCCCGTGATACTTCGCAGGGTCCGATGAGAACAATCCCGGGAGTGGTATTGTAGTTCTAAGAACTTGCTCAGCCACGGAGATACTTCCATAATTTACAAGACAACTAACACTAATATAGTTTTAGCGATTTCATGTTCAGAGAAAACTATTCTATCACTCGAAACGGCTTAATTGGCTCCATTGTTAATATTCAATGTCATGGGGATGATTTCGGTCTTCCGCAGATAGGGAATCAAGAAATACGTCCGAATTATCGGTACGAACGCCGTTTTAAACATCGTCTGCACCAGTTCCTAGAATAATAATACAGGTACTTACAATTTTTAAAACATAAATTCTTTAGCAGGGAATCCTTAGAGTTAATATAGATTTGAAACCAACAGTTATCATGGTTCAATGATAAATTGAATCGTATTCAGTTAGCAATGAAATTTTGACAGATATACAGGCTGTTTCTGAATAAGTGGGACGAACTTGAAGGGGTGATTCTGTGATGAAAATTAGGGTGGGTATTTTGTACAAAATTCGTTACGATAACTTGAGAATGGAATGAGATAACGACTTGAAATATTCAGGGTTGATGGCGCATCCCAGTACGACGGTCAAGTTCGTTTATGAACATAATCGGCCCACTAGTTTTCGAGTAATAGTTTTATTTTCAACCAATATGAATCTGAACGAATTTAAACTTATTGAATAGTTGTAGAATATAAATCTTAGCATGTTTGAACAATTATTAAAAACTAGTTTATATGTCACAATAACCTGAGGACGGAGAGAGAAAGCGACTTGAAATTTTCAGGTTAGATTATGCATCTGAATGCGACATTTGAGTTCGTCTGTAAATCAAACAGTTTTGGAGTTATACGCATCTGAAATGTGGTTGTTATTTCCCCAATAACTCGAAAAATATAATACCGATTAAATACAAACATGGTTGTTAGTTGTATAATGCCAACGCGAAAATTCTTGCAAAATTTCGTGAGGATTATATCACTATAAAATTTTTAGTACAATGGTAAATTCGATTAAGAGTCTCCAATACAGGAGAATGGACAATAGACATACGCGCAAAAGCTCCTGACTTCACGTCAGTGCTTGAACCAATTTTTATTACAGAAATTTTTTTGAGCCTGGGAAGTTTTGGGAGAAAACCCGCAAAAAACCATTGAATAATATAAATCAAGTTAGTAAAAATTAGGTACCTCCATCATCACTATTAACGTTTATTGTCATTATCTAATAAAAAGTGATTTTCTGCAGGAATTACAGAGTTTATTGTTGTATTCTAAAACTTGTATATCAAGCATATTAACAAAGACGAAAAATAGATTCTATTTTTTTTTTATTTAATTTAATGAATCTGAAGTAGTGCACACGCGTGATTAATCACCCAGTATATCATAAACGGAAATTAAAAACTGCTGAACGAACAGTGAATTGTGAAAATTAAATGAATTACACATTTTATTATTTTAAGTAATGTATAAACGTACCCGACATTATCATCCAAGACAATGAAATTGCTTAAACGTATCATAATCAAGATTCGGAAACTAACGAGACACTCAAGTTTATTTTCTGCCGTGTAATATAATCAAGAGAGAATAAGGGGGAAACGGAATGAGCATTCTTGAAGAAGAGAACATTTCCAGATATCAAACGGCCGATGCTTTCTCCCTATTTCCTTTAACAAGGCAGAGCAATAGCTTCGAACATTTCTTTCGCATTTAACGACACCGATCGGGTGAATTGGCTCATAGATAACGGCTTCTTCCCTACAATCCGAAGGGAAGACAGGATACTCTATTGAACGCTCCTACATTTTGGGGTTATTCTCCGGATTCCTCCAAATCCGCAATAAAAATTGTTTCCATAAAGTTTATTGCGCCAACCTGGAAAATATTTCTCGCCATCGTTTGGCATCGGCGATGAATTATTTATTGGGTATTCAGATATCGGCTATTCCGGTTAAACGAATCGATTCGCTGAATTATTTAATAAATATTTGTTCAAGCCCTGTGGACAGCAGCTTTGGCGCTCTTGTTCAAACTCTGACAAATCATATCTCCGAAATTATTGGTCTCTGGGAATGATTTAAATGGATAGAAATTAAATACTAACAGACCGATTATCACCAATAACGAACTTATCCGAGATATCCATTCCTCAAATCTACTCTGAAAATTATATCACAAAAAAGGCGATAAACTCAACCCAATTAACTACAGGCCCATTAGTCTTCTTTCCGTTCCTTCCAAAGTAATGGAATCAATAATTGTGGAAGATATGTCAAAATTCCTAACAAAAAACAAAATCATTACGTCGGAGCAACATGGTTTTGTCAAAGGTAAATCCACCACAAGCAATCTTCTACAGTGTAAGAACGATTGGACGACAGCTTACGATAAAAAAAATACCGACAGATATCGTTTATCTTGACTTCGCCAAGGCCTTCGACAGGGTCCCAGTGAGGAGGCTAATGCACAAACTCGACACATTCGGTATTCGGGGCCAACTTAACCTATGGATTGGAAATTATATGACAGACAGAGCTTTCACGGTTAGGGTGGGTCACTCTTTTTCTTCGGACAGACAAGTCACAAGTGGAGTTCCCCAGGGGTCTGTTCTTGGCCCCCACTCCTCTTCGTAATTTATGCAAGTGATCTCGCGCTTCAAATAAAGTCTTGCAAGTCTTTTTATGCCGATGACACTAAGCTGTATGGAAATGCCTTACTTGAACATCAACTCCTTCAAGAGGACCTCAACTCAATTAGTCAGTGGTGTGGGGATTGGCTGTTGCCTCTCAACGTCGACAAATGCGTCGTACTTCATCAGGGAAAGAACAATCCACTCCACACGTACACAATAAACGGTCAATCGTTACGCGTGGTGTCCTCGCATGTGGACTTGGGGGTGATCGTTAACACTGACCTAACTTGGTCCGAACACATAATATCCGAATGCAAGTGCGCCAACACGCTGATCTAACTCATTCGCAAAACGTTCTCGCACTTATCATTTTCAAGTTCCATAAAACTCTACAGGACCTACGTTCGTCCAATATTGGAGTACGCGGGTCTGGTGTGGTGTCCGGTTTTGGTGCGTGATAGGAGCCTGTTGGAGAGTGTTCAGCGTCGAGCTACGCGTCTGACTTTTGGTGAAGTCAGTCCAACCTATCCCGAAAGACTGAGGATGGCACGACTGATGGCTTTTGGCCAACGTCGACTCCGTGGAGACCTCATCATATCTTTCCGAATAGCCAAATTTAATTATGCTAATTTGAGGGAACTTTTTATCTTCAACAATGATTCGCGGTTAAGAGGTCACACTCTCAAATTGAAAAAGGAGAAATTTTCCACAAGACAAAGGCAACATTTTTTGGCGAACCGTGTTTTCGTGACGTGGAATGGCTTGCCCGGCGATGTTGTGAATTCTGTGTCGGTGAATAGTTTTAAAAACAAAATAGACATTTGCTTATTCGGTAAATTGTTTTAGTGCTTATATTAGTTGTTTTTTGGCTTCTTTATGCATGCATTGTATCAATTTGTTAATTTCTTTAGTTTTTAGGCTTACATGGGACTCTGTCCTCAGCCTTCATTTATGTTTAATAATAATAATTTCATTTGGGAAAATTCTTCTCGGTATGGCTGAATAATAATAGAAAAGAGAGCAAATATTCGAAATTTTATCAGAACAATAAGTGACCTTCCTTCCCATTGCCGAACACCCCCACTGCATTTCGACGCGACAGAATCGCACATGAAAAACCAGAATTATTCTTATCATTATGGTTTGATCTGATGAAACGTGAATTTTCCCTATCTGAAAATTTTCATTCGACATCTGAACCATAAAAGCCTCGCTACGAACGCAGATCGACCGTGAAGATACTTGAATTTACGCTCTCATGATAACAGTCTCTATATTTTATGACCTCCATGAAGGAATCAAAAGATTAGCCCTTGTACGGAAATATGAATAATAGATCCATACTGTGGTTCGATGAAAATTCATGAAACCAGCATCGAGGCAATTTTATGTCGAACGGGGGTCAATAAATCGAGAGAATTCCTCCCAGTTATAGATAGAGCCGGTAGAGAACTAGTTCTGGTTTGATATCACCGTTCTGTTGTGGAATTGCGTAAAATTTAGATAGAACGAATTTTTTGTAGATTCCTCTCATCAAATGAAACACCTTTCCATTTCCCAATTTTTCCAGATTTGGTGCAGGTAAAAAATTATAAGCATTTAAATATTTCATAATATGCTAATACACCCCTGCACCTATCTATGAATTATAATTGGTCCCAAGTCGCAGTGGTTAAAGTCGGAGCTACTAGAATTCGGGGATCCACGGTCTAGCTCCAGTGGAGTTGGGAGTGGATTCCAAAAAGGGAACCTAGTAAATGGGCGCCAGGTAAATTTAATTCTCCCAGATACCCCAGCGTAATGTAATAATTCCTAAATTCACCAAAAGAATATTCACGCTAAAAACGAACAATTTATTCCAGTAGCTTACAACCAGGTCTTTAGATTCAATAAAAAAAAAATACTGTGAAACCCTGAATAGGGGGTGGCGGAAATTGTACGTAGATATTTTTCCTTGATTCAAATACGCGTCGCTTGAGCTCAGGCGCATCCATGTTTCTTATCTATGATCATATATGATTACCACAAATATTTCCCCAATTTCCGCTTTACAACAACAATAATTTGTATAATCTAATGATATTCTGTTCAGGTCATATATAGTATGTATAAGATATATTTCGAAGATCTATTTCCTATAACTTGCGTGCTGGCTATCCTTATTCCTGAACGTAGTATCACGTCGATGGTCTCGCAATACTGTCCTCTTTCTTTCGGTGCTCGTAGTCTTCAACCCTCGATTGGATGTCCCACAACATTGTTTACTGACCACCTTGTATATACTCAGGATCTGCAACACTGTGTTGGCTGTCTCACACAACGTTACTTATGGACCACCTTGTATATACTCGAATGCCTCAGTGCTACTCTTCATAACATAAAAACCCTTATTACAGAAAAGAAACCATCAGTGATTACTCTCTGATAAGATATAAATGAGTCTCCCCAATGCATAATAATTTGGTTTATCAGAATATCGACCAGACAAGCTATTCGTTGTTATTCAATATTTATATACTTCGTACATACCCTGATATTTGGGCTTGTCCTGAAGGTATAAGTTTGCTTCAAAACTAAATCTAGCCGTGCCTCCACCAAATAATCCTCCAAGCACACAGCAATGTTCTGGACACAAAAAGATAATTACAACCTGAATTGTTTCTACTAGGAATGACGAGAATAGAACATTTAACACATATCTGTCAAAGTCGCCAAGATCGCTCACGTGGTCAACTTGGATTTGCTAAAGGCTCTTTCGAGACAAGCGAAAGTTACCTGTTATCTTTCCAAATCAAACCAGTGTAACCCTCACTCCTAATTCGATTTTCGAAACTATATCCAACTAAGAAGATTTCAATATTTCTTACGAAGTTTCGAAAATGCGCATTACCTATTGCTCCTCCATAGAATCTCCACAAAATGGACGACCTTATTTCACCGACGCCGACTCTGACAAAATTTTCAGGACGTCACAACGAAACAATATTGCCAATTCATCCAGTCCCTGGAATATAATTCACTATGCCTCGATTGGCAATAATGAGACCCAACCTCAAATTTAATATCAAATCAAACGACAACCTTATCGCAAAGCCTAGTGGTCTAGCGGTTGAAAAACTAGCTAGGGTGCCGGAGTCGCGGGTTCGAATCCCGCTCAGGGCATGGTTGTAATGTCACTATAATCTGTGCACATGGCTCACGCAGAGCACAATAATAGAGAAGCTTTAAGCTTTTAACCTTATCGCAAGCAAACAAAAACAAACCTCTGCCTGGGTTAAAAAAAGGAACGTTACAAACATGAGTCACTTTGTTCGTGAAATAGTCTAATGAAATATCACTCGTATATCTCATAAGTCTGTCTTTTATTTCTCAACTCAACTGAGTTGCTTAGAGAAAAGAGAGGTGTTTTCAAGTAACTCACTTATCGCAAATATTCAATTACTTGGGATATTTATTACTAGTGAAAATCACTTGGATTTGTTGGTTCCTATAGTCACTCTTGAAGCCGTGCACGAGTCTCTATGGACTGAATTAGAATAAATCTTTTGATTTTCGTTTAAGTACTAGTTTAATTTTATCACTGTGATTTTAAATTACGATAATATTCTCAAATAATAGTCTTAGATATGAGTAATAATGTGTTTTGTTCTTTTAATGATCCAATACGTTTACACCCAAAACACAAATTTTCAACAATCTCACGTGAGATTAAGGGGAGAGGGAGGTATTCAGGGAAAATCTTATGACGTCTTACCAGGGTGGGAGAGGGAGTCAAAAAATTCTCAACAATGCTTCACGTAATTCATGTAACTGTTGAATGAACTGTCTGAATACAGAACCAATTGCTGGATTCAATATTGTATAACTATCTAAAAGTTTATCATCTGATTCTCGAAATTCAATGAAATTGTTTATGAAAACTTATTTACTTACTCAAATCCTATGAGATGATTTTTAATAATTTTTATGCAGCATTTTAAAAAAAAAATTCCATAATAAATCGTGTAACTCGAAAACAGTACAATTTTTCAATGTTGCAGTGGTATACTCTTTTTGCAGAATTAATGACAAAATACATAAATGGAGGAATTTCACCGATATCTCCAACCAAAAAGTTTCTGACCATTATGTGCTAGGGTCAGTCTGTTCCTAGAGGTCTTGAAGACTTATGGGGCTGGTGCTGTAAAGAAATCAATACTGATATTTTTATTGATTCGAATTCTAAAAATTACTAGAATCGGTTTAGTCATTTGGAAGTTATCACAAAAAAAATGAATTATGGGAATACCATTTGGAGGAACATCATTTTGCGGAGGGGAGTCGCAGGAAAAGAATTAAAGCCTTCCGGACTCGTCTTTACATAACTTATTCACACTTGAGAAAGAGCCACGTAGAGCCGGGACACGCTGTATACGCTTCAATAACACAATTAATTTGTTAAAATTCACAAAAAAAAATGGTGAATATTTAGCTGACACAGTTCATTAAGTTGAACAGTTTATGGAACTTTGAGATGCAACTTGTCTTCCAGCTTTTGTAAAATTAGTTCAAAAATTTGAGCTGTTGGACAAGTAAGTTAATGTGAAGGACTCATGCCTGTAGTGCAAGAAAACCAGTGAATATTGCTTCTTTAGCTCAAACCCATGTTTGTCCATTCCACGCCGTTCTGTGGAATAAGACGCAAACGACACTGCCCGAAATTAACGAAAAGACTTGGTTCATAAATAAGTCTTATGAAGTTCAGTTAACAGAAGAATTCGAGCCTACCAACAATGAACAACGTCATATCTCTTACTATTTCTATACGTTCCTTCTTTATCATAAAACTATATAAACTAGCAACCTTATATAATACCACATCCTACAGCAAATCCTACAAAACTTCCGGGAATGTCGAAATAATTGCCCCAGATATAGTGTCAATGTGATTCAAACCCCCTCTGAAATACGGTATATAAATTATGAATTATTTATGGGCCATTGAATCAAAGCGTAGACGCAGATATCGAAGATCAAAAGGATACGAGAAGACCGACAAAGCTGGACCTCACGTTTGTGCGCTCGTGGGTTCGCAGCGTTGCCGCTTGGATTTTTTTGTTTCAACCCAATTATTGTCATGGATAGGTAGCTTCTTGAGATTTATTTTTACTGCCTAAAATAAGAAAATTCACGTATTATCTTCGATGATGACTCGCATGCAGAATAAATAGATATCAGGAAAATCGACATAGCGTTAATGTTTGAAATTAAGTGAGTAAGTCACTAACGTTTCACCTCAGAAGATGAGAATATCGTTCCCAAAACACATTTTGGCGCTCTAGTTCCTCGGAACTGTTTGTTGAGTAATCCAACAGCGTGAACTCATTTTAAAAGTTCTTCACTATATTACGAATTGTTCGGTCACTCGGTCCATCATGGTCCATAAGCTTTACAGTCAGTTCAATACCAAAGAAAAATGAATGAATTATCCAATGATATTTATAACTTATAATATGAGGTAAACTATTTGTTTTGGTAAAAAAAAACATTTTGAGAAAACTTTTACAACTGTTGTGAAATTTTTCCAACTGCTTCGAAATTTTTCCAAAAGCTTTGAAATATTTACGACTGCTTTGAAATTATTTCTACTGCTTCGAAATGTTTCCAACTGCCTTAAAATGTTTCCAACTGCTTTGAAAATTTGCCAACTCCGTAAAAAATGGGAGGGGGGGTCATCCTTCCGTTTCCCTTATTCCCAAACCTTACTACAATAATACTAAACTCATTTGCCTTCAAGTTGGCCAGAAAGAACATGAAAATAAACCATAATATTCTGTTTACCAGATGGTACCATGAAAATCACGTAAAATTCTTTCTGTGGCAATCTTAGTTCCTTTATAACGCCTTCGCAAACTGAAATGCATAAAATAACAATTTTATAAATGATTGGTTACGGAGATAACACCGGAACACAACGGCAAATTTCCGAATTTGCCGTCTATAACCCAAGGAACAATAAGTAAAATAGAGAAGCAGTTTCTCGAGTTTGGGTATGTAAGGCAGATTAAAAAAATTGGTTCAAGCACTGACGTGAAGTCAGAAGCTTTTGCGCGTATGTTCTATTGTCCATTCTTCTGTATTGGACACCTTCAATCGAATTTACCATGGTAAATTATTTTGTCCATTCTCCTGAGTGTCCAATACAGGAGAATGGACAACATAATTTACGATAGTAAATTCGATTAAGGGTGTCCAATACAGAAGAATGGACAATAGAACATACGCGCAAAAGCTTCTGACTTCACGTCAGTGCTTGAACCATTTTTTTTTCGTGATTTTTTTAAAATTTTCTAGGGGTACGGTTCTAAAAATTTTTTTTTTCGCCATTTTTTTCAAATTTTCTAGGCGTACGGTTCTTACAAAATTTTAAACACGTCCTTATGTTCATTTTCTACTACTAGTTACCAAGCTTCAATTCGATCGAATATTTATTTTTTGAGTTATCAAGGATATGATATTTCAGGTCCGGGTATAACTCGGAAGCTCATAATCACTTTTTCTCTCAACGGCCATGCCAATCATCAAAATTGCCGCTACTGGTCTACCAAAAATCCTCATTGGCTGAGAGAGGAACACACGCAATTCCCTCAAAAGATTAATGTTTGGCAGGAAATGTTTGAAACCAACTTATCATATGCCCCTTTTTATTGAGGCCAATTTGAATGGCGATAAATATTTAGCACTACCTCAAAATGATGTCGTTCCATCTTTGGCAAATTTATATCCTGATCAAGGAAATCCTCAAGTTCCACGGAATGCGATATGGTTTCAACAGGATGGAGCACCACCACATTACCAATGCAATGTACGGCAGTACCTCGACGCAATAATTCCAAATCGGTGGATAGGAAGGCAAGGAACGATCGAATGGCCAGCGCGATCCCCTGATCTTAACCCATTAGATTTCTTTTTATGGGGATATGTGAAGAGCATTGTGTACGAAACTAAACCCCTTGATTTGAATCACCTAAAAGATCGCATAACGCTTGCTATTAGGTCGATCACTCCTGAGATGTTGAATAATGGTGATTTTTATTTGAGGTTAGGATGTTACCAAGGCGTTCGCGGTGAGCACTAAGGACATCTACTTCATTACCATTCATAATTTCATTGTTATATTGTGATTTACATTTTAATTTTTGTATATTGTTACAAATTTCGCTAATCACTTGATTACACTAACCAAAATAATGAATTTATTCCATTTGGCTTCACCACACTCTATATATATGATCACTGTTATCTTGTTCAAATTGTCACAATTCATTAATTTATTGATTTTTTCAGGAGGGAAATCCTGGGGACAATCCTGTTTGGTAAGTTCGCATGGTCAATTTTACTTCACTTGAACAAATAAACTGTATTAATTCTATCGTTTTAACGTTCAACTGAAAAAATGTGTTTTTCATTAATAATTTATGGCCAACATTATAACTGGGGAAACCTTATCAAATATGAAGATTGAGACAAAAACCCTCTTACTGCAAAAGAATGAACGTCACTGAACATCGATCAAGGTTTCTTAATCGCAGAGTTCGTATGAATTCTCCATAGGTGGCACTAGTGGGGTTTTTTCCCTACCAGTTCTCGACCGATGGAAATGAGTTTCCTAGAACGCCGGCAACTATTTATTCAGTTTGGCTAAGTCACACTGATGATTGATAATAACCATGAAACCCTGGGTCTGTGTCTGCTCCTGAATGATACTTTCCTCTTTGGGGAACAGTGAGCGATGAGGTGATCAGCCCGGCCACGCGAAATATTTGTTGATGGTTAAAATCAACTGCATGCTCCTCGTAATAGCGAAAAACTCTCTTATCACTATTTGAAGTGTCTCTACATTATATAAACTGTTTACCAAGTTTAACCAAATAATTTTGCAAAGTGTCGAAACAATGGGCTGAATTCGGTTTTGGATATTTAATGTAAAACATCCCCCATCTCGTCGATACTCCTTCCTGATATAGTCTAGACAACAAGAGCTTTGTAGGTCAAAATTTTTGCGTATTCTACGAAATTTATGATTGAGGTGTCATTTGATTCGGAATGGCATGTAGATAGTTTTTGAGAAAATGCTAATGACGCTCGCAAAAATTTTAATAGTTATAAACAATTAAGTGAAAAAATAGAAGGGACTTTGGTTTTTTGTCAATATCTCAAAAACTATCTGAGATAATTCAAATTTGAAAAAAGATTCAAGAAGAGGAGGAAATTCCCTGAAAAATCGCAACTCTCGGAACTAGGACCAATATTTATAATTTTGCCAGAGGGTTGAAAATACTCCCGAAAACAGGTACTCCGGCTTACGTAAGCCTCGCCCCTTCGGAACTTTCCTGAATAAATATTATTTAAAATTATTAAAGATGAATATTAAAACATTTTAAAAATTCAGGCGTCTGCAGGATAGATCAATGAACAATAATCCATGCTCCAAAAATGTTTACCCCTATACTATTCAATTAGTTATCCATTACTTAATTACCAATTTTTTGTAGAACTAACATTAACATTGCAAGTGCGATAATTGTTAAACTATTAATCTGACAATTTTTTCCTTTAGTGGAGATATTTTTCCAAGGTCTTGGAATAGGTTCCCGTCTTAAAATTTGAAAAACTGTTAATTTTCGTTTTTTTGTTAACAATTTATTTAAGTGAAAAATTATAAGGCTTCCATTATGTTTCAAAAGAAAATTTTGAATTATATAATGAACAACGCAATGGTTTATAACAATGTATTAAACAATACGAGAGAATAATCATTAAAAATCATTTTTGAGTAGTTTCTGATCAAGAGAAAACGAATCAGTAGTAATATTATAAATTGAAGCTTTATAATTTTTCACTTAAGTAAATTGTTAATAACAAAACGAAAATTAACAATTTTTGAAATTTTCCAAAAGGAATCTATTCTGAGACCTCTGAAAAATAACTATATGAAAGGAAGAAATTCTCAGATTAATAGTTTAACAATTAGCGTACTTGCAATGTTAATGTTCGTGCTACAAAAAATTGTTAATTAACTAATGGATAACAAATTAAAAAACCAGGATAAACCTTTTTGTACCACGGATTATTGTTCATTGATCTATCCTACAGGCGCCCCAATTTTTTCAAGTTTTTATTTTCATATTCAATATGTTTAAATAATATTTATTCATCAAAGGTACGAAGGGGGCGAGGCTTACGCAAGACGGAGTACCCGTTTTCCGGCGTATTTTCAACCATCTAGGAAAATTATATATATTGGCCCTACAGTTCCAGCAGTAAAAACTTTTTTTTAGGAAACTTCCTCTTCTATTCGAATCTTTTTTCAAATTTGAATTATCTCGAATAGTTTTTGAGACGTTGGCGGAAACCTAAATCTCCACTTAATTGTTTATAACTATTGCAATTTTTGCAAGCGGACTTCTCAAAAACTATTTGCATGCCATTCCGAATTGAATGACACCTCAATCATAATTTTCGGAGAATACGCAAAAATTTCGACCTAAAAAGCACTTGTTGACGAGACTAATACAAATACATAATATTATAAATAAGTGTTTTAGGTTGAATCTTCATATTTTGTGCTAGGGTTTCTCCAGTTATTATACGACCAATTATTAATGAAACACCCTGTACATTGAAGAACAGAACGAAATTTTTTTTCGATTATGAATCATGGTGGAGGATCCAGTTCAATATACAAACAGGTTCCTCTGAACATTTGACATCTTTCACTGGTAACGGCAACGTGACACTAATGTGTTTAGCCTGCCTTCATATTATCTTTCTGAATGAATAACGAGATGTTTCCCCCCGGGAATCTGAATATTTAACGCAGGCTTGGAGATAATAATCGATTTTTCACGAATATCCTGTTAACGGTGGGTCCCATACACGTTGAGAATACTTATCACCTAATTTCTACTTCGTATACTGTTGGTAACCAGGAAATTATTCCAGTTTGTAGGATATTTCCAGGTAACACTTTTTATTGCGCGCATGTTCTGGGGAACAGTGTGCTATCAGTTTGCCCAAATGTATGTAATGTTCGATTTTTTGTCGAAAATGGTCTCAAACTATTTGGTCCGACCCACTGATGAAGAATTTGAGGACAAATTTACTTCTGTTATTTATCTCACGATAACAGAGAGATTTAGCCACTTGGGATTTTAGGGCATCTCAGTGCGACATTTGAGTTTGTTAATCGGCTAACGGTTTTGGAGTTATACCTATCTGAAATGTTGTTGTTATTCCCTCAATAACTCAAAAAATACGAAAACCTTTAATTGAGTAATTGAAGAAAGAAGTTCCGACACGTGGACAGTAATCATTAAAGGATACTGTGGGAGGTACACTCCTTATTGAAAGGTTTTTTTCTGGGTTTTCTCTCCCAAACTCTGAAAAATATCTATAAAATAAAAATCAATTATTTTGTGACTAATGTTGCCTAACAAACAACAACGAACAACATCAACGAAGAAACAACTATATCGTAACGTTTCGGAGTCTATATCAGACTCCTTCGTCAGACGCTTTATGAAAATCGTTAGAATCATTTTGTTGAAAGTTATTTTATGAAATTCAAGAATTGTCACATTGACAGTATTTAAAAATCATAGCTAACTTCTGAAAATGATGATTGAAAAAGGCCCATACCTTTGTTTTAAGTAATCATTAAAGGATACTGTGTGAGGTACACTCATTATTGAAAGGTTTTTTTCTGGGTTTTCTCTCCCAAACTCTGAAAAATATCTATAAAATAAAAATCAATTATTTTGTGACTAATGTTGCCTAAAAAACAACAACGAACAACATCAACGAAGAAACAACTATATCGTAACGTTTCGGAGTCTATATCAGACTCCTTCGTCAGACGCTTTATGAAAATCGTAAGAATCATTTTGTTGAAAGTTATTTTGTGACATTCAAGAATTGTCACATTGACAGTATTTAAAAATCATAGCTAACTTCGGAAAAGGATGATTGAAAAAGGCCCATACCTTTGTTTTAAGTAATCATTAAAGGATACTGTGTGAGGTACACTCATTATTGAAAGGTTTTTTTCTGGGTTTTCTCTCCCAAACTCTGAAAAATATCTATAAAATAAAAATCAATTATTTTGTGACTAATGTTGCCTAACAAACAACAACGAACAACATCAACGAAGAAACAACTATATCGTAACGTTTCGGAGTCTATATCAGACTCCTTCGTCAGACGCTTTATGAAAATCGTAAGAATCATTTTGTTGAAAGTTATTTTGTGAAATTCAAGAATTGTCACATTGACAGTATTTAAAAATCATAGCTAACTTCTGAAAAGGATGATTGAAAAAGGCCCATACCTTTGTTTTAAGTAATCATTAAAGGATACTGTGGGAGGTACACTCATTATTGAAAGGCTTTTTTCTGGGTTTTCTCTCACAAACTCTGAAAAATGTCTATAAAATAAAAATCAATTATTTTGTGACTAATGTTGCCTAACAAACAACAACGAACAACATCAACGAAGAAACAACTATATCGTAACGTTTCGGAGTCTATATCAGACCCCTTCGTCAGACGCTTTATGAAAATCGTTAGAATCATTTTGTTGAAAGTTATTTTGTGAAATTCAAGAATTGTCACATTGACAGTATTTAAAAATCATAGCTAACTTCGGAAAAGGATGATTGAAAAAGGCCCATACCTTTGTTTTAAGTAATCATTAAAGGATACTGTGGGAGGTACACTCATTATTGAAAGGTTTTTTTCTGGGTTTTCTCTCCCAAACTCTGAAAAATATCTATAAAATAAAAATCAATTATTTTGTGACTAATGTTGCCTAACAAACAACAACGAACAACATCAACGAAGAAACAACTATATCGTAACGTTTCGGAGTCTATATCAGACTCCTTCGTCAGACGCTTTATGAAAATCGTTAGAATCATTTTGTTGAAAGTTATTTTGTGAAATTCAAGAATTGTCACATTGACAGTATTTAAAAATCATAGCTAACTTCTGAAAAGGATGATTGAAAAAGGCCCATACCTTTGTTTTAAGTAATCATTAAAGGATACTGTGGGAGGTACACTCATTATTGAAAGGCTTTTTTCTGGGTTTTCTCTCACAAACTCTGAAAAATGTCTATAAAATAAAAATCAATTATTTTGTGACTAATGTTGCCTAACAAACAACAACGAACAACATCAACGAAGAAACAACTATATCGTAACGTTTCGGAGTCTATATCAGACTCCTTCGTCAGACGCTTTATGAAAATCGTTAGAATCATTTTGTTGAAAGTTATTTTATGAAATTCAAGAATTGTCACATTGACAGTATTTAAAAATCATAGCTAACTTCTGAAAATGATGATTGAAAAAGGCCCATACCTTTGTTTTAAGTAATCATTAAAGGATACTGTGGGAGGTACACTCATTATTGAAAGGTTTTTTTCTGGGTTTTCTCTCCCAAACTCTGAAAAATATCTATAAAATAAAAATCAATTATTTTGTGACTAATGTTGCCTAAAAAACAACAACGAACAACATCAACGAAGAAACAACTATATCGTAACGTTTCGGAGTCTATATCAGACTCCTTCGTCGGACGCTTTATGAAAATCGTTAGAATCATTTTGTTGAAAGTTATTTTGTGAAATTCAAGAATTGTCACATTGACAGTATTTAAAAATCATAGCTAACTTCTGAAAAGGATGATTGAAAAAGGCCCATACCTTTGTTTTAAGTAATCATTAAAGGATACTGTGGGAGGTACACTCATTATTGAAAGGCTTTTTTCTGGGTTTTCTCTCACAAACTCTGAAAAATGTCTATAAAATAAAAATCAATTATTTTGTGACTAATGTTGCCTAACAAACAACAACGAACAACATCAACGAAGAAACAACTATATCGTAACGTTTCGGAGTCTATATCAGACTCCTTCGTCAGACGCTTTATGAAAATCGTAAGAATCATTTTGTTGAAAGTTATTTTGTGAAATTCAAGAATTGTCACATTGACAGTATTTAAAAATCATAGCTAACTTCTGAAAAGGATGATTGAAAAAGGCCCATACCTTTGTTTTAATTAATCATTAAAGGATACTGTGGGAGGTACACTCATTATTGAAAGGCTTTTTTCTGGGTTTTCTCTCACAAACTCTGAAAAATGTCTATAAAATAAAAATCAATTATTTTGTGACTAATGTTGCCTAACAAACAACAACGAACAACATCAACGAAGAAACAACTATATCGTAACGTTTCGGAGTCTATATCAGACTCCTTCGTCAGACGCTTTATGAAAATCGTTAGAATCATTTTGTTGAAAGTTATTTTGTGAAATTCAAGAATTGTCACATTGACAGTATTTAAAAATCATAGCTAACTTCTGAAAAGGATGATTGAAAAAGGCCCATACCTTTGTTTTAAGTAATCATTAAAGGATACTGTGGGAGGTACACTCATTATTGAAAGGTTTTTTTCTGGGTTTTCTCTCCCAAACTCTGAAAAATATCTATAAAATAAAAATCAATTATTTTGTGACTAATGTTGCCTAACAAACAACAACGAACAACATCAACGAAGAAACAACTATATCGTAACGTTTCGGAGTCTATATCAGACTCCTTCGTCAGACGCTTTATGAAAATCGTTAGAATCATTTTGTTGAAAGTTATTTTGTGAAATTCAAGAATTGTCACATTGACAGTATTTAAAAATCATAGCTAACTTCTGAAAAGGATGATTGAAAAAGGCCCATACCTTTGTTTTAAGTAATCATTAAAGGATACTGTGGGAGGTACACTCATTATTGAAAGGCTTTTTTCTGGGTTTTCTCTCACAAACTCTGAAAAATGTCTATAAAATAAAAATCAATTATTTTGTGACTAATGTTGCCTAACAAACAACAACGAACAACATCAACGAAGAAACAACTATATCGTAACGTTTCGGAGTCTATATCAGACTCCTTCGTCAGACGCTTTATGAAAATCGTTAGAATCATTTTGTTGAAAGTTATTTTATGAAATTCAAGAATTGTCACATTGACAGTATTTAAAAGTCATAGCTAACTTCTGAAAATGATGATTGAAAAAGGCCCATACCTTTGTTTTAAGTAATCATTAAAGGATACTGTGGGAGGTACACTCATTATTGAAAGGTTTTTTTCTGGGTTTTCTCTCCCAAACTCTGAAAAATATCTATAAAATAAAAATCAATTATTTTGTGACTAATGTTGCCTAAAAAACAACAACGAACAACATCAACGAAGAAACAACTATATCGTAACGTTTCGGAGTCTATATCAGACTCCTTCGTCGGACGCTTTATGAAAATCGTTAGAATCATTTTGTTGAAAGTTATTTTGTGAAATTCAAGAATTGTCACATTGACAGTATTTAAAAATCATAGCTAACTTCTGAAAAGGATGATTGAAAAAGGCCCATACCTTTGTTTTAAGTAATCATTAAAGGATACTGTGGGAGGTACACTCATTATTGAAAGGCTTTTTTCTGGGTTTTCTCTCACAAACTCTGAAAAATGTCTATAAAATAAAAATCAATTATTTTGTGACTAATGTTGCCTAACAAACAACAACGAACAACATCAACGAAGAAACAACTATATCGTAACGTTTCGGAGTCTATATCAGACTCCTTCGTCAGACGCTTTATGAAAATCGTAAGAATCATTTTGTTGAAAGTTATTTTGTGAAATTCAAGAATTGTCACATTGACAGTATTTAAAAATCATAGCTAACTTCTGAAAAGGATGATTGAAAAAGGCCCATACCTTTGTTTTAATTAATCATTAAAGGATACTGTGGGAGGTACACTCATTATTGAAAGGCTTTTTTCTGGGTTTTCTCTCACAAACTCTGAAAAATGTCTATAAAATAAAAATCAATTATTTTGTGACTAATGTTGCCTAACAAACAACAACGAACAACATCAACGAAGAAACAACTATATCGTAACGTTTCGGAGTCTATATCAGACTCCTTCGTCAGACGCTTTATGAAAATCGTTAGAATCATTTTGTTGAAAGTTATTTTGTGAAATTCAAGAATTGTCACATTGACAGTATTTAAAAATCATAGCTAACTTCTGAAAAGGATGATTGAAAAAGGCCCATACCTTTGTTTTAAGTAATCATTAAAGGATACTGTGGGAGGTACACTCATTATTGAAAGGTTTTTTTCTGGGTTTTCTCTCCCAAACTCTGAAAAATATCTATAAAATAAAAATCAATTATTTTGTGACTAATGTTGCCTAACAAACAACAACGAACAACATCAACGAAGAAACAACTATATCGTATATGTTTCTGGTACCAGAAACATTCTCACACGGTATAAAGAGCATAAGGGGACACATTCGGAACAATAACATCGATAAATCTAAAATCTGCTGTTAGAAATCACGTTTTAACAACTCAATTACAGAAAATTCCGTTACATTGTTGAAAAATTCCAATAAATTGTACATAGAAACACTTGGAGGCATCGAAATGTATAAGAGAAAAGATATTTTATTCAATAAGGATCTAAACCCTATTAACAAGCCATTATTCTCACTAATCGGTTTACGACTAAGGGTATAATGTTAACCCATACATGAATCTAGAAATTGATAGCACGCTTTAGTAACGCTTCGTCTCTGAAGATAGAAACTTTGTTTCTGAAATATGGGTCAGATGACAAAAACTGTAGTGGCCAAGAGTGTAGTAACTTTTAGTATTTCTTCATGAATTCATACTTTCTTGTTTAAATTCATACATTTTTGTATGAATTCATAGATTTTTGTATGAATCTATACTTTATTGTATGAATTATGGAATAACATTCTACCATGGCCGTTCGTACGTTAATCTCCACCTGAATATCAAATTGGAACTTGTTCGGCTTTGTAGTTTTCGAATTATTTGCAGAATAAAATATAAAGTACCCAAGTTCCGTGTTATCGTGTTTCCGGAGGGGCCGAATTGGATTTGGAGAATTTTCTTTACAAAAATGTTAATCAATTGTCAATCGAGTGCCTATTTATTTCGCGCATATCAACAAGCCTAATTTAAATGATTCATCAACAAATATAGGTGGAAGCCATTCAACAAGTCAGGAACGGCTCATTGTCCAAAATTCTAGCCGATACCTATTTACATAATTTAATAGAATTTTGAGTGATTGATGGTTTGGTTGGCAATGCTGTCGATCGCATGGAATGGAACGGGAGGGCTTGCGTTGCTTCATTAGGTTTTCCGGTAATAACTATCACTTGAACACTCGGAAACATCTATTCACTAGACACAAATAGATTGATATTAATGTACTTATAAATCCGTCCAATGGGACATCGGTTGTATGATTAATGACTTGAGGAAGTTGGTTCATTATATTTTCAACGTATTAAACTTAGGAACCCAGAAAAAATCAATACTTTGTTTTCCGTAAAGGAATACTTCCCAGGTTACAGTTTCGAATTGGACATCCTTCACAGTAATATTAGTTCATGATGTTTAGTTTCTCTTTTTTGCTTGTTCTAGGGAACATTTTGCTCAAAGGTCTGCAATTTTCGTTTTTGGCGCTCTAGTTCCTCGGAACTGAGTGCTTATCAATTTGCCCAAATGTCTGTAATTTTCGAATTTTTGGCTGAAAATGGTCTCAAACGATTTGGTTCGACTCACTGATCAAGAATCTGAGGTCGAAATCGATTCTGTCCGGCCGGTCCGGCTGGCCTGTCCGGCCGGCCCGGTAGGCACGATAACTCTCGAACGAAAGGAGTTAGAGGATTGACATTTGCAAGGTGGGTTTGGAGCGTAAATATCTCAGACAAGTTCGTTAATGGGCAAAATCCATCAAGTGGTTTCAGAGTTATGGTCGATTTTAGTAAAACACATTTTTTATGAATATTTCCGAAACCGATCACTCGATCTATCTGAAATTTAGCATCAAATTGTAGAATCATAACCTTTATACGCATGTGGAGTATTGTATTGACCGGGTTACCGCAAAGTGTCAAAAAAAAATTTCAAAATTTTTTACCATGGTAAATTCGAATTAAGAGTGTCCAATACAGGAGAATGGACAACATAATTTACCAAGGTAAATTCGATTAAGGGTGTCCAATACAGAAGAATGGACAATAGAACATACGTGCAAAAGCTTCTGACTTCACGTCAGTGCTTGAACCAATTTTTTTTTAGTATTTGTAGTGCGAAATCAGATTGTTGAAGTAGCCCTGATCAATTTATCTCCAAAGTTGCGGTTAAAGTAGTCTGAGTTCTTGAAGTGTATGTGGAGAGGGTTGATGAGAATCCATAGCTCATTGCAGCTGATCCCAAGCGAGTTCAATGGGATTCAGGTCTAGCGACCGAAGAGGCAGGGCCAAATGTGGAATACTATGGAATTCCAGAGCTCCATCGACCGTTCTTGCACGATGGTGTGGCACATTTTCGTCCAAAAATAAGAAATTTGACCCAATAGCAGCATGAAACAAAGGAATAATATTGTCAATGACTTGTTATATGTAAATTTGCGCATTCATGGTAGCATCAAGCAATGACAATTCTGTACGTCCATCGAAACTAATGCCTCCCCAAACAGTAACTGTATCACCTCTGAACGGATGAACTTCCTGAACCGCTCTGCGATTTCTGGGCACTAGAGGATGGGTCCATACACGAACACGCTGACTATCCGAAAACCGTCCATATCTTGACTCTTCTGTGAATCATACTGACCTTCATTTATCGTCCCAATTCACGTGCTCATTGGCCCATTTCAATCGATGTCGCAAAAGTCTTCGTGAATTTAGATTTACGTCTAAACACACTGTTGCATGATTCGACAAGTACTCAAAGACTCTCTACGGGGAGACACAGTCAGAAACCAATATTGTGCAGGAGTGGTAGATCTTAGGCGCCTACTTATCGGTCTTTCGGTCACGGGAAACTACGCTTTCACTAACTTGAAAGAATTTCGCAACATCTCTCTGATTACGTCCCACCTCGATCGTACAAATATGTAGTAGGATTGGCGTCATCCGCTTCATCCAAGCTTACGTCAAGGCATTATTGCAAAACAAATTTTCAGATTTTGAATCGAAGTTGATTGTGAGAATGTAAAACAATAACTGATACAAAATTCTTAGAAACGCAAACGACAAGAACTTACCTGAAACTAAAAACTTCATCAACCGAGGAGCAAAAAACCATTCAGATCTAAGAGAATGAACATTTGGTGGACAAGAATCGACATCTTTTGGTAAGGTGACAAAATTTCTGAACTTCCTTAACTCAGTTAACAACTCTGTTGCGTCCCATGAATTCACATTTTGGGAAGCGCTGATTTGCTTTTTAAACAAAGGAGCTCGCTTGCAAAACTTAAATGTTTTGGGTTACCTGGTTTAGTTTACCATGTGTGGTCTCACCCTTGAAATTAATATTTTTCACGAAAAGATAACTGCAAGTAAAATTCCTTGTAAACTTCTACCCTTGTAGAAGTATTTATGACCTATTTCCTGTGAAATATTGATAAAATGCATACAACTAACACATTGCCAAAGCTGTTAGTCTTTTTGTCTAGACTATTCGAAGACTCCTAGTTTGTGAAAGTCATTTATCAGCTTTCGCTGATAGATTATATCCAGACAACTAGTGAAAATGAGTCCAAATGGGGGGAGAAATTCGAGATTTTGATTTTCTAAGATTAAACACGCTAGAAGTTCACTAATTGGTGCATTTAGTATGAATTCCTACTACTTTTACGGAATCGACAAATAAGAGTATTGTTGTAAAATATCTGGGGCGGTTTTAAGATCAAACCCCCAATCATTGTTAATATTTCCCCTTTTTTACCCAGATGAAGGAACCTCCTATATTTCCTTCTATCTGGGCTTTTATATACAATTACACTGTCCAATTTCATTACTATTCTTGATCTGTCGCGGAACAATAACATTGCCTTGTCTTCGTTAGCAACTTAGTAGTCACTTCTTCCCTTTTCATATAGAAGGGAGATTTTATATTGTATCAATAATGCATTGTACAATACTTCGTGCTTGTTATCACATTGTCGATAACAAGAAAATACATTTTGTTGTTGTGTTAAAAGTGCGTTCGAATATTCCACCACTTCCTATCCTCGTAATTGTTATTTTATCACAAGTAACAACTTACGCAGTAATTAACGAGATTACTACTGGTTGCTTAAAGTTAAGTATACGCCCTTACTCATCCCCCTGATAAAACAATCAGGGTGTATAATTCTGGTCCTTCGAAAATGCATTACATCCTGATAAACTCAGGACTCAACATTTGATCCATCGAAACCATAACACCCTGATATACCAATCAATATGCAAAAACCTCTTTTTTGTCATTAACCAAATTTTCTTTGAGGATAATGCCAACCCATATCCTCAATGATGTTGACTTTACGATAGCACTGTGAAACAATCCTCTTCGTTGAAACACCCTGTATAGTGCTAGAGGGGACTGTATCCCCGAATTGATTAAAAAACGCTGAGTATGATGAAATTCGCGTGGCATGCGACATGAAAGACTTCACTCCAATGTAAAAACCCGATTGAAAAGGGAGGTTGCGGTGAAGGGCACTTTTCATAATTTTCGCGACGAGCCCAATTCATCGACCTCCCGATTCCAGGCCTCAATTACCAGCTACAGATTTATATTAATGGATGTATACGGCTAATCAGAGAGATATGGGCGATATGATTAGTGGAGTAGATATATGACGGCATGCATGGCGAACAGGCGAATAGTTATTTGTGGGATATAAATAATTAATCAGCGGACCATCGTCATTCGAATAACGTATGAATCTATTCGTCTGACAACTCTCTAATCATATCGGCAATTAAGTCTATTTGTATTCTACATAAATCTGACCCTTGCTAATAACTCCTTCAATATCAGCGGGATGAACCATTTGTTGTACGTCGAATGACTCGTCCGGCTTATCTTACCCTATCAATATTGAATGCATCAAGCTCGTGGTGTTTGAGGTGGATGCTTCATGTTATTGATCAAACACGAGTACCTGAATTTGTCCACCGAATGTCACACAGTTAGGCTTGTTTCACATGCATACGGTTCCATTCGGTTCGGTTCGTTTTCGGTTTCAACCGAAAACGAATGAAGCCCTTTCTCACATACACGGTTCATATTAGGTTTTATGTTGTCTTCAATTTTTTCGCGACGTCAGATTCATCAGAGTCATTCTAAATTGGAACACAAACATCTTTGTTTCCTGCGTCTTCAATCTATCTTTCTATTTTTAGGAAGTTTTGTCCCACAGCACTGGTTTAGATTTACAGCAGAAATCAGTCGATACACATTTGGTAAACCATCATTTTCCCACACAACGAGACAAAAAACATGTGTAAATATTTATTACTTTATGGTTAAAACCGAAACTAAACTGTGTTTGTGTGAACGCTCCGGTCGTTCTGTATTCCCTACACCCGAATCCAAACCTGATTGAAACCTATTCGTGTCGAGGGAGTATTCGGTGCTGTACGGTTTCTATTCGGTACCGAATCTGAACCGAAGCACCGTTTCACACTTGTCGCCAGCGACCGAATTGAAACCGAAAACGAAACTAACCGAATGGAACCGTATGCACGTGCAACAAGCCTATGGCTTGTTTCACTTGCATACGGTTCCATTCGGTTCGGTTCGTTTTCGGTTTATATTCGGTCAATGGCCACAAGTGTGAAACGAAGCATCGGTTTAGAATCGCTACCGAACAGAAAACGTACAGCAATAGTAAGTTCTTGATTCTTGATCAGTGAGTCAAACCAAATCGTTTAAGACCATTTTCATCGAAAAATTAGAAAATTACAGACATTTGGGCAAATTGATAAGCACTCAGTTCCGAGGAACTAGAGCGCCAAAAAGGAGTTGGAACTTGGAAATTTCTATGCAAAGTAAAACTATGTTACTATGATTTTCAAATACTATCAATGTGACAATTCTCAAATTTCAGAATAACTATCAACAAAATAATTCTGAATATTTTCGTTAAGTGTCTGATGAAGGAGTCTATATAGACTTCGAAACGTTACGATATAGTTGTTTCTTCGTTGATGTTCGATTGATTGCTTCAAATCGAGCAGATATCTTTCAATCTTTTCCAATTTGTTCACATATATAAATACACAGGGTGTCCCAGAACTCGACGTCAAGCCGGAAGCCGGTGATATTACAAGTCATGATAGTTATCAGAAAAATATTTATAAAAAAATCAGGTGAAGTAATTTCAAAATTATAGACATTCAAAGAAAATTAACAAAATCTATACTTTGTGATGGTTATTCAATTCCCATTTCTACAAATCTTAATCATTTGCCAATTTTATATATCTTATGTCATCCTGAATAATGCGTCTGTATATTATTGCCTAAAACTTTCTGATTTTTGCCCCTGTTTGGAACAAAATGTTACTTTTTGCCCAACTAAATATTCAAATCAACAAGTCCAGAGCGTTCCTGCCAATCGGGTCCTTCATAAATGGCTTCGTATAATTATTTTACTTATGCATATATTTCACAAATCAAATAGACCCCAGGGGGTTCATTGATTTGCCGAGAAAGCAAAAGCAGACGCGTTTCTGGCTTCTCTCTCTGCCTTCATCAGTACTCTGTAGCTTCTCAACAAATTCAACTAAACTGACCCGGGTTAAGCTTCTCAGAGCCGGCTTGGTCGATCGTACCTAATCGCCCACGCCACCTATGAGACAAATCACGGAAATCAGCCTCTCCCCACCAGTGAATATTTGAAGCGTGAAATCATATGCCACCATTCACTCGATATTCTTCAAATATTCACTGGTGGGGAGAGGCTGATTTCTGTGTTTTGTCTCATAGGTGGCGTGGGCGATTAGCTATGATCGACCAAGCCGGCTCTGAGAGGCTTAACCCGGGTCAGTTTAGTTGAATTTGTTGAGAAGCTACAGATTACTGATGACGGCAAATCAATGAACCCCCTGGGGTCTATTTGACTTGTGAAATATATGCATAAGTATATTTATTATACGAAGCCATTTATGAAGGACCCGATTGGCAGGAACGCTCTGGACTTGTTGATTTGGTATAACAATTGCTAGTAATTCTTCATCTTTCTCGGCTAGATTTTTTTTCTGCTGAGAATCCCATTTTCGAACCTATTTAGCAGACTGATGTTGGGTTTCACGAAGCTTCGATTAGCTTAATCGTGGATTTAATTCGATGGTTGTATGAAAAATGAACTGCAAATCGACATAGAATCGCGCTAATTCGGCAATTAAGAGCTGTCAAAGCTTTGTGAAACCCAATGTGATGTTTTTGTAGTCTCTTAGCAGGGATCTATCATTTACTCCAGTTATCTTTATTTCACGAATTATCGCCAAAATAGGGTCAGATTCTTGAGACATTAGAGAAGTACTCATCAAAAACTATTCAGTGATAGAATTTCTAAATAATCATCATTGTCATTGATTCACAGCTATTCTTCGCAATGATTTCCATTGAAAAAGCCAACATATGGAGAATACTGTCATATCGCGTTATTTTCAGACGTTCGCGTTCTAAGATATCGATCGACCACGTAGCGTACTCGAGAGAAAATAGCTATCTTCTTGGATATTCATGGTTAGTCCACATCGATAATGATTCCTACTGCTCATGTTGGAAACACTGTTGCGTGATTTCTCAGGATTCAGTTATTACCGTCAAAAGAAATATGATCCAATAATGTTTCGTTTGTTGGAAAGCAATTTGTAATCCGATGTTGTAAAATAATGGTGATAAATCCGAAATTACATTCAATGAAAGTATTTATATAAGGAAGGACTGAAAATGTGATTCAAATATTGTTCAAGATATGACAGGGACTCACACATTCTATCATTTTGTCTTACATTAACTTTTTGGCGCTCTTTTTCCTCGGCACAGAGTGCTTATTAATTTGCCGAAATATCATCAGTATAATACTAATACTATACTATCTGGAATTTTCGAATTTTTGGCTGAAATTGGTCTTAAACGATTTATTTTGACTCACTGATCAAGAATCCGTGGTGGAAATCGATTCTGTCCGGCCGGCCGTCCGTTAACACGATAACTCTCGAACGGAATGGGCTGACAGTTCAAATTGTCAGAGTAGGTCGGGGAGATAAATATCTCACTTGAGTTCGTTATTGGGTAAAATCAGGCAGATGGTTTCGAATTCAATTCTTTTTAAGAGGCAGTTTCATTGTAAAAATCCATCATAATAATTTTCAACTCTAGCAAGCTAATACTTTTGGAGATATGACTTTTCAAAATATCAATAATACATCGTATGTTTTCACAGAATGTGAATTCTATCTGTCTGTGTTCTCTCTGTGTTCACTGTTCATACATGTAATCTTATCTACCTATAACAGACATGTCGAATGTACTTCTATTCTAACAAAGTGTGATTGAATGATAAATGACGAATTATTGGATATTATATTTATATATTTATCTTACCCCTACCCTATATGCCCTTGGATAATCCATATGATGATGGAAATATATAATTTGGGAAGTTTATCAAATTGGGTTCAGAATATCTCCAGTGAAAACAAAACTGGAATATTGACTAAGTTTTAATTGATATAATATAATTTTCAGAGTAGATTTGAGGAATGAATATCTCGGATAAGTTCGTTGTTTAATTTAAATTGAGTTTCTTTTATGATGCAGTGCTATTATCAGAATCCATTGATATCATTCCCAACTCTGAGAAACCAATAATTTCGGAGATGAATGGTCAAAGTTTGAACAAGAGCGCCAAAGCTCCAGTCCACAGGGCTTTCCCAATTTTAATTTCATTATAAATATATAGATATTGAGTTCTCACTAATCCTTTGATGAATATGGAACGTTTCGAACAATTTCAATTGGTAAGAAAACAACTTGGCTTAAGTTTCACAATACAATAATATTTTGTTGACATAATAATGTCGGAATTATTTTTAACATTTTTAAAACAGAAACTAGTTGATCTTCTATTTATGTATTCACAATAAAAGGGATACAAAATGGTTGAACCCATAAAAGCACCCGCCAAAACTATAGAAACAAATTTGATATTTAGTGTCTACAAACATATACAGGAATTTGAGAAATGACCTACATCAATAAAAAGAAAGATTCTTTCACAATACCTCTTGGAAGCAAGCAGGGACATGGAAAAAATATTCAAATTATTAACATATTTAGGTAATCATTAAAGGATAATTTGGGAGGTGAATTCATCACTAAATGGTTCTTTTCTGGGTTTTCGCTCCCAAACTAGGTATCTATGAAATAATTTTTTATTATTTGGTTAATTTAAATAAAATTGCGTTAAAAACACTAGACATTTATCAGAAGTAGTATATAGAATAATGTTGCCTAATAAAAAGGAACGAAACAACATCAACGATATAACAATTATCTTGTAACGTTTCGGAGACTAAATCAGACTCCTTCATCAGACACCAAACGAAAATCTCCAAAATATTTTTTTGTTGACAGTTTTTCTGAAAATTGTTTAACTGACAGACTTTGAAAAAAACATAGTAACACAGTTTCACTTTACATAGAAATTTCCAAGTTTTAAATTTTTCTTCAATAAATTCAATCTAAATTGGTCAATTCCAATTTGGCACTTGCAAAATTGTTTTCTCTGTTCAACAAAGTACTCCTATATCAACTGCTTAACTATGTTCTGAGTTTCTTAATTCTGGTGGTCCTTATATTCCTCCTGTATACGATTCACCACAAATAGAGGAAATAATATATAGACCGTTTCTAAGATTCTGACTTCACGTCAGTGCTTGAACCATTTTTTTTTCGTGATTTTTTTGAAATTTTCTAGGGGTACGGTTCTTAAAACTTTTTTTTTCGTAATTTTTTTCAAGTTTTCTAGGGGTACGGTTCTTACAAATTTTTAAACACATCTTTATGTTGATTTTCTACTACTAGTTGCCAAGCTTCAATTCGATCGAATATTTATTTTTTGAGTTTTCAAGGAAATAATATTCCAGGTGGGTTTAACTCGGAAACCGTTAGACCGATTATACCTAAAATCAAACTCAACTCTCCCATTCGGATACGCAACCTACCCTGAAAATTGCAAGTCCCTATATCCTTTCGTTCGAAAGTTATCGAGGCAACGGTCACCCATCTACTGAACTCACACAAGGCTACTCGAATCTCCAACAATATTTAACCGATCGTGTTAAAACTTCCCAACTAACAAAATAGACCCCTAAAAGAACGAAATGGTTTCATAACTATCGTATTACGCCGCTTGAAAGGATAACATTATTTTTTTAAGCGTCTCAATACGACAATTTGATCATAAAATAGATGGATTTCTATAATGCTGTTGTATATACGTTCTCACAACTCATATCATACGACAAATTTTATAACAGTTGCATAACGTACTATAAAATTCCTATAAAATAATTTTAAAACAGTGTTATACAGATTAGAATACGGTTGCATAGCTATTGTATTACTTATAATAGCGACGTTAAAAGATGGTTATAAAGGAAGCTGTATAAATAGTTGTATTAGAGTTCTTTAAGAAAAGTAATAAGACAGGATACCTAAACAAATTATGAACTGGAGTCCATTAGAACGACGAAAACGGGGAAGACCAAAAATGACTTGGATACAGGGAGTGAGCAAAGCAATGTCTGAAAGAGATCTTAGACCAGGAGATTGGGAGAATAGACAGAGATGGAGACTGGGCACCGCAAGGCGTAGAACGCTGTAGAGCGGATATATATATATATATAATAAGATTGTTGCTTTACGCAGATGTTGAACACTACACAATAGATACAAAACTATTTTATAATCATCTTATAACTAAAACAGTATACTCTCTTATGAAGACCTTATAGAATAAAAATGTGTTTCCAGGAATAAATTTATCTCATGTTCTACGTTATAAAATTATCTACATTTACCTATAAACATATAAACATAACCCAATAGTAATAGAAAAATTACGCGGGTTTTCTAGCCTACAAACATATAAACATAACCCAATAGTTATAGAAAAATTACGCGGGTTTTCTAGCAGTTTTCGGTTACAAAATGAATTCGGCAATATCTGAGTGGAAACGTCTGATTCGTTTCCCAGTTTGTGGGAACAATCGTCAACCCTTTTCTATTATTTTCCTCGGTTTCTATTATCTTGAACATCTTTCAAATATATGAATACCGGTATAAATAAATCCAATTATTTGAGGTAAGTTCACGCTTGGAAAGAATCTGTATAAAGAAATTATTCCAAACACAATATAACTAAATAATTGTTTAGTGTCGCACCGAACGCATGTTAAGCGATACTTCTGTTATATTATGTAGTTTGCCATCGCGCTAAAGGATAACACGGAAATCTAATGTACAGTGTTGCTAGCTTGGCAGTTAGTAGTTATTCCGACATACATAAAATCAGTAGCAATAAATAGGTAGACTTTTTATTTTATTATGATACATCTTGTAGTTCAAGATGTTCTAAATGCACCTACAATGTATGTTTTGCAATTCAATCATTAAAACTCATATATATTTGACACGGATTGTCATAAGGGTTCATTGTAACTTTTAACAGTAATCTTGTGCTAAAGAGAGTTTCGTCATATAAACAAACACAATATTGCGATAGATCCCTTTATTTTTACTAAGAAAACAACTTTTTTTTTAAATAATAACTGAATAATTATCACAAAAAAATCTTGTGTAGCGTACACTTTATGCAAAACAGTGACGTGTACTTTTTACACACAATGTGTTGGACCACTCACTATACTCGTGGTCCAATCCTCATCCTATATATAAATATCTACCTATTATTTCTGTCATAAACAAAATGCTGTGGGAAAATATTTTGAATGTATTATTAAATCTGGCAACAGTTAAAAGTGGTCAAGAATCAAACTGCACCATGATTCCTGAGACTGTTAAAAACAATTTTATGTCGCTGCATTAAACAACATAATAAAACTTTAATATCGTATACAGCTCAGAAGAAAACAGAATCATTGTATAAGGTATCTAATTTGTATTCTACCATATACGCCATATTTATTAAACGTTCGGCTGTTCAGAAACGGCCGCCATTGTGAAAAAATCATATAGAAACGAAAAAGGGGTAAAATAAAAATAGATTTTTTAAAGAAATATGAGATTTTTTCCGCTTTTACAACAGCCACAATACATGCTTTGTTTTAAGTTGAAAATTCAACAAATAAAACATTTTTTTTTATTTTTCATTTTTCAATAATACCAATAAAATGTACGCTAAACTGAGGCGCTTTAATTTTTTACCAACAAAATATATATATATATTGTCAGAAAAGTTAGCTGCGCAAATAAATTTGGCCCCCACAGTAGCGATATAAGTCTTCTATATTTTCAATATGATTAACAGGTCCCATCTTCATCACCCACCGCCATAATAATGCCTGATATTGGATCTTACTCCTCTGTCAAACGCGAACGATTACACATACCTACCTAATAAAATATTGTGATAATTCTATACCGAATTTCAACGGTAGAGAACAAAATTATTGTATTAGCTATTCTGTCTGCATTATAAAATACTTATAAAATACTTTCTTAGTAGTTCTATATGTGGCCGTTAAATGCTCTTAAACCGCAGAATAGGAGTACTGCTATACGATAGTTTTATAGCAGTTCGCAAATACATTGTATAAGTAATCTTGAAGACATACTTATAGGACAGTTATATAGTCATCCTAAAACGGTTGTGTAGTTTACTAAAGGATGTCCTAAAAGAACTGAACAGTTGTGTAAAGTGGGGCCCTTTTTGGTTGTAAAGACATTGTATAGTGGTTTATATCCACATTATAAGATTTTCACGCTTCTATAAGAAATGCTGTATAGCAGTTCTTACAACTTTTATAAAATTATTTTTGCTAGTTGGGTTGAAACTTGACAGTAGAGTTAGGTTCTAAAGGCTCTTGCAAAATTTCAGCAATTTCAGACGAATAGTTACTGATATATGGAATTTTTTTTTTCAATTTCCAATGATTTTTAAAAATTTTCTACAGATACTATCCTCACGAAATTTTGCGAGAATTTTCGCGTTAGCATTCTACAACTAATAACCATGTTTGAATTCAATCGGTTTAGTATTTTTAGAGTTGATGAGGAACAAAAAACAACCAAATTCAGATGGCTATAACTCTAAAACCGTCTGGCCGATTATGCTCACAAACAAACTCAGATGTCGCATTCAGATGCACAAACTAACCTGAAAACTTCAAGCCGCTATCTCTTGCCATTCCCAGGTTATCGTGACAACAACAAAAAATTTTAATAATTTTTTAATAATTTTCTAGCTATACGATTCTCACAAAATTTCACAAACGTGCTTAGGTTTATATTCTACAACTATTCACTAAGTTTCAATTTGATCGGATCTCTATATTGGTTGAAAACTAAATTATTACTCGGAAACCATTGGGCCGATTTTGCCCATTAACGACCTTGTCCGTCGTATTGAAATGCGCCACCTACCCTGAAAATTTCAAGTCGCTAGTTCTTTCCGTTCTCAAGTTATCGTGGCAACGGCCGGATGGACTGAATCAAATTTGACCTCGAATTCTTCATTGGGGAGTCGAACCAAATCGTTTGAGACCATTCGAAAGTTACAGACATTTGGGCAAAATGATACGCGCAATAGATAGTAATGTAGTAGTATAAGCCCTTATCTGTTAATGATTTGTTACTTCATAGTTTAAGTTTTGAGTAATTTGTGAATAGTGGTTTTGGGATTTTTTCCTGTTGTCCCCCCGTCCTTAAATCGAATAAATAAATGAATAAATAATTAAATAAAATTAAATGCCATCGAAAGTACTCGTGATTAGTTAAATTTAATCAGATTAGAGTAATTTAGACGAAACTAGTGGCCAGCAGTCCATATTTTGGGATTCAGATGAGCCAGCAGATCTACCTAGCAATAGATCCACATTTTTCTGGGAGATCTACATTTTTACGGTAGATCTACATTTTTCCGGTAGATCTGCATTTTTCCGTAGATCTACATTTTTTCGGTAGATCTACATTTTTCCAGTAGATCTACATTTTTTCGGTAGATCTACATTTTTCCGGTAGATCTACTTTTTCCGGTAGATCTGCATTTTCCATGAGATCTAAATTTTTTCAGTAGATCAATATAATCGGTAGATCAATTGAACCGGTTTTTCAATGACATCTAACAGGTTCTGTTGTGATTCGTAAACCTAAGGCCTTCCGAAACACAATCACAAAGATTCACCAAAATCGGTATAGCCATTTTTGAGTTCGTGTAAACCGATTGTAGTACCACCTACCGGGGAATATTGTGGATCTGAAACCTACTCAGATACATACACAAAGTTTCATCGAAATTGGTCCAGTCATTCTTGAGTCTTCATAAACCGAATGCAGTGCCACCTAACGGGTTTCTATTGTGACCCTTAGAGCCACTCAAACACGCACACAATGTTTCATCAAAATCGGTCGAGGCACTTCTGAGTTCTTACAGACGGATTGCAGCGCCACCTACCGGGGTGTATTGCGGACCTGACACAACCTCAGATACACACACAAAGTTTCATCGAAATCGGTTCAGCCGTTCTTGAGTTTCTATGAAACGAATACAGCGCCATCTAACGGTTACCTATTGTGACCCTGAGTCACGCCGAAACACACACACACACACAAACTTTCATCAAAATCGGTCAAGTCGTTTCGGAGTTGAAATGTTTTTAGAAACACCCCGTATAGCAGCGGTTATCTTTTCGTAGCAGTTTTACAGTGTTGAGAATTCTCTTTACGATAGATCTCTTGTGGTGACATTTTACTTGAAACACCCTGTATAGCAGCGGTTTTTCATTTTGACCGTTAATTTTCAGCTCAATATTTGAATATTTTGAGTAATTTTAATGCAAAAATCCGTCCGATCGAACGGATATTCTTTATAGATTTCGTGACTTAACGAAAAGATCCAAATCCCAAAATACGTTCACCGGAGAACGCTCCTCTGAGTTTTCCATTGGGTAAAAATGAAAAAATTAATAAGTTAGCTATTTCGGACGCACCGAGGATTCGAACCCGCCGCCCTGCGAGGCTCTGGACTATGAACCCAACGCCTAGTCCGCTCGGCCACCGACGTCTACGTAAAGCGACCCCGATTATGTACCACATAAAGATTTTAAGTACTCGGATGATTTCCGTCTTTCGATTTTCAGAATATCGTCAATCCTGTCGAGCGATCGATCGAAATCGGTTACTCGTTCATATTTCTCGCGGTTTTTCTAGACTATTCGAAGGTTTTCGACCGATTCGGTTCGAAATTCAAATTCGATTTGACATTTCTAATCGCTCGTTCGGACCGAAAACGTCGACCGTGAAGCAGCCGCGTTAAAATTCGCCACAGAAATACGTGAAACGTCAGAATTTCGTCGATTCTCGCAAAAAGTCACATTTTCCTATCGTTCTTCCGGGAAAACGAAAGAGTGAATCGAAAAAAGGGCTCAGCTACGGACTAATTTCGAATCTCGTCTTCGCGTTCCCGCAAATACCGTCGTTCCGAACGCCACCCGTCCTCCGATCTCCTTTCCTTCATTTCGTACCTTTCGCCAAAATCGGCGTTTTTTCGCCTTTTCGCGATTTTTTTAAAAATACACCCCCTTCTTTTCGCTCCGAAAACGCGAAACCCTACGAAACTTCCGTCTTTTTCCTCGCGAAACCCCTCGGAAATTTCCCCCCTCCCCCCTCCTAACGACCGAAAAATCTTCACGTTCGTAGTAACAGTTTCAAAAAAGTTTTTTTGTTCCTTTTCTATAGAACCCATCTTCATTTTAGTAATAGTGACTAGTGGCCAGCAGTCCATATTTTGGGATTCAGATGAGCCAGCAGATCTACCTAGCAATAGATCCACATTTTTCTGGGAGATCTACATTTTTACGGTAGATCTACATTTTTCCGGTAGATCTGCATTTTTCCGTAGATCTACATTTTTTCGGTAGATCTACATTTTTCCAGTAGATCTACATTTTTTCGGTAGATCTACATTTTTCCGGTAGATCTACTTTTTCCGGTAGATCTGCATTTTCCATGAGATCTAAATTTTTTCAGTAGATCAATATAATCGGTAGATCAATTGAACCGGTTTTTCAATGACATCTAACAGGTTCTGTTGTGATTCGTAAACCTAAGGCCTTCCGAAACACAATCACAAAGATTCACCAAAATCGGTATAGCCATTTTTGAGTTCGTGTAAACCGATTGTAGTACCACCTACCGGGGAATATTGTGGATCTGAAACCTACTCAGATACATACACAAAGTTTCATCGAAATCGGTCCAGTCATTCTTGATTCTTCATAAACCGAATGCAGTGCCACCTAACGGGTTTCTATTGTGACCCTTAGAGCCACTCAAACACGCACACAATGTTTCATCAAAATCGGTCGAGGCACTTCTGAGTTCTTACAGACGGATTGCAGCGCCACCTACCGGGGTGTATTGCGGACCTGACACAACCTCAGATACACACACAAAGTTTCATCGAAATCGGTTCAGCCGTTCTTGAGTTTCTATGAAACGAATACAGCGCCATCTAACGGTTACCTATTGTGACCCTGAGACACGCCGAAACACACACACACACACAAACTTTCATCAAAATCGGTCAAGTCGTTTCGGAGTTGAAATGTTTTTAGAAACACCCCGTATAGCAGCGGTTATCTTTTCGTAGCAGTTTTACAGTGTTGAGAATTCTCTTTACGATAGATCTCTTGTGGTGACATTTTACTTGAAACACCCTGTATAGCAGCGGTTTTTCATTTTGACCGTTAATTTTCAGCTCAATATTTGAATATTTTGAGTAATTTTAATGCAAAAATCCGTCCGATCGAACGGATATTCTTTATAGATTTCGTGACTTAACGAAAAGATCCAAATCCCAAAATACGTTCACCGGAGAACGCTCCTCTGAGTTTTCCATTGGGTAAAAATGAAAAAATTAATAAGTTGGCTATTTCGGACGCACCGAGGATTCGAACCCGCCGCCCTGCGGGGCTCTGGACTATGAACCCAACTCCTAGTCCGCTCGGCCACCGACGTCTACGTGAATCGACCCCGATTATGTACCACATAAAGATTTTAAGTACTCGGATGATTTCCGTCTTTCGATTTTCAGAATATCGTCAATCCTGTCGAGCGATCGATCGAAATCGGTTACTCGTTCATATTTCTCGCGGTTTTTCTAGACTATTCGAAGGTTTTCGACCGATTCGGTTCGAAATTCAAATTCGATTTGACATTTCTAATCGCTCGTTCGGACCGAAAACGTCGACCGTGAAGCAGCCGCGTTAAAATTCGCCACAGAAATACGTGAAACGTCAGAATTTCGTCGATTCTCGCAAAAAGTCACATTTTCCTATCGTTCTTCCGGGAAAACGAAAGAGTGAATCGAAAAAAGGGCTCAGCTACGGACTAATTTCGAATCTCGTCTTCGCGTTCCCGCAAATACCGTCGTTCCGAACGCCACCCGTCCTCCGATCTCCTTTCCTTCATTTCGTACCTTTCGCCAAAATCGGCGTTTTTTCGCCTTTTCGCGATTTTTTTAAAAATACACCCCCTTCTTTTCGCTCCGAAAACGCGAAACCCTACGAAACTTCCGCCTTTTTCCTCGCGAAACCCCTCGGAAATTTCCCCCCTCCCCCCCTCCTAACGTCCGAAAAATCTTCACGTTCGTAGTAACATTTTCAAAAAAGTTTTTTTGTTCCTTTTCTATAGAACCCATCTTCATTTTAGTAATAGTGACTATTGTTGGAGGCTTCGATTAGCCAGTAGTTTTTATACATAGGTAAAATTTAATGAAGAAAAAAAATTTTTATTGAGAAAATATTGAAAAAAAAATAAAAAAAAAATTATAAAAATAAAATTTTTTGAAAATTTCAAAATTGAAGAAAAAAAAATTATTAAAAAAATTTGAACTATAAAAAAAATTTAAATCATAAATAAAATGGAATTATAAAAAAGAGAAACACCCTGTATACACATTTCTGCAAAATATATTATGAGAATCCATCCATCCACGGTTCCTATTCAGATAACGCTTTGTTTGTGGCAAAACTCAAATCAATCGCGTAATATTGTGCCGGTAGAAAAATAACACCCTGCATAGTAATGGTTTATTTTCAACGATGTAGGTCCCGAAAGTATATCATTTATAACAATTGAATACAATAGTACGATTTGTCGTGAAAAGCAGCAAGTTGCGATTGACGTTAAAAGAATAACACCCTGTATGGAGTTTTCTGAAAAATATATTATAAGAATCCATCCAAGTTTCCTATTTCAATAACGCTTTGATTGTGGCAAAAATCAAATCAATCGCGTGATATTGTGCCGATAGAAAAAGAACACCCTATATAGTAATGATTTATTTTCAATGATGTAGGTCCCGAAAGCATTTCTTTTACCACGATTGAATACAATAGTACGATTCTTCGTGAAAAGCAGCAAGTTGTGATTGATTGATTAAAAGAAAAACACCCTGTATAGAGATTTCTGAAAATTTTATTATAAGAATCCATCCAAGGTTCCTATTTGAATAACGCTTTGTTTGTGACACAAATCAAATCAATCGCGTAATATTGTGCCGATAGAAAAAGAACACCCTGTATAGTAATGGTTCATTTTCAACGATGTAGGTCCCGAAAGTTTATCTTTTATCATAATTTAATACAATAGTACGATTTGTCGTGAAAAGCAGCAAGTTGCGATTGACGTTAAAAGAAAAATACCCTGTATAGAGATTTCTCAAAAATACATTATAAGAATCCATCCAAGATTCCTATTTAGATAACGGTTTGTTTTTGGCACGAATCAATTCAATTGTGCCGTGAAAAAAAGAACACCCCGTATAGTAATGGTTCATTTTCAACGATATACACAACACAACCCAAAGTTTCATCGAAATTGGTCGAGCCGTTTTAGAGTAACCATAAATCGATCGGGGTGTCCCCTACAGTATGCTATTGTGAATCAGAGACGCGCCGAATCAAAAACACGAAGGTCCCATCGCAATATGTTAGAAGTTTTTGAGTTACTAAAAACCGAATATAGCGTCACGTAGCGAATCGTATTGAGAACCAAAGGCCTTCCGAAACACAATTACAAAGATTCATCATAATCGGTATAGCCATTTTTGGGTTCCTGTGAACCGATTATAGTGCCACCTAGCGGGGAATATTGTGGATCTGAAACCTACTCTCAGATACACACACAAAGTTTCATCGAAATTGTTCCAGTCGTTTTTGAGTTGTTATAAACCGAATTCAGCGCCACCTAACAGGTGCACACAAAGTTTCATCGAAATGGGTAAAGTCGTTTCGGAGTTGACATTTATTTAAAAACACCCTGTATAACAGCGGTTATCTTTTCGTAACGGTTTTACAATGATGAGATAAAAAAAACGATAAATCTCTTGCGGTGATATCTCACTTAAGACCCTGTGTAGCAATGGTTTTTCATTTTCGACGGTTAATTTTCTACTTAAATGGTTGAATATTTTGTGTAATTTCAATGCAACTCATTCAAAATTATACGTTCATTTTTGGATCAAAAATAATCAATGTTGTGTTTCTGTGGTTGCGTAAGGTACCTATTCATATACATACATTCACGGGTGGATAAAAAATAAACAATGCATTGAACGCGGTGGCGTAGGTTCATATTCAAATACATACATTCACAATTGGATCAAAAATATTCAATGCTGTGTCTTTGGTTAAGTAAGGTCCTTGTTCAAATACATACACTCACAGTTGGATCAAAAATAAACAATGCAATGAACGCGGTGGCGTAGGTTCCTATTCAAATACATACAAAAATCCGTCTGATGGAACCATTGATTATTATAGATGTCGTAACTTGACGAAAAGATCCAAATCTCATTTTCGACAGTTAATTATCTGCTTAAAGTTTGAATATTTCGATTAAATTAAAAGAAGAATTTTCAAACAAACGGAAATTCAATATAGATTTCGTAATTTGACGAAAAGATCGATAGCCCATGATGAGTTTACACGGGAATATCACACTCTGAAGGTTTCATTCCATAAAAATGAAAAAAATTATAACGTCAACGATTGCCGGCCTCTCCGAGATTCGAACCGGCTGCCCCGCGATGTAGACCGTTGACCCTAGGAGGCGTCCCTCCCGGCCACTTTCGCTATAGGAAGGAGTAGGAATTATGCTCTACATAAAGGTTTTATAGCACTGGGATGATTTCCGTCCTTCGATTTCCAGAATATCGTCAATTCTGTCAAGCGATCGCTCGAAATTGGCGACTTGTTCATATTTCTCGCAATTTTTCTTGACGATTTCGAGATTTTCGACTAATTCCGTTGGAAGCTCGAATTCTATTTGACAATTCGACCCTCATTCGGACTGAAAACTATGACGTTGAAGGAATCGCGAAAAGATTTCTTACAGAATTACGATACGATTTCTACAACTATATCATTCGAAAATACTCACGTTTCGTAAAAGATTCCAATATTCGACGGAAAGATTAAATTCAGTCGATATCCCATCATACTTCATATCATACAACTGTCAACAACTAAAAAATGTTTCCTTAGAATACATTCGATAGGATTTCGAATTCGTATATAAATGCCTGCAAGTGAAAATCGGTAATATCGTCGATATCGTGCCATGCAATCGGTCGAAATCGGAGACTCTATCATATTTCTTCTTATTTCTAGCAATGTATCTTCACGATTCAAGATTTTCGACAAATTCCGTTCGAAATTCTAATTTTAATTGACATTTATCCCAACTCAATCGCAAAGAAAACGTCGATAAATTCAAACTGACAGTTTCTTTCATCTGTGATCGAAGTAAATCATCCGCGTTTTATCTTCTATAGCAGGACCCGAAGTCGGTCGAGCGAAGCCGAACCGGTCTAAACGTCACATTTCACCGAGGTTTTCAAAATATGTCAAAGTTTGCGATCTTTTTACGGAAAAAGAGAACGTTTTATCAAAAATCGAGATCCGTTACGGACTACCTACGAATCTCGTCTTTCGGACCCCGACGAAATACCTTTTCGAGCGTCGCATCCTCGCCAGATCTCTCCCATACCGATTTGCAAGTTTAGCCAAAAAGGGCGTTTTCGCCCGAATTTACGATTTATTTAAAAATACTCCCCACGTTTTCTCTCGTCGAAGACGGATACCCGGAGAAAATTTCGTCTTTTCTCGTTCCCTTTTCCACCTCGAATCCCCCCTCGCCCCTCGAATAACCTACGAAAAAATCGAAAATATCGACCTCCTCGAGAAAAAAATCTTTTTTGACCTCTCTCTGTGATCCCGAGATCTTGGCGTTAGTAATATAATGTAATAACATAAAATCCGTTGTTAGAGAACATGTCCGAATACGGCTGATTGGTTGATGACAAGATCCGATGATTATATACACGCAATCGGGAATTCATTAATGGAATGTGTTCATTGAATGAATACCTATATAAAGGTTTCCGACGTGCAAGGCAAGTTGCCAAGAAAGATTCGCCCTCATAAAAGCGACCTCTAGTGGTCGGCCACTCACGTTCAATTTATGTTCTATTTGCCATTAATTTTCCCTCTCCAGCATTAAGAATCCAATATCTGACTCTCTCGTAGGGTTAACGAAATGATTTAAGATCAATTTGTGGACCGTTTGAGGAAATATATGTCGACGAAAACTTACCCGTTGTCTGCATTGTAACTAAAATATTTCCGAAAAACTAACCAACGATATTATTTACTTCTTCTACCCACATAGAAGGTATACCGGAAATTGCTTCAATTCAAAGATCACATACTCTCAGCATTGATGACAGAAGCTATACGCAATCAGTTTCCTCACTGATTTTATATTTCAGTTTCAATAGGGGTCAATGTCATATAAATCGAAAGGAATTTTTTGGCGCTCTAGTTCCTCGGAACTGAGTGCTTATCAATTTACCCAAATGTCTGTAATTTTCGAATTTTTCGATGAAAATGGTCTTAAACGTTTTAGTTCGGCTCACTGATCAAGAATCCGTGGTCGAAATCCATTCTGTCCGGCCGGCCGTAGGCACGATAACTCTCGAACGGAATGAGCTAGAGAGTTGAAATTTTCAGAGTAGGTTTGAGGGATAAATATCTCGGCTAAGTTCGTTATTGGGCAAAAGCGGACAGATGGTTTCGGAGTAACAAAAAAAAAATTTTTTTTACAAAACAAATTCCAAATAAAATTTTTTTTAATAAGCAGTTTTATCATAAGAATCCATTCATATCATTTTTTAACTCTAACAAGCTAATACTTTCGGAGATATGATACTTCAAATTTTCAATGTAAATCGTATTTCTACGTTTTCACAGAATGATAGAATTATTATGTGGGTATTCTATGAATTGTTATAATGTCAACTTATTCTCCTGAGAAATGACGTTGTTTCATTCCAGCAATCGTATAAATATGAGAATGATAATATAATATCATACTTTTTGTTGGTTGATATTTTCATGCCGATGGTCAATCCATATGATGATGGGAATGGTAATGGTAAGTTAATAATATTGAGTTCAGAATATCTCCACTAAAAACAAAACTGGAATATTGGTGTATTGGAGTAGATTTGAGGAAAGATATATATTATCGTTCATCATAGAATTGAGGAATGAATGTCTCGGATGAGTTCGTTGTTGGGTAGAATTCGTCTATTGGTTTTGGATTGATAATTCTTGGCACTCTTGTTGAATTTAAATTCTTCTATGATGTTTGAATTCAATTTCTGCTAAGATGAAGTTCTAAATTTCAATAATGAATCGTACTTCTATGTTTTCACTGAATGCTATAATTATTCTATCTAAGCTTTATTATATGATCTGTGTTCATACTCGTACATTTCATCCTGTTCTATAAGAGAGAGTCAAATTCATTTCAGCTATTTTAATTTGGTTTCTTCCATGGTGCAGTTCTCATTCTCAGATTGCTCATTTAATCTAGATAAATGAACTATTATGTGAATTGAATTTCCTTTATGATGCAGTTCTATCATAAGAATAAATTGATATAATTCTCAACTCTGAGAAACCAATACTTTCGGAGATATAATTTGTCTGTCTGAACTAGAGCGCCAGAAAGCTCCTGTCCACAGGGCTTGAACCCATTTTTTGTAGAATAACTATCTAACTCCCGACTGCCATTGTTTTACGTCTAGTAGTCACAGAGTTACATGGCATCGAAATACCTCTCTTAGCTGTCAATATTTTTCTTGAAATGCAAATATCTCCAAAACGACGATAGATTGTCATAGATATTGTTGAATATTCAGATCGTAATTTTCGAAGAGGAATTCAAATGTGAAATAATTGTGGGAAAGTCCTTTGGCAGGAGCTTTGGCGCTCTGGTCAAACTTTGACAAATCATATCTCCAAAAGTGATTTCTCAGAGTTGGGAATTATATAATAATAATAATAATAATTAATAATAATACATTTATTGCAGAGAAATCATACAATTTTTCAGAATACATTAAAGAGAAAAAAAATAGCTGCGAAAGGACTTACGTCAGATAAAAAATGATAAAACTGCATCATAAAATGAAATAATAAATTAAATAAGAATACATTGATATCATTCCCAACTCTGAAAAACATATACTTTCGGAGTTATGAATTGTCAAAGTTTGAACAAGAGCGCCAAAGCTCAAGTCACAGGGCTTTCCCACTTTTTCAATTTGACTTCTGTGCGTCAGTTTTCAAGAATTTTTGTTACTGAATTCAAAACTTTGGTCTATGAATAATCTCATGTTGGATTTACATACATCAGCAAATTATAATTAGAGTGTTCTATGAAATCATATAGAATTATGAGAATGAGAATAATTATTAAAATTTTGAAAAATTATATCTTCGAAAGTATCAGTTTGTTAGAGTTGAGAATGAAATCAGTGGATTCTTATGATAAGACTGCATCTTAAAAAAAATGAATTTAAAATTTGTAATGTAAGAAAAAATATATTTTTTTTTGTTACTCCGAAACCACCTGGCTGATTACGCCCAATAACAAACTCAATCGAGATATTTTTCTTCCAAACCTACTATGAAAATTTCAAATGTCTAGCTCATTCCGTTCGAGAGTTATCGTGTTAACGGTCGGATGGACGGACGGACGGCCGGACAGAATCAATTTTGACTATGGATTGTTGATCAGCGAGTCGAACCAAATCATTTAAGACCATTTTCAGCCAAATATTCGAAAATTACAGATTTTTGGGCAAATTGATAAGCATTCTGTTCCGAGGAACAAGAGCGCCAAATATGAGGGTTGCCATTTAAAATAAGGAAGTTGGTAGCTACTTCCAGTATAAGCGGAACTGTTAGAAAACTGTGTTTGTTTAAAAAAATCGTTTAAGACCATTTTTAGCCAAATATTTTAAAATTACAGATTTTTGGGCAAATTGATAAGCACTCTGTTCCGAGGAACAAGAGCAATTAGTTTATGGTCCAGAACCTCTGTGTTTGATTTTTTTTGAGCGTACCATTTTTACTTTCCCTAATTATCCCTTTAAATGAATGCAGAAAATCCTTGAAGATTGTATGTATTATGCTCAATCTAAAAATAAATTTTTAGGTCATTATAGTTTCCTTATAGATTGGAACACCGATGAAAATAATCTCCAATGCTATCCCGCATTGATCCTCCAAGCTTTTCGAGATCGGTTCACCGTAAGGCTATTGATTGATTGATGATTGTAATAAATTATCTAAGCTTCCCCATATCCATTTATATCGATCAGTTCTGTAACAGGGGATCCTTCACATAAATTCGGTAGAAATAGAGCACACCAGACCACTAGTAACTCTGAGAGAAAAAATTATAACACTCAATAATCCATCAGAATTTCTACTCTTCCTCAAAAATTCCAGATTAATGTCTTGACATAAATGTTAGTTTTTCCAGAAAAAAATAAAATTTTTATAACTAATACTTCGCTTGAAATAGACAATAATTTAATCGACGACCTCAGGGAAACTTGTATAATAAATGTAGCTAATTTATCAATATATATAATATATATTATTATTAATATATATTATATATATTGATAAAGTTCCCCTGAGGTCGTCGATGAAATTATTATCTATTTTAAGCGAATTAATTAATTAATCAATTTTTAGCTAATTCATCAATATACAGGGTGAGTCTTTGACCACTGCATTAATTATAACCAAAGATTCCTCTCATCAAATGAAACACTTTTTTCATTTACCATTTTTCCAGATTCAGCTCAGGTAAAAAGTTACAAGCGTTTAAAGATTTCACAATGTGCTAATACACTCCCGCATATAAATTATCTATGACATTGTTGGCGGACGAGAATAAGGCATGCTAACGTGGTTTACAGCTTGATTCGGGATTCCAACGCTCAGGGACGGATCCATAAAAGTAGTGAAATTTCTGGAGTTTTCCATTTTAAAACATTCAATGAAGAATATCTCGAAAACGGTGCGTTTAAGGAGAAATGATAAAGAATAATATAATGTTCTAAAACGATGGAATATTCTTGAAATGACTCAAGAAAAACTTTATATGCTTTCTTTATGCTAATTTCGTTTAGTTTTATGAATCCACGAGTCCATAACTAGAAAACCAGTAGAAGTAGAAAATAACTAATATTTGGAAAATATGTATCATAGTTATAGGAAAGTTTACGCCAACATTCATTTTATTCGAAAAAAGGATGTCAAAGCTACAAAATAAAAACTGATTTATTTTCAAAATTTCAACAGCCTGTATTTTTTTACCTGGGCTGAATTTGGAAAAATGTTAAATGAAAAAAGTGTTTCATTTGATGAGAGGAATCTTTGGTTAAAATTAATGCAGTGGTCAAAGACTCACCCTGTATATTATATATATTCGTTTGAACTTCGAGCATTAAAATTTGTTTTTTATCTAACAATAAAGCATGTGTATGAAAAAAGTGTTAGCAGACGTAACGGGGTACCATATAATTTGATATATGATACTAGAGCGTAGGAAAAAACCTCAGCAAAAAAAAACCTTCCTGCCCGTTAGTGTTGTGATTTATGAAAATTTAAATTGATAACAAAATATGCTAAATTATTAAATATTGAAGGGCATCTTCTTCTTTACTATCGCTTCTTCCTTCAACAAGCAGAGAAGTTTCTCCAAGGCACCCGAAACTCAATCTGGTAAAGGAAAAGACAAAAGGAGAAAACGAACAAATTGAAAATGGGATGTTCTATATTTTATTAAATAGATTTGAAACTCGCTACCCATTCTAAAAAAGATTAAGAAATATTATGAATAGCCCTAAAACCATTCTTGAATTTATATATGCGACAATTATTGACTAAATGATCTATGGTTTCCTGTGTTTCCCCGCATTCACAACTAGGGCTCTCAACTGAGTTCCATCAGAAAAGTTTGCTTGCAGCGACCATGACCGGTTCTCAGACGATTCAGAATAGAACATATTTTCCTTGGAACATCAAACCCCGGAACTCTATTTGAAGGATCAGAAATTGAATCTTTGTTGAATAAATCGCAAGAAATCCATTCAGACCGCCAAACTTCCTTGTCACTTTTATTCAAATTAAGAAAAGAGTTGGACCATAAAGAGTTTCGTGACTTCAATCTGGGAATCTTATTGTCTGGAATGTAGGAGATAATCGGAAATGAATTCGGGAAATAATGAAATTTATTCCAAGAATTTAAAACAGCAGTCTGCCTGCGGATGTGGGGTGGGACAAAGTTGAAAGAACTGGCAACCAATGAATAGGTATAGATCTAATAGTTTCAGTGATGATCCTCATAGATGAATTCAGCTGTGCATCAATTTTATGAGTATGAGCATTATTAAACCAGATGGGGCAACAATATTCAGCGGCAGAAAAAACCAAGGCTAAGGCTGCCGTTTGAAGAGTAGCTGCATCAGCACACCATGAAGTACCAGCTAATTTCTGCAGAATATTATTTCTTGTTTTTAACTTCAAACGCAAATCATCCAAATGAGCTCTGAAATTCAAAGAGGAATCTAGTTTTACTCGTAGATATTTAGGATAAAAATTATGTCTCAAGAAAGAATAACCGAAAGTTACACTCAATGTTCCATATTTTTAATAATCAAAAATGGCGATACCGTTGTTAATAAATCAACAAGTCCAGAGCGTTCCTGCCAATAGGGTCCTTCATAATGGCTTCGTATAATAAATATACTTATGCATATATTTCACAAGTAAAATAGACCCCAGGGGGTTCATTGATTTGCCGAGAAAGCAAAAGCAGACGCGTTTCTGGCTTCTTGGCCTTCATCAGTACTCTGTAGCTTCTCAACAAATTCAACTAAACTGACCCGGGATAAGCCTCTCGGAGCCGGCTTGGTCGATCATACCTAATCGCCCACGCCACCTATGAGACAAAACACGGAAATCAGCATTTCCCCACCAGTGAATATTTGAATGATTACGCGCTTCAAATATTCACTGGTGGGGAAAGGCTGATTTCCGTGTATTGTCTCATAGGTGGCGTGGGCGATTAGGTATGATCGACCAAGCCGGCTCTGAGAGGCTTAACCCGGGTCAGTTTAGTTGAATTTGTTGAAATTTGTGAAATTTTTTTTTTCATCCCAACTCTAACAATAATTATATCTCGATGAAAATAACTAATTACAACCATTATTTTCATTTTTTGAGGATTTGTTCTTCAGATATCGAAAGGTAGATGATGCTAGAAAAGTAGATGATGTTGAAATTCTATAGATTTAGACATGTGGGTGAATCTCATATTACGAAAATTGTCTTAAATTGAACAGAAAAGGGGTCTGTGTATCCAGAGTTATCGCAGAGAATAAAAGTTATTTATCAGATATTTAGATATTCGTAATTTTAGTAAATGGGTAAAAACTTTTCATAACATCCATGATTGGTGAATATTTCTCTAGAATATTTTGGTTCTGCCTATTTCGCATTTTTCGTTACCCTGGAATCAATTTACGTTCTTTCACGATTGCCTTTTGAACAATCCTGAACTAGTCCAAACTCCCTCTTCCATTTTAAGATCGATTTCATATTTTTATATTTTGTTGTATGATTAAAATGATTAATTTTGATGAGATCTAACTTGTCTAATGTAAAATAAACCCTCTGGTGAAAACATTTCATATAAATGGTCACATAATGCTGAATGGTAAAGCCAAACTGAAAATTCATGATGGAGGATTTTTGAAACAACCAGATTTGCATTACATCTGTGTAATGTTTTTGGCGCTCTAGTTCCTCGGAACTGAGTGCTTATCAATTTGCCCAAATGTCTGTAATTTTCGAATATTTCGATGAAAATGGTCTTAAACGATTTGGTTCGACTCACTGATCAAGAATCCGTGGTCGAAATTCATTCTGTCCGGCCGGTCCGGCCGGCCGGTCCGGCCGGTCCGGCCGGCCGTAGGCACGATAACTCTCGAACGGAATGAGCTAGAGAGTTGAAATTTTCAGAGTAGGTTTGGGGGATAAATATCTCGGCTAAGTTCGTTATTGGGCAAAATCGGACAGATGGTTTCGGAGTAACAAAAAAAAAATTTTTTTTTTACGAAACAAATTCCGAATTAAATTTTTTTTAATAAGAGGTTTTATCATAAGAATCCATTCATATCATTTTTAACTCTAACAAGCTAATACTTTCGGAGATATGATTTTTCAAAATTTCAATAATAAATCGTATTTCAACGTTCACAGAATGATATTATTCTATGTATGAATATGAATTGTCATAATGTCAAATGATGTTCCTGACAGATTATCTAATCAATCGAAGAATTGTGAGCGAAGTGAGAAAAATCTCAGTTGTTTGCTCCGAAATTAGTTTTTCTCAGAAAATTCTTACATTTCGGAACTGAACATGAAGTAAGAGATCTGAGAGTAGTGAGACTGCTTTTCATCCATAGACATAGATATAACTCTCGAACGGAATGAGGTAGGTAGTTGAAATTTTCAGAGTAGTTTAGGGAGATGAATATCTCGGTTAAGTTCGTTATTGGGCAAAATTGGCCAGATTTAATTTGATTTCTTCCATGGTGCTTTTCTCATTCTCATGATTGCTCATTTAATCTTGATAAATAAACTATTATTTGAATTGAATTTCCTTTAGGATGCAGTTCTATCATATGAATACATTGATATAATTCCCAACTCTGAGAAACCGATACTTTCGGAGATATAATTTGTCTGTTTGAACTAGAGCGCCAGAAAGCTCCTGTCCACAGGGCTTGAACCCATTTTTTTAATTCAGTGATGTAAATGTCCAATTTATCAGTTCGATAAATAAAGCCCCGGAATATAAATACACAGCGCTTTGATTGAATTAAAATAATCCACTATTTCATGATTATCTTGTGAAGTGGATTGAACATAGTCGTATTTGAATAAAACTGAATTACGAATTGATGCTTATTGCCATCAGCATTAACATAATATAAAATGTTTTGTTCATGATGTAGATCAAAGTGAATGAGACGATTCGAGCATACAGGGTGAGCGTAAAGTATGGAATAAAAACATTTATCACATGCGCATTTTATGAAATAACGATACACGTTTTATTCCAATGATATTATGATATTATTGTTACTCTTGCGAAAAAAACGATAATTTAATATGAATCAATATGAATACGGTCGATATTTTTGGAGAATTGGAACTCCTCAATCATTTTTGGCGCTCTTGTTCCTCGGAACAGAGTGCTTATCAATTAGCCCAAATGTCTGTAATTTTCGAATTTTTGGCTGAAAATGGTCTTAAACGATTTGGTTCGACTCACTGATCAAGAATCCGTGGTCGAAATCAATTATGTCCGGCCGTCCGTTAAAACGATAACTCTCGAACGAAAGGAGTTAGAGAATTGAAATTTGCAGGGTAGGTTTGGAGCGTAAATATCTCCGACGAGTTCGTTCACGGGTTATATCCACCAAGCGGTTTCGGAGTAATGGCCGTTTTCAGTAAAAACATTTTTCATGAATATTTCCGAAACTGATCATTCGATCTATCTGAAATTTAGCCTCAAATTGTATAATAATGACCTTTATACGCATGCGAAGTTTTGTATTGATCGGGTTGCCGTAAAGTGTAAAAAAAAAATTTTTTTCAATTTTTGAATTTTGTTTCTACAATAACTCTGGGACAGAATGAACTAGACAGTTGAAATTTACAGAGTAGGTTTGGGAGATAAATATCTTGCCTAAGTCTGTTATTGGGAAAAATAGGCCTGATGGTTTCAGAGAAACGAAAAAAAAAATTTTTTTGAACTTACAAATTTCAAATAAATTTTTTTTTGAGATGCATTTTCACCATAAATATACATTGATATAATTTTCAACTCTAAAAATCTAATACTTTTGGAGATATGATTTTTCGAAATTTCAATAATGAATCGTACTTCTAGGTTTTTTTTTAATGATAATTTTTGAAGCTTTTTTTTTAAACGACACTTTTTTTAAATTTAATTTCTTTCACGATGCAGTTCTTCCATAAAAATACATTGACATAGTTCCCAATTCTGAAAAATCAATACTTACGGAGATATAATTTGTCTGTTTGAACAAGAGCGCCAAAAAGCTCCTGTCCACAGGGCTTGTTCTGTTACGTTTTTTTGTTTTTTTTTTAATGCAAGTTGAAGTTTAGATTCAAGTAATTTTTAAATCTTTCTGTAAGTTCGAGTACTCATAACTTTTTTCTAGCTAACATCTGAATAAAGCAATAACTTTATAAGAATATGCCAACATTAAAGATTGAAAAAAAACAGAAATATTGCTTGTTTTACCCATTTTTAATAAGAATTACACTTCAAAGTTAAGAAAGTGGAGAAAAAAGAAAAAAAATATATTTTTTTAAATATCCAGGGGGCCAGGGCCAATTAAATTAGGGCTGAGTAAGTAGCAGAGGACCCCACCTCTCCACCATGTTCGTACGTTCAACGTTCTGCCAAACACCATGTATACAGTATTTTCAGAATGTTGCTAGCAAAAAAATGCTGAAATATTGATCTACATTTGTGAATAAAATATTTTTTCTTGATTTAAGGTTCATAGTAGAGAATGAATGTGTTAAATGAACCATTAAATTATGAAAATAGGATTGTATTTTATTAATATATTTTGAACTATTAAAACAATTTTTTCATCAGCCTATACTTACCTATTCAAATATCAGGAATGAATGGACAATCAGCTATGATTGTCTCTAGCATCTCTCTAGATATTTCGATGATACTTTCCTTAGGTATTTCGAGTTGTGAAAACTATGCACCGAGTGTAAGTTGCAACAACCCATTCCACGAGGTTAAATCATTGCACATTGCTCATTTAATCTCGATAAATTAATTCAATGACAATTTTTGAAGCGTTAAAGCATTGAAGCATTGTAGATTGCTCTTTTTTGGCGCTCTAGTTCCTCGGAACTGAGTGCTTATCAATTTGCCCAAATGTCTGTAATTTTCGAATATTTCGATGAAAATGGTCTTAAACGACTTGGTTCGACTCACTGATCAAGAATCCGTGGTCGAAATTCATTCTGTCCGGCCGGTCCGGCCGGCCGGTCCGGCCGGCCGGTCCGGCCGGTCCGGCCGGTCCGGCCGGCCGTAGGCACGATAACTCTCGAACGGAATGAGCTAGAGAGTTGAAATTTTCAGAGTAGGTTTGGGGGATAAATATCTCGGCTAAGTTCGTTATTGGGCAAAATCGGACAGATGGTTTCGGAGTAACAAAAAAAAAATTTTTTTTTTACGAAACAAATTCCAAATTAAATTTTTTTTAATAAGAGGTTTTATCATAAGAATCCATTCATATCATTTTTAACTCTAACAAGCTAATACTTTCGGAGATATGATTTTTCAAAATTTCAATAATACTCCGTATTTCAACGTTCACAGAATGATATTATTCTATGTATGAATATGAATTGTCATAATGTCAAATGATGTTCCTGACAGATTATCTAATCAATCGAAGAATTGTGAGCGAAGTGAGAAAAATCTCAGTTGTTTGCTCCGAAATTAGTTTTTCTCAGAAAATTCTTACATTTCGGAACTGAACATGAAGTAAGAGATCTGAGAGTAGTGAGACTGCTTTTCATCCATAGACATAGATATAACTCTCGAACGGAATGAGGTAGGTAGTTGAAATTTTCAGAGTAGTTTAGGGAGATGAATATCTCGGTTAAGTTCGTTATTGGGCAAAATTGGCCAGATTTAATTTGATTTCTTCCATGGTGCTTTTCTCATTCTCATGATTGCTCATTTAATCTTGATAAATAAACTATTATTTGAATTGAATTTCCTTTAGGATGCAGTTCTATCATATGAATACATTGATATAATTCCCAACTCTGAGAAACCGATACTTTCGGAGATATAATTTGTCTGTTTGAACTAGAGCGCCAGAAAGCTCCTGTCCACAGGGCTTGAACCCATTTTTTAAAGATAATTTTTGAAGCATTTTTTTTTTGAACGACACTTTTATTAAAATTCCCAAATCTGAGAAACCAATACTTTCAGAGATATGATTTGTCAAAGTTTGAACAAGAGTTCCAAAGCTCCTATCCACAGAGCTTTGCCACTTTTTGGCGCTCTTGTTCTTTGGAACAGAGTGCTTATCAATTTGCCCAAATGTCTGTAATTTTCGAATTTTTCATTGAAAATGGTCTTAAACGATTTGATTCGACTCACTGATCAAGAATCCGTGGTCGAAATTCATTCTGTCCGGCCGGTCCGGCCGGCTGGCTGGCTGGCCGTAGGCACGATAACTCTCGAACGGAGTGAGCTAGACAATTGAAATTTTCTTTGTAGGTTTGGGAGATAAATATCTCGGCTAAGTTCGTTATTGGGCAAAATCGGACATATGGTTTCGGAGTAACAAAAAAAAAATTTTTTTTTACATAACAAATTTCAAATTAAATTTTTTTCAATAGGCAGTTTTACCATAAGAATCCAGTGATATCATTTTTAACTCTAACCAGCTAATACTTTCGGAGATATGATTTTTCAAAATTTCAATAATAAATCTTATTTCTACGTTTTCACAGAATGATATAATTATTCTATGTATGAATTGTTATAATGTCAACTTATTTTCATGAGACATGACATTGTATAATTAATTTCAGCAATCGTAGAATTATGAGAATTATAATATAATATGATATCATACTATTTGTTGGTTGATATTTTCATGCCGATGGTCAATCCATATGATGATGGGAATATGGTAATGGTAAGTTAATAATATTGTGTTCAGAATATCTCCAGTAAAAACAAAACTGGAATATTGGTGTATTGGAGTATGGGAGTGGATTTGAGGAAAGAATATATATTATCGATCATCATAGAATTGAGGAATGAATATCTCGGATGAGTTCCTTGGTGCGTAGAATTTGTCTATTGGTTTTGGATTGATAATTTTTGGCACTCTTGTTGAATTTGAATTCTTCTATGATGTTTGAATTCAATTTCTGCTAAGATGAAGTTCTTTCTTAGAATCCATTGATATATTCCCAACTGTGAGAAACCAATACTTTCGGAGATATAATTTGTCTGTTTGAACAAGAGCGCCAGAAAACTCCTAACCACAGGGCTTGAACAAATTTTTTATAGCGACGAATAAATCGTTTGCGGAAGTGAAATTCAAACTCGTTGAATTTCATGCGACAAACATCACGTATGTCCCATACTCGTCATAGTGAATAACAATTAATCCAATAAAATTTCTTTCAATCATCATGCAGAACACATTTCAATAGCCCAAGTTGGTATGTGGAAATAGACAAAATCGTAATCAAGAAGATTGCACCCAAATTCGCTGTTGCGCCCATAAAAGATTCGATCATAAAACATTTTATGGAATTCCTAATTGAGAGAGTGGATAGGAATTTTCGACCCTGCATTGTTTCTGCTGCTGGGAAAATTGAATTTCGAAAATCGAAGCCTTTGTCGGATAGGAGCAGTTGGGATTGATAAAAGCCGAACTTTTTCAATCGAAATGTTGGATTGACCTAGCCGAAATTAAGTTTTAAATTACCTTTGGAGGGATGAGAAGTTTTCTTTCGAATAAAAGTAGGTAGGTACCCATTTTATATTCGATCCATAATAAATTAAATATTCATTTTTTTCTTCGGGGAGTATGAAACTCAACTTATTTCGCGTTCGAGTACAAGTTTTCCCTCAACTTTTTGGCGCTCTAGTTCCTCGGAACTGAGTACTTATCAATTTGCCCAAATTTCTGTAATTTTCGAATTTTTGGCGTAAAATGGTCTCAAACGATTTGGTTCGACTCACTGATCAAGAATCCGAGGTCGAAATCGATTCTGTCCGGCCGGCCGTAGGCACGATGACTCTCGAACGAAAGGAGTTAGAGGATTGAAATTTGCAAGGTGGGTTTGGAGCGTAAATATCTCGGACAAGTGCGTTAATGGCCAAAATCCATGAAGCGGTTTCGGAGTTATGGCCAATTTATTAAAAACATTTTTTATGAATATTTCCTAAACCGATCACTAGATCTATCAAAATTTAACATCAAATTGTAGAATCATGACCTTTATACGCATGTGAAGTTTTGTATTGACCAGTTTACCGCAAAGTGTCAAAAAAAAATTTGAAAATTCTAATATTTTTTTCTACAATAACTTTTAGTTCAGTCAATCTGGCAAAAATTGAATCGTTCCGATGCAAAAAATACCTAGTGGCTGAATCTTTGTTAATAGTTGGAGAATGATGTTAGAAAAGGGTTTATTGGGTCGGCCACGTTGGACCGTGATGCGTGTTTTGAAAAACTCAAAAAAATTTTGAAATGTATTTATCTCGTGATCTATGCATTTCACAGAAAAATTTATTCAAGAAAAAATGTAGAGGACATCGATATCTACAATTAATCTTATTGGTGCTATGCCGTACAACAAAAAATGCACGCAGTAGGTGGCGCTAAAGTTCCAAAATAAGAGTTTTTCCACTTTTTTGCTATTAAATTTTCTTTTTTCAACTATATTGTAAATGTAAATGTTGTTCCTTTTAATATTACGAACAACTTTTATTCAAACATTTTTTACATACAACTTACCGTTTTGAAGCTACAGCTTGGTGAAGTTTGAAAATTCCATTACAACGATTTCACAAAGTATGAGGACAGCTGTGGTGCATATAACTCACATAGCAACTCACATAGCAACTGAAAATGTAGGTACATTCCTTAGCAGCACTGCGATGTTAACGCAGCGCTGTATTACACTATAACTTTCGAACGGTAAGTTGTATGTAAAAAATGTTTAAATAAAAGTTGTTCGTAATATTAAAAGGAACAACATTTACATTTACAATATAGTTGAAAAAAGAAAATTTAATAGCAAAAAAGTGGAAAAACTCTTATTTTGGAACTTTAGCGCCACCTACTGCGTGCATTTTTTGTTGTACGGCATAGCACCAATAAGATTAATTGTAGATATCGATGTCCTCTACATTTTTTCTTGAATAAATTTTTCTGTGAAATGCATAGATCACGAGATAAATGCATTTCAAATTTTTTTTGAGTTTTTCAAAACACGCATCACGGTCCAACGTGGCCGACCCAATAAACCCTTTTCTAACATCATTCTCCAACCATTAACAAAGATTCAGCCACTAGGTATTTTTTGTACCGTCGAAATGCCAGATTGACTGAACTATTTCGAACGGAATGAGCCAGGATGTTGAAATTTTCAGAGTAGGTTAGGGAGATGAATATCTCGGTTGTGTTCGTTATTGGGCAAAATAGGCCGGATGGTTTCGGAGTAATGAAAAAAAAAATTTTTTTTAAGTAAGAAATTTCAAATTCAATTTTTATTTAAGATGCAGTTTAACCATATAAATCCATTGATATCATTATAAAAAGGAGCTCGCTTGTAAAACGTGAATATTTGTCTATTGAGTTAACTGGGTTTTAGTTTGCCATGTCTTTAGGATGTATTCTCTCACTCTTTTTCATAACCGAAAAATGAGAGTATTGTTGTAACATATTAGGGTGTTTTCAAGATCGAAACCCCAATCATTGTTAATATTTCTCCCGTTTACACAGATGAAGGAACCTCCTAGTTTTCTTCTATCTGGTCTTTTATATACATTTGACACTGAAATAATTGACTAATGCAAATACTACAACGACTATTACTACTTCTCTTAGTGCAAGAGACATCACTTCTATTTCGATCGATCGCGAAACTAATACCTATTTAGTTCTCCCTCCAAATATGTAGTCACTTCTTCCTTGCTATATATTTTCATATAGCAGGAAGATTTTAAATTGTATTATTATTGCATTGTACAATTACTTCGTGCTTGTTACCAAAGTATCGGTAACAAAATATACATTTTGTTGTTGATTTAAAGTGCGTTCAAATCTTTCACCACTTCCTATCCTTGTAATAGTTATGTTATTGCAAGTAACAACTTACGCCATAATCAATTACTGCTGGGTGCTTAAAGTTAAGTATACCCCTTTACTCATCCCCCTGATAAAACAATCAGGGTGTACCATTCTGGTCCTTCGAATTGACATTATCCTGATAAAATAATCAGGACTCAACATTTGATCCTTCGAACCATAACACCCTGATGAAACAATCAAGATACAACACATGGTTTTCATCGATGTTAAGCCCCTTCAAGATTCACCGAAATTGCATGCTTACATGTACGACGAGACCTCGTTCAACCACAGATCTCTCAGAGTTTATCAGGAAAATAATTTGTAACTGCCAGCGAAAGAATGGTTTACATTAGTGACTGCATCAGAAGATGTAACTTCACTTTACATTTGAATCTGTGGAAAACGCTAAGAGTGCTCTCCCAAGTAGATGATTAATTTTCGTGGAAAAATATCAAGACATGGATCGATGCACTTACGCCCCTGATGGATTGTCGAGCGTCCGCGTCATCCGCATCTGCCTGAATTATGCGATTTGTTGCTCGTTTGGATGCAACTCTCCACTTGATATCGAAAAGATGACAAATGTTATATCTAACTGTTTCATTTGGAAGGTGAAGGAAAAGGATGGATTATTAATCTAGGATTTCAATTAGGGCTTCACACGAGAGCGAGATTTTTCTCGTCTCGTCTCGTGTCTCGTCTCGTCCCGCACATACAGCGCAACTCGAGAGTCTCGTTTTTTGTCTCGTCAACTTTCTTTTATTAAGTTTGGAAAATTGGAAAAGGACTACATAGAGATCAATATATTTTACAAAATATCACTTCTTGTGACTATCTGTGAAATATTTCATTGTTTCTTGAAATAATTTTTTCACATTTTTGCGCGTATGTTCTGGGGAACATCGCGTTATCGTTTTGCCCAAATGTCTGTAACTTTCGAATTTTTTTACGAAAACGGTCTCAAACGATTCGGCTCGACTCCCCAATAAAGAATTCAAGATCAAATTTGACTCTGTACGGCCGTCCGGCCGTTGCCACGATAACTTGAGAGCGGTAAGAACTAGCGACTTGAAATGTTCAGGGTAGGTGGCGCATCTTAATACGACGGACAAGTTCGTTAATGGGCATAATCGGCCGAATGGTTTCCGAGTAATAATTTTGTTTTCAACCAATACTAATCCGATCGAATTGAAACTTGGTGACTAGTTCTACAAACCTAAGGACGTTTGTGAAATTTTAGAAGAACCGTATCGCTAGAAAATTGTTCTTAAATATTATTAAAAATTATTAATCATTTCACGATAACCTAAGAACAGAAAGAGATAGTGACTTCAAATTTTCAGGTTACGTTATTGTGAATCCAAGTGCGACATTTGAGTTTTTTCATAGGCATAATCGGCAAAACGGGTTTGGATTTATACCTTTCTGGAATTTGATTGCTATTTCCTCTATAACTCGAAAAATACAAAACCGAACTAATTCAAGTATGGCTATTAGTTATAGAATGCAAACGCGAAAACACTTGTAAAATTTCGTGAGGATCGTATCTCTAGAAAATTTTTAAACAATCATAGAAAATCATTGAAAAAATTTCTATACATCAGAAACTGTTCGTCCGACATCACTGAAATTTTTCGAGCGCCTTCAGAACCTAACTCTACTGCCAAGTTCCAAGTTTGAACACGATCGGATCTATATTGTTGAAGATCCGAGCAGTTCAGTAGCTGGATGGGTGACCGTTGCCTTGATAACTCTCGAACGAAAGGAGATAGGGGCTTGCAATTTTCAGTGTAGGTTGCACATCTGAATGGGAGGGTTAAGTTCGCTGTTGGCCATAATCAGTCCAACGGTTTCGGAGTTATACCCATCTGGAATATTATTTTTTCGATAACTCAAAAAATATGGACTCAATCGAAATGAAGCTTGGTAACTAGTTTTAGAATATCGACATAAGGGCATGTGTGAAATTTTGTGAGAACCGTACTCCCAGAAATTTTTTAAAAAATTACGAAAAAAGAATTGGTTCAAGCACTGACGTGAATACAGAAATTTTTGCGCGTATGTTCTATCGTCCATTCTCCTGTATTGGACACTCTCAAACGAATTTACCATGGTAAATTCGATTACAGATTAAATAGAACATACGCGCAAGACCTCCTGAATTCACGTCAGTGCTTGAACCAATTTTATCCCAGTTCTCTGAATTTATTCTGAATCATTTCTTCTAGGTGTAACACTTCTAACGTCACTGAATATCTTCGATCAGAGTGAACAGTTGAAAACATACATCGGTCTCACCTTCTTCTTGTGTCAATATCGCTGTTATTCCAAGCCAATATCAATCTTATCGCTAATGAAAATCTGGATTGGACTGTATCATGTATCCTCACACATACAATGCATTTCCGGCTTCGGTCCTCGATAAACAGGATCGGAATCGATATTTCAGAAACAGACACTTTCAATTCCTTAATTGGGTATATTTTGCCCCATTTCACCCCCCACGTTATTGTCAATAACTCAAAGTGTTCTAATTAAAATTATTACTCTGCTACACTTGAAATTAATTAACCGAATTCAGTGCTGCACCGACAAGCAGTGGAGGAAGCCCCGACACAAACTTTATTGGTATTTCAATTTCGCGTGAAAACATTTATTTTATGATCTCTGGAAATTAATTGAGAGTTTAAGTGGAGAAGATGGCGCAGTCATGGTATGTTTTGTCATGTTCGAAAGCTCCTCAGTCTGTGTTGAACATCAATTAGTTCGGCAGGATGAAGATTTGTCTAAGTCGAATTTGGAGATTGATTAAGGGGTGATGAGAATTCAAAAATCTTCCCCATCCGTTTATATTAGCATTGCCAATCTATAAACGGAAATGGCAGTTAATATCTTGGACAGTTTTCTGGGTTTTTGAGAATCTAAGCACTTAGAACAGAATTCGATAAATTGTAAAGGAATAATTAATGCCCCGTTCTAAGTTCTACCTATCCACCGATCAAATTGATAATTGTTCGATAATAAATTTAAACTCTCTTTTAAAGTCTCCCGGTTGGCCATGAAAATTTGACACATTTCACCATGTATATTTTGAAAATGTTAGGTTATAGTAATTTTCCTGTCAGATAACTACGCAACGTTGTCCTCTCTACATATAGAGAAATATATAGAGAATCTGAGAAATTCATATACGCTGATGACATTGCCCTTGCATTTCGTCATTCTGATTTCGAAAGTTAGAAAATAATCTCTCTGCAGATTTAGATATTCTGAAAAAGTACCTATTTCAGTGGCGTTTGTGTCCGAATCCGAATAAAACTGAGGTTTCTTGCTTTCATTTGAACAATCACCAAAAATATAGAACATTGAGTGTAACTTTCGGTGATTCTTTCTTGAGACATAATTTTTATCCTAAATATCTAGGTGTGAAACTAGATTCATCTTTGAATTTCAAAGCCCATTTAGATGACTTGCGTCTGAAGTTGAAAACGAGAAATAATATTCTACAGAAATTAGCTGTTACTTCATGGGGTGCTGATGCAGCTACTCTTCGAACGGCAGCCTTAGCCTTGGTTTTTTCTGCCGCTGAATATTGTTGCCCTGTCTGGTTTAATAGTGCTCATACTCAAAAAATTGATGCACAGTTGAATTCATCTATGCGAATCATCACTGGAACTATTAGATCTACACCTATTCATTGATTGCCAGTTCTTTCAAACATTGTCCAGCCCCACATTCGCAGGCAGACTGCTGTTTCAAATTCTTGGAATAAATTTCATTCTTTTCCGAATTCATTTCCGATTATCTCCTACATTCCAGGCAATAAGATTCCGAGATTGAAGTCACGAAACCCTTTATGGTCCAACTGTTTTCTTAATTCGAATAAAAGTGACAAGGAAGTTTGGCGGTCTGAATGGATTTCTTGCAATTTATTCAACAAAGATTTAAGTTCTGATCCTTCAGATAGAGTTCCGGGGTTTGATCTTCCAAGGAGAATATGGTCTATTCTGAATCGTCTAAGAACCGCTCATGGTCGTTGCAACAGCATGCTTTTCAGGTGGAACTCAGTTGAGAGTCCTAGTTGTGAATGCGGGGAAGCAGAGGAAACCATAGATCATTTAGTTAATAATTGTCGCATAATATAGATTCAAAGATGGTTTTAGGGCTATTCATAATGTTTCTGAATCTTTTTTAGAATGGTTAACGAGTTTCAAATCTATTTAATGAAATATAGAATATTCCATTTTAATTTGTTCGTTTTCTCCCTTTGTTTTTTCCTTTTCCAGATTGGGTTTCGCACCTTGGAGAATCTTCTCTGCTTGTTGAAGGAAGAAGCGATAATGAAGAAAAAGATGCCCTTCAATATTTAATATTTCAGCATATTTTGTTAACAAAATCAATTTTCATAAATCACAACACTAACGGGGAGATAGGGTTTTTTTGCTGAGGTTTTTTCCCTAAGCTCTAGTATCATATTATATCAAATTATATGGTACCCCTTTACACTAACCTCTGCTAACACTTCTTTCATACACATGCTTTATTGTTAGATACAAAACAAATTGTAATGCTCAAGTTCAAAAGAATATATATATAATTACGTATTTTTCACAAAGTGAATCTACTTCGGAAGAAAATTTTTCCTCTGTGGGTACTGGAAATATTTCACGTATATAAACTGGTTGGAAGATTCAATTATGCTATTCTTTTGTATGGAAATCAAGAATCAAGTGTTGGAATTTTATTGAAAAATAATGGATAGTCTGTTACTTTGTGATAGTTCATTTGCAAAAAGAATAAAAGTACCTGAAGAACCCGGCAGGAAAACTTCTAAACGAACAGACGTATATATGGAATTCCCCACTTCTCGAAATTCTGTAGAAATAAGCCTACAGAGGATATTTAGATTCCTTGTCACACAACTTGAAATACAGCGGTTTCAAAATGTAGTAGTACTACGAAACCCGAGTCATTCTTATAACTTAATAAAATATAATGATAGGAAACTAAGTAATTTCATTCGAGAGTTCAACAAGTCAGAATGAAGTTTTCCTATTGCAGATTTTGGTTCTGTATAGTACTTCCTGATACCTTATTACCTTGTCTATGCTTCTTCAAATCTGCTTTCGGCATTTTAAATTTCAACGCAAAGAGTTCTTTATTATATTCGAAGCTAATGGTCTGGGATAATATCTTGTCTAAGATTGAAGATTATGTTATGATTATGTTGAGAGTAGAAATTGGCAACGTCTCGGAGAATTATTTTGACCTTGACGATATTTCAGCAGTACCAACCTGCCTCTGTGTTAGTTACAAAAACTTAAATCATGGCCAACCGGGAGACTTTATAAGTGAATGGAGTATATATTCAGTTTTGCACAAGGTCTCTATAAATTATTGTAACATCGTAGTTTATTCTGAAAGCCTCTCATTTTGGCGCTTCATATTCATGCTGTTCATGTTTGCAAAACCACGCCATTTTCTTCTTTGTTTATATTGGTATTATGAATGATGAGTTCTAAGATAAGTGTCACATAGGAGATTACTTTTCCTCCCTTTCCAGTTTAGGCCAAAATATTTTATTATACAAAATAAATTGATTTAGTAGTTGATATAGTTCGCATTAAGCTTGTAGAGAGTGACAATTCAAATACATGAATTATTGGATTTGAGTTTTTATTACAAGTGATTTTGGGTAGGTACATAGCATAATTGTTGTTCTCTGGGTTTACAACAGAACTTGTGATGACCAGAGTGGGGTAATTTGATTGAAAGAATGATGAATGATAAATGATACTGGAATTTTTCTTCGTTAAGGAGTATTCTTTAAGAAAATATCAAGCTGATGAAATCGGGAGTATATAATTATTCATTAGTTGAGATTCCATTCTCTTAAGTAATTCTCAAGAGAGATCATATTATCTATTGACCAGATATGAATAACCTTTTCCCTTGTGTTTCAATGGAAGAATTTTTGAAATCCTATTTAGAATTTTTGAGATGTAAGTACTAATAACTGAATGCGTACTGTTGAATTAATTTTAATGTTCGAATAAGGCAGGTAATAAATCAATACAAATGGGCAGAATAGATTGAATAACTGTATGATAACTTACAGTTTGGGAGTTCGGACATTTGTGAGAATTCTAACAATGACTTCACATCAAATGGTTAGTCATTATTCTCAAGGCATTTATAAATTCTTCTTCGGTTGTTGTAAAATATATTTTTTAACATTTATTTATTTATTTATTATTAACCAAAATATTACATGAACTTTCGAGGTGAACTGGTCACCCGTACAATATTAGATGTAATAGTCCTACAGAAGTAAACTTAGTTACTAGTACATAGGCTGGCCAATCTAAAACTAACTTAATTCTAATAAATCTAAATTACACACTACTAGTCTCATAAACAAGTCGTTTTTGGGCGCATGTTCTAGGGGAACATCGTCCTATCATTTCGTCCAAATGTCTGTAATTTTCGAATTTCGAGCTGAAAATTGGCTAATAGACTAATTCCGGCCGTAGGCACGATAACAGGAGCACCGAAGGTCCTATCGACTTCAAACTTTCAGGGTAGGTTTCTGATCAAAATGCGACGGTTAAGTTCGTTAACGGGCAAAATCGGCCGGACGGTTTAGGAGTTATAGACATTTAAAATTTTGAGGTTATTTCCCTGATATTTCAGGAACTAAAGAAGATGTTGAATCGAAACTTGGTAGTCAGTTCGAGGATATAAACGCGCAACTTTTGGCAAAATTCTGTTATGATCGAAATGTTGATAATTTTAAAAAAAATATTTCTTTTAATTTTTTCGAAAAAAAAATTTTTTTTCCGTGAACTATTCATCAGATTGCAACAAAAACTTGTACTAACGTCAATTGTAGTATTCTGCAACATTGTGCAAAATTTTGGCTCTATACGATTTCAATTTCTGGAGATATAAGACAAAATGTGTCAAATTTCCTGGGTCTCTCTCAGTATTTTCATCGATTATTCTATGAACTCTTTGAATTCCACCGAAAACAAATTCAAAGACATAAACATAAAGAATCAAGTCATAGTTTAGACGTCGAAAGAAGGACGATGTTGATCGACTTGAAAAGGTACCTATTTCAAGAAATGCAATAATGAAATGCTTAAATAAAGCATTCTACACGAGTGTGCAAAATTTCAGTTCGATACGATCTCAATTCCAGAAGATATTGCTTAAAATTCACATTCCAGCGTGTTTTGACGTTCTATGGTCACAGAAAAGCGTCACAAAAATCTATTTACCTCATTTGACGGCTGTTTGTCAAATCAATTAATTCCAATAATTGATGTCAGATTTCCTACATACCAAGTTCAAACACATTTTATTATATGGAAAACACTTATTATGATCACATTCTACAGGAATTGATACTAAATAGAAGCTAGATGAAGATTATTGTAATGGAAAATTTGTGTTCCAGAATAATATTAAGGTATTCAACATGATACTGCTTTTTTTCTTTACTGGTCAGTACGGGCCACAAGGAAGATGAACATGCGCCCAATAGCTCCTGTCCACAGGGCTTGAACCAATTTTTTTTAAATAATAACGAGAATACCAACAAATATTTTCCTATTATGAAACTTTTCAATTTCTTCTTTATTTTTGATCTATCTGTCCTCAACAGTTTAAGACTATCTGTTAATGTGTTGAACACTTTTATAGCAACATAATAACTATTTTTCGTACCTATTCGTTCGTTTATTCTTGGTAACTGTAGGCTCTTATTCCTTGTATTGCTTCTAGAATTTTTGTACTTATCTTTTAACCCAAGATAATGTAATGATACTGCTTCTAAATGAAAGAGTTGGCGTGGAGTAAGAGTATTGTAATGCGTCTGAGTATTATTCTTATTTATTATTTTTCGTATTTTTTTTTAGTTCTTTGAATAAATTTTATGTTATTATCATAAGCTCCGCCCCAGGCAACTATTCCATAGTTCATTAGACTCTGAAAAAATGCATGATGAATTACCATCAAAGCATCAGATGCCATAAACTTTTTAATTTTGGCAAAGATAAAAATCAGGTGGGCAAATATTTTTGCAGCACATTGTTGTTGATAATTGGGGGTCCTCAATATTATCGTATAGTGTACTTTGAAAACCTCATCTCTCAGATATGCAAAAATGAAGTCCAGGGCAGTCTGGAGGGCGTGTTGGAAAAGAAGACGGGAGTCCTCTCTGCAGATAGCTTAGATTTGCAGAAGTAGTGTCGGCAGTTGCCCCATCTTGTTGAAAATATCCCAACTGTATTTCTTCGTCATCTAGTTGGTTTATGAATGGCTGCAGAATTATTCTTTTGCACCTTTTACCATTAATGGTATCATGAAAGAAAACTGGGCCATATATTCTACGATGAGGAACTTCTTACCACACACCAACTTTTTGCGATTGCAATGGAGTCAATAAAACTCAGGGATCCCCAGATGTCCAAAATCTGTAGTTTTGAGAATTTACATAACCCGATAAGTGAAACAAAGCCTCATCACAAAAAAGAGCAAACTACCGATGCTACAGTAACTGCTACCAATAAATATTCCATTACTGGTAGCAGTAGCATCGTTATTTTGCAAGGGACAAATTCAGTTTTTGTTTTAATACTTTGTGACAAGTACTCAAGGGGACACCAGACTGTGAAGATAAATTATTCAGGGAAATTCAAGGATTTTGTTCAACTCGTGTTCTTCATCAACTTCTTGAGTAAATTGAGGTCATCCTGTCGATTTTCCCTTGTTCACGTTTCCAGTCTGCATGAATCTGTTTATAACACATCTGAAGTGGGCTTTCAGAGAAGATTCTAGAATTTGAACATAAGGATATTTCGCCCGATATTCATTTTTTCAGGCCTCTATAGTGTAAATCCATTCAACATTGATTGATGTACCATTTCGGTAAAGAAAATCACAATGAATGTGTTTCGTTCTAAACAATAAGTCATTATAGATTTAAATAATTCGGAAATTGAATTAACACGAATTTTAAGAAGAAACTTGGCTGACAGTTTAGAAATTCTATGATATATTCAGAACACAAAAAGTGAGAGGTGACAAATATAAATCGAAAGCCACCTTCTATAAAAATTAAAATCATTTATAAAGACCCTGTACCTATTTCGTTTAATCACTGGCAATGTTTGTCGAAAATCACCTGCCAATTGAATCATCGCACCACAAAATCGGATTTTTAAATTCCGTGGTCAATTGCGTCCACGGATTTTTTGTATGCCACCGCCGTCATCCCAAACGATCAATTTGCATTGCTGCAACACTTTGGCCGTCGCAGAATTTCTCGAAAGGCTGCAAGTTGGAGTTTCATTAGCTTGCATCTTCAACGGAAACTTAAGTGCTGAATGAGCTGTTCGGCCAGCTTCTAACAACGTTGCTGCAATACCTGCAAGTGTAAGTGCAATTCCCTTTTGTCAGGATCATATGAGAGAGAGAGAGAGAGATGCCTTATAAATATCTGTGTTGCCTGATGGGGCGTTACACATCTCGCTGCAAATTGGCGAAGGCGCCAGGTATGATATCGTAGGTTTATTGAGTGTTTAATCCACGCTTTATCCACGACGACTGATTAATTCTCAAATAAAACAAATGAATATTAATAAATAATCGTTTATATCCAATAATTGTTTAAATCCAATTCACCCCTCATATGGATTGTTTCCATGGATAGGGCTTCACGCGAGAGCAAGATTTTTCTCGTCTCTCTCGTTCTCGCCTCGTAAAAGCGAGACGAGACGAGACGTTTTCAAAAATATTATAGGCGATACCGAGACCACATACAGCGCAACACGAGAGTCTCGTTTTTGGTCTCGTTAAATTTTTTGTATGAAGTTTTATATAGGTACGACTCGATATTTTTCAACACCCACAGAAAACAATTGAATATGAAGAGTTTCCACTACAATCACCAAAATATTTTGTCTATATTATGCATCGATCGTTCTAGAAATACACGATTTTTTAGAAGATCATTAATTCATTAGGACGTTGTGATAATTGAGATTATATTTCAAGAAAAAATAGAATTCACAACCATAAAAACGGATGCCATTATGAATTCAATACTTAACGGACAACTTTTATTTCCCCTAAATCCCAAGGCTTTGAAAATTTCGACTCTATCTGAATATCTGGAGAAATTTATTCTCTTGTGCTCCTTGTATAGTCAAGTTGTGAACAATTATTGTATACATCTGTGGAACTACGTATAATAAAACTGGTAAATAAATGAAGCTATTCAATGTTTCGAAAAGTGTTATGAGGAATACCCCAAGAACACTCTCCATAATCTACCCACTGGGAAGGTTTTCTTCGAAAACTATACCAAATTGTTCAATTCTAATAAAAAATGTATCGACATCGATAGCCCATTTAAATCATCAACAAAACATCCGAAATATTGGAAAGCTGAGTTTGAAGAATATTTACTGTTAGAAAGAGCAAATAGGAATCAAAATATTCTACAGTGGTGGAGAGTGATGAAAAAGTTCTTCCTACACTTTCCAAGATGGCCGATGATTTATTAATGGCTACATCCGTACCTGTTGAAAGATTATTTTCCACAGCAGGTATGATCATGGCAAAAACAAGTAATTGATAAATGATGTGATGCAAGCGTGATTATGTGTGAATTCTTGGTCATCCAGTAATTTAAGAGTTGGAATTATCAGTGTTTAAAATTAAAAATAATATTTAATTGTACATGTACAAATTTTTTTTGTACAAGAGCATAATGAATATAGCTTTACAAATTTATTCATTATTGTATACTATTTCGTTAATATATTATAATATTTATTATCGTCATTCCGAATTAAGCGAGACGAGACGAGACAACTGATAACGAGACGAGAACGAGACTTAATTTTTTGGGAATTGGCGAGAGCGAGACGGATTCTGTGGAGAAAAATAATGACTTTTAAATTCAAAAATTTCCGAATTTTTTTTTTAATTTAAGAGCATAACCATGTTAGAAAACTATCACTATTTTTCAACACAGAATCCAACGCAATCATAAAAAAGTAGGGTTCCAATTTGAAAACCGGATGTTATGGCCAATTTTTGATCACAATTTTCGACACAAAATTTGAAACACCCTGTGATGATATTTCTGAAATTCAAAAGATGCATGACCTTTCCACATTCTTCCTCTTCGCTGTTGTAAGAACGGTTCACGCACAGGATGTTTGAAATAAGAATAATGTACATAATACTGACTAAACATATTTGACTTCTTTTCCGGTTTTTTTCGATATTTTGAAAACTATTCGAATGAATACAATGGTTTTGACAGAAATGTATTCAGCATTGAATACTTGATCATACCAGGAATGCAAAACTTGTAAAAATATTTTTCATCAAATTTATTTTCACTCCCTGTGTAACCGGAAGTGCTTGGGCTTCGAAAATATTTTAGCTCTGTAGAGAATTCCAAGCAATATCATAATTCCAATTTTCAGATTTCAAACATGTCCAGTTCTCCAGAAACGTCTAATAGGAACTCGAACTTGGGACACCCTGTATGTTTCTATAATTTCTGATGATTATTATAGATTGGTTGGTATTATTTCAAGTATTCATTCACAGAAACTGAGATTCTAGTGCAATACTTACTTATGTATCGAAAAGATATATTATTGTGAATGATAGGTATCTCAAACATTTATGTTTCTTAGTTGTTTAATGAATAATATTATATCTTTCAACCTAAACCTCGTTCAAAGTATCCCGGTTCCTTCCAGCTCCAATTTCCTGATTGCAGGGTATTAGAATTGATGATATTCGTTCTAGTCACGAATCTCGTGAGATTTTTCCATTCATCGGTTCTTCCTTGTTAAAAGCATTTTTATGGTAACTTTCACTTACATCTTCGTGCTCTCTGATCGTTGCAATTCGAATCAGAGGTTGTCGCTATGGCATGTATATGTATACCTATGTGCCTCACAGGGTGAGTCTTAAAGTTTTACATTCATTTCAACCATAGATTCCTCTAATTAAATGAAACACTTTTTTCATTTACCATTTTCCCAAATTCAGCTCAGGTAAAAAGTTATAGTCGTTTATAATGATTTCACAATGTGCTAATACACTTCTGCATATGAATTATCTATGAAATTAATCGTGGACAAGAAAATGGTATGGTAACGTGGTTGATGCGGGATTCCAAAGCTCAGGGGTGGATCCCTAAAAGTAGTGAAATTTCTGTAGTTTCCAATTTTATAACATTCAATGAAGAATATCTCGAAAACGGTGAGTTTGAGGAAAAATGATGAAGAGTCATTTGATGTTATAAAATGATTGAATATCCCTCAAATGATTTAAAAAAATTGAATCTGCTTTCTTCATGCTAATTTCGTTTAGTTTTAGGAATCTACGAGTCTATAACTAGAAAACCAGTAAAAGTAGGAAAAAACTAATATTTGGAAAATGTATATCATAGCTATAGAAAACTTCACACCAACATTCATTTTATTCGGAAAAAGGATGTCAAAGCTACAACATAAAAACAGTTTTTTTTTCGAAATTTCAACAGCCTGTATCTTTGTACCTGAACCGAATTTGGAAAAATGGTAAATAAAAAAAGTGTTTAATTTGATGATAAGAAGCTATGGTTAAAATTAATGTACAACTTAAAGACTCACCCTGTATAGTTCATAGGATATAGGCTATACAGGATGTCCCGGCACTACGTGACCCTTTCTCAGGTGTAAATAAATTAATCATGAAAGGGTGCTTTGGGAGGTACATTATTAGATGGCTTTTTTTGGGTTTTCTCTCCCAAACTCTGAAAAATATCTGTCAAATAAAAATTTATTATTATGTGAATTGCTTCTGCGTAAGAAATACAAAATATTGGTCAGAAGCAATTAATCGAACAATGTTGCCTAACAAACAATAACGACACAACATCATTTATGAAACAACTAATTTTCGGCAGATACTTAACGAAAGTCTTCAGAATTATTTTTTGTTGGTATAGCTATTCTGAAATTCGAGAATTGTCCAAAAAGGCCCATACCTTTGTTTTAAATAATTATTAAAGGATACTGTGGTAGGTGCATTCATTATTAAATGGCTTCTTTCAGGGCTACCTCTCCCAAACTCTGAAAAATATCTGTAAATAAATCGTAACGTTTCGGAGTCTAAATCAGACTCCTTCATCAGACACTTAACGAAATTCTTCAGAATAATTCTTTGTTTATATAACTATTCTGAAATTCAAGTCAGGAATTTCCAGAAAAAATTTCCCACGACGCCCCCTGCGGATATATGTGTCACCAAATGGTACTACCATGATTCAGCTTTTTCGTGATGACTTCGAGTAAGGAATGTCAAAAAAAAATTTCCTACGACGCCCCCCAGCGAAGATATGTGCCTCCAATATTTGTGATAACTTCCAAACGACTCAACAGATTCTGGAAATTTTTCGAATTAGATTCAATAAGAATATCCACATAAGTCTTCAAGACAGCCAGGGACAGAGTGACCCTAGCACTTAATGGTGAAAAACTTTTTTTTGGTTGGAGAAATCGGTAAATTAGTCCATTTATTTATTTTATCATTAATTCTGCAAAAATATGGTAGACCAATAGGTGCAACATTGAAAAAATGCACCATTTCCGAGTTTTTATGATTGAATATCAAAATATTTGTATCACATAAATGAACAATCACAAAAAGAGAAGTTTCATTAACCATATATACATGCGCGTAAAAGTACTCCTTTGCTTCGATAGACGAAAAATTCAGGGCAAAGCAATTTTCAATTATACATTCGAGAGTGTCCAATTCAGGAGAATGAACAATACAACATGCGCGCAAAATCTCTAGACTTCACATCAGTTTTTGAACCTTTTTTCCTCATTTTTTTAAATATTTCTAGGGGTACGATTCTTACTAAGTTTAATACACGTCTTTAGGTAGATATTCTACGACTAGTTACCAAGCTTCAATTCCATAGTTTCTATTTTTTTGAGTTATCGAGGAAAAAATATTCCAGTTGTAATAACTCTGAAACTAGGCCAATTATGCCCAAAAACGAACGTAACTCTCCCATTCGGATGCGCAACCTACCCTGAAAAGTCCCTATCTCCTTTCGTTCGAAAGTTATCGAGGCAACGGTGACCCATCCAGCTACTGAACTTCCACAAGGCTGCTCAGATCTTCAACAATATAGAATTGATCATTTTTAAACTTGGAACTTGGAAGTAGCGTAAAGTTCTGAAGGCTCTCGCAAAATTTCAGCGCTTCCACAACTAATAACCACGTCTGAATTGGATCGGTTTTGTATTTTTCGAGTTATTGAGGAAATAACAACCAAAGTTCAGATGGGTATAACTCCAAAACCGTTTGGCCGATTATGCATATAAACGAACTCAAATGCCGCATTCAGATGCACTACCTAACCCTTAAAATTTCAAGTTGCTACCTCTTTCCATTCTTAGGTTATCGTGACATAAATATATTATTTTTAATTTTCTAGTGATACGATTCTCACGCAATTTCATGAACGGCCTTAGCTTTGTATTCTACAACTACTCACCAAGTTTCAATTTGATGGGAATTGTATTTGTTGAAAACAAAATTTTTACTCGGAAACCATTGGCTGATTATCCCCATTAACGAACTTGTCCGTCTTATTGAGACAGGCCACCTACCCTGAAAATTTCAAGGTGTTATCTCTTTCTGTTCTCAAGTTATCGTGGCAACGGCCGGATGGCTGAACAGAATCAAATTTGACCCACCAAGTTACAATTCGATTGGATCAGTAATGGTTGATGACAAAATTGTTACTCGGAAACCGTTGAGCCGATTATGCCCATTAACGAACTTGGGCGTCGTATTTGAACACGCCACCTACCCAGAAAATTTCAAGTCGCTACCTTTTTCCATTTTCCAGTTATCTTCCCCAGAACATACGTGCAAAAAATTGGGCCTGTATCTGAAAACTCGAAAATTGGAGCTACAATTTGATTGTAGCCTCTTTAACATTTAAATAAATTCAGGAATATCCGTATAACTGTATCTTTATTGCAGCAATTTATTTTCAAATACCTTTATGGATATCCCTCTACAATATGTACTAATTCCGTGATATGGGACAGGACGAGTTTTTTTTCAAAGCAACATTTCCAAAACTCATCGAAACAAACTCCACAGTTTCGCATTTCACATACCACGCTGTTTACGTTTTGATTCGCCCACCTGGTCCTTCGCTTAATCCAATTTTTCGAGTATTCTGCTTACGTGCCTGCAATTGACTATAATTGTCCGAAATACTCATCCGGCCCCTGCGTTCCGAAACCTTTCTCTTTTAGCGGAACTTCCTACCCGAATTAATTTTATTCATTGCCGTAGAAATTGCACAGACCATTCTGCCCCACAACTGCCAAATAAAACCAGCAAAAGTGTTTCAATTTAATCGTTAAATTCACGGTCCTCAATTAGCATAATTTTCCTCCATTTTCCCTCCTGTTCATTTGGTATTCCTTTGAATTCTGGGTCTTATATTTCTAACCCCGTTGGATGGTTTATTTTTCGGAAAAAACGCGGTTTAAGTCTCGTTTCTTGTTCCAGTCGACATCCTCAATTATAGGGATATCTCGTGAGTTTCTGCACTATGGTTATGATGCAGAAGATGCTCAAGTCTTCCATCGTGAATTTCGTTCGACATAGAACTCAAGTACCAATTCTGTGTTGAAATTGGATGATATATGTGTAGGAATTATAATTTTTCGTGAATAATACAGTTAGGATTAGTTTTACTGGCGCAAATGACATTTGAGGACGTATTTCTGTCTGAAGAAAACCTAAACCTTCCCCAGGACATTGAATATTAACTCTGGAGGTGCCTCGAAGCCAACTAAGCCGTCTAGAGTCATATAATGCTTTTTTCTGAACAGGAAATCGCTAAGACCATATTGGTGTTAGTTGTTGAGTAAATTTTGGAAATGGCTTGATGGCAGAGCATGTTCTTGGAACTACAGTACTTCTCCCAGGATCGTTCTCCTGGAACCCCATTGGACCCAGCGAAGTTTCGCAAGGAAGGAAATCTACCAATCAACATTGACCACTTCCTTTGTAGTACAGCCCTAGCTCGAGGAGAGGGCTAAGAAGGTACCAAGGGTTGATCGAGTTAGACGGAAGAGAGTAAATGCGAGTGTTGTAAAACCTTATTAGGCGTGTGAAAAAAAGACTTCTAGACGATAGATACGTGCAACGTACAAGTATACAGGGTGATTCACGAAGACCGCACGCTACAATATTTATCGACTCGAGATAAACACTTGAATTTTATAGTTCAGCTTTGTTAGGAGAAATGAATTCTTGGAATATTTTCAGATTCTTTCGACTTTCGGTTTCACCAGAAATGATACCAACTTTCGTTTTTTCAATGTAATACCCAGTTTTTTCATCGATAATCAGATTACCCATTCAATTCTACATTGTTTTAATCTGTCACTTACATATTATTCTCAGAAAATTCGTGTGAAATCTGAAAAAACACTTGAAATTTTCTCAAATAGGGCTTCATTCCAATGTTAATAACACGTAGATTTTTGCATGAAAATTCCTAATTTTCTAGCTTCTAGTAGAAGAGATATCAATGCTACTCCTTCGTTAATCAAAAATTCAATTGAACATACATTCCATTTCAATGTCAAAATCAGTCATGACAAAAACCTCAATATTCATTTTTTTTTAAATGAGAACCCATTCTTTTTGGGCGCATGTTCTAGGGGAACATCGTCCTATCATTTCGTCCAAATGTCTGTAATTTTCGAATTTCGAGCTGAAAATTGGCTAATAGACTAATTCGGACTCCCTGATCACGAATCCGGTGTCAGATTTTTGGGTGCCGTATGGCCGGCCGGCCGGCCGGCCGTACTTCCGGCCGTAGGCACGATAACAGGAGCACCGAAGGTCCTATCGACTTCAAACTTTCAGGGTAGGTTTCTGATCAAAATGCGACGGTTAAGTTCGTTAACGGGCAAAATCGGCCGGACGGTTTAGGAGTTATAGACATTTAAAATTTTGAGGTTATTTCCCTGATATTTCAGGAACTAAAGAAGATGTTGGATCGAAACTTGGTAGTCAGTTCGAGGATATAAACGCGCAACTTTTGGCTAAATTCTGTTATGATCGAAAGGTTGGTAATTTTTAAAAAAATATTTCTTTAAATTTTTTCGAAAAAAAAATTTTTTTTTCGTGAACTATTCATCAGATTGCAACAAAAACTTGTACTAACGTCAATTGTAGTATTTTGCAACATTGTGCAAAATTTTGGCTCTATACGATTTCAATTTCTGGAGATATAAGACAAAATGTGTCAAATTTCCTGGGTCTCTCTCAGTATTTTCATCGATTATTCTATGAACTCTTTGAATTCCACCGAAAACAAATTCAAAGACATAAACATAAAGAATGTTGTAAACAATTGCTTCAATTCTTCTCTGATAAATTACCTATATTTCAATGTGCCGCGGTACGAGGTCCGTCGGGGGGCGCTCTTTTGTGTTCCTAAGGCACGGGTTAATGTATATTTCAACTCAGTCTTTGTTAGAATCGTTCGATTTTACAATTGGCACATCAATGATGTAGATATCTTCAATAATAGTCAATCCTCTTTCAAATCAAAATTAATTAAATATTTAGTATCCCGCCAGAAATTGGAATTGTAAGAAAATTTTTATTTCTTTCAATGGTTTGTAAAAATGTGAATTTATTTTTCAGTTCGAATTATTTGATATGTCTATATTTCTTCTTTTCTATCTTAGGTTTAGGTAATAAAAATAATGTACTTGCACTAATGTAATATACATATGTCAATTAATATTGTAGTGACACCCTATAATAGGGCAATTTGCCTGTTGGGAGTCCAATTAAACAAATAAATAAATAAAAAAAAATAAAAAAATCAAGTCATAGTTTAGACGTCGAAAGAAGGACGATGTTGATCGACTTGAAAAGGTACCTATTTCAAGAAATGCAATAATGAAATGCTTAATTTATGGATATAATATTATCTAAGTATTGTTGGGATCGGGCAGTTGGAAAATTTTTTAATAAAAAAATTTGTACCGACGTTAAATCAAGCATTCTACACGAGTGTGCAAAATTTCAGTTCGATACGATCTCAATTCCAGAAGATATTGCTTAAAATTCACATTCCAGCGTGTTTTGACGTTCTATGGTCACAGAAAATCGTCACAAAAATCTATTTACCTCATTTGACGGCTGTTTGTCAAATCAATTAATTCCAATAATTGATGTCAGATTTCCTACATACCAAGTTCAAACACATTTTATTATATGGAAAACACTTATTATGATCACGTTCTACAGGAATTGATACTAAATAGAAGCTAGATGAAGATTATTGTAATGGAAAATTTGAGTTCCAGAATAATATTAAGGTATTCAACATGATACTGCTTTTTTTCTTTACTGGTCAGTACGGGCCACAAGGAAGATGAACATGCGCCCAATAGCTCCTGTCCACAGGGCTTGAACCAATTTTTTATTGTTCAGCTGAAATATACGTTAAAAATTAGTGTATTTTGCATAATACATACTGCTGCCGAATATCTCGGCGGCATTTAGAGCCGCGGTATGTATTATAGAAAATATACTAATTTTTAACGCAGATTCCAGCTGACCAATAAAAAAATAGGCTTCTCATTTGAAAAAATTGGTTCAAGCCCTGTGGACAGAAGCTTTGGCGCTCTTGTTCAAACTTTGACAAATTATATCTCCGATTGTATTGGTTTCTCAGAGTTTGGAATGATAGAACTGCATGATTACATAAGATAAATTAAATAAGAATCCACTGATATCATTCCCAACTCGGAGAAACAAATACTTTCGGAGTTATGATTTGTCAAAGTTTGAAAAAGACTGCCAAATCTCTTGTCCACAGGGCTTTTCCACTTTTTCAATGTGGCTTCTGTGCGTCAATTCTCAAGAATATTCGTAATTAAATTCAAAACGTAGGTCTATGACTCATCTCATGTTGGATTTATATACATCAGGAAATTATAATTAGAGTATTCTATGAAATCCTGTTGAATTGAGACTAATTATTGAAATTTTGAAAAATCTTATCTCCAAAAGTATTAGTTTGTTAGAGTTGAGAATGATATCAGTGGATTCTTATGATGAAACGGCCATTTGGGCAAATTGATAAGCACTCTGTTCCGAGGAGCAAGAGAGCCAAAAAAAGAGTTAATTATGTTGTCCATTCTCCTGTATTGGACACTTAATTCGAAGTTACCATGGTAAATTCGAATTAAGAGTGTCCAATACAGGAGAATGGACAACATAATTTACCATGGTAAATTCGATTAAGGGTGACCAATACAGGAGAATGGACAATAGAACATACGCGCAAAAGCTCCTGATTCACGTCAGTGCTTGAACCAATTTTATTTCAAGTTCGGGAACTGCTCACTTTTTTATTTCATAATAAAAGAAGCTCGATTTCCTTGGTATCAAACGACGCCCGACACTCAGCAAAATTTTCTGAAACCTCATTGTCCGCTTTCCACTCATCGCAGCAAGTGACCAATTTCCGGGACATAATTCGGTGAACGAATCTTGATAAAAACAATAAGGAAAAAATCGTTAAAGAAAACTGTCCCTACCAACAGTTTCCTGTACTCGAAAATTTCCGGGAAAACAAAGCGCTAAAAGGAGTTCCCGTATAAATAGGATGAATATTACACAAGCCGGGTTTCAAGTTTCTCGTCTGTGAGAGTTATTCGTTATGATCAAGGGTTCACAATGATCCACGTTTTTCTTTGTAGAAAATGAAAACAATAAACCACTCGCGAAGACTAAAGCCGTTTTGCTCTTTGTGTCATTTATTAACGCGCACTTCATTATCTCGACAACCATAGACGGAGGAGTTCACTGCCGACTTTTGTGATATCGAATTTTCATTTATGGTCCTTCACCAGAGATTTTCGTGGATTAATATTTCACGAGGCTATGAAAGATGATGACTTAATCTTCCGAGAATGGATTATGTGGTGTTGTAGTCACTTCGCGGTTCCCAGATTTGCAATTACTTATGTCACGAAGTGTGGGTGGTTTCAAGAAAGCCTCGGCTTAATATTGTGTCAGGAAATATTGTGCTTGATAAGTTGATTCGGTTATGGAACACAAAAGACGAAGGATGAGACATATGATGGATTCTGACACAACGGTTGAGAAATTCCTTTTGTTTCTAATCGATTTCATGTCGATAATTCCAAAAAAAAATCTTTAAAAAAATTGGTTCAAGCACTGACGTGCAGTCAGAAGCTTTTGCGCGTATGTTCTATTGTCCATTCTTCTGTATTGGACACCCTTAATCGAATATACCATGGTAAATTATGTTGTCCATTCTCCTGTATTTCCCATGGTAAATTCGAATTAAGTGTCCAATTAGAATTTCCCATGGTAAATTCGAATTAAGTGTCCAATACAGGAGAATGGACAGCATAATTTACCATGGTAAATTCGATTAAGGGTGTCCAATACAGAAGAATGGACAATAGAACATACGCGCAAAAGCTTCTTACTTGATGTCAGTGCTTAAACCAATTTTTTTTTTCGTGATTTTTTTGAAATTTTCTAGGGGTACGGTTCTTAAATTTTTTTTTTCGTCATTTTTTTCGAATTTTCTAGGGGTACGGTTCTTACAAAATTTTACACACGTCTTTATGTTGATTTTCTACTACTAGTTACCAAGCTTCAATTCGATCGATTATTTATTTTTTGAGTTATCAAGGAAATAATATTTCAGGTGGGTATAACTCGGAAACCGTTAGACCGATTATGCCCAAAAACGAACTCAACTCTCCTTTCGGATACGCAACCTACCCTGAAAACTTCAAGTCCCTATCTCCTTTCCTTCGAAAGTTATCGAGGCAACGGTCACCCATCTACTGAACTCACATAAGAATGCTCGAATCTGCAACAATATTTAACCGATCTTGTTAAAACTTGAAACTTGGGAGTAGAGTTAGGTTATGAAGGCTCTTTCAAAATTTCAGCAATTTCAAACGAATAGTTACTGATATATAGAATTTTTTTTTTCAATTTTCAATGATTTTTTGAAAATTTTCTACGAATACAATCTTCACGGAATTTTGCAAGCATTTTCACGTTGGCATTCTACAACTAATAACCATGTTTGAATTCAATCGGTTTAGTATTTTTTGAGTTAATGAGGAACAAAACAACCAAATTTCAGATGGCTATAACTCTAAAACCGTTCTGCCGATTATGCTCATAAAGTGCAATGTCGCGTTCCGATGCACATCCTAACCTGAAAATTTCAAGCCGCTATTTCTTTCCGTTCTCAAGGTATCGTGACAACAAAAATATTTTTTAATAATGTTTTAATAATTTTTGAGCCATACGATTCGCACAAAATTTCACAAACGTGCTTAGGTTCTCATTCTACAACTACTCACCAAGTTTCAATTTGATCGGATCAATATTGGTTGAAAACAAAATTATTACTTGGAAACCACTGGGCCGATTATGCCCATTAACGAACTTGTCCATTGTACTGGGATGCGCCACCCACCCTAAAAATTTCAAGTCGCTAGCTCTTTTCGTTCTCAAGTTATCGTGGCAACGGCCGGACGGCCGGCCGGACAGAATCAAATTCGACATCGAATTCTTCATTGGGGAGTCGAACTAAATCGTTTGAGACCATTTTAGTCAAAAAATTCGAAAGTTACGGACATTTGGGCAAAATGATAACGCGATGTTCCCCAGAACATACGCGCAAAAAGTGGGAAAGCCCTGTGGACATGAGCTTTGGCGCTCTTGTTCAAACTTTGACAATTCATCTCCGATATTATTGGTTTCTCAGAGTTGGGAATGATATCTATGGATTATTGTAATAGAACTGCATCATAAAAGAAACTAAATTAAAAATTACGAACTTATCAGAGATATTCAATCCTTAAATCTACTCCGAAAATTATATTATTTGAATTGAAACCTAGCCAATCTTCCAGTTTTGTTTTCACTGGAGATATTCTGAACCCAATTTGATGAACTTACCAAATTATATATTTCCATCATCATATTATTATGGATTATCCAAGGGCATATATAGGATAAGGGTAATTATGATATCCTATAATTGGTCATTTTGCATTCAATCATACTTCGTTAGAACAGAAATAAGTAGGTAGATAAGATTACATGTATGAGCAGTGAACACTAATAGATAGAATTCACATTCTGTGAAAACAAAGGAGTACGATGTATTATTGAAATTTTGAAAAACCATATCTCCGAAAATATTAGCTTGTTAGAGTTGAAAATGATATCAATGGATTTTTAGGATGAACCTGCATTGAAAAAAATATTGAATTCGAAATTTGTAATGAAAAATTAGAATTTTTTTTTCGTTACTCCGAAATTATACGGCTGATTTGGCACAATAACTAACTTAACCGAGACATTCATCTCCCAAAGCTACTCTGAAAATTTCAACTATCCAGATCTTTCTGTTCGAGAGTTATGGTGTTAACGGACGGCCAGCCGGGACATAATCGATTTCGACCATAGATTCTTGATCAGTGAGGTGAACCGAATCGTTTAGAACCATTTTAAGCCAAAATTTCGAAAATTACAGACATTTGAGCAAATTGATGAGCACTCTGTACCGAGGAACAAGAGCGCCAAAAACACTATCGTCAAGTCAGGACCTTTTGCGCTCATGTTCCATTGACTATTCAGACAAATAGTTTCTGAAATATAGAAAAGAGATTTTTCTCGAAAACTAGGTCGTTGGAATTCTAAATGTAATTAACAACTTTTAATTCAATCGGATTTGTATATTTTGGGTTATTGGGGAAATAACAGTAAAATTTAAGAAGGGGATAACTCCGAAACCGTTTGGCCAATTATGCCCAACTACAAACTTAAACGTCCCATTTTGATGCAAAAGCTGCCCTGAAAATTTCAAGTCACTATCTCTTTCCGTTCGAAAGTTATCGTGGTCACTAATCAAGCTACTGAACTCACGCAAGGCTGCTCGGATCTCCAACAATATAGATCCGATCAACTAATTACCATCTTTATATTGGATCGGATTAGTATTGTTTGAGTTATTGAAGGAATATCATTTCAGATGGTTATAATAAAATGAATATATGAATATTTTTTTGCGTGTTTGTTCCCCAACAGAGTGCCTATTAAATTTGCCAAATGTCTGTCCTTCGACCCACATCCCTGAGCTTTTCCACACTCTCATATGGTTGTACTACCAATGTGGTGGTCAACGCTGATTGGTTAATCTTCTGGCAGAAATACTTCGCCTTAGACCAATGGGGTTCAACAGGATAGATACTTGCAGTGCACTATAGCTCCAAGAAGTAAGATACGTATTCCTTCCAAATTAATGAGACACTTAGCATTCAGCTGTTCTTAGGATGTCCTGATCAGGAAATGCATTCAGTGTCTCTAGATGGATTCATAGGATTCGTAGTGTCTCCAGAAATACATCTTTGAATCTCTTCGAATGACGATATACGTCATCTGCACCATTAAAACTAATCTTAAGTCTACTATTTACAAGGGTAGAAATATAATTCCTACAATAATATCCTGCACCCTCCGGAAAAGTATTACGATTTCGATGATATGTTCAAATATCGCTGACTAACTTTATTGTACTTTCAAGTTCCAGAATCAAACTCGACCGGATCTGTATTGTTTGAAGTATTGTGAAAATATAATCTTTATTCCTGGAAGCCAAGCTGCGTTGGGCGAGTTCAGTACCTGGTGATTTCCAAACAATTACTAAATTCATATTTCAAATTTTTTTTGTGTTCAGAGGGAATGATCATTCTTCATTTGAAGCCCTTTTACTGCCTGATATACTTATTTGAAGATGAAGGGAATATCGACAAAGTGAAACGAAAATTGTTCCGTCGGTGAATTTGTGAAATGCTGAGTGCACCTCTACGTTGGTAAATCATTTATCCAATGTCATTGCTTGTTTTCACCATTTCTATCCATAGGTGAGAATTTTACGGGACCCTTGATCTTTCAAGACGTGATATCGTAATCGCGTGCATCTCTCACTTTCGTATCTATAGAGATGATTAATGAATCCACTTACTTTTTGTTGAGTGTCGTCCCCTTGGATCTTTTCCCGGAGTGTCCTTTACTGGATTGTTTATTTCTGGAATGGTCTTTTCGCTGGTTTTTGCTGGAGACATAACAGAAAGTTCTCATTGCCCAATTCTTGAAACTTTTTCCTACAGTATAACAGTTTGAATGGAAAGAAATTTTGGGGAATAATTTCTGGAAGCTTCAAAGACTTAATTTATACGCGGTGTTTCTAAATTGATGATTTTTCCAAGTTACTGCCCTTTGAAATTAGGGGAAATATTTCGTTTTTATTGAATATCTTCTATGTGGAACATCATAAGAATGGAATTTGGCAGTCAGCTAAAGCAAATTAAATGGTACTTTTTTAACAATTTGTCCAATTCCGAAATTGAAAGGGGTGAAAAAATCTACCCCTACGATATTTTGCATCAAAACTTTTCAATGCTTCAACATTATATACTTTGATAACACTTTTGGGGCCAGATTGATAATTCGCAAAGTCACCCCATAGTTTAAAATCAATAACATTTTTGCCATTTTCCATTGTTTGTTGGTATAGCTATAGACCAACGAATTTTTGGGCGCATGTTCTAGGGGAACATCGTCCTATCATTTCGTCCAAATGTCTGTAATTTTCGAATTTCGAGCTGAAAATTGGCTAATAGACTAATTCGGACTCCCTGATCACGAATCCGGTGTCAGATTTTTGGGTGCCGTCCGGCCGGCCGGCCGGCCTTCCGGCCGTAGGCACGATAACAGGAGCACCGAAGGTCCTATCGACTTCAAACTTTCAGGGTAGGTTTCTGATCAAAATGCGACGGTTAAGTTCGTTAACGGGCAAAATCGGCCGGACGGTTTAGGAGTTATAGACATTTAAAATTTTGAGGTTATTTCCCTGATATTTCAGGAACTAAAGAAGATGTTGAATCGAAACATGGTAGTCAGTTCGAGGATATAAACGCGCAACTTTTGGCAAAATTCTGTTATGATCGAAATGTTGGTAATTTTTAAAAAAATATTTCTTTTAATTTTTTCGAAAAAAAATTTTTTTTTTCGTGAACTATTCATCAGATTGCAACAAAAACTTGTACTAACGTCAATTGTAGTATTTTGCAACATTGTGCAAAATTTTGGCTCTATACGATTTCAATTTCTGGAGATATAAGACAAAATGTGTCAAATTTCCTGGGTCTCTCTCAGTATTTTCATCGATTATTATATAATAATCAATAATATTAAGGTATTCAACATGATACTGCTTTTTTTCTTTACTGGTCAGTACGGGCCACAAGGAAGATGAACATGCGCCCAATAGCTCCTGCCCACAGGGCTTGAACCAATTTTTAAATTTCAGGTCTGTTCCATTCGAAAGGTTGAAATTCCGCCATTATTGTGTCGACATTCAAACTTGTTTCGAACTATACTGGTTTATAAGTGAAGCGTATATCTCGATACCAAGTCGCCATTTTATCATATTCCAAGCTAGTATAAATAGGGCTATGACACAAGAATTGTTTTACTCGATTCTGTTCAAAATTTTCAGTCAACAAAATGATATAAAGAATTGTTCTTTTCCGAAAAAGGATCAACCATTTCGCCAATATCTCCCGTCAATGTCACTTCATTACATGTTCAAATTTGCATTGCATGCCCAAATTCTATAAATTAATGTTATCAATTTAAAATGAACGACAAACGCAGACAAACAGTCTAGTTTCGCTTATCTGCTCCATCGCTTTGATTTTTCGGTGCACTGACATATTGAATTAGATATCGCGCCAGCGTATGATTGCGCAATCATTGCGTACAATATTTTACTGAAATATAGGAGTTCTGATAACTTTGAATCGAGCGGAAATATATTAAAAATGAGATTTATGCACTGTTGGATGATTGATGTTGTTGGAATGGAAAATTTTGCATTTTGATATATAAATCAATAGTAAATTGAAGTGTGTGCTTCATTTCCATATTTTCGTTTTCAGAATTCACAAACTGGTTTCGTACAAAGGTATGAATATTTTCCCATCGGTATTTACCACCCCTAACTTTCTTTGGCGCGCTCGTTCCCCTGTACGTTATGCCCACGATTTTTCCCGATTCACTCCTGAAGAATCTGAGGTCGAACTTAATTCTTCACTGTCCAGCTGGCCGTAATCACGATAACTCTCGAACGAAAAGTGTTATTTTTGTTTACCCAAGCTCCTATATTTTTCATTATATTTGTTTCTGAAATAACTATTTATCATTTCGACACTCCTTTCTTCCTTTTTGGCGCTGTTGTTCCTCGGAACAGAGTGCTTATCAATTGGACCAAATGTCTGTAATTTTCGAATTTTTGACTGAAAATGGTCTTAAACGATTTGGTTGGACTCACTGATCAAGAATCCGTGGTCAAAATTGATTCTGTACGTCCGGCCATACGGCCGTTAACACGATAACTCTCGAACGGAATGAGCTAGATAGTTGAAATTAGGAAATAAATATCTCGGCAAATTTTAAATTAATTTTTTTTTAAATTGCAATTTCATCATGAGAATTCATTGATGTCATTCTAAACTCAAACAAACTAATACCTTCGGAGATATGATTCTTAAAAATTTCAATAATTATTCTCAATTCTATAATATTTGATAGAATACTCTAATTATAATTTCTTGATGTATATAAATCCAACATGTAAGTCATAGATCTGCGTTTTGAATTTAATCACGAAAATTCTTGAGAATTAACGCACAGAAGCCAAATTGAAAAAGTGGGAAAGCCCTGCGGACAGGAGCTTTGTCGCTCTTGTTCAAACTTTGACAAATCATAACTCCGAAATCTAGAACATATGGTTTCGAATGCTCTCACAAAATTTCCACGACACAGAATTTGTTTAAATGTATTTTTTTTTTGTTTCTAATCATTCACTCCTCACGAAAATTTGGATAAGTCTTCGTGTATGTATTTTTCATCTAACTGCCAAGCTTTAATTTGATCAGAACAGTATCTTTCGAGTTATTGTGAACAAATTTCAGGTGGCTATAACTCCGAAATCACTTAGTGCATTTTACCCGTTTATGAACTCAATCAGCACATTTGAACTGCAAACCTACTCTGGAAATTTCAACTCTCTAACTAATTTCGTTGGAGAGAAATCGAGTTGCGCAGAATTCAGTTTGTCCTCGGATTCTTCAACAGTTAGTTGATGAACAAGACCACCAAAAAATAGATATCAAGCTCAAATTGAATGAAATATTATTATATAAGCTCTTTCTTTCCTTTTGTTTCATAAAAATATATTAGGAATCTCAACGTTTCCTCCTTCTCCCTTGGAATAAATATAATATAAATTTCTCCGCCTCCACACCCCAACTCCCCGAAGGAACTTTCTAGTATTCCAAAGTAATAAATTTCCTTCGCTGACAGGAAACACAATTATTTCGTCGTATGTAAATTGGACTGGGAACTCGAAAGTTGTCAACCATTCATACCTTTGTTTTTTCCTCACCCCAAGGAGGTATGTTTCACGTCCTTATTTACTTTTCTAATTGAAAATTGACTACAATTTATATCTTTCATGGCTTGTACTGTTTCTTTCGTATTAAATGCACGATTTAAGAGCGCAGTCACGTTCAATTAAATTAATAAACCATTTCAGGATAATTCTAATAGTATATAACGTTACTAGCAAGGTAAGAGGGTTTTTACTGGCGAATGGAGGATATAACTGACGAGCCGCAGGCAAGTCAGTTACCTCCTTGAGCCTGTAAAACCCGTTTCCTTGCGTGTATTGTTTTATATTTTATTTGTTTCTCATTTGTAAAAAGGTTAGATAAATTCCAAAAAAATCTCAATAATTTGTCGCAAATGTCGTAAGCTATGGAAGCGTTGCCATGAACATGTCTGTTTATTTTTCTTTACATTTGTTTTGGCGAAAGCGAAAATGAATGTACCAAAAGAAATTGTTGAGGCAGCCAGCAGTGTAGCTTCAAGTTTATTACCTGCAAAATCCGCTTCAAGGTACGAACGAGAATACGACGACCTCAAAAAGTGGCAAAACAAAAATAGTGTGATTGGGGTAACTGAAGATGTTTTGTTGGTCTACTTGAATCAACTATCCGCTAGATTCAGCCCTAATACTTTATGGGCAAAATGGTCTATGCTGAAAAGATGCTTGGAAATGAAAGAAAATGCCCCTGTTCGCAGGTTTGTTTTCCTTAAAAAATTCATTGAAAAATATGACGTTTAGTTGTCATTTGCAGATTTCAAAAGGTAATAGCGTTTCTGAAACGAAAAAATGAGCGTTATACGCCAAAAAAGGCCAAGGTATTAAGTAAAGAAGAGGTTGAACAATTTCTTTTACATGCTCCTGATGACCAGTGGTTGCTGGCGAAAATTGTAACAATATTTGGGATTTTTGGATGTTGTCGATGTGACGAAATTCTCTCCTTAAACATGAATGATGTAGAAGATATGGGAAAATACGTTATTGTAACATTGCGGCAAATAAAAAATTTAACAACATGAAGATTCACCATAACCGATGATGGCTGCAGCTTCAAGCCCTGCATGATATACAGAAAATATGTAAATCTTCGGCCTCCTGGAACAGAAAGCCTAAGATTTTTTTTGACATACCGACATGGAAAGTGCATTTCCCTTAATGCTGGCCAGCACACTATTGGTGGTGTCCCAAAGCAAATAGCGAAATATTTAGGTTTAAAAGACCCAGAGTTATACACCGGCCACTCTTTTCGCAGAACTGGAGCCACTATGGTTGCGGATTCGGGTGGAGATATTTTAGCACTAAAGCGTGCAGGAGGGTGGAAGAGCACCGAAATTGCGATGAGTTATGTCGATGATTCGGTCAACAAAAAAATCGAAATGTCTAGCAAATTATTTGGTAGTAAGGAGAGTACAAGTGTTCTGCAGTCCTCGAGTGCAGCAGATTCTGAGTCAACAGATGGTTCATCATCATCAGTATCAACTCTTTCATCATCAAAAATCTGTGTTACTGGAAATAACAATTGTACCATGATTTTCAACATATATGACGATAAAAAAAAATTTTCTAATGTAAATAATACTACTAACTTGTAAAAATTTTGCAAGTTAACTGTCAGTTTTACAAGTTAGTGACTTGATAAAATAAACTTTCTTGATTAATATTGTGTTTTTGGAAACTGACGTTTACAAATGAGAAACAAATAAAATTTATAACAGCACTGTAGCGGCATCAAGATTGTTAGGACGCTCATTTATTGAATGATATCCTAAATCCTCGTTTCTATTGGTATGCTTGTGTCAAAATGACTTATTAAATTATAACATAATTTTTCCGGCTCATATTTTGTCTGTAGCGGGCTTCGAACATCTGAAGTTCTGAATAATCATCGGTTGGATTGACCAGACCTGGTTTTGAAAGAGACCCTCCTGGCGTTACGGGCTATAACATTTTCCTTTTCGAATTCGAATATTGAAGGATTTTTTAAGAACTAGAGTCTAGAGTACATATCTGAATATCGGAATATCGGATGCGATTCTTCTTCAAGATATTCGTGCGGCTACCGAGGAGTAATTTGTGAGAGGGGACTTTTGAAAGTTTATGTATTATTTTTGATTTGTTCGTTTTTCTCCTATTGTCTATTCATTTTTCGTTTCGTTTGTAGGAACCTCTTGTAGCTTGTAGGAACCTCTCCGTTTTTTGACCAAGGATTCCATATTGAAGAAAGATATGCCCATCAATATTTTAAATTTTAGATACTTTTAGTCAATTTTTACAAGTCACAATATTCACGCGGAGACAGTGCTTTTTTTCGCTGTTTTTCTCTAAGCATTTACGTCGAATTGTATGGTACCCCGTTACACTAACCCCTGCTAACACATGTAAAGCTCTCAATCAAAAGAATATATATTATATATTGGTATGCTGTGATTACCGTGGAGACCTATACAGGGTGATTCCATATGAGACGTGAGCCTTGGAGGAGGTGTTAGTATGTATTATTTACTGTCGTTTGAGCCATATTTATTGATAAGATTTTTTACCTTAGTTCATTTTTCGCCAATTTTTTCTACTTTGACCAAATTTGAACATAATTTTGGATTATTTTCATCAGAAAAGGATATGATATGTGTGGAAATGCAGAACTATGCTGTATTAGATGTTGAAAAAAAATTGTATAATTTGAAAGTGGATATAAGAAGAGAAGAAAGAAAAATAACGAATCGAATATTTTTTATAACTACTAAACTCGAAGTTTCATTGGATAATGTATTCAGAAATTATGTTCTAAATTATCTCCACCATTTCTTTTTCAAGCACGTGCCCTCTTTCTAATTACTTCAGTTGTTATTTTCTGTCTGAAATTTACTCTCGCTGCTTTTTGATTATTCATTATTTTTCATACCGGACATTCAAAATGTTGCTTATAAAAATTTGCTGAAACGAAACTAGTGAATGCATTGTAACGAAGTATTTTTTAGAGAATAAAGAAGAAATTTGGCAAGTTTTTTAAATAATTTTGGCATACAAAATTTGTGAAATTTGAAAGTTGCAGGCAAATTGATTTTTCTTTTATTCATATACCACATTTCAAATCATACTAATTCTTCTTCAACATCTTATACTGCATAGTTTTGCTTCTTTCATACATATCATATCATTTTCTGATGAAAATAAATTTATAATCAAATTTGGTCGATGAAGAAAAAATTGCCGAAAAATGTACTAAGGTGAGAAATCTTTTAAAAATCACCAGAACACGAATATCTCGGAAGTTGTTTATTTTCGGTTATCAATAAATATGGCTCAAACAACAGCAAATGAGTTATACTAACATCTCCTCCAAGGTTCACATATAATTTGGAATCACCCTGTATACAGGGTGGTCCTAGTTATTCGCATTTTATCGCCATAGCCAGTAAAAGACGATTTTTTCTTTTGCGGTCATGTGGAGAAAGTTGTTATCATATTCTTAAAATATTTTTGCATATGCAGGGTGTTCTATTTGAAAGAAATATACTCAGGTTTTTTCTCCTATAACATTCAATATATTTCTCAATAATTCGATTACTGTATCAAGTATTGATGAAACTTCATCGTGAAAATTTATCATAGTAAATTCGATTAAGAGAGTCCAATACAGGAGAATGGAAAATAGAACATACGAGCAAAAGCTCCTGACTTCACGTCAGTGCTTGAACCAATTTTTTTAAGTTGAAGTGAATTCATTATGTGAACAAATCAATGTTTCGGTAAAATGCTTTCTGATTCCGTACTAGTTCGATTGTTATGGATGAAATGAGTAAATTTGGCGACAAAACACTGACCTATCGATCCACATATGCCTCGGGAGAGACCGCCAGCAACTCAGACCCAATTTCCTATGCATTCCGCTGCAGATAATCCATGATAAATGTTCATTGTCGACCTGCCTGAGTGCGAAAGTTACCATGTGCAGCAACTTGTAACTTTTCCATTCAAAGTGTAATTACCCCATTCATTGTGATCAACTTTCAGATATTCAGATTGCTTGGAATACCTTCCGCCATTTTCCAATATAGAATGGATATCGAATATCAATTTGATTTAACAAAAGTATGTAACCCATAAAAAAAGATCGAGTTCATGCGGTGCTGTGTCAAACCATGCAAATATTGTTTATTATTTTTCCAGTTGAAGGGTGAAGGAAAAAACAAGGAATATCACATTTTAGTTATTCAGAGAAAATTCGAAATTTATGATTAGCGACAAGATCTTATGAATGCAAAAATTTCTATATTTCGCTCGCTCATTCTCGTGAACAGAGTGCCTATCAACCTACCCAAATGTCTGTTATTTTCGAATTACAGATTTTTTTTTATATATTTTTTTAAATTTTCTTCTGAACTCGCCCAAGGCTACTCGATTTCCAATAATTTTCCAGTATCTCCAACAGTATATATCCCATCGTGTTCGAATTTGGAACTTGGTGGTAGAATTAGGTTTTGAAGGCTTTCGCAAAATTTCAGCGATGTCGGACGGATAGTTTCTGAGATATTTTTTAAGAATTTTCCAGTGATACGATCCTCATGAAATTTTGCTTATGTCTATGTGTCGGCATTATGCAACTATTTACCAAGTTACGAATCTGTACTATTTAGGGCTTCACACGAGACGAGTGTAGGCGAGAGTATAAAAAATCTCGTCTCGCTCTCGCCAATTCCCAAAAAATTAAGTCTTGTTCTCGTCTCGTTATCAGTTGTCTCGTCTCATCTCGCCTAATTCTGAATAACGATAATAAATATTATAATATACAGGGTGTCCCAGAAATCAACGATAAGCCGGTAACGGGCGATAGGCCAAGTCATAACAGTTATCAGAAAAATATAAAAAAAAATCTTTGTCATGTACTTTTCAAATTATAGGTATTAGAAAAAATAAAGGAAAAACTGACATCCTGTGGTGATCTTTCAAGTTCTGTGTCTACAAATATTAATTTTGCGTCAGTCTTTTTTCTGTAATGTAATCATGAATAACCCTTCTGTAAATTACAGTTTAAAATTAAAACATAACTGCCTCAGTTTTAAATAAAATGTTGGATTTTTGCCCAATATCAAATTCAAAATAATTACATCATCCAACTTTAACCGACTGTACTGTAAAAAAAATGTACTACACTATTTTGGCAAGTAACATCAAAAGATGGCGCATTTAGTCTGGATTCCAAAATGGTATGATACTTGCTAGATTACTTTTTAGGTGAGGAAAATAATAATGTTTTTTTAAATGGAACCGGATTTCAGACCAATTCTGTTTAATTATTGGAAATGGACCCTAGGCATCTTTAAGTCCACAATTTACAAGTAAAGTTTGATTTAAACGGAAGACGGAGAGTGACGTTATTTTACATAGTAAGAGTGGGACAGGTGGTGACGCTAAGTGTGAGCGAGATAGATAGTGACGCTACTTTTATGCGTGAGTGAGACGAATTGGTACAATTTCGTGACCTGGGGAACGATAAAGGAAAAAGTGTACTTTAAGCCCATTCAAGATTTAGTCGACCTGCGCCAAAGAATTACAGAAGCCGCTGAATACATTAATTCAAGAAATTACACCCGTCTTATTACGCGATCATTTTTAAGAACATTTAGAGCTTGCATTGCAGCTGAAGGCCAACAATTTGAACATTTGCTGTAATTTCTTGTTAATCGAATTAAATTAAAGTCAACTGAAAAAATCCAATGTCTGAATTTTATTTCAAACTTGCACCTTTTATTTCGTCTCACTCTCGCATAAAAGTAGCGTCACTATCTATCTCGCTCACACTTAGCGTCACCATATGTCTCACTCTTACTAGGCCAAATAACGCCACTCTCCGTAAATCAAACTTTACTTGTAAATTGTGTACTTAAAGATGCCTAGGCTCCATTTCCAATAATTAAACAGAATTGGCCTGAAATCCGGTTCCATTTAAAAAACATTATTATTTTCCTCAACTAAGAAGTAATCTAGCAAGTATCATACCATTTTGGAATTCAGATTAAATGCGCCATCTTTTGATGTTACTTGCCAAAATAGTGTAGTGTATTTTTTTTACAGTACAGTCGGTTAAAGTTGGATGATGTAATTATTTTTAATTTTATGTTGGGCAAAGATCCAACATTTTATTTAAAACTGAGGCAGTTATGTTTTAATTTTAAACTGTAATTTATAGAAGGGTTATTCATGATTACATTACAGAAAAAAGACTGACGAAAAATTAATATTTGTAGACACAGGACTTGAAAGATCATCACAGGATGTCAGTTTTTCCTTTTTTTTTCTAATGCCTATAATTTGAAAAGTACATGACAAAGATTTTTTTCTATATTTTTCTGATAACTGCTATGACTGGGCCTATAGCCCGTTACCGGCTTATCGTTGATTTCTGGGACACCCTGTATAAACGAAATGGTATACAATAATGAATAATTTTGTAAAGCTATATTTATTACACTCTTATACAAAAATATTTGTAGGTACTTGTACATATTATTTTTAAGTTTAAACACTGATAATTTGAACTTTTAAGTTACTCGATGACCAAGAATTCAAACATAATCACGCTTGCATCACATCATTTTTCAATGATGTAAGTGTTTTTGCCATGATCATACCTGCTGTGGCAAATAATCTTCCAACAGGTACGGATGTAGCCATTAATAGATCCTCGCCCATCTTGGAAAGAGTAGGAAGAACTTTTTCAGCACTCTCCACCACTGTTAAATATTTTGATTCCTATTTTTTAATAGAATTGAACAATTTGGTATAGTTTTCAAAGAATATCTTCCCAGTGGGTAGATCGTTGAGGGTGTTCTTGGCGTATTCCTCATAACACTTTTCGAAACATTGAATAGCTTCATTTCTTTAGTTTTATTATACGTAGTTCCACAGATGTATACAATAATTGTTCACATCTTCACTACAAGGAGCACAAGACAATACATTTCTCCAGATGTTCAGTTAGAGACGAAATTTTCAAAGCATTGTGATTTAGGGGCAATAAAAGATGTCCGCTAAGCATTGAATTCATAATGGCATCCGTATTTATGGTTGTGAATTCTATTTTTTCTTGAAAAATAATATCAATAATCGCAAGGTCATAACGAATTAATAATCTTCTACAAAATTGTGTATTTCTAGAACGATCGATGCATAATATAGAGAAAATATATTGGTAATTAAAGTGGAAACTCTTCATATTCAATTGTTTTCTTTGGGTGTTGAAAAAAGTCGAGTCGTATATAAAACTTCATACAAGAAATTTTGCGAGACCATAAACGAGACTCTCGTGTTGCGCTGTATGTGGTCTCGGTATCGCCTATAATATTTTTGAAGCGTCTCCTCTTCTCGTCTCGCTTTTACGAGACGAGAACGAGACGAGACGAGACGAGAAAAATCTCGCTCTCGCGTGAAGCCCTAGTACTCTTTGAGAACGAAATTTCAACACCGAAACCATTTACCGATTATGCAAATTAGCGAACTCAACGTCGTATTCTTATGCTCAACCTACCCTGAACATTTCAAGTCGCTATCTCTTTCCGTTCGATAGTTATCGTGGCAGAGGCTGGCCGGACAGAATCAAATTTGACCTTGTATTATTGAGTACTGAGTCGAACACGATCGTTTGAGATCATTTTCTGCGAAAAAATTCGAAAAGTACAAGCATACCTTCTCTTAACAACGGAACCAACAGATAATACTGAAGATTATATTAAGATTAAAAATCAGTCTTCGGTTGAGTTTCTAAGTGAGTGGTTCTCTGTGTGTAGATAAGAAAATGTTTCAAGGACGAAAAAAAAATTTTTTTACATTACAACTTTTGAATTCAATTTTTTTTAAAATGCAGTTTCCTCATGAGAATCCATGGTTGTCATTTTCATCTCCAACAAGCAAATACTTTCGGAGATATGATTTTTCAAAATTTCAATAATACATCGTAAGTTCTATGTATTCACAGAATGTGAACACAGAATCTTTCTGTGTTCACTGCTCATAAATGTCATCTTATCTAGCTATTAGAGTCTTGTCAATTCGTAGTTTGAAAATATTTTCTGTTGGAAAACAAGTATCCGATTCTTGAATTTGTGAATATATACAAGACTGTTTTGGAACAGAAAATAATATTGACTGATTACATATTGAATAATTTATGTAAAAATATTGGGAATGATGTTTCAGAAGATTTAGAATTGGATCATTTGAATGATGTAGTTTATGAAGGCAATAGGAAAGAAGAACATAATGGAATCATCAAAAGAATTTACTCTTCGTTGACCACTGAGGTTAATATTACCTTGTATTTCCTTCAGTAGTGAGAAATGTTCCTATATTCAGTATTTTCATAATATTGCTAGCAAAAAAATACTGAAATATGGATCTACATTTGTGTATCAAACATTTTTTCTTGAGTTAAGGTTCATAATACAGAAAAGAATGTGTTAGTGGTATGAATTATTAAATTGTAAATTATGAAAAGACGATAGTATTTTATTAAATATATTTTGAACTACTAAACTAATTTGTTCGTAAGCCTCTACCTACTCAAATATCAGGAATAAATGGACAATCTGCTATGATTGTCTCCAGCCTTGCTCTAGACATTGTGATGATACTTTCCTTAGGTATTTCGTTTCGTGAAAACTTTGCACCCAATGTGAGTTGCAATAACCCATTCCACGAGGTTGAATCATTGCAAATTGCCCATTTGAGCTTGATAAATAAATTTAATGACAACTTTTGAAGCATTAAAGCATTGTAGATTGCTCTTTTTTTTTAGTGACAATTTTTGAAGCATTTTTTCTCAAACAATACTTTTTTTTAATTTAATAATACTTTTTTCATACACATGCTTTATTGTTAGATAAAAAACAAATTGTATGCTCAAGTTCAAAAGAATATATATATATATATATATATATATATCATAAGAATCCATTGATATAATTCCCAACTCTGAGAAACCAATACTTTCGTAGATATAATTTATCTGTTTGAACAAGAGCTCCAAAAAGCTCCTGTCCACAGGGATTGAACCAATATTTTAATCGTGGTGTTTTATTTAAATGTAAGTTACGTTCAGTATGTACAAGATTAAATAAAGTCGATATTTATGGTTAAAAAAATTCTTAAATAATTTTTTACAATATACTTCAGCTATTGTAACATTAAATGTGGTTGTATATGTAACAAGAATCCCCTACGAGTCAGCTCAGTATTTTTTGAAAGGAGTAAAAATTCACCATCATTTATTATTTTCAATGTACACAATGAGTAATGAAGGTTCTGCTTGTCATGAGCAGAAAAAAATAATTATGTGGCTGAAATTGTAAATGTCAAATAAGACAATTCCAAAGCCACCTACGATCTTACATCCATTTATAAAGACCTTGTATTAACTATCTATTAAGACATCTTTTATTTAATTAAACATCCCAAAGGTTGCTAGGAAGCAAGACGAAGTTCTTGCTTCTGACATGATGCCCTATGAAGCTACAACCTCTCTAATGAATTCTCTGAATCCATTGAGATCCCTTCTTGCTGAATTCCTCACGATCGATAAACTTTATTGCAGTCAGAAGGTAACTATATTTCGTTTCCCTTTAATCCACGCCTATAACAATCTCGTTGCCATAACATCAAGTCAGGATGACGTGATTCTCTTAATTAACAATTTGAGTGATGATGGTCCCTGAATGAAGAAGACTCGTTTTATTTTTCACTTCGCGATTCCACTCCGATAAAAGTCAATACACTCTGCGGATGATGGAAGATGGGAAACTTAAACATGGCCAAAGTTGTGGTCATTTAATACGGCCCTTAATGGACCCTTCTCTGTGCCAAAAAAAAAAGGGGGAAGACGGTGGTTCGGAAAGGGAGAAATGTGCTTTCGGTTAAGTCTTTGATATGAAACGCGATAGGTGTAGGTTCTTTCTGAAATATAATAGGCGGATATTACTTACATAGTTGGAGAACTTTACAGTTCGAACAATAAGATTGTTTGAACATATATTGGTTTTTTCTCGGTTAACCCTTAGAAATTGCGTGGTGGTCGAACTCGTATAATGTTGTTTCCTCGTCTAAGATCTGAGGCATGGTGTCTCCAATAAATTAGAAGTCTAATATGGGATTCAAAACCGATTCTAATTAAGTCTAATATAAGTTTTCAAACACTCATAACTATTTCACGTCTTTATTAACTAAGACAAAACCGATTGATGAAAGGGAAAGATCCAGGGGCAGCTGCCCGTATAACAATTCGTTATCGATTCGTTACAGGTAGAATATCTGAATGTCCGGTACGCTAACGAAAAATCGTTATCTGAACCAGCAACAAAACGTTATCAAAAACCTCTACTCCTTTGATACAGATCAAATAACGAAAAACTATCATCCAAACGGTAAAGTTTTAATACAGAAATTCTTTATCGAACAGATACCTATTTTGGGAGCAAGAATTAATAAGAATTACGGTGGAAAAACACAATTTTGAATGTTTTTCTTATATTTTCTGCGTTTCATCGTTCGGATAACACAATCATCCTCTCATTTAACCCCTATTACCATTGTATTGAATTAACGTATTAAATTAAATTTTTGTTCCTCATTTGGATTCGAACCTGCATACCTTACCTCCAATTTTCGATCTGACCACCACCTTACCAATTCATCCATCCACTAACCTTGTTGTAGGATATCGCAAGTGCGTGCATTTTAACGTCTGATGGGTGCAATGGATACACATAATAAAATAATGCGATATAACTGACGATCGGAGACTGAATATTCACGATTAAATCTTAAAAAAAAAAGAAAATGGAAGCTCCGCATAATAAAATACGTAGAAATAATAAATAATGCAAATGACCTTAATAATGATACGATGAAGGAATTCTGTGGAAGGAATATAAGTGTAAGAACTTCACTTTATTCTACATTTTTTACTCAAACGCTATAATCAATACTACGTATCATAATTTCTTTTGATTTGTTACCACAGTTATTGAAGGCATAAACATAAACAATAACTTTCCCTCCAGTGATCACAGTACTAAGCTGTGATACATAAGAGTTCACACATTACCTGTAAGTGATTAGCTGATTACTGATTATATAATACCTATTGTTAGTGATCTATATTTATATTATCATGAGCTTTATTATTCGAATAAACTTGCCTGACCATTTTCGACCCAATGGACGGAAAGAAAACAAAATATGTCCTTGTTGTGGAATTAAAAATGAACTTAGTGTAATATGAGTGCCAAAATTACACTACATATATAGAAAACCTATGAACAGTAGGACAATCCCGATTTCAAGAATGATCTGTTCCTGTGTAGTGTGTATTAAATTAAAAAGTATTAAATATTGTAATATCATAAAATGTCAACGCGACAACGCGTTGTATGCGTTTGGCATGTGAGATTTACATTTCATTACTGAAAGGAATGCAGAGAGTACAGTAGAGTAGACGCAGAGTATATATCTGGTAGAAGTATATTATATTCCTCTGAAAACTGTATCTATTGTCTGTCGATTCATCGTGAATTTTCGATAAAGAATTTAATCACGGGATAGTATAGAACCTATAAAGTTTTTTGATATAGGAATATCTTCGAATATCGTTATATATTCTTTACAGAGGGATTAAAGATAACCGTTAGCGATTTTCTTACTGAATGCGTAGCGATTAGATATCGATTATCGATACAGATATTGTTTGCAAGATCTTTACCTAGTCTTTGTCGAATTTATATATTAGGGATCGCTATAATGTATACAGATTATCTTTAAAGTTTGGATATAGAATCGATAGAGTTTTGCTTTAACATTAGAAAGTTATTCAGTCGTTACGATCGGATAACGAAATATTCGGCCGATAACGAATTGTTATACGGGTGATGGGAGAGGGCTTCCCTCCCCAGAAAAATGACGTACATACATAAACAATTAATATGTATATTTCATATTCCTGCTTTTGTCTTCAAACTGGAATTAATTAAAATTAATACATTTTTACCTAGCAACCATATTTCACAATAATAACATTTGCGTATAGTCTACGCATGGACAAGGTAGGTATATTATGAGCGACTAGCGTCCGCACTCCGCACGAAGCTGGGTGGAATCTCGAAAGCCCAAAGCGTAAAAGTCGGTTACCACGGAAACGGCAAACGTGACCAATCAGAGATCAGGCTAGTCCGCTAGTTCCACGCAGTTTTCAGTGACGATTTGGACGCAGAAATAGACCCAGAGAGGAATAAACCGAATAAATAATAGTGCCAATTGTTCCTTGTTATGAAGTTGCGTTGATGACTTAAGGACTGACAATGAGGGTGTGTGATCTAACGAAATTAAACTTTAGTTCTTTGACTTTGCTGGACAAGGTAAAAATGCAAGTGCAACCCGGCTATAAGCTTCGGGAGGGGTTTACGCGGAAGTTTGACACAAATGTTTACGGAAAGACTTCATAGATGTGCGGATGTGAAGAAAAAAATGCGATTTTTTGTTTCGTTTGCTAACTGATTGGTGGAGACGATAACGGGACAAAAGAAGGTGTAAGTGATTTGAAACATCTGGGTCAAAAGATAAAAAAACACGAAAATTCGGCCAAACATATGAACAATATTGTAAGCTCCCAGATATTGGGCACAAGTAATATCTCTTCTGGATTAAGTAGTGTATAATAATATGTCGACAACATTCGCAATTACGACGAAATAGTATCAAAAAACCGTTACACCCTGTCAAAAATTATCGATATTCTGAAATTTTGCGGCAAATGCAATCTTGCACTACGTGGTCATAAAGAGTCGGAAGTCTCGATTAATAGGGGTGTATTTTTAGAATTAGCAGATTACACTAAAAATATAGATTCCACCTGGGACGGGACGCTTAATGAAAATCTTTAGAATTATTTTGTTGATAGTTATTTTGTGAAATTCAAGAATTGTCACATTGACAGTATTTAAAAATCATAGCTATGATAGTTTTACTTCGCATAGAAATTTCCAAGTTCCAACTCCTTTTTCAATAAATTTATCCAAATATGGTCAACACCAATTGAGCAATTTGCAAAATTGCATTCTCTGTTCTATAAAATACAAGTTGACTCCTTAAGTTTCCTTTTAGTATACCCGGAAAAAAAACTTTCAATAATGAGTATACCTCCCACAGTATCCTTTAATGATTACTTGAATACAATAATGTCGGAAGAATCTCAATGTTTCCATTAAAAAAAAATAGTTAAAGACATTCCTGACTTCAACGAAAAAGTGATCGAGGAGTTCATCTGCTACAAAAACTGAAGGATAATTTTTCATTTTAAAAAGTATGCATTTGTGTGTACCTATTCAAAATATATATACTGTTTTGGTCGTCTTGAATCAGCGCCCCCCTGAACAAAATTATCAACAGCCGCCACTGGAAAGATCCAAAATCTATGTATACAATATTCCCTGTTACTTGTTACTTGTGGTAAATCGTATAGAGCAGATACATCTCGACTATTACAGGCAACACGTCGGAAAATATGAGAGCAACTTAAGGAATAGACACATACATAAATCGAAAAAATAGGGAATGCAAATTTACCATGGTAAATTAGATTGAAACTGTCCAATGCAGGAGAACAATCAATGGAATTCACCATGGCAAATTCGAATAAGAGTTTCCAATACAGGAGAATGGACAAAAGATCATACGCACAAAAGTTTCTGACTACACGTTTTCAATCATTTTTTTTAATGATTTTTTGAAAATTTTCTAGTGCTACGATTCTCACTAAATTTTGCAAGAATTTTTGCAAGAATTTTTGCGTTGGTATTCTACAACTAATTACCATATTTGAATTGGATCGGATTTGTATTTCTTGAGTTATTGAGGAAATAACAACCAAACTTCGGATTGATATAACTCCAAAACCATTTGGTCGATTATGCTAGTTAAATGTCGCATTCAGATGCGCAATCTACCCTGAAAAAAATATTTTCGTTATTTTTAAACAAATTTCTAGTGGTGCGGTCCTCACAAAAGTTTACACACGTCTTCATGTCGATATTCTACAACTAGTTACCAAGCTTCAATTGGATAAAGTCTATATTTTTTGAGTTATCGAGGAAATAATATTCCAGATGGGTATAACTCCGAAACCGTTGGGCCGATTATGGCCAACAGCGAACTTAGCTCTCCCATTCAGATGTGCAAACTATCCTGAAAATTGCAAGTACCTATCTCCTTTCGTTCGAGAGTTGTCGAGGGAATGATCACCCATCCAGCTACTGAACTTACACAAGGTTGCTCGGATCTCCTACAATATACATCCGATCATGTTCAAACTTGGAACTTGGTAGTATAGTTAGGTTCTGAAAGCTCTCGCAAAATTTCAGCGATGTCAGAAGAACAATTACTGATATATAGAATCTTTTTCAATAATTTTTTATGATTTTTTAAGATTTTTCTAGTGATACGATCTTCACGAAATTCTGCAAGAATTTTCGCGTTGCCATTATACAACTAATACCCATGTTTGAATTATATCCGTTTCGTATTTCTCGAGTTATTGTGGAAATACCAACCAATTTTCAGATGGGTATAACTCCAAAACCGTGTTGCCGGTTATGTCTATAAACAACCTCAAATAGCGCATTCAGATTCTCAACCTAACGTGAAAATTTCAAGTCGCTATTTCTATTCTTTCTGAGGTTATCGTGATGTAAATAATATTTTTTAATAATTTTTTAAAAATTTTCTAGTGATACGATTCTCACAAAATTTCGCAAGCATCCTAAGGTTCATATTCTGCAACTACTCACCAAGTTTCAATTCGATCGGATTAGTATTTGTTGTAGACAAAATTATTACTCGGAAACCATTGGGCCGATTATGTCCATTAACGAACTTGTCCGTCGTATTGGGATGCACCATCTACCCTGAAAATTTCAAGTCGCTATTTCTTTCCGTTCTCAAGTTATCGTGGCAACGGACGACCGGCGAGCCGGCCGGACCACGAATTCTTGTTCAGGGAGTCGAACCCAATCGTTTGAGACCATTTTCGGCGAAAATTTCGAAAATTACAGACATTTGGGCAAAATGATAACGCGATGTTCCCCAGAACATACGCGCAAAAGTGAGTTTGGAGGTTTTTGTCATGACTGACTCAGACATTGAAATAGAAACACCCTGTATGTTCAATTGCATTTTTAATTCATGAAGGACAAGCATTGGTATATCCTCTGATAGAAACTAGAAAATTAGGAATTTTCATGCAAAAATCTACAAGTTATTAACATTGGAATGAAGCCCTTTCAGCGAAAACTTAAAGGGTTTTTTCAGATTCCACTAGAATTTCTGAGAATAATATCTAAGTGACACATGTAGAATGTAGAACAGTAGCTATTGCTTTCAATTTATCAAGAATTTATAGCCTGGGGCGAGTTCAGTACCCGGATGAGCGATCACTGATTCCAAAAAATCCCTCAATAAATATGTTTGTAAAATTTTCGTTGTATTGTTGAACTGAAGAAAAAATCGTTCATAACTGTCATATAAATCTGAAAACGCAAACTCGGAACTCGCGAACGAGACAGACTTCCGATAAGGTCAACCTCCCACTTGATTGATACTACTGAAGTCTTCCCTTCCGGCGCAGTTCATCTTCAAAATACGCGCTCGGGATCAAAAGAGCTCATTTCAATTCAGCAGCAGCCAAATAATGTCTTACACGTTTGAGATTCGACAAGGTGTCCAGGGATTTGGCCCGCCTTGTCAGGCGTTCGAGAAAAGACGATGGGGGTAGGAAGAAGCCAAAGACGGTTACTGTCATATTCGATGAGGGAAGATTGATGCATTCCACGGATGTCGTACACATTGGGGTGCATGGATCGTTAATAAACGGTACGTAACGACTTCTGGAGACACCATGTGCAGAGGAAAGATGTATTATGTAGATTTAGATTTTCAATGGCGTAGTGTTGATAGGGATCAGCGGGAAACAGCGATGGGTGACACATTTCTAGAGCCACTGAAAATTGGAAAGAAGTGGGAATGCCCTGTGGACAGGAGCTTTGGTGCTCTTGTTCAAACTTTGAGAAATCATATCTCCGGAAGTATTGGTTTCTCAGAGTTGGGAATGATATCAATGGATTCCTATGATAGAACTGAATCATAAATTCTAATAATAGTTTATTTTTCAAGATTAGATGAGCAAACTGCAATGATTTAACCTCGTGGAATGGGTGGTGGCTGGAGACAATCATAGCAGATTGCACATTTGATATTTGAATAGGTATAGGCTGACGAACAAATTATTTTAATAGTTCATTTCATTTTTTTGAAAGATTAAATATGTATTTTGTATTCTTGTTCTTCTTTATTTGAAAACTTATATCATTATACGACAAAATATATTAATTAAATACAATCCTCTTTTCATAATTCAATAGTTCATAGCACTAACACATTCATTATGTATTATGAACCTCAACTCAAGAAAAAATATTTGATACACAAATGTAGATCCATATTTCAGCATTTTTTTGAAACCAACATTATGAAAAAACTGTATATAAGAACATGTCTCACTACTAAAGGAAGTAGGTCTATCAGTGATCAACGAACAGTAATTTCTTTTGATGATTCCATTATGTTGTTCTTTCCTATTGCCTTCATAAACTACATCATTAAAATGACCCAATTCTGAATCTTCTTTATACATAAATTATTCAACAACAACAACAAGTCAATATTATTTTCGGTATCAAAACAGTCTTATATGTATTGAGAAATTCAAGAATCGGATTGTTTTCCAACAGAAAATATTTTCAAAGTACGAATTATAAACAAACTAGAACAGAAATAAATTTTTCTCTCATGTCTCTAATAGCTGGATAGGATGACATTTATGAACACTGAACACATTTAGAACGCAGACAGATAGAATTCACATTCTGTGAAAACATAGAAGTACGATGTATTATTGATTTTTTTTAATTTCAACAATCTTTTTACCTGAGCACAATTTAAAAAAAAATTAATTCAAGATTTTTTTTTCAATAATTTTCGATGATTTTTTAAAAATTTTGTAGTGATACGATCCTCACGAAATTTTGCAATAATTTCCGCGTTAGTATCCTAGGAATAACTAATAGCCATGTTAAACTTGGCTTGAAAACTGGTAGAAGAGTTAGGTTCTGAAGGCTCTCGAAAAATTTCAGCGATATCGGACAAACAGTTTCTGATATATAGAATTTTTTTCAATAATTTTCTATGATTTTTTAAACATTTTCTAGTTATACGATCCTCACGAAATTTCGCAAGAATTTTCGCGTTGCCATTCTACAAGTAATAACCATGTTTGAATTGGATCGGTTTTGTATGTTTTGAGTTATTGAGGAAATAACAACCAAATTTCGGATGGGTTTAACTCCAGAACCGTTGGGCTGATTATGCTTATAAACAAACTCAGATGTGCCATTCAGATGCACAACATAACCTGAAAACTTGAAGTCGCCATCTCTTTCCTTTCTCAGGTTATCATGACATACAAAATATTTTTTAATAATTTCTTTTAAAGTTTTTAGTGATACTATTCGAAATTCCAAAAACGGCCTTAGGTTTATATTCTACAGCTATTTACTTAGTTTCAATTCGATCGGATGCATAATGGTTGAAAACAAAATTATTACTCGCATGCCATTAGGCCGATTATGCCCATTAGCGAACTTGTCCGTCGTATTGGGATACGCCACCTTCCCTGAAAATTTCCTCTTTCCGTTCTCAAGTTATCGTGGCAACGGCCGAAAAAAATCAAATTTGACCTCGAATTCTTCATCCGGAAGTCGAACCCAATCATTTTAGACCATGTTCGACAAAAAAATCGCAAATTACAGACATTTGGGCAAAATGATTAATCAATCCAATATGCTGCTGTCGATTTCCTTTCATATACATAATATATTCATGGTGGCAAAAACTGATGCCACGCCACTGAAGCTTCAGAAAAGATGTATTATGTAGATTTACATTTTCTGGTCTTCATTTTCCGGGTTGTATTAATTTGAATTTCAAAAATATTTTCCGGAGCGTCATTTTTCACTGCTCCCGCCGATTCCTATCGAATTTTATGGGGATTATTTATAGGTCGACAGGGTTGATCAATTGCCCTCATTTTATCGACAGATAGTATGAGATTTCAAAGCTGAAATATTTCGCGGGTACTATATTTCAACAAAAAATGATCCACGTTATGTGGTGTCGACGAAGGCTGCTTCATTTTGAATTTTTTCCCATTATTCCTCTGTTATATTTATGACGGAGCCATTTATCGAATGAGCCCCCATAAAATTAATGCTATTTCATTGGAAATCGACGAAGACTGAATGCTTCTTTCTCCGAATTTTACTTCACATAAAGCCTACAGTTTTCATTTAATTTAATCTTGGTTTTTAAAATTGGATCGAAGTCATATTTCTCCGTTTATTTTGTTTTCTTTCGGATAAATTTGGAGAGTTGAATTTTGCGGGCTTGGTTTGAGGCCCAAAAACACCAATCGAGTTCGCAAACTGGCAAAACCTATGAAATATCCATTTTAATTTTATTCTTTCTTTCTTATTTTTTTTCAGTGAGGGGCATGTTTACAAATTTGGAAAGAGCAGAAAAATTAAGTAAGACTAGATGTATTTGGTGTTTCCGCATACAACTTTTTGCTGTGGAACATCGCGTTACCATTTTAGCCAAATGTCAGTAATTTTCGAATTTTTCGCCGAAAATGGACTCAAACGATTGGGCTCCCTGATGAGAAATTTGAGGTAACTTGAGAACGGAAAGAGATAGCGACTTGAAATTTTCAGGGTAGGTGGCGCATCCCAATACGACGAACCAGTTGGTTGATGGGCATAATCGGCTCAATGGTTTCCGAGTAATAATTTTGTTTTCAACCAATACTAATCCGATCGGCCAAACGGTTTTGATGTTATATCCATCTGAAATTTGGTTGTTATTTCCTCAATAACTCAAAAATACAAAACCGATCCAATTCAAGCATGGTTTTCAGTTGTAGAATGCCAATGCGAAAATTCCTGCAAAATTTGGTGAGGATCGTATCACTAGAAATTTTTGAAAAAATCATTGAAAAAAATTCCATATATCAGTAACTATTCGTCCGACATCGCTATAATTTCGCGAAAGCCTTCAGAGCCTAACTCTACTACCGAGTTCCAAGTTTGAGCCCGATCGGATCTATATTGATGGAGATCCGAGCAGCCTTGTGTGAGTTGAGTAGCTGGATGGGTGACCGTTGCCTCGATAAATTTCGAATGAACGTAGATAGGGACTTGCAATTTTCAGGGTAGGATGCGCATCCGATTGGTAGGGTTAAGATCGCTTTTGAGCATAATCGGTCTAAAGGTTTCAGAGTTATACCCACCTGGATTCTTATTTCCTCGATAACTCGAAAAATATAGACTCGTTCGAATTGAAGCTTGGTTTCTAGTTGTAGAATATCAGCATAAAGACGTGTATAAGATTTTGTTAGAACTGTATCCCTAGAAAATTTTGAAAAAGTTACGAAATAAAAATTGGTCCAAGCACTGACGTGAAGTCAGGAGCTTTTGCGCGTAAGTTCTATTGTTCATTCTCCTGTATTGGACACACTTAATCGAATTTGCAATGGTGAATTCGAGAGTGTCCAATACAGGATAATGGACAATATAAATTACCATGGTAAATTCGATTAAGAATATATTGAAAGGTTTTTTCTGGGTTTTCTCTCCCAAACTCTGAAAAATATCTATAAAATACAGGAGAATGGACAATAGAACATACGCGCAAAAACTCCTGACTTCACATCAGTGCTTGAACCAATTTTTTTCAAATAACTCAAAAAATACCATGATTTTTCAAAAAGTTTTCATGAAGATGTTTCATATATACTTGACAGTAATCGAATTATCGAAAGATATATAGGATGTTATAGAAGAATAAACCCGAGTTGAGTATATTTCTCTCAAATGGAAAACCCTGTATATGCTAACAATCTTTCTTCATATGACCGCAGAAGAAAAAATCAAAATATCGGCTTTTACTGGCTATGGCGATGACAGGCGAATAACTAGGACCATACTCTATAATTTTTCATTTGTTCAGTACGGATTTACATCAATTAAAAGCCTCCAAAGGTTTATTTTATTACAAAATTATTTGTGCTTTCAAATTTTAAAATAGCAAAAGTGAGTCTGTTGAATCTTGATTGATTTATCAGGATATTATGGTTCGAAGGATCATAGGTTGAGTCCTGATTCTTTTATTATTATATTTTATATTTATATTATTTTATTATATTTATTATTATTTTATATTGTTTTATGTTATTTCGTAGGACCAGAATTATACGCCCTAATTTTTTTTATCAGGGGGGTGAGTAAATGGGTATACTTAACTTTAAGCACCCTGTAGTAATCTCGTTGATTACGGCGTAAGTTGTTACTCGCAATAAGATAACAATTACGAGTATAGGAAGTGGTGAAAGATTCGAACGCACTTTTAACAAAACAAAAAACTGTGTTTTCTTGTTACCGATAATGAGATAACAAGCACAAATGTAATTGTACAATGCAATATTAATACAATCTGAAATCTTCCTTCTATATGAAAATGTATAGCCAGGAAGAAGTGACTACATATTTAGAAGGAGAACTAAAGGAGTATTTGTTTCGCGACCGAACGAAATATAAGTAATGTCTCTTGCACTAAGAGATGAAGTAGTAGTAGTAGTTGTGATATTTGTAGTAGTAGTATTTGTAGAGGTAGTGAATTATTTCAGTGTAAAATGTATATAAAAGACCAGATAGAAGGAAAATAGGAGGTTCCTCCATCTGGGTAGAAAACGGGGGTAATATTAACATTGATTGGGGTTTCAATCTTAAAACCGCCCCTGATATGTTACAACAATACTCTCATTTATCGTTTACCAAAAAGAGTGGGAATGAATATTAAATTTTCGATGCCAGCACCAATGAGTGAACTTCTAGTTAGTGTCCGACCGAAACTGGTTTTTCAGCCGAAACCGAAACCGAAACCGAACTTTCGGCCAGCGTCTCAGTTTCGGCCGAAACCGAAACCGAAACCGAAACTTTATATTGCATACTGAAATCTACTCTATTTTTTACAATTTTATTTGCATATACATAAAAACAGTTAAGCAGTGTTAAATAAAATAAAAAGAAAACTTTTTTGATATCTTTATTTATTATTTTGGTATTACCAAGTTAAAAAAATAATCAGTCGAAGTATACAGGGTAATTCCAAATCAGACGTCAACCTTGGAGGAGGTGTTAGTATGGATAATTTGCTGTGGTTTGAGCCATTTTTATTGATGACGAAAAATCAACAGTTTCCGAGATATTTGAGTTCTGGTTCTGATGAAAAAGAATTAGTATGATTTGAAAGGGGATGTAAGAAGCAAATAGAGAAAAATAACGAATTCAATATTTTTTTGTTGCAATTGAGCTCGAAATTTCATTAGAAAATGTATTCATAAATTATGTTCCACCATTCCATATAGGCAAGCACATGCCGTCTTTCTGATATCTTCAGTTGTTATTTTCCGCCTGTCTTTCACATTCACTATTTTATGTGCCGGACATTCAAAAGGTTGCTTGTAAAAAATCTGCTGAAACGAAACTAGTTATGCAATCTAACGAAATCTTTTATAGAATTAAGAAGGAATTTGGCAAGTTTTTAATATAATTTTGGCATACAAAATTGTGAAATTCGAAAGTTGCAGACAATTTGATATTAGAAATTGATTTTTCATTTATTCATATAGCACATTTCAAATCATACAAAATCATGATCATACATTCTTTTTCAACCTCCCATACAGCATAGTTTCGATTTTTTCGTACATATCATATCCTTTTCTGATTAAAATAAACCAAAATTATCATCAAATTTGGTCAACGTAGAAAAAATTGACGAAATATGAACTAAGTTCAGAAATCTTTTAAAAATCACCCGAACTCCAAAAACTGTTGATTTTCGGTTATTAATAAATATGTATGAAACAACAGCTAATGAGACATACTAACTCCTCCTCCAAGTTTCACGTCTTATTTGGAATCACCCTATGTAATCCAATTAATAATCATTAAAGTGAATTCTCATGAATTCTCAGTCTTAACAAAGATAGATTACAATAACTTGTACGACAATTATGTATACCTACTTTTAACTCCTGGCCAAATGACCAGGATAATTCACGAACAGTCAAGTTTCGGCCATTTTGGGCCGAAACCGAAACTAAGGCCGAAACTAGATTTCTTGGCCGAAACTGGCCGAAACCGAAACCGAAACCGAACTTTCGGTCGGTCACTACTTCTAGTGTGTTTAATCTTAGGATTTCAAAAGCTGAAAAATAACTTTCACAGATTAGGGGTTTCCATAGCGTCAAGACAAAATGAATACCAGCACTGGGCAATGTTCCAGAAACCTGATAAGTTTCTCACCACTTCAGTTGTTGAATGCATTTTAGCATTCTTCTATAGGAAATAGGCAATAAATCGCTCTACAAAGGTCGAAGCTTAACAAGAAATACTACTCGCAGTTATCTTTTCGTAAAAGTATTATTTTCGAGGATAAGACCACACATGGTAAACTAAATCCCAGTATTTTTTTCAAGTTATCTCGTGAATATCTGTACATTATATGTTCTCTAAGGAAAAATTAAGATGTTTTGAGTTGATTATATCAAATTTTTCCTCACTTCATCGGCTCTTGTTCACAAAATCGATTATTATCTGTAGGCTGTTACATGTAGAGTGAAAAGCAATTTGGTATTTGTTATTAAATCTGTTTTTTTCTCTCGTTCAAACACATAAGGTGACAATAATTGAAGAAATGAGAACAATATTAGCTTATCAGTCATGCCGAGAAGACGTTTGGCTCCTGTGCAACTGGACCAAATCATACGGTGGATACAGGAAGGTTTGTCCCAGCGAGAAGTGTCCCGGCGGTTGAATGTTTCGCAAAGTGTCGTGAGTCGGGCTTGGAATAGGTTCATCCAAAACGACTCAGTAGCTTATGTTCATGGGGGAGGTCGACAGCGCAGTACAACAGCTGCCCAAGATCGTCTTTTGGTCCTCATCGACGGCAATGGGCTGAGGAGCACCGCAATTGGACAGTTGAAGATTGGAGCCGATGTTTATTTACGGATGAGTCTAGATTTCGTTTGGTCAACTCCGATGGACGTATTCTTGCTTGGAGGGAAAGAGGTCGAAGGTATGCAGAACAGTTTATGGTACCCACAACAGCTTTTGGCGGAGGTTCTATATGTGTATGGGGAGGCATTTGTTTGAACCAACGCACAGAGTTGGTTGTTCTGCAGAACACCACAATGACCAGCCAGAGATATCACGATATGATTATTGAACCCATAATTGTTCCGTTTGCGGCTGCCTTGGGCGAGAATTTCATTTTAATTGACGATAATGCCCGTCCACACCGTAGTCGTCTGGTTAATGAAGCGCTAGAAACTCATGCTATTGATAGGATGGACTGGCCAGCTCGCTCTCCAGACATGAATTGCATCGAACATGTCTGGTCTGAGATGTCTAGACAATTGTCAACCTTAGAACAACCGATCAATAACCTGGAGGACCTTTCTAACGCTTTACGGGATATTTGGACGAATTTTGCCCCAAAATTTTATAAATCGTTTGATTGAAAGTATGCCTCGTAAGGTAGAATGCTTGAGACGAGCTCGTGGGGGGCCAACTAGGTACTAGCTTAACCGAAACTTCAGCCTTCTTGTGGTGTCATCATAAAATTTTTATGTTATTCAAACTCAGAATTTTGAGTGTTCCTAATAAAGTCTTTTTTTCTCTCCAACTTTCCATTTTTTCATTCTTTTCTCAAGTGAACCATATTATCAACTGAAAATACTCTGATATCTGACTAAATTTATAATCTTGGAGCGAATAATTCAGAAATAAATTTAGAAAAAGTAAGTGATCCCTATCAATTGTTGAGCAGTGTATGTTTCCCAAAATGTGACATCATGAGAAGTAACAGAGTCCTTCAAACTCCCGGAATTGAGAGCTGCAAGGCCCCACATTCCGATTTCACGTCTACAAAACTCGAATAACAGACGGAAGATGGATCGAATACGGAAACCAGAATTCAGTGAAGCGATATCCACCTTATATTTTCCAAATGCGCTCGGAAAACACGAACTAAACCTACAAAATATAAGTGACTAGTCGAAATTTCGCTCGTAAAATTCAGCGTAAACATCGGTTAAGTAACGTCTTCCATTTATTTATCATTTTTCGTTCTTAGACGATAATACATATTCCGGACATAGCCGTCTGTAGATTGAACTGCAATATTGGAGCGGGTCCGGAATTTTAATCAGGATGAAAGGGACCGGGAATTCGATCGGCGTCGAAGAACATGCCGCATGGTGGAATTTTCTCGTCAACTCGAATTTTCGAGGAATAACTCAATTTTACGCTCTTCTTCGAGTCCAGGAGATGCCCAATTGGGCGAAAAATGTCCCGAATGGAATGACGTATTGATTGCCAGTTTCAATCATACTCTCCCGGTCGTATTGGATCCAAATTTGCATAATTGAATTTAGTTTCGCATTACAACCCGAAAATACCCTCGGCGAGTGCTTCATTGACGGTATGAAGTGAAAAACTTCGTTCATTTTCACGTCCTAAGTAAATAGAGATCCCTTTGTTATTTTTTCGCCGAACTCGTATAATAATGACAATGTTTAGCGTTCACGAAATCATGTATTAATGACCCCTATTAAGGTTTGTTGTCTTTCAAGCAGAAATTCTTGCCATTGATCACTGCGAAGCTCATACTTGAGAAAGGTTGGGCTCACGGATCAATCAAGATCCTATCGGATAGCCAAGCGGCCTTGAAGGCCATGACTTCATACAACTGCAAATCATTGCTTGTGCAGGATTACCAGACCACACTCGCCGAACTTGGAGGGCGCTGCAGGCTGCAGCTCCTGTGGGTCCCGGGCCACTCGGGCATAAAGAATAATAAGATGGTGGACTCATTGGTGGCACGGGGGGCTTCCATGGGGCTCATTGTACCTGAACCGACCTGTGGTATCTCTCCCAGAGCAGCGGCGAAGGAAAACAGCAGATGGGTGGACCAAAAAGTCCAAGAATTATGGAGCAGCATACCTGGACACAGATATGCGTGCTCAACAATTACTGGCCCATCAGCTGAAAGACCCAGAAAATGGCTCAGATTCTCTACGGTAGACCTGAGAATACTTAGAGCTGTATTCACGGGCAATTGTGACATCAGGAAACACCTCGATACGCTGAGGTTGACTGAGGACTCCGAGTGCAGACTATGCCTGGAGGACGACGAGTCTATCGAACACATCATGTGTGACTGCCCCGCTGGGATAGGATCAGATTGGAGGAACTAGGAGTCCACAAACTGACACTGAGGGAACTGGACAAGTTCTCACCCAGCAGACTCATATCCTTCATCAAGAGACTTGAGCTTGTGGGTGAAGTATAGATTATATACTATAAGTGTGCCACAATGGACCGATTGGTCCCAGTGGAGGGTCGGGTTTCTTCTGCCCGGCACAATCCAGTAAGTAATAATAATGATAAACAACCCAAAAATACCTTCGGTAAGTGCTCCATCGATGGCATGAAGTGAAAAACTTCGTTTATTTTCACGTCCTAAGTAAAGAGAGATCCCTTTATTATTTTTCCGCTGAACTCATATAATAATGACAACGTTTAGCGTTCACGACATCATGTATTAATGACCCTTATTGAGGTTTGTTCAACATGCATTCGATTCTATACGGTTCAGTTCCTTTTCGGTTTCTCTTCGGTCGCTGGCGACAAGTGTGAAACAGTACTCTGGTTCATACTCGGTACCGAATAGAGACCGTACAGCACTGAATATTCCCTCGTACCGACTAGGTTTCAATCAGGTCTGAATTCGTGTGCAGGGAACACAGATCAACCAAGTTGTTTACACAACCACGCTCCTATCCAGGCAGAAGTACTTGCAATCGAAAGATGCGCGGAAATGATCCTAGATTATCTAAGATGTGATATAGCAATCCACTCTGACAGTCAAGCTGCTATTAAAGCTCTGAGCTCCCATGTTGTCGAGTCTAAGCTAATATGGGAGTGCCGAAGAACACTCAATGAAGTAGGCAAGAACAACAGGGTCTACTTGGTCTGGGTTCCTGGTCACGTGGTAATTGAAGGAAATGAGGAGGCTAACACACTTGACAAGAAAGAAACACTAACCCTCTATATTGGCCCGGAACCCTACTGTGGGGTTGGTAGATTCACCTACATAAATGAATTTCGGAGAAAGAAGAAACTGAAAGAGGTCATTCATGGAGATCTCACCCCTGAATGTTTCACTCCAAAAAATTCCTCCGGAGCTTTGATCTGTCAGATCCAAGAAATATATGAACCTCCTTAAGAACATGCTGCACATCCTCACTGGTTTCCTCCCAAGGGACTGAGGCCTTGTGATGAGATTAGGGCTAGCAGAAACTGACGAGTGCAGATTCTGTTGGAAGGAGGATGAAATTCCTGATCACCTTATTGTGGGATGCCTCGCTATCTCAAAACAACGCATGGATTGCTTTGGACAAGAAATCTGCAGGAGCGAAGACGTAGCCTCCTTGAAGCCATCCCAGATACTAGAGTTCATTAGAACTCAGGAACTGGAAGGGGGGGGGCACCATCAACCTTAAGGTCGTAGTTCAACGTTACTCCCATAATGGTTTTGGAGTTATAACCATCTGAAATTTAGTTATTATTTCCTCAATAACTAGAACAATCCAAAACCGATCCAAACGTGGTTATTAGTTGTAGAATGCTGACGTGAAAATCCTTGCGAAATTTTGTGAGCATCGTATAACTATAAAATTTTCAAAAAATCATTGAAAATCACTGAAAATATTTCTATATATCAGAAAGTATGCGTTCGACATCGCTGAGATATCCTTCAGAACTTAACTCTACTGCCAAGTTCCAAGTTTGAACACGATCGGATATATATATTGTTGGAGATTCGAGCAGCCTTGTGCGAGATTTTGGGCATAATCGGCCCAACGGTTTCGGAGTTATACCCACCTGGAATATTATTTCCTCGATAACTCAAAAAATATAGACTCGATCGAATTGAAGCTTCGTAACTAGTTGTAGAAATCGACATAAAGACGTGAAAATTAAAAAAGAATACGAAAAAAATTGCCTCAAGCACGGACGTGAAGTCTGGAGCTTTTGCGCGTATGATCTATTATCCATTCTCCTGTATTGGACACTCTTAATCGAATTTACCATTACAAAAGAAAATCATCTCAAAGATTTTCCAAAGACTAAAATATTACATTAAGGAAATAAGAGTAAACGATTATATATTTTGAAATGTCTGACGCTCACCACCAAAAATTACCTACCACTAATGATTAATTGGAATTTCACATATCCCCACTCCTTTCATATGTATGTTTATTGCATTGTTAAGTTTATTCTCCTCAGTTTTGACAATAGTATATAATCCGAAAGATATATTATTCACAACATTGTTGTGGAGAAAGTACTTCAAAAGAATCTCAAACTAGATCAAGGGAATATAATGAAAGAGCCAAATGTTCAATAGAATTATAGTCTGTCCTAATGGATGATTTCCTAGTAATACTCTGAATTCAGTTACCCAACTGATATTCTTTTCTCATCTATGACTGATAAAGTTATCCATTCTGATATTTTTTCAGGAATATCAACAATATAAACTGTGTTACCACGATATGTTCAATTAGTTTCTTTTTTTTCAGGATACGACACTCTCCTGGAACTGATCTGGATGTCTTGATATAGATTTCGTTCAAAAAGTAAGTATTTAAAAGAATTACTCAGCAAAATAAATAGCCTGATGAAAGATTTATAATAAGTGACATTAAAATATGAAACTCATATACATTTTTTATGAGATTATGATCAGTAAACGATCATATCAGCATTTCAACCGTGCGAAGCCGGGGCGGGCAGCTAGTTACTAATAAAATTCTCTATACCTTCCTTCAAATTCTTTGTACGAATTATATTCTGTGTTTGGTCAGAGCTCATTGTCACACTGACAATCTGCCTTTCATTTTCAAAAATCATTGAAAAACTCGATACAACACAAGCTTTAATATAATTTCCTGGTGCCGATTCCTGCAAATGAAGGTGAAAAAACGTCACTACGTGATTCCAATAATTGTCTTGAGTAAATATGTATGTTTCGCAACGATAGACATCAACATACCGGAGCTTCACTATTTAGCAGATCATTTAACTTCCGAAGAATGCCGGAAATTAGTGGCAGCAGTACACTTCAAGAACTACGAACTTCCGAACGCCCTTTCAGAGGCGGAATTGAAAGTAACCAAGGATTTATCTTGCTTCGAATTGCTTTTACATTGGAACTCCTCGCCTGGGGAGGGAAAGGGACAAACTCATGAAATTTTAGAACACAGGTTACGGCAACTCGGGAAATTCCAATTAGCCGACACTTTTGGAAAAACTGTTTTCAATGAGATCGGTAAGGACTTGGAAAATGCGTTGGAAAGTGGGTTCAAGAGCGCGGATAACGACAGCTCTAGCGAAGATCCATTGGAAGATGCAACTGTTAAGTATGAGGACCCTACAGAATGGACCCCAATTGATACCATCATGTTCAGCCTATTGTCGATCCTTATAGTTGCAAGTATTACAGTGTGTTGCATTGTTTTTTTCGTCTATGCACGCCGTAAAATTAACCAATGTAGAAACAAAGGTGGTAGAAAGTACAGAAGGATTAATCTGAGTGATATTTCATCTGAAACTGAATCAGAAGAAAAATTTGATATTCGAAATGCGAAGATTGAAATGTTCACCAATTGAACCGGCTGTTCGAAATTCTGCAAAATCTTGACTCTTCCATGTTGTAATAACAACAAAATTACGTAGTCCAGTCTATTTGAAATTATCTGAGAATCAAGCCAATTTGACAAGAAGTAGGTGAAGTTGAAAACTGTTGAAGACTAATATCCAAACCAAAAGTGCACGTAATTCCTAGTTCCTAGTGAGGTATTGAACTAAGAAGAAGCAAAAATGCAATCGATGTTCCTGTTAGTTCGACCAATAAATTTCTAACGATGAAAAAATTTGATCTCGAATTCTTCCTCATTTGGGCAAAATGATAACGCGAGGGTCCCCATAACATACGCGCAAAGACGGGCATTCCTGTCGGAATTAATCGGAACTGGCGCACAAGCTGATGTAAAATATCGATTAGTGCTACCCACACCTTCAGTGATCTTTTTTGCTCAGATTCTTATCCGATGACTCGGATAGATTTCCGGGCCGATAACTGAACGTGTATAGGATGCTCGAGGATACCTTGTTTTTGCTGCTATCTATCGGGATAAGACTGAAACATCGGAATCTAAAATGAAATTGGGTTCCTGAGTCCGTGAAGAATTGTAATTCCATTTAAACAAGGTAACTGATATGCGTCGGTCAGATAGTATGGAACTGTTTTCCGACCCCTAGAAATGTTACTCATGTAAACTTCCCCGATTAAGGATAACGTTAATCGCTATAACAATATAACAAACTTATCGTCTTGAATTTAAGTACGCTCCTGCCTGTTGGTGGGAGGGTAGAATACAGGATGAGTCTCTAAGTTGTACATTGATTTTAACTTGATTTTACATGATTCTTATCATCAAATGAAGTAATTTTCTCCTTTACCATATTTCCAAATTTGGCTCACGTAAAGAGGTTGTTGAAATTTCAAGAAAAAATCAGTTTTTATTTTGTAGCTTTGACATGCTTTTTCCGAATGAAATGAAAAATGGGCTGAAGTTTCCTATAACTATGACACATAATCTCCAAATAGAAGTTTTCCCGTACTTCCACTGGTTTCTTAGTTATAGACTTATGGATTCATAAAACTAAACTAAATTAGCATAAAGAAAGCAGATAACTTTTTCTTGAGTAATTTCAAGAATATACAATCTCAAATTAACTAAATTATTCTTCTCCATTTCTCCCTAAATGTACCGTTTTCGAGATATTCGCCATTGAATGTCATACAATCAGAAATTTCACGAACTTTTTGGATCTCCATGAGCGTAGGAATCACGAATCAAGCTCTATACAACGTTACCCTACATTTTTCTCGTTCACCATCGAAGTCATAGCATAGATAATTCATATGCATGACTGCATTAGCAAATTGTGAAATCTAGCTAGCTATAACTCCCGAACCGCTCAACGAATTATTTACAAATTTGATATTCATTGTCTTCTCAAGTTCTCAGGCCAACAAACTCTGCATATTAAACATACCAAGAAGGTGCAGACAAGGGCTCAGATATTTTGATTTTTACTGTACGGTCTAATAAAACACCCTGTACATGAAATATCAATTAGTCATTACCTGATATGATGTGATTCTCCATAGATTTTGTTTTTTTTTGCCCTGAATGTTTTAAAATTTGGAAAATTCAAGTTGAGTTACACTACTCAGCATACTCTTAATACTTTTTTCAAGCTTGGATCACTGAGACCACTTACAACATACAGATATTTATGTACCAAGGACGGAAAACTGTCTATTATTGTGTGCCGGAAATTGCTATCCTAGGCTGAGCAAGCAGGCGAGACAATAGACATTTTTCGCCGAGGTGCATACGACATTTTTTCGTCGACCTCTACATACTTTTATGAATTTCGGACCTCTTAAATAATTTCACAATAGCAAATGACAGTTATCCTCTCATATACTCATGTTTGTAGTGGACCATATCCATAGTGACCACGGCGACTAACAGTTATTTTTACAGACCCTCATGTTTGTATTGAACCGTATCATACCGTATTCATGGTGACCACAGCGGACGAACAAGTGTTTGCGGAGTAAAAGTACTTTTTCGTCCGCAAATTGCTGGCCCGCAAAAATAGTTGATTTTACAACCGCAAATTAGTTCGTAAAATGTCACTTTTCATATAGGTCAACGAAAAATTATTTTTCCTACGAGCGTGCGCAAGGTAGTACTTTTCTGCACGCAATTGGCTTGCCGAAGTAATACTTTTCCGCATCGTGCGGAAAAAATATTTTGCGGCACGGCCGGATGGCCGGGCAGAATCGATTTTAACCATGGATTTTTGATCAGTGAGTCAAACCAAATCGTTTAAGACCATTATCAGCAAAAAAATCGAAAATTACAGACATTTGGACAAATTGATAAGCACTCTATTCCGAGGAACAAGAGCGCCAAAAAAGGAAATGTCTACTAAGATATTAGCTGTCAGACAGCTATAGAGAATCATCAACCTTCGAACGACTGCCAAATGCAAATGACAAGCACTTGCCTGAAAAAGTTATCAAACGAGGAGCGAAAACACCATCCAGATATAACAAAGTATTAGAAACGTCTTAGAATTCGGAAATTTACTTTTGGATGACCCACCATTTCAAATCTTTAATTTTCTCCCCCTAAGTAGAAAAATAATGACAAGGATTTCGTTCATCCCGATTATCAATCCAGGAAATAGCGGATTCTCGTTTTAAGTGACGCCAATTTCCTAAATGATGAGACAAGCATTTGATAACAGCTATATACAATGAAATATGGCCTCATAGTCCCCGAATAAGATTCCGAAGATTCTCCTATCCTTTATTCCGTAAATTTTACATGACGTCATTAGCAGCAAGCTTTGGGAGGGTAATTCATCATCCATCTTCAGCCATCGCTCTTTTTATACAATCCGGGTTTGAGCCGTATCTCATATTCATCAAATTGATTCACGAAAATCTTGATATATTGGTTTCATTTACATATCTCGAATTCCTCACGGGTATCCCTGTCCCTAGGGATTTTCGCCAATTACTCACAATTATAATACATTAGCGCCCTTCTAGATTTCCTTCGACACGGTTACTATTCATGTTTTTGACACGTGACATTTCCAGGGGCGAGAGCGTTATAAATTCTGAAGCGATAAATGAATTCGAAATATATCAAAATATAATATTATATTGAAGACATTGACAAGATAATGATTGATTTATTCGGGGGACGGATACTTGGTTAGTTGAATTTAATGAATTCTATGAGCACTTGTCTGGAACTTGAGTGCGATATTATTTTATGAAAGGAATATCGACCACATTATTAGAAATTTAAACATTTATTTCTAAAATTCTATTCAATTGTATTACTACTTCACTCGATTCACTTTTATAAAATCTCCCGGTTGGCCATGAAATTTTGACACATTTCACCGTGTATATTTTGAAAATGTTAGGTTATGCTAATTTTCCTGTCAGATAACTAGGCAACGTTGTCCTCTCTACATAGAAGTCGTACTAATTACGTATTATTCCCAATGTGAATTTTCTTGGGAAAAATAATGAATTTGAGAAGATTATGTGAATTCATTAAGTTGAAGAACATTTTTCGTCTGTTGTTATTATGGAAATATTTCACGTATATACACTTGTCGGAAGATTCAGTTATGCTATTTTCTTGTACGGAAATCAAAAACCATGTGTTGAAATTTTAATGAAAAATAATGAATACAGTCCGTTACTTTGTGATTCATTTGAAGTACCTGAATAACCCAGCAGGAAAACTTCTAAACGAACAGACGTTCCTTTGGAATTCCCCACTTTTCGAAATTCTCAAGAAATAAGCCCACAGAAGACATTTAAATACCTTGTTGCACCACTTGAAATACACCAGTTTCAAAATGTAGTAGTGCTACGAAACCCGAGTCGCCTTAATCAAATAATAAAGTGATAGTATAGGAAACTAAGTAATTTCATTCGAGAGGAACAACATGTCCTAAGACAAAATGAAGTTTTCCTATTGCAGATTTAGCACTTCCTGATACTTTGTCTCTGCTTCTTCAAAACAGCTTTCAGCATTTTCAATTTGAAAGCGAAGAGTTCTTTTTTATTCGAATATACCTAATGATCTGTGATAATATCTAGTCTAAGATGGAACATTATGTTGATTGTTGAGAATAGAAATTGGCAACGTCTCAGAGAATTGTTTGGACATTGACGATATTTTAGGAGTGCCAACGTGCCCAAGTTTGAGTTACGAAAACGTGATAGACCTAAATCATGTCCAACCGGGAGATTTTATTAAAGTGAATGGAGTATAGATACAAAAATGTCTATTCAATTCGAATTGAAGACTACAAGAGAAAAACGATCAAAAACCAGTTGAAAAAGCATGGTGGTCAGGAGCTTTGGCACGCTTGTTCAAATTTATAGCCAGAGCTGTCACCCATCCAGGTACCTAACTCTCCTGAAGCTGCGTACCTCCCGGAAAAAAATAGTATTTCCAAGACTATAAATTCGGCTGTATAAACAGACGTCCAAAAAAACTGGTCCACTTTTTGGCCGAGAATAGTCCCAAATGATTAGTTTCTACTGAAATGAATACATTCACGGGTGGGTCGAAAATAAACAGTGCTGTGTCATGAAAGATATCAAATTGAAACAGACCGACCCTACCCAATAACGAACTTATCCGAGATATTCTTTCCTCAAATCTACTCTGAAAATAATATTGTATCAATTGAAACTTAGCCACTATAGTCCTCCTACACAACATGGGGATTCTCCGAGAAGACCTTGTTTGTAGGAAATGTGGGGAGGCAGATGAAACTGCCTCACATGCCATATTTGACTGTTGAGTCCACACAGGAGTGCCATTAATTGGTGCACAGACGGTACAAAAACTTCTACACGAGCTGGCACTGTTTGTAGTATATGGGGCAGGCACCAAATTCTCACTATTTATAGACTCCTATCCGAGTCAGATATGTGGCATTGCAATGCATTCTGACAGTCAAGCTGCTATTAAAGCTCTGAGGTAATATGGCATTGCCGAAGAAAACTTAATGAAGTAGGCAAGAACAACAGGGGCTCCTAGAAATGGGCTCTTGGTCACACGGGAATTAAAGGAAATGAAGAGGCCAACACGCTTGCCAAGAACGGAGCTCAAACCCCTTTTATTGGCCTGAAACCCTACTATGGGGTTGGTACATACACCTACAAAAGTGAATTTCGGATAAAAGAAGGATCTGAGAGAGATATACTCTGGAGATGTCTCCCAGGAATACATCACTCCAAAAGGTTCCTCCGGAACTTTGACACTGTTGGATCCAAGAAATATATGGACATGCTGCACCTCCTCAAAGGTTTTCTCACAGAGCACTGCGGTCTTAGGAAGCATATGATGTGATTAGGGCTAGCAGAAACGGATGAGTGTAGATTTTGTGGGGAGGAGGGGGGAGGGGGGGAGGATGAAATTCCTGATTACGCAATGTCTCGTCATCTCAAACCAACGCAAGGAATGTTTTGGGCAAGAAATCTGCCGGAGCGAAGACGTAACCTCCTTGAAGCCACCCCAGATATTGTAGTTCATCTGGACTCTGGAACTGGAAGGTGAGCTGTAGATGGTGATTACATCTACAGCTCAGACGGGTGCCGCTCATAGACCTTAAGGTCGCAGTGCAACGTTACCCCTTACAACAATATACAATATAGGTAATACACCGACAAGGCAGTGGGGATGTTACATGAGGCCCATATAATGTCAGTGGTGTAGGAGAAGGCAGCTCGGTTAAGTAAACCTGAGTGCAGGTGATCGAGTAAGAGACTCTATGGCAGCTAGCAACTTTAGCTCAAGGGGATCGACCATGAGACCCTGTAAGCTAATAGGAGGCCGACCAAGATGCAATAAGTCTCTCTAGGTCGCAGCTTGGGCTAATCACACAATCGGCATCCGTCTAGCATAAACAAACAAACAAGGGTAAGACCCACGTGGTAACTGACACCCAGTTCCCTATAGGGGAAATTATTCGAGTTTCTTGAAATGTAACGTCAGGAAATGTTACAATGTCCTTCAATGATTCCCGCTAAGGCTCTAGCATAAAAACGTCGGGACCGCTGGTAGTTAAATAAATCTATCGCGATCGTCCACTCAGACCTTCTCATATCGCTTGACGAATATCAAGCCCGAATCTCGACGTTTACCATCACCCCCCTCCCCCCGTCACATATCACAGAAAAGAGAAAATGGGATTCTCAAATATCCATCATATTTCCTCCCGCAGTGAGCATCTCGGGCACAAGAAAAGAAGAACAATGATTATCTCTGCGACCCGACAATATGAAACCGTGCCCGCTCCTTTGAACAGTTTTGTGGAGCTTGCAAATGGCCGCTGGCTAGGCGAAATTGGACGCCCACCGTGCCGCCGTTTGCCCATCAGCCGCCGCGGCCCAGATAAATCCGAAGGAGCTACCGCCCGATAAAAGGAACATCAACCGGATGAAAAGTATCAAGGATGTAGACGAACCGATGTCAAGTCGGACACTTTTTCCCGAATATTCGCAGACAATGTGATAGCCAGAATGAATGTTCCCCTTCTTATATGTCTTTTTCCCCGAGCTTTCGCATTTCTAACGATATTGAACCTGATCGCGTAATTTTCGAACTGATGGCGACGTATAAAACTCTATGGAGTGAATTAGGATGCGGAATGTTATGAATATGTTCCTTCGTGATAGAAATAAATGATTGTTCTTTGATTTGGGCTTCATTGAGGGAAGGAGGAAAATATTTCGTCATGTTATTACTACAGGGTCCTTATGAATGATTGTAACATCGTAGTTGGTTCGGAAACCCTTTCATTTTGCTGCTCATGTGCATGCTGTTCACATTTGCAATTCAAGCCACAGAATCCATAACCTAACTTTCGTACTTTCATACGCATAACCTCACTTTCTCCTTTGTTTATATTGGCAATCATATAGATGAGTTCCAAAATGATTGTCACTGGGAGATAACTTATCCTACTATCCCAGGCTGGTCCAAAAATTTTTATTATACAAAATAAATTGATTCAATAGTTGATATAGTTCACATTAAGTTCGTAGAAAGGTCAATTTTCAGTATAAATATAGCAAGATAGTGAGAATAAATTGAAAATAATTTGACAGATTTTTTGAAAACTTCACGATTCAATAGTCACGAGTGCCCGCAGGGTTCGAGTGGCTATTTCCAAATGGCAACAAGTTTGAACAAATTTTTACAATAAAAAAGATCAATAAAACTATCATAAAATTATATCTGTTATACTTATTAAAGTAAAGTCTTGAACTAATTTTGCCGTTTTATTCCACATTGTCTTCATTACTTCTTCTTTATAATCATATCCGTCTTTTCTTTTCATGTTATAAGCCCAATCTTTCAAAGTCAATGCCAGAGTAGCTGTTGTAGTAGATTGACCCAGAATATAATTTCTTTCTTTGGTGAAGGTCTCAAATTGTCTCCATATAGACTGATTACTTATTAGAGTATTTTTCGAAGTAGTTTCTAAAATCTTTTTTGTTATTTCTGCTTCAGAAAAGGTACTAAACCGATAATTTTCACCCATTTTATATATCGCGTTGACACAATTAGGTAATTATTTTGACAACTATCTGACATTGCATTATTCCCGAGAATAATCACAAGAGATTTATTCCCACTATAATGATGACATAATTGATTGAAAATTGCCCTTGTGACAAATAAAGAAGCATTTCATTGGTTTTAAGAAACGTCAGAAAATAATCAAATAGATAAATTTTTTACTTTTAAATTTTTATTACACGTGATTGAAAGAATAATAAAAGATACTAGAATTTACTTCGTTTTAAGGATTTTCCTTTCAGAAAATACTAAGCTTATGGAATCGAGATTGAACTATATTATTCATTAGTTGGGATTCTATTCTCTTAAGTCATTTCCAAGATGTATCATATTAGCTATTGAACAGATATGAATAATCTTTTCCCTCGTGTTTGAATGAAAGAATTTTTGAAATCCTATTTAGAATTTTGGAGATGTAGGTACTGATAACTGAATGCATACTGTTCAACTAATTTTAATGTTCGAATGCAAATGTTAGAATGCACGTGAAGAGCAACGAGTTCAAGGTGTGTGCAAAGTTTCGTGAGGATTGCTCCATTAGATGGTACATATATTGTACGGTGGTGGAAATGCTTACGTTCTAGTTCAATATCTCCTTTCCTTACATCGATTTGTTTTCCGCTAAGTTCTTGTTTTCCGGATCACTCTCAGGACATAAAATTCCTTCGGTTTGTTCTTTATTAGACGCAAAACGATAAAATTTACCGATAAAACTTTTACATAAAGGAGTTCAAAGTTCACTGTCTCGATTTGCTGTTTGCGGACTATAAGATGGGTATCTTTAATTCCCTTAAATCTGATTCACACTATCCGTGTATTTAACAGTCCAATCATTCCATATTATTGCTCATTAAATGTTGAATATTATCCAGATAAAGTTTTGAATGGACACATGAATTCAGAGTTATATTTACTTAAAGAAAGATTGAGAGATGGATAGATATAAGACATCGGTAGATGTACAGGGTGTTCCTTCAAGACAAGCTAATATTTAAGGGGGTGATTTTTCACATATTTTAAGAAAAAAACTTCCTATGAACGTAAGTCCTAAAAGTCTTAACTTTAGAGATACGGGGTGATAAAATTTTGAAAAAACGTCAGTTTTTTAATAATATCTGAGATAATATTATAGACATCTTCATAAAATTTGGTACATGTCCTCTATGCATCAGGGATGCATGCATCAATGACGCATTTTGTGATTAACTAAAATTTTCATTTTCTCTACCTGTGGTGTCCACACGAGTTTTGCATTGAATATTTTTCGAGAAAAATATACTACGCCACTGCTTTCTCCTCATACATTTCTGAGCAAATTTGGTCTCATGGGTTTTCTTTGTCCGACGCATAGTTTCCGCTTAAAAACTAAAAATCGTTTTACTTCAGGATCAATTCTGATGCGGTGTGGAAATATTCGTGCATCGACTTAAAGTAAATTCAGAGATCATATTTATTCCAAAATGAATGAGAATCCAAAAAATATGTTCTCTTGTCAGATGCTCTGTTCTTGATTAAAATAATTAAATTCTCATATCTCAGTTCCAAAATGTTATCACCCTGTATCTCAAAAGTTAAGACTTTTAGAACATACGTTCATAGGAAGTTTTTTTCTTAAAATGAGTCAAAGAATCACCCCCTTAAATATTAGCATGTCTTTAAGAAACACCCTGTATATTGCCATTTCCGTCAAGAATCCATTTCTCCTCATGAGTATTCAAAGAATAACTTATGGAATTTATTTTGTAACTCCTGAGTACTATTGAATACAGTTGCTTCACAGCAGCTTCACACAGGTTTCACGTACAGTGAATGCGTCAAGAAATATTTGAAATTGTAATTGACCGATTTGCATTATATTGTAATGTTTTGCTAAAGATTATGGACATATTTGAGAAAGTTCCAAAAATTTACCAACTTCCCATATTCCGCCGTATTCACAAAGCATTCAATCTCCGTTAAGTCCTAACTGAGGTCCTCAGTTAAGGACCAATTTGAATCGCAACCTCAGTTAACGTATTTAACGATGGTGAAACAAGCCTGTTTTCGTTAACTGAGGTTGCGATTCAAATTTATCCTTAACTGAGGACCTCAGTTAGGACTGGAAACATGGTAACTAGTTGTAGAATAGTGACATGAAGAAAATGCTGTGAGGACCGTAACACTAGAAAACTCAATAAATTACGAAAAAATATTATGTATCTCACGATACCTTGATAATGAAAAGAGATAGCGACTTGCAATTTTAAGGGTAGGTTGCGCATACGAATGTGACGTTTGAGTTAGTTAATTAGCATAATCGGCCAAACTGTTTTGAATTTATACTCATCTGAAATTTGGTTGTTATTCCATCCATAACTCAACATATACAAATCTGATCCAATTAAAACTCTGTTATTACTTGTAGAATGCCGACCCACTAATTTTAGCGGAATTTCGTGATTATAGTATCCTGGAGTTACTCGAGGCGTAAGTTTTTTCTTATTTCGGATCTTATAGAACTTGAATTCTATTATCATAGACGTCTCTGAAGTATGTCATTAAAGAGCTAGGAAATGTATTCACATACCTATTATAAGAATTGGTTCAACCCCTGTGGACAGGAGCTTTTTGGCGCTCTTGTTCAAACAGACAAATTATATCTCCGAAAGTATTGGTTTCTCAGAGTTGGGAATTATATCAATGGATTCCTATGAAAGAAATGCATCATGAAAGAAATTAAATTTTAAAAAAGTGTCGTTTAAAAAAAATGCTTCCAAAATTATCCTATAAAAAAAGGGCAATCTACAATGCTTCAATGCCTTAATGCTCCAAAAATTGTTATTAAATTTATTTATCAAGATTAAATGAGCAATCTGCAATGAACTCGGAATACCTAAGGAAAGTATCATATAAATGTCTAGAGCAAGGCTGGAGACAATCATAGCAGATTGCCCATTTATTCCTGATATTTGAGTAGGTAGTGGATTACGAACAAATTATTTTAAAAGTTCAAAATATATTAATAAAATACTATCTTCTTTTCATAATTTAAAATTTAATAGTCCATACCACTAACACATTCTTTTCTGTATTATGAACCTTAACTGAAGAAAAAATGATTGATACACAGATGTAGAGCCATATTTCAGTATTTTTTTACTAGCAACATTATGAAAATGCTGTATATAGGAACATGTCTCACTACTTAAGGAAGTAAAAGGTAATATTAATCTCAGTGGTCAACGAACAGTAATTTCTTATGATGATTCCATGATGTTCTTCTTTCCCATTGCCTCCATAAACTACATCAAAATAGTCTTGTTTGTATATATTCACAAATTCAAGAATCGAATACTTGCTTTCCAAGAGAAAATAACAACTATGAATTGACAATCTCTAATAGCTAGAAAAGATGACATTTATAAATAGTGATCACAGACAGATTCTGTGTTCACATTCTGTGAATACATAGAACTTACGATGTATTATTGAAACTTTGAAACATCATATCTCCAAAAGTATTAGAGATATCGTGGATTCTTATGATGAAACTGCATCTTAAAACAATTTCAATTCAAAAGTAGTAATGTAAAAAAAAATTTTTTTTTGTTACTCCGAATTTATTGGACCGATTTTGTCCAATAACGAACTTAACCGAGATATTTATCCATCTAACCTACTCGGAAAATTTCAACTGTTTAGCTCATTCCCTTCGAGAGTTATGGTGTTAACGGCCGGACAGAATGGATTTCGACCATGGATTCTTGATCAGTATGAGTCAAATCAAATCGTTCAAGACCATTTTCAGCCAAAAATTCGATAATTACAGACATTTGGGCAAATTGAAAGCACACTGTTCCGAGTAACAAGAGCACCAAAAACTAATAAAAAGGTATACGAGTATATCGAGTAAATCGAGTAAATTCGTGTGCAATATTTATTTATGGTGTTTTGAACAATCCCACCAATTTTCAGCTGGGTTGTGCGAATAATTTCAACTTCACTACCATTTTTTGGTGTAATTCGACCGGACTAATATTGTACAGCCAAGTTCTAGATAGAAACTGGGTCGGATTTATATTCTAGGAAATATTGGAAAATTAATTTTTTTTTTCTGGAGCTAAGCAGTCTTGGGCGAACTTAACCGAGATATTTATCCATCTAACCTACTCGAAAAATTTCAACTACTGTTTAGCTCATTCCCTTCGAGAGTTATGGTGTTAACGGCCGGACAGAATGGATTTCGACCATGGATTCTTGATCAGTGAGTCAAATCAAATCGTTCAAGACCATTTTCAGCCAAAAATTCGAAAACTACAGACATTTGGGCAAATTGAAAGCACACTGTTCCGAGGAACAAGAGCGTCAAAAACTAATAAAAAGGTATACGAGTATATCGAGTAAATCGAGTAAATTCGTGTGCAATATTTATTTATGGTGTTTTGAACAATCCCACCAATTTTCAGCTGGGTTGTGCGAATAATTTCAACTTCACTACCATTTTTTGGTCTAATTCGACCGGACTAATATTGTACAGCCAAGTTCTAGATAGAAACTGGGTCGGATTTATATTCTAGGAAATATTGGCAAAATTAATTTTTTTTTCTGGAGCTAAGCAATCTTGGGCGAGTTTAGTTACCGATTGGTTTCAACCCCGGAAACCATGACAACTAAGTTAACTACAAATCTATAGTTGGACATAGTGGGACGAACCGTTATCAACTCGGATATCTTTTTCTCGAATGTTTCTCGATGTACCATCCAGAATAATTGATATCCTTCTTATGTTTCTCTCTATCTCATTGTGGATCCCAACGTTCCTGATTATATTAAACTTTCCGTGGTGTGAAACGTGCTACGTTTACAGTTGAACGTAATTTCAGCCCAGAATGTAAAAATTTCATCAAGTAAATTAGAATGTGGGAGTTTATGTTAGTTTTTCTTCGTGTGGGATTAAATTAGGAATTTTCAATTTTCGTCATCGAGAGCGTAAAAGGATATTACGTTTTTTGTGGTCTTTTTATGTATATATAGACCTCCACAGCCTGATCAGATTAGGGTTCCAGTTTAAGGAGTCTGTTGATTTTACTTTTTAATCAACCGTGATCATTACATTTATAGCACATCGTGAATCCAGAAATAAACACATTTCCAATACAAAATTCTTAAGATGAACTGACGTGAAGTCAGGAGATTTTGCTGGCTTATTATCTATACGCCTCATACAAAGTCAATCGAGCTGAAATTAGGTAGAAATCGATTGTAGGATGATAGCTCGAAGGTATGTATGAGGTATAATTCTGTCTGATATATAAAATTCTTGGAGAAGAAAATATTATTTTTTTTTCACTTTCACAAAATTCCGCAAGAATTAGTGCGTTAGCATTCTAAAATTAATAGGCGAGTTTAAATTGACTTAGATTAGTATCTATATTTTGAGTTATTGGGGAAATATCAACAAAATTTTGGATGGGTATCGAGGGCTGTAGCTAGAGATGATTTTAAGGTAGGGCAATGCAGGTTTCGGGTAGGGCAGAAGTAAAAAAATTTACTGGATGTGATCTGATGAATTGATTTTAGTCGTACCTACTTTTGAGTGAAATAGGTAGTTAATATCAAAATATTAATTTTTTCAGGTTTATTTTATTTCGTTCAACATATTTTGATTTTTATAATGATGATAAAAATCTTCCTCAAAACCCCTGAATACTTCGAATTGCCATATTATTATAAAATATGCGAAGGACTTCATTGAGATCAACCCACTTACTTTATTTTGGCGCTATTGTTCCTCGGAACAGAGTGCTTATCAATTTGCCCTAATGTCTGTAATTTTCGAATTTTTGGCTGAAAATGTTCTCAATAGATTTGGTTCGACTCACTGATCAAGAATCCGTGGTCGAAATCGATTCTCTCCGGCCGTCCGTTAACACGATAACTCTCGAACGAAAGGAGTTAGAGAATTGAAATTTGCAGGATAGGCTTGGAGCGTGAATAACTCGGACGAGTTCGTTAACGGGCGGAATTGATCAAGCGGTTTCGGAGTTATGGCTGTTTTAAGTAAAAACATTTTTTATTAATATCTCCGAAACCGATCACTCGATCTATCTGAAATTTAGCATCGAATTGTAGAATCATGACTTTCAGACCCATGTGAAGTGTTGTATTGATAGGGTTACCGTAAAGTGTCAAAAAAAAATTTGAAAATTTTTAAATTTTTTTTCTACAATAACTCTCGAACGGAATGAGCTAGGCAGTTGAAATTTTCAGAGTAGGTTACGGAGATAAATATCTCGGTTAGGTTTGCTATTGGGCAAAATAGTCCGGATGGTTTCGGAGTATCGAAAAAAAAATTTTTTACTTACAAATTTTTAAATAAATTTTTTTCAAGATGCAGTTTTACCATAAAAATCCATCGATATCAATTTCAACTCCAACAAGCTAATACTTTCGGAGATATGATATTTCGAAATTCCAATAATGAATCGTCCTTCTATGTTTTCACAGATTGCAATATTTATTCTATCTATGATTCATTATATGATCTGTGTTCATACTCGTATATGTCATCCTGTTCTATAAGAGAGAGTCAAATTCATTTCAGCTATTTCAATTTGATTTCTTCCATGGTGCAGTTCTCATTCTCAGATTGCTCATTTAATCTTGATGAATAAACTATTATTTGAATTGAATAAGTATTCAAATAAAGAAAAACAAGAATATAAAATACGTAAAACTCTTATTTGAATTAAATTTCCTTTATGATGCAGTTATATCATAAGAATACATTGGTATAATTCTCATCTCTGAGAAACCAATACTTTCGGATATATATAATATGTCTGTTTGAACAAGAGCGCCAGGAAGCTCCTGTCCACAGGGCTTGAACCAATTTTTTTTTTCAAAGGCCAGAAATACCAAAAGCCTTAAATGATACTGTGGGAGGTATATTCATTATTAAATGGTTATATTATATTTTGTGAATTGCTTCTGCATACGAAACACAAGATATTCTAACTATTCTGAAATTCGAGAACTTCAGAATAGTTATCAGCAAAAGATAATTGTGAGGATTTTGCATCTGTGTGCAGATTAAAGAATTAGTACATGAGGTGCTTCTGAAGATGCAGTGTGTTGTCTATATGTATACAATGACCACGGTGATGATCATTGATGTAGTTCAAAATGGATTTCTCAGCAGAAAAATTTCTAGCCAAAAAACAGAATTATTAGCATTTGTTATGAAAATGGAATCCTCATTGAATGCGCCAACTTTTACAGTTACCTGCCGAACTAGCGTAGTGCATTTTTTTTTCAGTACAAGCAGTTGAAATTGGACGAAATATGGGCTTTGAATATTTAGTAGGGCAAAAAGTAACATTTTGCTCCAAACGGGGAAAAAGTAATGAAGCTCTGGGCAATAATATACGTACTCATTATTCAGGATGACGTAACAAAAATTAAATTGGCAAAAATTAAGATTAGTAGAAATGGGAATTGAATAACCGTCACAAAGTATAGATTTTGTCGATTTTCTTTAAATGTCTATAATTATGAAATTACATCACCTATTTTTTTTATATTTTTCTGATAACTATCCTGACTTGTAATATCGCCCGATTCCGGCTTGACGTCGACTTCTGGGACACCCTGTATATATATATGATTTTTCAAAATACAATAATACATCGTACTTCTATATGTTTTCATGCGAATTATATCTGTCTGTGCTCTATCTGTGTTTATTGTTTCTACATGTCATCTTATCTACCTATAAGAGACATGTCAAATTTATTTCTGTTCTAGAAAAGAAAGTATGATTGACTGCAAAATGACCAATTACAGGATATTATAATTTTTGGGTGATATACCCCTACCCTATATGCCCTTGGATAATCCATATGAGGATGGAAATATATACTATAGCAAGTTAATCAAATTGGGTTCAGAATATCTCCAGTGAAAACAAAACTGGAATATTGGCTAAGTTTCAATTGATATAATCAATTTTCAAAGTAGATTTAAGGAATGAATATCTTGGATAAGTTCCTTACTTCTTGTAATACGATTATCACGAAATTTCTCAAAAATTTGCGCGTTTACTTTCTACAACTAATTACCATATTTTAATTAGATCGGATCTTTATTATTAGTTATTGAGAAAATTTCAACAAAATTTCAGATGGGCATAACTCCAAAATGGTTTGCCTGATGATACCTATTAAATAACTTACTTGTTGCATTCGGATGCGCAACCTACTCTGAAAATTGCAAGTCGCTATCTCTTTCCGTTCCCAAGTTATCGTGAGATACATAATACTTTCCCATATATTTTTTTAATTTTCTAATTATACGATCCTTACCACGTCTTTTTGTTGGTATTCTACAAGTCGTAACCAAGTTTCAATTCGATTGTATATGTATTTTTCGAGTTGTTAAGAAACATTATTTCAGATGGGCATAACTCCGTAGAACATGCGCGCAAAAACGATAAGTTGTCCCTACAATCAAATGCGAACGCAAAGTATACTATATCTTTAGATAAATGTCCTACATTTGAATTCTATGAGCATGCGAATTATCGATTCCAACTGAGCACTATATTGAGTGATCGTGAGCATAATCATCCACATGCTCTTCATTTTAAGCGTTGTTCCATTGATTTTGGCTACATGGCAAAGTATAAGTGAGGTATTTGAATTTTCTGGTTTTATCTTGTATAACTTCAACTTGGAATGAAGTTTTTCTCATCGGTAAATAGAAGTCTAGGTTCGAAGAGCTCTTTAAAATTCCCAAAGGATTTAATCAAAAATTCCATTTTTCATTAATACCCTTTCTATTTGTATGCTCAGTTTCTTACCTCACTCTGAAAGGGGGAATTAATAAATTAGGAACATTAAAACTTCCCAGAACATTTCACTGGAGCTCATGATAGCGAATCAACTAGGTTCACTTCCTCCCGCTTGATCACCAAGATTCGAGTTAAGCTAATTGCTTACTGTTGTTAGCTTAATCCACGTTGAAAATCGAGAAATGTCATCATCTAAGAAATTCCAGGGTGACAAAGTATCCTATTCTGTGGCTTCAGCGGAGTAAGTTAGTCTATGTTCATTGGACGGGGTTCCAACATAATAGCACCAACATTGAATTCGTAGTAACAATTTTGGTTAATTATTTTCTGGAATTAGGAACCTATAGGTACAATTTAAAACAGTTTACATTCTGAAGTACCGGTCAAATGGGGTGAAATTGATAGTTATTTTTAATTAATTAAAAAAAAAATTAATTGAAATTTGCAAGGTGGGTTTGGAGCGTAAATATCTCAGACAAGTTCGTTAATGAGCGAAATCCATCAAGCGGTTTCGGAGTTATGGCCGATTTTAGTAAAAACATTTCTTATGAATATTTCCGAAACCGATCACTCGATCTATCTGAAATTTAGCATCAAATTGTAGAATCATGACCTTTATACGCATGTGAAATTTGTATTGACCAGGTGACTGCAAAATATCAAAAAAAAAATCAAAATTAAAAAAAAAAATTCTACAATAACTCTCGAACTGAATGAGCTAGGCAGTTGAAATTTTCAGAGTAGGTTAGGAAGATAAAAATCTTGGCTAAGTTCGTTATTGGGCAAAATAGGCCAGATGGTTTCGGAGTATAGAAAAAAAAATTTTTTTAAGCAACAAATTTCAAATTCAATTTTTATTGAAGTTGCAGTTTCACCATTAAAATCCATCGATATCATTTTCAACTCCAACATGCTAATACTTTCGGATATAAGATTTTTCGAAATTTCAATAATGAATCGTACTTCTATGTTTTCACAGAATGCTATAATTATTCTATCTAAGCTTTATTATATGCTCTGTGTTCATACTCGTACATGTCATCCTGTTTTATAAGAGAGAGTCAGATTCATTTCAGCTATTTTAATTTGATTTCTTCCATGGTGCAGTTCTCATTCTCAGATGCTCATTTAATCTTGATAAATAAACTATTATTTGAATTGAATTTCCTTTATGATGCAGTTCTATCATAAGAATACATTGATATAATTCTCAACGTTGAGAAACCAATACTTTCGGAGATATAATTTGTCTGTTTGAACTAGAGCGCCAGAAAGCTCCTGTCCACAGGGCTTGAACCAATTTGAATTGATTTTTGCCGTGGCTCTAACTCATTTCATATTATATTCTGTGCTCTCCATAGATCGTATATCTGTCTTTCAGGAATTTCATGTTCCTCTATGATCTTCACATAAACATATGACATGTGTCTGACAACCTGTCAAGTTTATCTGGGAAGATCCAAATTCATTCTGTTCTGTTTAAAAAATGATTTATTTATTTATAAGTTGCCGCTTCGACAACTAGGTCATTAGCGGTGGTGCTACAGTTATTTACAAAACATTAAATTTATGTGAAAAATGGAAATATTTGATACTGAATTGACAATGCTTTCAATTCCTGATTGTGAAAGACAGTTGGGATTTGGTCAGGTCCAGGGGCACTGTTTTTGCTGCTTTCGATGGCGTACCTAAGTTCATCCATAGTAATTGGAAAATTCATATGGTTTGTGTCGTCTTCCTCCACTTCTATTGGCTGTGTGTTTTCTGTCTGGTGTTTATATTGAAGAAAATCGGAATTGTAATTCGAGTCAGATGATTGCTGTTGGGATTGATCAGCTAAAAGTTCCTCAATTTTTACTTTTTCTGTCATGATGTTGTTATTATGTTTCAAGGCTTTCGATTCCAATTTACGTTTCTTTCCTTTGATTTCGTTTATTTTTCCCCAGACTCCTTTGATGTTTGAGTCAAAGCTGAGCTGTGAAACGAAATCTTGCCAAGTCTTTTTTCTTACTAGCTTTCAGGATTTACCACGTCAACGCCCTTTGCTTTTTGAATTGCTTTCTGAATAATTTTTCTTCCTCAGTCTCACAAAGCGATCAGCAGCATCTATAACAATTTGCGTAAAGTCTTAAATTGCAATGTTTAGATTCTCGTTCGGTGAAAATGCGGTCATTTCTTCATTTACGTAGTTTGCGAATGAAATCCAATCTGCCTCCTTCATTTAATGGTGCAAACGGACATATTTAAAAGAACAGGGAATCACTTTGGCTGCATTCCAGTAAAATAATTCAACCTAGAAATATGAAAGTAAAATGGTTTCAAGCCCTGTGGACAGGAGCTTTCTGGCGCTCTAGTTCAAACAGACAAATTATATCTCCGAAAGTATTGGTTTCTCAGAGTTGGGAATTATATCAATGTATTCATATGATAGAACTGCATCCTAAAGGAAATTCAATTAAAATAATAGTTTATTTATCAAGATCAAATGAGTAATCATGAGAATGAGAACTGCACCACGGAAGAAATCAAATTAAATCTGGCCAATTTTGCCCAATAACGAACTTAACCGAGATATTCATCTCCCTAAACTACTCTGAAAATTTCAACTATCTACCTCATTCCGTTCGAGAGTTATATCTATGTCTATGGATGAAAAGCAGTCTCACTACTCTCAGATCTCTTACTTCATGTTCCGTTCCGAAATGTAAGATTTTCAAGAAAACCTAATTTCGGAGCAAACAACTGAGATTTTTTCTCACTTCACTCACAATTCTTCGATTGATTAGATAATGTCATATCTCAGGAACATAATTTGACATTATGAAAATTCATACATAGAATAATATCATTCTGTGACAACGTTGAAATACGATTTATTATTGAAATTTTGAAAAATCATATCTCCGAAAGTATTAGCTTGTTAGAGTTAAAAATGATATCATTGGATTCTTATGGCAAAATAGTTTATTGAAAAAAATTTAATTTGGAATTTGCCTTGTAAAAAAAATTTTTTTTTTGTTACTCCGAAACCATCTGTCCGATTTTGCCCAATAACGAACTTAGCCGAGATATTTATCTCCCAAACCTATCTGAAAATTTCAACTGTCTAGCTCATTCGGTTCGAGAGATATCTTACCTACGGCCGGCCAGCCGGACCGGCCGGACGGCCGGACAGAATGAATTTCGACCACGGATTCTTGATCAGTGAGTCGAACCAAATCGTTTAAGACCATTTTCATCGAAAAATTCGAAAATTACAGACATTTGGGCAAATTGATAAGCACTCACTTCCGAGGAACTAGAGCGCCAAAAAAGTTAGTTGTGATCAGGTTTTGCAGTTAATGGAAGAGGATTTTGAGTATATTTACTTGCCCCTCAATATTTAATATTTCAGCTTATTTGAAGTTCTAGATTTAAACTAATGGGAAGATATTATATTTTTTTCTGAAGCTAAAAAGCTTTGGGCGAGTTCAGTACCTGGATGGGTGACAGCTCTGGCTATAAATTTGGACAGCGTGCCAAGGCTCCTATCCACAAGGCTTTTCCACATTTTTTTCTATATTTTTGATGCAACATGGGGGATGTTTTCAAAATACGTATTCTCAAATATCAGAGATTCAGTTATCAAATTTGGAAAAATATGCCAATTATTCTTAAAATGTAAAAATGGGTTCAAGCCCTGTGGACAGGAGCTTTCTGGCGCTCTAGTTCAAACAGACAAATTATATCTCCGAAAGTATTGGTTTCTTAGAGTTGGGAATTAAATCAATGTATTCTTATGAAAGAACAGCATCATAAAGGAAATTAAATTCAAATAATAGTTTATTTATCAAGATTAAATGAGCAATCTGAGAATGAGAACTACACCATGGAAGAAATCAAATTAAAATAGCTGGAATGAATTTGACTCTTTCTTATAAAACAGGATGAAATGTACGAGTATGAACACAGATCATATAATAAAGCTTAGATAGAATAATTATAGCATTCTTTGAAAACATAGAAGTACGTACGATTCATGATTGAAATTTAGAAAAATCATATCTCCGAAAGTATTAGCTTGTTGGAGTTGAAAATGATATCGATGGATTTTAATGGTGAAACTGCATCTTAAATAAAAATTACAGACATTTGGTCAAATTGATAAGCACTCAGTTCCGAGGAACTAGAGCGCCAAAAATTGTAATTCCCTTTCCGGGATTTGAGCCCGCCTTGTCTCGTTCCGAAACCGAAATCCCGGCTATCGGGCTCCTCGTAGGATCTCGTCGATCTCCGGTATTAGAATAAAACATCGGTACTTACCTGGGATATATATTCTTAATTTTCACTCTTCGACATAAAATCGCCACATGGGGGTTTATTTTACGGTTTTTTACACTTGTCTCTCTAAGTCGATTTTGATGTTTCTCGAACCAACTAGTAGCAAGGAATTAGACAATGTCATGTCTCAGGAAAATAAGTTGACATTATGACAATTCATACATAGAATAATTATATAATTCTGTGAAAACGTAGAAATACGATTTTTTATTGAAATTTTGAAAATTCATATCTCCGAAAGAATTAGTTTCTTAGAGTTAAAAATGATATCATTGGATTCTTATGGTAAAACTGCTTATTGAAATAAATTTGTTATGTAAAAAAAAAATTTTTTTTTGTTACTCCGAAACCGTTTGTCCGATTTTGCCCAATAACGAACTTAGCCGAGATATTTATCTGCCAAACCTACCCTGAAAATTTCAACTCTCTAGCTCATTCCGTTCGAGAGTTATCGTGCCTACGGCTGGCCGGACGGCTGGACCGGCCGGACCGGCCGGACAGAATGAATTTCGACCACGGATTCTTGATCAGTGAGTCGAACCAAACCGTTTAAGACCATTTTCATCGAAAAATTCGAAAATTACAGACATTTGGGCAAATTGATAAGCACTCAGTTCCGAGGAACTAGAAGCCAAAAATCTAAGTTAGAGTGTTGAGAATTTTCCCAATTTTTTTCCCTTGTTGAATAGACAGAGAAAGTTTTGTTCACCATGCATATAATATCTCGTAGTTCAATACGCATGCGAAGAATTCAACGCTTCAACTTCCATTCATTCCAATCTGAGAAACAGCACTGGTTTTCATCAATTAGGATAAAGAATTGCTTATCAGGAAATTCACTGGGACTTGACGAGTTTTTGTTTCTGCCTCTCTCATCTGATATCTCCTGGAAACGACTCGTATCAATGAATTTTTTATACCGGAGGGTGGAAGTCAGTCGTTTTTCCAACGTGCGTGGAGATGAAGAGATCTTCCGCATCTACCAGGATCATTACTGCTTAGCATTAGTGGAAAACTTTCGAGATAATTGAATGTGTCCAGCGGTGATGGATCATGATTAGATTTCTACCAAAGTTCCCGAAACACGTAACTTTCTCGAATAGTATAGATGAAGATTGCCAACTATACGTGGTGGCTTTAGAAGAGATACACATAGAAGGAATCATTTCTTCGACTCAACTTCACTTTGCAATGTGGTAGTTTTATTTCAATAACAAAATTCTTAGGAAACACTGAAGTGGATTCGGCAGCTTTTGCGCGCATTCCTCTTGTTTATTTACGCCTCGGTTAACCTTACGAAATACTGCTTGAACCTTCAAGCTAGGGCTTCAAGTGAGAGAGAGATTTTTCTCGTCTCGTTCTCGTCTGGTAAAAGCGAGACGAGACGTGACGTTTTAAAAAATATTATAGGCGATACCGAGACCACATACAGCGCAACACGAGAGTCTCGTTTTTGGTCTCGTTAAATTTTTTGTATGAAGTCATATTGATATGTTCCGTTTTGAACAGTATCTTGGACTTGCGTCCAACTCATACGTAAAAGTTGGACACAAGTCCAAGATGACATGTGTGAACACAAATCATACGATAATTCATAGATAAAATAATTAGAGCATTCTGTGAAAACATAGAAGTACGATTTATTATTGAAATTTGGAAAAACCATATCTCTGAAAGTATTAACTTGTTATAGTTGAAAATTATATCGATGGATTCTTATTATAAAACTGCATCTTAAAAAAAATAATTTGAAATTTGTAATGTAAACATTTTTTTTTCATTACTCCGAAACCATCAGACCGATTCTGCCCAATAACGAACTTAGCTGAGATATTTATACCAAATCCTACTCCGAAAATTTCAAATGCATAGCTCATTCCGTTCGCGAGTTATCGTGTTAACGGAGGACCGGCCGGACAGAATCGATTTCGACCACGGATTCTTGATTAGTGAGTCGAACCAAATCGTTCAAGACCATTTTCATAAAAAATTCTAAAATTACAGATATTTGGGCAAACTGATAAGCACTCTGTTCCGAGGAACAATAGCTCCAAAAAGGATAAAGTGAGTTTATGTGTATATTATGAATTCTCTGGCTGGAATTGCAAATGTGAACACCATGCATATGAAGCGGCAAGATGAAGGGGTTTCAGAACCACCTATGATGTATCCTATAATCATTTATAAAGAGCCTGTAGTTAATAATAAAAAATGGCGATACCGTTGTTAATAAATCAACAAGTCCAGAGCGTTACTGCCAATAGGGTCCTTCATAATGGCTTCATATAATTAATAGTAATATTATTATTATTATTATTATTATATAATAATAAGTCAAATAGACCCCAGGGGGTTCATTGATTTGCCGAGAAAGCAAGAGCAGATGCGTTTCTGGCTTCTTGGCCTTCATCAGTACTCTGTAGCTTCTCAACAAATTCAACTAAACTGAACCGGGTTAAGCCTCTCAGCCGGCTTGGTCGATCATGCCTAATCGCCCACGCCACCTATGAGACAAAACACGGAATTCAGCCTTTACCCACCAGTGAATATTTGAAGCGTGAAATCATATGCCACCATTCACTCGATATCAATCGAGAAACGAGTCTCGCAGAGCTCAGACAGTATCTTCCAATGCCCATGAACGCTATTTAGCGTTTTCAAAAATGATAATGAAAGATGGCGATACCTATGGAAAGGTTTAACGGGTAATTCCGCAAAAGGAGCAGATGGCGCATGATGGCGATACCGTTGTTAATAAATCAACAAGTCCAGAGCGTTCCTGCCATTAGGATCGACCAAGCCGGCTCTGAGAGGCTTGACCCGGTTCAGTTTAGTTGAATTTGTTGAGAAGCTACAGAGTACTGATGAAGGCCAAGAAGCCAGAAACGCGTCCGCTCTTGCTTTCTCGGCAAATCAATGAACCCCCTGGGGTCTATTTGATTTGTGAAATATATGCATAAGTATATTAATTATACGAAGCCATTATGAAGGACCCTATTGGCAGGAACGCTCTGGACTTGTAGAGCCTGTAGTTGTTCTGTTGCTCAAAAAGAAGCCAAAGAAATTGACCCATCTAAAGTCACAGAGTATACAATGAGCATCTCGTTATTCGTCTTGCGATATTCCAACAACCACATAGTAATTTCGCTGCAATCACGTATTACGGAGAAATTCTTTAATATGCTGTCGATGCCTCGGCTAACTGAAAAATTTCCCCTTTCCTGAGTGTATTCCCTTCATCGGAAATTCAGGCCTCGTAAGTCACGGTTGCAACACTTGCAATCTGCAACGAAACGATGTTATTGAAAAAGTCCACTGAATTCCAGCGTTCGCAAGATTCAATATGTATATATTCCTTTCGTTGAGTGATTCCGGAGATGAACAATTCGGAAAACTTCGCAGGGATTGGTTAGGTTTGTATTCTGCTTCAAATTGTTATGAGTTTTCTCCTCGCGAAAGTGGAAAGGTGTTTTTGTCCGTTTTATTTTTCCTGGGGTGCGTCCTTGTTGTGGATTTCACGCTGATATGGAATTGATTGGTATTCTTTAATGCGAATTAACTTCAGGAAATCCAAAGATGACAAAAAAAGTTATGAAATTGATCAGGGAAGGAAATACACAAAATATTCTACTGATTTTACGTTCATTACCGTCTATTTAATCATCTATTTAATCATCTCCGAAAGTATTGGTTTCTCAGAGTTTGGAATGATATTAATGGTTTCTTATGATATAATTGCATCATAAAAGAAATATAAAAAGAGTGTCGTTTAAAAAAAATATAATGCCAAAAATTATTAATCCGAAACCACCAGACCAATTCTACCCAATAACGAACTTATCCGAGATATTCATTCGTCGAATCTACTCTGGAAAGTATGTTATATCAATCGAAACTAGCCAATATAACAGTTTTGTTTTCACGTCTCTGAACTCAATTTGATTAATGTACCAAAGTATATATTTCCATCATCATATGGATTATCAAAGGGCATTATTGTTTCACCAAAAGAGTATAATATCATATAATCCTCATAATTATACGATAACGAGGTTATTTCATTGGTCAAATTGCATTCAATCATACTTTGTTTTCTAGAACAGGAGAACTATATTATATCATGAGTAACTAACCTGAAATAAATTTGACATATCTCTTATAGTAAACTAAGATGACACGTATGGAAACAGATCATTTAATAATTCATAGATAGAATAATTACAGCTCTGTGTGAAAACATATATAGAAGTATTTTTTTTTCGTTACTCAGAAACCTTCCGGCTCCCAAACCTACTCTGAAGATTTCAACTGTCTAGCTCATTCCGTTCGAGAGTTATCGTGTTAACGGAGGGCCGACCGGACTGAATCGATGCTGACCACGGATTCTTGACCACTGAGTCGAACCAAATCGTTTAAAACCATTTTCATCTAAAAATTCTAAAATAACAGACATTTGGACAAAATGATAAGCACTCTGTTCCCAGGAACAAGAGCGCCAAAAACAAGGAGTGTCCCAGGTACGGTGCATAACAACATCAGAAACATATTCTGCCCCTAAAAAAAAGAAGTAACATGGCTGTATAAACCGAGTATTAAATATGCATTTTTAGAAAAAAAAAACATGTGTGAAAAATTTTATAAAAATTACAGTGTTTTTTTTAATTCAAAATAATTATTCGTTACAAATAGCAAAGAATTTTTTAATATACAATCAATGAATGAAAATGTGTAGTGTAATTTTTTAAGATGTATTATGAATTTTTCACGTGACATTCCGGCACTCTGCAATGTTTTTTCGCGCATATTCTAGGGAACAGCATGCCCAAATGTCTGTAATTTTCGAATTTTTCGCTGAAAATGGTACATATGATTAGTTTCGAACTATTGAAGAAGAAAAAATTCAATTCATATGAATTCACAGAATGCTGTAATCAAATATTAACGTCTATGAGTTTCATGAACCGTGTTCATACATCTCATGTTATCTACAGATAAGAGATATGTCATATTTATTTCTAATAATATTCCTCGTAATATAAAATACCTTCTTTTCTAGAAAACAACCTATGATTGAATGCAAAATGACCAATAACCTCAGTTATCGTAGAATAATTATGAGGATTATAGGATATTATAATATTTGGGTGATAATATAATATCCTTGGATCATCCATATGATGGATGGAAATATATACTTTGGTAAGTTGATCAAATTGGGGTCAGAATATCTCCAGTAAAAACAAAACTGGAATATTGGCTAAGTTTCAATTGACATAATATAATTTTCAGGTATTAGATTTGAGAAATGAATATCTCGGATGAGTTTGTTATTGGTTAGAATTGGTCTGGTGGTTTCGGATTAATAATTTTTGGTACTCTTGTTTTTCTTTAATGATGCAGTTGTCACAAGAATCCATTGATATCATTCCCAACTCTGAGAAACCAATACTTTCGAAGATATGATTTGTCAAATTTGAACAAGAGCACCAACGCTCCTGTCCACAGGTCTTTTCCACCTTTTTTATATTTTTTTCCTCTTGAAATAGCAGAAATTTTCGAGATGTGATTCTACAACTAATTACGAAGTTTCAATTTAAAGCCGATATATATTTTTGACTAAGGTACTGAGGAAATAACTACAAAACTACAGCTGGGTATAACTCCAAAATCATTCAGCAGACTATGCCCTTCAACAAACTTAACAGCCGAATTAGGAGACCCACCCCACTCTGAAAATTGCGAGTCGGTATCTCTTTCCATTCGAAAGTTATTATGGCAATGGACAGCCGGCCGGACAGAATCGAATTTGACCTGGAAGAAGTACTCGCAATCGAAATATGCGTGGACGTGAACCTATAAAATCAAAGATGTGATGTAGCAATCCACTCTGACAGTCAAGCTGCTAATAAAGCTCTGAGCTCCCATGTTATCGAGTCTAAGCTAATGTGAGAATGCCGAAGAAAACTTAATGAAGTAGTCAGGAACAACAGAGTCCCCTTGGTCTGGGTTCCTGGTCACGCGGGAAATGAAGGAAATGAGGACGCCAACATACTTTCCAAGGAAAGAACACAAACCTGTAACGTTACTTTTTTGACCCGGGCACGGGGTTTGTGTACATTCTGCTTGCGGTAAGGTTGTCGTTTATGTTGACACTAAATTTGAGGTTGGGTCTCAGTGGTACCAATCGACGCTAAAGAATTATTGTATTCTAAGAGCTGAAGTAGTTGGCTATATTGTTTCGTTGTGACAGTCTGAAATTTTGTGAGAGTCTGCGTCAGTGAGATGAGATCGTCCATTTTGTGAAGATTCTTCGGAGGAGCAATAGGTTATGCGTATTTTCGAAACTTCGTAAGAATTGTTGAATTCTTCTTAGTTGGATATAGTTTCGAAAATCGAATTAGGAGTAAGGGTTACATTGGTTTGATTTGGAAAGATAACAGGTAACTTGTGCTTGTCTCGAAAGAGGATTTAAAGACCTTTTTGCAAATCCAAGTTGACCACGTGAACGATCTTGGCGACTTTGGCAGAACATTGCTGTGTGATTGAAGGATTATTTGGTGGAGGCACGGCCAGATTTAGTTTTGAAGCAAACAACCCCGAATATCAGGGGTTTTTATGTCAGGAAGAGTGAAACTGAGACATTCGAGTATATAAAAGGTGGTCCATAAGTAACGCTGTGAGACAGCCAACGCAGGATTGCAGATCCCGAGTATATACAAGGTGGTCAGTAATCAACATTGTGGGACATCCAATCGAGGGTTGCAGACTACGAGCACCGAGAGAAAGAGGACAGTATTGCTATACCATCGACGCAATACTACGTTCAGGAATAAGGATAATCAGCACGCAAGTTATAGGAAATAGATCTTCGAAACATATCTTATACCTGCTATAGGCGACTTGAACATATATTATAATCAATTATATAAATTATTATCATTGAAGTCGTTATAAATTGGCGCCCAACGTGGGGCTAGATAACGTTTAACGAGGATATTCATTTGGTAGATTTAAGAATCATATTGAAGAGGTTATAAGTTGGCCATATCCAACGTTGGGCGCCAATTTTTAACCACTGCGACTTGGGAACAGTCGTTTGTCGTTATAAACCCCGTTTATTGGTCCGGAAACCTACTGTGGGGTTGGTAAATACACCTACAGAAGTGAATTTCCGATGAAAGAAGAAACTGAAAGAGGTATACTCTGGAAATCTCTCCCAGCACTGTATCACTCCAAATAGTTCCTCCGGAACTTTGAAACTGTCAGATTCAAGAAATATATGGACCTCAATAAATACACGCTGCACCTCCTCACTGGTTTCCTCACAGAACATTGCTGTCATGGGAAGCATGATGAGATGAGGGCTAGCAGAAACTTATGAGTGCAGATTCTGTGGGGAGGATGAAACTCCTGATCGCCTGATTGCGGAGAGTCTCGCAATCTCAAACCAACGCAAGGAGTGCTTTGGGCAAGAAATCAGCAGGAGCGAAGACTTAGCCTCCTTGAAGCCATCCCAGATATTAAAGTTCATCAGAACTCTGGAACTGGAAGGCGAGCTGTAGATAGCGATGACATCGACAGCTCTGACGGAGGGCACAATAGACCTTAAGGTTGAAGTGCAACGTTACCCCTTACAACAATACTCAATATACAAGGATAGATGGACAGGATTGAGTCTAGATTGATCATGAGTAACGCAGATAAAATCTTTCGACTCCATTTGTGGCTTAAAATTCGAAAATTATAGACCTTTGGGTGAAATTATAGCGAATGAATTCAAATTAAATTTCTCAATTCTAACTCGGCATCTTACGATCTCAATTTGAATTCCTCATCCACCAATCGCCTTTGAAACCATGAAAGATTTGAGTAACCCTGTTAAATCAGTTTGTTATTAGAAATCTGAGGCTATCAAACTGCTATTACTACGTATCCAATATACGACACTTGTAAAACAACTTCTGAAGCACCGGAAAAGTTTAGCAATTTCAAGTTCTTATTACTCCTAACTGCCTGATAAGGGTCGGAAATTGTTCGGTCCAACTTAAACGCAGCCACTTATTCCAAATAAGACGATATTATTTGTATTGGTTACTAGGATACAGGAACTATGGTACTTGTAAAATACGGTTGCAGAGTTTGAATCTGTGAGGTCAATATTACCCGTACTTTATTAGAAATAAGGGAAGTGGCGAACGGGAAATTAGTTAGGATTTTAATATTCATATAAAAAAAATTGGCTGAAGCACTGACGTGAAGTCAGGAGCTTTTAAGCGTATGTTCAATTGTCCATTCTCCTGTATTGGACACTCTCAACCGAATTTACCATGGTACATGAACATACACGCAAGAGCTCCTGACTTCACGTCAGTGCTTGAAAGAACTTTTTTTTTCGAAATTTTTTTGAAATTTTCTAGGGGTACAGTTCTTATAAAATTTTGAACAACTCTTTATGTCGATATTCTACAACTAGTTACCAAGCTTCAATTCAATCGAGTCTATATTTTTTGAGTAATAGAGGAAATAATATTCCAGGTGGATATAACTCTGAAACCGTTGGACCAATTATGCCTGTAAACGAACCTAATTCTCTCCCATTTGGATACGCAACATACCCTGAAAATTGCAACTCTCTATCTCTTTTCGTTCGAAAGTTATCGAGGCAACGGTCACCCATCCATCTACTGAACTCACACAAGGCTGCTTGAGTCTCCAACAATATATATATCTGATCGTGTTCAAACTGGGAACTTGGATGTTACGTTCTAAAGGCCCTCGCAAAATTTCAGCGATGTCGGACGAATAATATTCAATAATTTTCTAGTAACACGATCCTCACGAAATTTTGCTAGAATTTGCGCGTTGGTACAGTTAATAACCATGTTTGAATTTAATCGGTTTTGTATTTTTCGAGTTATCGAGGAAATTAACTAAATTTCAGATGGGTATAAATCCAAAACGTTTGGCCGATTATGCCTATAAAAACACAAAAATATTGCATTCAGATGCACAAACTGACCTGAAAATTTCATGTCGCTATCTCTTTTCGTTCTCAGGTTATCGTGACATAAAAATATTTTTTTTGATTTTCTAGTGATATGATTCTCACAAAATTTCACAAACGTGCTTTGGTTTTTATTCTACAACTACTCACCAAGTTTCAATTCGATTGGATTTATATTGGTTGAAAATAAAATTATTACTCGGAAACAATTCGGCCGATTTTGCCCATTAACGAACTTGTCCGTCGTATTGGAATGCACCATCTACCCTGAAAATTTCAAGTCGCTATCTCATTCCGTTCTCAAGTTATCGTGGCAACGGACGGCCGGACAGAATCAAATTTGTCCTCGAATTCTTCATCAGATAGTCGAAATTCAATCCGCCATATTAAATACAGGGATTAACTGATTTGTTTTAGAAGTTAAGAAGCCCCATGAACAAAACCAATATCGGGACTGGAATATTATTTTTCTTCTATGTTAAATTCTTGGAAGATTAACCCTGTATAAAAATTATCAAAAATCCGAGCTAAGATTCGAAATTTACGGGAAAAGTCCTAGAGGAATTTGTTGAAAAAGGCTCAGGCACCATTTCGGTTGTTCCGTAATGAATTATTATTTAAATTTTATCACCCAAGAAATTAATTGTTGGATAAAGTACCATCAAAAATGGTTTAATGTAATGAATATTCACGAAATATAAATATTGTTATTCTCTTTAATTAGTTCGTTGTAGAAGTTTATAAAATACTCTCGTAATCCAAGGAAACTGAAGAATAAATTTGTATCAGGACCGGAATGAGTATTTTTGGCGCTCTCGTTCCTCGGAACAGAGTGCTTATCAATTTGCCCAAATGTCTGTAATTTTCGAATTTTTGGCTGAAAATTGTATCAAACGATTTGGTTCGACTGACTGATCAAGAATCCGTGGTCGAAATCGATTCCGTCCGGCCGACCGTCCGTCCGTTAACACGATAACTCTCGAACGAAAAGGGTTAGAGGATTGCAATTTGCAGGGTAGGTTTGGAGCGTGAATATCTCGTACGAGCTCGTTAACCAGCAAAATCCATCGAGCGTTTCCGAGGTTATGGCCGTTTTTAGTAAAAATATTTCTTATGAATATTTCCGAAACCGATCACTCGATCTATCTGACATTTAGCATCAGATTCTAGAATCATGACCTTTAGACGCATGCTAAAAAATTTTTTAAAAATTTTTAAATTTTGTTTCTACAATAACTCCCGAACGGAATGAGCTAGGCGGTTGAAATTATCACAGTAGGTTAGGAAGATAAATATCTCGGTTAAGTTCGCTATTGGACAAAGTAGGTCAGATGGTTTTGGAGTAACGAAAAAAAATTTTTTTTTAACTCACATATTTCAAAATAATTTTTTTTTTAAATTGCAGTTTCACCATAAAAATCCAATTATTTAATTTTCACCTCGTACTTCTATGTTTTCACAGAAAACTATAATTATTCTATTTATGATTTATTATATGATCTGTGTTCATACTGTTCTTTAAGAGAGAGTCAAATTCATTTTAGTTATTTTAATTTGATTCCTTCCATGGTGCAGTTCTCATTCTCAGATTGCTCATTTAATCTTGATAAATAAACTATTATTTGAATTGAATTTCTTTTATGATGCAGTTCTATCATAAGAATATATTGATATAATTCTCAACTCTGAGAAACCAATACTTTCGGAGATATAATTTGTCTGTTTGAACAAGACCGCCAGAAAGCTCCTTTCCACAGGGCTTGAACCATTTTTTTCACGCATGTCCTGGGGAACATCGCGCAATCATTTCGCCCAAATGTCTCTAATTTTCGATTTTTTTGCCGAAATGGTCTCAAACGATTGTGTTCGACTCCCCGATGAGGAATTCTAGCTCAAATTTGATTCTGTTCTGCTGGCCGTTGCCACGATAACTTGAGAACGGAAAGAGATAGCGACTTTTCCAGGATTTTTCAGGATAGGTGACGCATTCCAATACGACTGACAAGTTCATTAATGTGCATAATCGGCCCAATGGTTTTCGAGCAATAATTTTATTTTCCACTAATACAAATTCTATCGAATTGAAACAGTAATTATATTATACAAACCTGAAAAATTTTGTGAAATTTTGGGGGAATCGTATCACTAGAAAATTCGAAAAAACTTATCAAAAAATAATATTTATGTGGCGATACACTGAGAAAGAGATAGCGACTTGAAATTTCCAGGTTAGGTTGTGCATCTGAATGCGACAGTTTGTTGTTTGTTTATAAGCGCTTAGGCTTCAAAAATATTTTAGCTCTGTAGAGAATTTCAAGCAATATCATAATCCTAATTTTCAGATTTCAAATACATATATACAGTTCTCCTGAATCGTCTAATAGGCACTCGTACTTGGGCCACCCTGTATATCATGGTTTACAACATTTAATAGTTGTTTATGTACCAAGGACGAAAAATTGTCTATTATTGTCGTGCCTGCAAAGCAGGCGTATTACATTTTTTCGTCGACGTCTACATACTTTTTTGAATTTCGAACCTCTTAAATAATTTCACAATTGCAAATGAAACATACACTTATGTTTGTATTGAACCGTATCCATAGTGACCACAGCGGACGACAAAGTAATTTTGCGGACGAGAAAGCAATTTTGCCGACGAGAATGTACTTTTTCGTCGAACTCTATGAAAAGCGAAATTTTACGTACTTATTTGCGACCGTAAAATCGACTTTTATTGAAGTCAACTACTTTGCGGACGAGAAAGAACTTTCTCGTCTGCAAAATAACTTTCTCGTCCGCTGTGGTCACTATGAATACTGCATGATACGTTTCAATACAAACATGTGTCTGTAAGAATAGCTTTCAGTGCTGTGGTTACAATGGATACGGTTCAACACAAACATATGTGTATGTGTCATTTGCTATTGTGAAATTATTTAAGAAGTCCAAAATTCTTAAAAATATGTGGGGGTCGGCGAAAAACTGTCTACTGTCTCACCTGCTCGACTCGACTATAAAAGACAGTTTTCCGCCCTTGGTACATAAATAACTATTCTTGTTCGCAAATGGCTTAATAATAATAGCGCACAGCCGCAAATTAGTATAGATAAGTACGTAAAATGTCACTTTTCGTAGAGGTCGACGGAAAAATACTTTTTTCGGCAACCGTCCGGGAAGTGCCCACTTCCCGGACGCTTTTTCTTTGAGAAAGAAGCATTTCCCGGCCTAGTCCGGGAAGTACGTACTTCCCGGACTAGGCCGGAACAATCACGTCGTTTTGGTCATTGTAAATATGAAAATCTTGGTAGGTATATTTTTGATAAATGAAGTTACCATAGCACTGATAAAACGGCTGACAGTTCATATAAAATTAGTTAACATGTTATATTTTCTGTTCTGTTTAATTTGAATAAGAATCAAAATATATAAAAAAGAAATGTGTCGTCTCATTGATTTGTTATTCTACACGGTTGCCGAAAAAATATTGTACGCAACACGCCCGAAAAAGGTTTTTTTGGACTCATAGACTTCCTAGAATTTTGTCTATTCGTCCAAAAAAACCCTATTTTCCGGTCTTGTTACGTAAATTACTATTTCGTCCCCAAAGTACTTATTGGCTTCAACAATAATAGTCGATTATACGGCAGCAAATTAGTACGTAACTTGTATCTTTTCATAGAGGTCGACGAAAAAAAGGAATTTCAATGCTCTATTCATTATACTCACATTCGGAAATTATTTTTGACAGGGTGAGCTTGTCCAAAACGAGTTTTATTCACTCGAAATCGAAGCTCTAATGGAGGGATCAGTACATCTTAATTCTCTTCCTTCCGCAAGGGTTCAAAAATCTAGCGGAGATCTTCAAGTTAATCACCGTACCTACAGTGCTTCCATTTTTCAGGGACATTATTCCTCGGAAGAATAGATGATAATCTATCAACGAAATCATTGCCACTTACGTTGGCTACAAACTGATTTGGAGCAATTCAACACCTAATGCCACCGCATTCAACGTACGACCCTCCTTTGGCAGATACCCGGCTAATCGAGTAGCTTTTGTCACAAATAGATACCTATTTATCAACCAGGAGTTTATCCGGGTAAAAAATTCGGTCCAGTTCTTGTAGAGGTTTTTCCTTTTCCTTCGTGAGGGAACATTAAGGTCCTTCATTGTTCAGAGATAATGCTTCGATTTTTTACTGGTCCAAGAATATTTTATCCCCGAGTTTCATCTCGGTTAGGATATTATCGGTACCTACCTTTTGATACTAACTGATGGAAAAACTAAGCGATTTCATGATATGAATCATTATTATTCGAGAAATATATCGCCACAAGTCGTTCAAGTTTTAATCAAGTAATTATGTACACTAAGAAAATATCAAAGCTTGCTATAAAACTTGAATGCTCTCGTTCAATGAATGATCAGAATATTTAATTAATTTGTAGCACAGGACCTACAGTACTTAAATTTATGGTTATCGGAGATCCGTCATATGGAAACAAAAATATGTCAAATAGGCCGATTAGAAATTTTTTTCTCTATTTCAGTATCGTAATGAGTTCATTCCAGCGCTGAAAACAGTGCTCTAATGAACTCATTCCCGCATTGTTTTTAGTTATATTTTTCGTTTTGTTGTAGTAGCACTGACATTCGATCCTATCAAATTTCAACACATGAATTGACAATATAATATAATCTGTATATAGTGAAATAATTGTTGAGAGGAAAAGTTTTATTTTCATTAAAAAATAAGATACTAGAGATCTCCTTCTTGCTAATTTTGAATCATTCATGCTACTAGGAAACTATTTCCCATCTGATCTCCATACCCTACGTACAATTCAAATTCAAATTCCGTAATCTGTCAACTTTCGCAACAGTCACACCAACTGCCAAGATTAAATACAAAAGTCACTAGGATGTATAATCCGAATATTTCATTGAATTTCAACAGTATTTCACAAAACTTGCCTCAAATAGAGAAAATATAGTCTTATACTCCTTGCAGAAGACAATTCCAACAGTCATACGTTCGAATTTACCATGGAAAATTCGAATTAAGTGTCCACTACAGGAGAATGGACAACATAATTTACCATGGTAAATTCGATTAAGGTTGTCCAATGCAGAATAGGACAATAGAACATAAGCGCAAAAGCTCCTGACTTCACGTCAGTGCTTGAACCAATTTTTTTTTGTAATTTTTTTGAAATTTTCTAGGGGTACCTACGGTTCTTACAAAAAAAAATTTTTCGTCATTTTTTTCAAATTTTCTAGGGGTATGGTTCTTACAAAATTTTAAACACATCCTTATGTTGATTTTCTATTACTAGTTACCAAGCTTCGATTCGATCGAATCTTTATATTTTGAGTTATCGAGGAAATAATATTCCAGGTGGGTACAACTCAGGAACCGTTAGACCGATTATCCCCAAAAACGAACTTAACTATCCCATACGGATACGCAACCTACCCTGAAAATTGCAAGTCCCTTTCTCCTTTCGTTCGAAAGTTATCGAGACAACGGTCACCCATCTACTGAACTCACACAAGGCTGCCCGAATCTCCAACAATATTTAACTGATCGTGTTAAAACTTGAAACTTGGCAGTAGAGTTAGGTTCTGAAGGCTCTTGCAAAATTTCAGCAATTTCAGACGAATAGTTACTGATATATAGATTTTTTTTTATTTTCAATGATTTCTTAAAAATTTTCTACAAATACTATCCTCACGAAATTTTGCAAGAATTTTCGCTTTGGCATTCTACAAGTAATAACCATGTTTGAGTTCAATCGGTTCAGTAGTTTTTGAGTTAATGAGAAGAAAAGAACAACCAAATTTCAGATGGCTGTAACTCTAGAACCGTTTGGCCGATTATGCTTATAAACAAACTCAAATGTCGCATTCAGATGCACAACCTAACCTGAGAATTTCAAGCCGCTATCTCTTTCCGTTCTCAGGTTATCGTGACAACAAAAATATATTTTTTTTCTTTTTTAATAATTTTGTAGCGATCTGATTCTCACAAAGTTCCACAAACGTGCTTAGATTTATATTCTACAACTTCTCACCAAGTTTCAATTCGATCGGATTTATATTGGTTGAAAACAAAATTATTATTCATAAACCATTGGGCCGATTATGCCCAGTAACGAACTTGTCCGTCGTATTGGGATGCGCCACCTACTCTGAAGATTTCAAGTCGCTAGCTCTTACCGTTCTCAAGTTATCGTGTCAACGGCCGGGCTGCCGGCCGGACAGAATCAAATTTGACCTCGAATTCTATATTGGGGAGTCAAACAAATCGTTTGAGACCATTTTCGTCAAAAAATTCGAAAGTTACAAAGATTTGGGCAAAATGAAAACGCGATGTTCCCCAGAACATGCGCGCAAAAAAATCGAAAATTATAGATATTTGAGCGAAATGCACGCTGTTTCCTTGAACATTATAAAGGACACAGAAATAAACAAAAGAATAAGTTGAAAGAAATTTACTCCGTCGATCTCGTTTCACCTGCAATTCAGATGCAATTGCAAAACAATAGAATCTCATTTTCGTCACACTCCAATTCCGATTCTTCGAGTGCACGAAACCTGAGGAAAACCACTCCGCCCGTCATAATTTCCGGTGTGAATTTGGTACAACCAGCGCAATTTACAGTTCCACGAAAACCATAAAATAGTCCACACTCTAGTCATATAACTATCGTTAACTTCATGGGCGAAAATATATCCGTGTTTTAAATGGCCCCCCCTCTCAAATGCGGCAGTAATCGTCTTCTCTTTGTTGACGCTCGTAAATCCGTCCATCAACTTAACTAGGAATTCGATTTGCCTCCGAAAGGACATTTCGTTCGATGACAATGTTGTTGGTACCTAGCAGTCGCATTAGTTTTTTTATAATATTTAAAGACCAGTAATAGGGGGCTCTAGGCATCATATCCGGAGTTTTATATAGCTGTTATAAACCTGAAAATTGTTCGAAAAGCATTTCGCACAATAGGGGTGGGAATTTTATATTCCTTGGTATTGGCGTTTTATGATATTTCAGGGCGTGATTTTTCCCCGGGCTTCACGATATGTTCTAACCTGGATTGTACGAGTTTTCGTATTGATCCTAGGGGCATACTGTATATCGTAGGAATATTGGCGAAGATAGTCTGCTTCGTCGAGCTTGTTTAAATTCATAGCAGAGTGGTCACCACAATAGTATATTATTCTAAAACAAATTGCAGAATGGGCTCCTATTAAAACACGAATGCGAAATTCGAAAACGAGCGACGAAGGAGCGAGTTTTCGAACGCATGAGTGTTGGAATTGCCTTCTGCAACGAGTATTAGACGATATTTGCTCTATTTCAGGCAAGTTTTGTAAAATACTGTTGAAATTTAATGAAATACTAGCTGGCCCGGCAGACTTCGTACTGCCTCCTCAACGCCTGCCCAACGCCAACGCCAACGCCAACTCCAAATCCAAATCCAACTCTAACTCCAACTCCATCTCCAACTACGACTCCGACTCCTACTCCGACTCCGACTCCGACTACGACTCTGAATCCGACTCCGACTCCGACTCCGACTCCGACTCCGACTCCGACTCCGACTCCGACTCCGACTCCGACTCCGACTCCGACTCCGACTCCGACTCCGACTCCGACGACTCCGAATCCGACTCCGACTCCGACTCCGACTCCGACTCCGACTCCATTTCCACCTCCATCTCCATTTCCACCTCCATCTCCACCTCCAACTCCAATCCAACTACAACTACTACAACTCCAACTACAACGCCAACTCCATAACCAATGCCAACCACAATACCTACTCCAACTTCAACTCCAACCCCAACGCCAACTTCAACGCCAACTCAAACTCCAACGCCAAAAACATTTTCCAGTAGACCAAATTGTAAATCTAAACCATTCTCGAATCTCCACGAACACACACAAAAAATTTCATCAAAATCGGTCCAGTCGTTTAGGAGGAGTTCAGTCACATACACACGCACACAAGAAATATATATATTAAGATACGGATTATACATCCTAGTGACTTTTGTATTGTATCTTGGTAGTTGGTGTGACTGTTACGAAAGTTGACAGATCACGGAATTTGAATTTGAAACGTACGTAGGGCATGGAGATCAGATTTAAAACAGTTTCCTAATAGCATGAATGATTCAAAATTAGCAAGAAGGAAATCTCTAGTACCATATTTTTGAGAATAAAGCTTTTCCTCAACAGTTATTTCACTATATCCAGATTATATTGTATTGTCAATTGACGTTTGTTGAAATTTGATAGGATCGAATGTCAGTGCTGACTACCACAAAACGAAAAATATAACTAGAAACAGTGCGGGAATGAGTTCATTTCAGCACTGTTTTCAGTGCTGGAATGGACTCATCACGATACTGAAATAGAAAATAGTATATTCTAATACAAGTTGCAGAATGGGATCCTATTCAAACACGAAGTGTTGGAATTGCCTTCTGCAACGAGCATTAGACGATATTTTCTCTATTTCAGGCAAGTTATGTAAAATACTGTTGAAACTTATCGAAAAATCCGGATTATACATCCTAGTGACTTTTGTATTGTATCTTGGCAATTGGTGTGACTGTTACCAAAGTTGACAGATTACGGATTATATTGATAATTGATGTGTGTTGAAAATTGATAGGATCAAATTTCAGTGCTGACTACCACAAAACAAAAAATATAACTAGAAACAATGCGGGAATGAGTTCATTCCAGCACTGTTTTTAGTGCTGGAATGGACTCATTACGATACTGAAATAGAGAAAAGTAATTACACTCCTGTAAAATACAATTTTTGTCGTCTGACATATGTTTTGGAAACAAAATCTTCTACATCTTCAAAGACTCAAAGACCTCAAAATAGAATATAGAGTGGTCAACCATACAGATACTGAACTCGGCCTGCTTGGCTTCCAGGTAAAAAGTTTTTCCGATATTTCCAACAATACAGGGTGATTCATTGGGAAATAGGTAGATGGGGACACCGAGTTGCTTCTAAATAACTTATATTTTATGGATCTATTATTCTTTATAACCTAGATACTCAGTGATATATTAATTTTCCCAATTTTTCGATTAGTCATGACTTATGAACTATCCCATACGTTTTTGTAATATTTGTTTCATATGTTCTTTGTCCACAGTGGTATTGATTAATATAATAAATTTGGGAAAGCCCTGTTGACGGGAGCTTTGGCGCTCTTGATGAAACCTTGACAAATTTTATCTCCGAAAGTATTGGTTTCTCAGAGTTGGGAATGATATCAATGGAATCTTATGATGGAACTGAATCATAAAATGAAATAAGAATCCATTGATATCATTCCCAACTCATAGAAACCAATACTTTCGGAGTTGATTCGTCAAAGTTTGAACAAGAGCGCCAAAGCTCCTGTCCACAGGGCTTTCCCACTTTTTCAATTTGGCTTCAGTGCGTCAATTCTCAAGAATTTTCATAACTAAATTCAAAACGTAGGTCTATGACTCATCTCATGTCGGATTTATATTCATCAGGAAATTATAATCTATGAAATGATATAGAATTGAAAATATTTACGGAATTTTTGAAAAATCATATCTCCGAAAGTATTAGTTATTTTTTTGTTACTCTGAAACCACCTGGCTGATTTTGCCCAGTAAAGAACTTAGCCGAGATATTTATATCCTAAACCTACTCTGAAAATTCCAACTATCTAGCTCATTCCGTTCGAGAGTTATTGTGTTAACGGCCAGACAGAATCGATTTTGACCATGGATTCTTGATCAGTGAGTCGAACCAAATCGTTTAAGACCATTTTCAGCTAAAAATTCGAAAATTACAGACATTTGGGCAAATTGATAAGCTCTGTGTTCTGAGGAACAAGAACGCCAACTTTGAAAAACATAATGAGTAGGTTTCGAGTCGAAACTATATGTATGTCAATATTTTATTTAAAAATTTAGAACAGAAAAAATGAGAAAGACTAAATGTATATGGTATTTCCACATACAAATTATTAACTTGAGTCAAATCTGGATGTATCGATAATGAGGTGTCACAAAATTAAAAAAAAATAAGTTGTTTTCCCGTCTGGTACTTTCCCAGCTTTGATCCATAAAAGCATCTAGTTTTGGCGCTCTTGTTCCTCGGAACAGAGTGCTTATCAATTTGACCACGTGTCTGTAATTTACGAATTTTTTAATTAAATAAACCCTCGATGCCCGAGATGTCATCGTACCCGCCTGCAGCTCAGGAGTTTCGGGTTCGAATCTCCACAGCGTATATGAGTTCACTATTTTATTGCGCGTATGTTCTGGGGAACATCGCGTTATAGTTTTGCCCAAATGTCTGCAACTTTCGAATTTTTTGACGAAATTGGTCTCAAACGATTAAGTTCGACTCCCCGATGAAGAATCCGAGGTCAAATTTGATTCTGTCAGTCCGGCCGTCCGGCCGGCCGGCCGTCCGGCCGTCCGTTGCCACGATAATTTGAGAACGAAAAGAGCTAGCGACTTGAAATTTTCAGGGTGGGTGGCGCATCGCAATACGACGGACAAGTTCGTTAATGGGCATAATCGGCCCAGTGGTTTCCGAGTAATAATTTTGTTTTCAACCAATATATCTCCGATGGAATTGAAACTTGGTGAGTGGTTGTAGAATATGAACCTAAGCACGTTTGTGAGATTTTGGGCGAATCGTATGGCTAAAAAATTTTAAAAAAATTATTAAAAAATATTTTTTTTGTCACGATAACCTGAGAACGGAAAGAGATAGCGGCTTGAAAATTTCAGGTTATGTTGTGCATATGAATGCCACATTTGAGTTTGTTTATGAGCATAATCGACCAAACGGTTTCAGAGTTATAGCCATCTGAAATTTTCTGAAATTTGGTGGTTTTTTGTTCCTCAGTAACTCGAAAAATACTGAACCGATTGAATTCAAACATGGTTATTAGTTGTAGAATGCCAACGCGAAAATGTCTGCGAAATTTGGTGAGGATAGCATTTGTAGAAAATTTTTAATAAATCATTGAAAAAAAAAAAAAAATTCCATATATCAGTAACTATACGTTTGAAATTGCTGAAATTTTGCAAGAGCGTTCATTACCTAACTCTACTGACAAGTTTCAAGTTTTAACACGATCGTTTGAATATTGTTGGAGATTCGAGCATTCTTGTGTGAGTTCAGTAGATGGGTGACCGTTGCCTCGATAACTTTCGAACCAAAGGAGATAGGGACTTGCAATTTTCAGGGTAGGTTGCGTATCCGAAAGGGAGAGTTGAGTTCGTTTTTGGACATAATCGGTTTAACGGTTTCCGAGTTATATCCACCTGGAATATTGTTTCCTTGACAACTCAAAAAATAAATATTCGATTGAATTGAAGCTTGGTAACTAGTAATAGAAAATCAACACAAAGATGTGTTTAAAATTCTGTAAGAACCGTACTCCTAGAAAATTTGAAAAAAATGACGAAAAAAAAAAATTTTAAGAACCGCGCCTCCAGAAAATTAAAAAAAAATCACGAAAAAAAAATTGGTTCAAGCACTGACGTGAAGTCAGAAGCTTTTGCGCGTATGTTCTATTGTCCATTCTTCTGTATTGGACACCCTTAATCGAATTTACCATGGTTAATTATGTCGTCCATTCTCCGGTATTGGACACTTAATTCGAATTTACCATGGTAAATTTGAATTAAGAGTGTCCAATACAGGAGAATGAACAACATAATTTACCATGGTAAATTCGATTAAGAGTGTTCAATACAGGAGAATGGACAATAGAACATACGCGCAAAAGCTTCTGACTTCACGTCAGTGCTTGAACCAATTTTTATTCTTAAATTTGAAATCAGTGAACGCCCAATGCATTATTTTATTTTTTATTTATTTATTTATTTTTTTTTTATTTATGAAAAACAGGAGCACTAACAGGTCAACCCCAGAAACAGTATTCGCTTAAAATTAAAAAAATCTATATCTATGCAAAAACTTCACAGCTTAGAGATCACAAAGGTAAATTAGATATACAAACAAATGAGCAATGTATTCAAAACAATAATCTCGGAATCAACAAATACAAGGCACCAGCAGGTCAATAATCTATGAGAGCTCCTTCTTCAGTAATCTCTTGAATGTTAAAAATGTAGTGTTAAATAGATCAAAACCATCAAAAAATGTCATATATGTATTCATCATACGGATAAGTGGAGAATTCTGTGAACAATTCGTACGTCTGTATGGAGTGTGAAACAAATCATTGTTACGAAGCCTAATATCAGGAATTCTAAATGGAATCATTTCCAAAGTATTCGGTATCGACACCATATTATTTACGATTTTAAAGAGCAAAAGAATGTCCGTTATTTTTCTTCTGTCCGAAAGTAACATAAGACCGAAATCTTTCCTAATCTGTGAATAATCGTGATTAAGAATAGTACAATTATTTTTATATGCTAAAAATCTCAGGAATCTTTTTTGTATTTCTTCTAATCTATCTATATAACATTTATATTGTGGATTCCATATAGAGGATGCAAAATTTAATTTACCATATACAAATGAATAAAATAATGTCAAAAAAGTTTTGTTATTCCCAAATAGTCTGATCTGGCGAAGGATGAAGCCTAGCATTCGATTACAGTCACTTATAATCTTTTCTATGTGCAAATCAAACAGCAGCTTACTATCAAAGAGAGCACCTAGATCTCTAGTGAAATTTAGTTCGTGAAGATTTTCGCTATTAATGATATAGTTGAACTTTATCGGTTGTCGATTTCGGGTAAATGTAATTTTATGACACTTTGCAAAACTTAAATACAAGTGCTGCTCTTGACAGTAACGTTGAACTCTATCCAAATCACCCTGAATCATGTCACAATCATCGAGACTAGATACCCTTCTGAAAAATTTAAGATCATCTGCGTACAGTAGAAATTTACAATGCTTAAAACATCCTTTTAAGCCATTAATATATATGATGAAAAGTAAGGGTCCCAAATGTGAACCCTGTGGTACGCCAGAAGTACAATAAAAAATATTTGAGAATTCTCCATTAACCACGACATATTGTGAACGATTCCGTATGTAAGACGAGAGCCATCTGAGAAGGTCTCCACTTATTATTATTATTATTATTATGTCACTTATTAACGCTAAACAGACGATTTTCATGCAGTATTTCATGAGTGTGTCTGAGGCGTCAATAGACAATAATATATGCTCGCAAAAGCTCCCACCTTTTGAAAAAAATTAAGAAACAAAATTACTCGTTTTAGCGGGCAATCCATTTTCCTGATATATTTTGTGAATGACGCAATAAAGAATCCATCGTGAGATGGACCTGTAAATTTTCATCAGCTTGTTAGTATCCGGAGAACGCCAGTGGGTTGAAGTTGCTGTTATTAGGTAACTATCAGAATAATTTGTGCAAGTTTCAAGTAGTTGTAACTTGTTTACGATCGATACGATATTACAGCTCCTGTACACATATCTTGATGACCAGGGGGGTGAGCATGTTTGCTGTTTCGGTGGATAGTCCCTACGATCTCAATTTTTTTCTCAGATGATCCATAAAGATCTAAAGTGAAATCGATAGGTATCAATCTCTTCTGCGCGTGTTCCGCATGGAACAACGTACTATCATTTCGTCACAATGTTTGTAATTTTTTGCTGAAAATGGTCTCAAACTGATGAAAAATCTGGGGTCAAATTCAATTCTGTCCGTCCGGCCGGCCGGACGGCTAATAGCACGATAACTCTCGAACGAAAAGAACTAGAGGATTGAAATTTGCAGGGTAGTTTTGGAGTGTAGATATCCCGGACAAGTTCGTTCTGGGTTGTCATAAACCACTAGTGTTGGAGAATCGGAGTTTTGTGTGAGGTGTGTGATTTTGAGAGTACTCTCGGCCTTGAGTGGATTACTTATGAGCAGAGGGGGAATGACTTTGGGTCGTTTTTGGGTCGTATGGGTTATATTGAGCGTGGTTTAGGACTGTAGGTCATGGGTCTGGTGCTGAGCCAATATCGTGAGATTTTAAGAGAAAATTCATGGCAAATCTGTTTGGGGGAAATAGCGTTGTTTCCGAGTTGGAGTGCCCGTACCGTGGCGCTGAGGCCAATTTTCTAATTCATGTTACTCCTTTCAGGCATTTTTCTTTAAGCGCATGAGCAAACGAAAAATGATTTAACTGCTGGAATTTTCGTCTGAGAAGATTGGGGCTTTGTAAGATGCTACTCCTCGATAGAATCCTCTTGGAAGGGTCCACGCATGGGTGCTTATCAATTTGCCCAAATGTCTGTAATTTTCGAATTTTTCGATGAAAATGGTCTTAAACAATTTGGCTCGACTCACTGATCAAGAATCCGTGGTCGAAATTCATTCTGTCCGGCCGGCCGTAGGCACGATAACTCTCGAATGGAATGAGCTAGACAGTTGAAATTTTCAGAGTAGGTTTGGGAGATAAATATCTCGGCTAAGTTCGTTATTGGGCAAAATCGGACAGATGGTTTCGGAGTAACAAAAAAAAATTTTTTTTTACGAAGCAAATTCCAAATTAATTTTTTTTCAATAAGCAGTTTTACCATAAGAATCCAATGATATCATTTTTAACTCTAACAAGCTAATACTTTCGGAGATATGATTTTCAAAAATTTCAAAAATAAATCGTATTCCAACGTTGTCACAGAATGATATAATTATTCTATGTATGAATTGTCATAATGTCAACTCATTTTCCTTAGACATGACAATATCTAATCGATCGAAGAATTGTGAGCGAAGTGAGAAACATCTCAGTTGTTTGCTCCGAAATTAGGTTTTCTCAGAAAAGTCTTACATTTCGGAACGGAACATGAAGTAAGAGATCTGAGAGTAGTGAGGCTGCTTTTCATCCATAGACATAGATATAACTCTCGAACGGAATGAGGTAGGTAGTTGAAATTTTCAGAGTAGGTTAGGGAGATGAATATCTCGGTTAAGTTCGTTATTGGGCAAAATTCGCCAGATTTAATTTGATTTCTTCCATGGTGCAGTTTTCATTCTCATGATTTGCTCATTTAATCTATAAATCAATAAATGAACTATTATTTGAATTGAATTTCCTTTATGATGCAGTTCTATCATATGAATACATTGATATAATTCCAAACTCTGAGAAACCAATACTTTCGGAGATATAATTTGTCTGTTTGAACTAGAGCGCCAGAAAGCTCCTGTCCACAGGGCTTGAACCCATTTTTTAGAATAGGTTGTGCATCCAAATTGGAGAGTTATGTTCATTGTTGGGTATAATTGGCATAACATTTTCAGAGTTATAGCCATCTGGAATATTGTTTTCTCGATAACTCAAAAAATATAGATCCGATCAAATTGAAACGTGGTAAGTAGATGTAGAATATCGACGTAAAGAAATTTGTGGAATTTGGTGAGGATCGTATCTCTAGAAAATTCAAAAAAGTATACTTAGAAATATTATTTATCTCACGATTACTTGAGAACGGAAATACATACCGACTTGCAATTTTTTGTGTAGCTTGTGCATCCTATTGCGAGTTGACTTGGGTGAGTTCCGATATTTCAAAAGGAATTTATATTCAAGACGATTTTCTCATTAGTCAAGCCCTTAAAATGGTACGAAATATATTCATATCTCATAAAAGCTGAGAAAACGGTCTATATCGTGTCCATTAGGGGTGCATGGACAATAGCACATCCGCGCAAAAACTCCTGACTTCACGTCACTGCTCGAACCAATTTTTCCATTTATTCTTATATCATTATTGAAAAACCCGATAAAAGGAATGATAATATACTCTTACTTCGACTCCATTGAAAAACCCTACTATACAGTAGTCTTAATGCATACATAATACACTAAGAACACCCACATTCATCGAAAATCCACCCGTTTCAAATTGAAGAAGACAGCTCAAAGCACCTCGGATGGCGCGAAATGAAAGCCGAAAATAAATACCCCGCCTTTAATGAGAACGATGGTATAAAACTCTCAAGAATCTTGTTAATTCGGGAGAAGGAGAGGGAAGGAAGACGCAGAATATTTGCGGCGAGAACATTGACAATTTCATCCGAAAACAGGTGCCGATGTTTTCGAGCAGAAGGCCCGCTCCGATACCAAACAAGAAGATTGCCTTTTTCGATGCTATGAGATGGAAAAACGGCTGAAACGTTGAACTACGCGGGGCCGGAGGAAATGCGGAAACCCAATAGCGAATCCGAGGCGTATACCGAAATTCAGTTACCTCACTGAGAGGCCGGAGGAGATTCGATTAAGACTTGTATAAATATGTGTTGCGATTGATTCAGGTTTTGCAGTCTTCCTTACTTGACTATTTATTGTTTATCGATGGGGGAATGGGAAGTTTCACAAACTTGCAGCGAGCACAACGCGTATTGATATACAATATCTTCATCGGCTACAGAAAAATATCGGTAAGGTCGGTATACATATACTCGGGTTGAGATCACATCGCACAGGTAACTTATGCTTCCTTCGTGCAGATGCCATAGTTTACCTCCGAATTGGAGGTCCTACAGCTGAAGGCAGAAATTGGTTGTTGACTCCTTTTGTGGTGCCAGCTGTTATCAGTTATCCTTCCACTATTTTCCTTGGTTTCTTGGTTGCCCTGTCCTGAAGAAGGCAACTAGCAGAAACACGTGTCGGCAGGTACCAGCAGAATTAATTATCTGCTCTTTTTCCGGAATTACCCGTTATACTTTTCCATTCAAATATTCTTATCCGCGTTATCCTACTTTCTTAAGTACATATCCTCGGGTTGAGGTAGCATCGCACAGGTAACTTATGCTTCCTTCGGGCCGATGCCATAGTTTACCTCCGAATTGGAGGTCCTAGAACTGAAGGCACAAATTGGTTGTTGACTCCTGTTGTGGTGCCAGCTGTTATCAGATATCCTTCCAATTTTTCCTTGGTTTCTTAGTTGCCCTGTCCTGAAGAAGCCAACTAGCAGAAACACGTGTCGGCAGGTACCAGCAGAATTAATTATCTGCTCCTTTTGCGGAATTACCCGTTATACTTTTCCATTCAAATATACTCATCCGCGTTATCCTACTTTCTTAAGTACATATCCTCGGGTAGAGGTCGCATAGCACAGGTAACTTATGCTTCCTTCGTGCCGGTGTCATAGTTTACCCCCGAATTGGAGGACCTAGAGCTGAAGGCACAAATTGGTTGTTGACTCCTGTTGTGGTGCCAGCTGTTATCAGTTATCCTTCCACTTTTTTCCTTGGTTTCTTAGTTGCCCTGTCCTGAAGAAGCCAACTAGCAGAAACACGTGTCTGCTCCTTTTGTAGAATTACTCGTTATACTTTTGAGGTCGCATCGCACAGGTAGCTTATGCTTCCTTCGTACCGATGCCATAGTTTACCTCCGAATTGGAGGTCCTAGAGCTGAAAGCACAAATTGGTTGCTCGCTCCTATTGTGGTGTCACCTATTTTCAGTTTCATTTCCTCCTTTTCCTTGGAAGATGCAGAAACTCATGTCGGCAGGTAGATACCAGCAGAATGATTTTATCTGATCCTTTCGCTGAACTATCCGTTATACTTTTTCATTTAAATATACTAATCATATTTTCTTTATCATTATTATTTAATGTATAAGAGTTAATAGCCTTCTATAAACTCACAAAAAGTACTGAAGATAAATGTTCATAGCTGCAATGGTAACCTACAAGGAGAGAGAAATAAACAGAAGGAAACACAACAGAATCAAATGAGAATAAATTCACGGTATCATAGTAAAAAATTAGTTGAAGCACTGACGAGAAGTCAGGAGCTTTTGCGCGTATCTTTTATTGTCCATTAGAGAGAATTGTCTAAGATCAAAGAATTTTTAATTCTAACATATGTATTCTATCGGAATTGAGATTCATTAAATATCAAATAATATACGAAAAAAATACTGCTTTAATCCTCTTGTCGTATTTATTCAACTGAGTATTAGATTTGAATTCCTATTTTAATATCGGAACTCACCAAAGTCTGCTCGAATCACCAAAAGTAGATATCCGAATGTTTTCAAGCTTCTCGTAAAATATCAGCGGTGTCGGACGAATAGTTTTTGATATATAGATATTTTTCAATGGTCCTCGTTTGAATTGAATCAGCATCGTGTTTTTTGATTTATTGAGAAAATAAGAACCAAATTTCAGGTTGATATAACTGCAAAGCCGTTTGGCCGATTATGCCTCTTAACGAACACAAATGTCGCATTAGGATCCAGAACCTACCCTAGAAATTGCAACTCGTTATGTCTTTTCGTTCTCAAGCTCGTTCCCAAGTAACCGTGAGATAAATAATATTTTTAAGAATTTCTTGTGGTACGACTCTCACAAATCGCAAACTTATTTGCGTCGGTATTCTGCAACTACTCACCAAGTTTCGATTCGATAGGGTTTATACTTTTTGAGTTATCGAGAAAACAATATTCTAGATGGATATAACTCTTAAACCGTTTAGCCGATTATACCCAACAATGAGCAACAGTTCCATTTGGATGAGCAACCTATCCTAAAAATTTTTCCGTTCGTGAAATGAATAATATTTTTAATAATTTTTTAAAAACTTTCTCATAATACGATTATCTCAAAATTTCACATACGACTTTAAATATGTATTCTGCAACTACTCATCTAGTTTCAATTCTATCAGATCTGTATTGCTTGATGACAAAATTATTACTCGGCAACCGTTGGGACGATTATGTCCGTTTTGACCAATTTGTCCGTCGTATTAGAACACGCCGCAATCCCTGAAAATTTCAAGTCGCTATCTTTATCCATTCTCAAGTTATCGTGGCAACGGCCAGCCAGCCGGACAGAATCAAATTTGACCTCAAATTCTTCATAATGGAGTCGAACCCACTCGTTTAAAACCATTTCAGCAAAAATTCGAAAATTACAGACCAACATGTACAGGTTTTTTACAGAACTCTACAATCTACAACTTATCGCCGTCTTAATCTGACATACATGAATTATCGTCGATTACTGAGGTTCCTGACGTCTTGATACTTGAACTACTACTTCATCCGTTTTACGACACTTGCACCCCTATCCTTGTGCTAGGGTTGTACTACCAAGGTGGTGTTCACCATTGATGGGTAAATCCTCTGCCTTCGCTGGGGCCAATGGGGTTCACGGGAATGTGGCACTACAGTTCCACGAAATTGCTCTCCCACGAAGATACGTGTTGATCCAAAATTAATGGGACAACTAACACTACTATGTTAGCGATTTCCTGTTCAGAAAAATTATTATGTGACTCTGGACGCCTTGATGGTCTTCGAGGCGCCTCCAGAGTTAATATTTAAATGTCATGATGATGGTTTGGGTTTTCTTCAGAAAGGGATAGAATCCAGAAATACATCTGAATTATCGGTACGATCATCGGTAAACGACATCTGCAGCAGTGGAATTATTTACTACCATTTACAAGGGAGGAGAAATCTTTTATAGGCTCACCTGCTAGGGTCCATACTCTAAAGAGTGTGAGATACCAGTTCTTGTTGGTTACTCACAGAGGAAAACGAAAGTTGTCAAAGGATTCAGTGTCTAGGTGGACAAAGTGAAGGGGAAGATACGATCTGAGAGACAAAATAGTTCATTGCACCTAAAACAATATTTTCTAAAAAGATATACCGCCGTATCCACAAAGCGTTGTTAAATATTTAAATCTCCGTTAAGTCCCAACTGAGATCCTCAGTTAAGGATAAATAAGAATCGCAACCACAGTTAAAGTATGTAACGGTGGTGAAACAGGCCTGTTTCACGTTAATTTTCACGTTAACTGAGGACGCGATTCATATTTATCCTTAACTGAGGACCTCAGTTGGGACTTAACGGAGATTGAATGCTTTGTGAATACGGCGGATAATGTCTTCAGGAACAGATCTAGAAAAGAAACATTTATGCTGGAATTCGATTAATCACAGAGTCCTTTTGACATTTCACGCCGTTGCTGTTATTAATAGTCATCGTTGACGTTATCAGATGTTAGACATATATGGCTCAGTCCATATCGTCATGCGGTAATAGCGGCCTGCGGTATTTGACGTTATGCTCATAAACGATCCGGTTTGCTGTACAGGCGCTATTATATTTACCACATCCCGTAATTTACGAATGGATATAACAATATGCGCTATCTGTGGCTAACGTCGTTTCTAGTGTTGTGCACTTATATTTTGCGTTACCAGTGAGACAGATCAGAGTTTATTTCAATATATCGTGCCATTTTAAAACCTGAATTATCAGTGTTTAAAATTAAAAATAATATGTACATGTACAAATATTTTTGTATAGGAGCGTAATAAATATAGCTTTGCAAAATTATTCTTGATTGTATACCATTTCGTTTATATATTATAATATTCATTATCGTTATTCAGAGTTAAGTGAGACGAGACGAGACAACTGATAACGAGACGAGAACGAGACTCAATTTTTTGGGAACTGGTGAGACCAAGACGAGATTTTTTATAATCTCTCGCCTACTCTCGTCTCTTGTGATGCCCTAAAACGTCCCGACGCATCGCCCCGCCGAAGAGATCGTTCGATCATTTTAATTGCCGGAGCATCCGCCAATTTGCACCACCTCTCCCTCTACATCCCCCGTGCCAATTTCACCATACGCGGCGACGCCGCAATCGCGCGAAGGAGGCGGAAGACCCAGGCAGCCGAAAAATAAAACGGGACCGCATGGGGCTCGGAACAGATACCGGCAAATCGGGGGCAGAACAGAGGGATATCCGGAAGCCGCCGGAATCCTCGTTTGTTGTCCGTCCCCGGCGTATTCTCGAGCGCATCGCGTTGGCGGCGTATCGGATCTGAGGACGCCGGATCGGAATTAGCTTAGCGTGCGTTAATGGGCAGTTGTCGGGGGCGCATCGTGGGATTCTCTGGCCCGGATGATTCGCGCGTTTTGGTAATCAGGTTCTGTTCGGGATTTTTACGAATAAGAATGAGTTCGGCGAGAGGGACTGTTTTATCTCGGGCGTGTGATTGATGGTCGGTTCAATGTGTTTAACGGGTGAGTTTTTGATTCGTACATTTGATTTATTTTGTGATTTTCTCCTGGTATTCTGAATTACCAATCTAATTAAGTGTTACGTATCATGACGTCACATTTTGGGAAACGTAGTACTTTTGCGAAAGGATAACTGCGTAGATTTTTTTTTAAGCTTCGACTTTTGTAGAGCGATTTATCGCCTATTTTCTGTGAAAGAATGCTAAATGCTTTCAACAACTGAAGTGGTAAGAAACTTATCAGTTTTCTGACACATTGCCCAGTGCTGGTATTCTTTGTGGCGCTCTAGTTGCTCGGAACTGAGTGCTTATCAGTTTGTCCAAATGTCTGTAATTTTCGAATTTTTGGCTGGAAATGGTCTCAAACGATTTGGTTCGACTCACTGATCAAGAATCCGAGGCCGAAAAAGATTCGACCGGTCGGCCGTAGGCACGATAACTCTCGAACGAAAGGAGTTCGAGGATTAAAATTTGCAAGGTGGGTTTGGAGCGAAAATATCTCGGACGAGTTCGTTAATGGGCGAAATCCATCAAGTGGTTTCGGAGTTATATACGGGTGCTATTAATATTCAAATCAAAAAAAAATTGTGCGTAACAATAATCATCGTGGGCAGTTACATACGCCAAAAATCTAGGGATAACTTCATGATGAAGACGTGTCGTGTAAGCACTCTTGGATCATAATAATCTGAGAAATGAACACTCCATAAACGACATATATATATTCTTTTGAACTTGAGCATTAAAATTTGTTTTTCATCTAACAATAAAGCATGTGTCTGAAAAAAGTGTTAGCAGAGGTTAGTGTAACGTGGTACCATATAATTTGATATATGATACTAAAACTTACGGAAAAAACCTCAGCAAAAAAACCCTATCTCCCCGTTAGTGTTGTGATTTATGAAAATTATAATTGTTAACAAAATAGGCTGAAATATTAAATATTGAAGGGCATCTTTTTCTTCATTATCGCTTCTTCCTTCAACAAGCAGATAAGTTTCTCCAAGGTACCCGAAACCCAATCTGGAAAAGGAAAAGACAAAGGGAGAAAACGAAAAAATTAAAAATGGAATATTCTATATTTTATTGAATAGATTTGAAACTCGCTACCCATTCTAAAAAAGATTCAGAAACATTATGAACAGCCCTAAAACCATCTTTGAATCTATATAAGCGACAATTATTAACTAAATGATCTATGGTTTCCTCTGCTTCCCCGCATTCACAACTAGGGCTCAACTGAGTTCCACGTGAAAAGCATGATGTTGCAACGACCATGACCGGTTCTTAGACGTTTCAGAATACACCATATTCTCCTTGATGGAAGATCAAACCCCCGAACTCTATTTGAAGGATCAGAAATTAGATCTTTGTTGAATAAATTTCAAGAAATCCATTCAGACCGCCAAACTTCCTTGTCACTTTTATTCGAATTAAGAAAACAGTTGGACCATAAAGGGTTTCGTAACTTCAATCTGGGAATCTTATTGTCTGGAATGTAGGAGATAATCGGAAATGAATTCGGAAAAGAATGAAATTTATTCCAAGAATTTGAAACAGCAGTCTGCCTGCGAATGTGGGGCGGGACAATGTTTGAAAGAACTGGCAACCAATGAATAGGTGTAGATCTAATTGTTCCAGTGATGATTCGCATAGATGAATTCAACTGTGCATCAATTTTTTGAGTGTGAGCACTATTAAACCAGACGGGGCAACAATATTCAGCGGCAGAAAAAACCAAGGCTAAGGCTGCCGTTCGAAGAGTAGTTGGATCAGCACCCCATGAAGTACCAGCTAATTTCTGCAGAATATTATTTCTCGTTTTCAACTTCAGACGTAGGTCATCCAAATGAGCTTTGAAATCCAAAGATGAATCTAGGTTCACTCCTAGATATTTAGGATAAAAATTATGTCTCAAAAAAGAATCACCGAAAGTTACACTTAATGTTCTATATTTTTGGTGATAGTTCAAATGAAAGCAAGAAACCTCAGTTTTATTCGGATTCAGACACAAACGCCACTGAAATAGGTACTTTTTCAGAATATCTAAATCTTCAGATGGATTATTTTCTATGTTTTTGAAATCAGAATGACGAAATGCAATAGCGCTTGGACAGATACCTACAGCAAGCTTGCATCCAAGCTACCGCTCTTTCAATATTCCTTGGAAATATGTAGCACTTTTTCTGTTCAAAACCTGTAGGGAGATGCGAGTGAAAAACTCTATTTCAAAGAGGAAATTTGCAGAAATAGGTTTTGGACATATTAACAGGAGATACTGGTGATACTAGGGAAAAATTTTGAGATCAAATTTAGCAGGACTCACCCAATCGCATTAAGTATCAAAATAGATGGAATATTCTACCCTCGGTCGTTCTTTAATTTTGAATATTCTCCTGACTTCAAACAGAAATCTTCCGATCTTCTCAGTTGTCCTTTGCTTTTTTTTACACGAGTAAATGTCAATCAGAATTCACAAGTACAGGGGTTTGACTGTCACTCTCACCAGAAATTCTGAGGCGGCCATGTTTGGTTGCAAGTTAGGAGCATAGAATCCCGAGTTTCACCCCCCTGCTGTCTATAGAACTCTTCCTAAAAAAAAATGGGTTCAAGCCCTGTGGACAGGAGCTTTCTGGCGCTCTAGTTCAAACAGACAATTTAAATCTCCGAAAGTATTGGTTTCTCAGAGTTGGGAATTATATCAATGTATTCATATGATAGAACTGAATCCTAAAGGAAATTCAATTCAAATAATAGTTTATTTATCAAGATTAAATGAGCAATCATGAGAATGAGAACTGCACCATGGAAGAAATCAAATTAAATCTGGCCAATTTTGCCCAATAACGAACTTAACCGAGATATTCATCTCCCTAAACTACTCTGAAAATTTCAACTACCTACCTCATTCCGTTCGAGAGTTAAATCTATGTCTATGGAAGAAGAGCAGTCTCACTACTCTCAGATCTCTTACTTCATGTTCCGTTCCGAAATGTAAGAATTTTCTGAGAAAACCTAATTTCGGAGCAAACAACTGAGATTTTCTCACTTCGGTCACAATTCTTCGATTGATTAGATAATTTCATGTCTCAGGAACATCATTTGACATTATGACAATTCATAAATAGAATAATATCATTCTGTGACAACGTTGATATACGATTTATTATTGGAATTTTGAAAAATCATATCTCCGAAAGTATTAGCTTGTTAGAATTAAAAATGATATCATTGGATTCTTATTGTAAAACAGCTTATTGAAAAAAAATTAATTTGGAATTTGCCTTGTAAAAAAAATTTTTTTTTTTGTTACTCCGAAACCATCTGTCCGATTTTGCCCAATAACGAACTTAGCCGAGATATTTATATCCCAAACCTACTCTGAAAATTTCAACTGTCTAGCTCATTCCGTTCGAGAGTTATCGTGCCTACGGCCGGCCGGCCGGATGGCCGGACAGAATGAATTTCGACCACGGATTCTTGATCAGTGAGTCGAAACAAATCGCTTAAGACCATTTTCATCGAAAAATTTGAAAATTACAGACATTTGGGCAAATTGATAAGAACTCAGTTCCGAGAAACTAGAGCGCCAAAAATTAACCAAGAAAGCGCTAATTAAATTTAATTTTCGTGATCCAATAGATTCTAGTTAAGTTAATCATACCCCTCGAGGTATTTTCCCGCAAGGAACAAAATCATATTTTACCTCAGACCTAATTAGATCGTTTTTACAGCGGAACTTGCGATATAAATTTTAAAATCCAGCTCGTCTTAAATAAACTACTCCTGTAAAAGTTGATTGTTGAATTATTCATCACCCCAAAAAAGATAATAATTGAATTGGGGATCTTCACATCAGAAAACGGATCTTCCTTGCCAGCAGGATGAATTCGTATTCCTATAGCAATAGAACATGAGTTTAGGAAGTTTTCGTTATAACTTCGCTCTGGAATTTACTCTCAAGTTTGACCGTCATTTACGTAGTCCAAGAAGTTACAGATATCCCGAGAACATGTTTCAGCAGAACAGTCGAAGCCCGATATTGGATCAGATGTAGTCCTATCCATATTTATGAGTTCGAACTTAAGTTAATTTTGATGCGGGAACAGTTTCGGGACGCCGTTTGATGATCCAGTTGTCGGAGGGGATGACCAGTTGCTGAATGCAAAGTTGGGATGATCCATCTATAATGTAGGACAGGGGTGCCCGAATTCTTTCGCTTCTAGGTATCCTTGCTGAATTCGGATAACCTTCAGGCCCTCTATTACGAATTTCTATCAGAAGACTCGGGCCTTTGAAACTATGCAACAATTGCAGCGGATATTACAAGTTTCTCTTAATAACGGGTCTTTCGTTAAGAGCGCACTATTTTGTTTTGTAAATATAACACACTAGCTGTCCGCCCCGGCTTCGCACGGGTAGTGTAACTAATGAAAAAAATTAGACGAAATATATTATGGAATAAAATAACACCCAAATATTTAAATTATACTTTATTGCAATGCCCTATAATGTATAACATTTTAAGTTTTCCTTTCGGGATGAAAACCAAATAGAGCAGATGGTTTACCATCTCTCGAGCACGCAACGTACAACTGCAATGTGAAAAACAGGACAATTCAAGTTTTATTCCATAAACTTGTAACGATTGACCATGTAGTATATTTTTATTGTCACTGCAAATGCAAGTCGCACTGGAAACTGGACACGCTTAAATGCAAGAGGAAAGTCAGATGGCATTAACTCAAATGAACCTACCCTTCCGTATAAGGAACACATAGCTTAAAGTCTCCTGTACAGGCTTATAATAAAGAAACACATATGGCGTCAATTTTAACACATAAAATAATGCAGTTTTCAGCTCTAGATAAAACTTAACTTACAATGTGCTTTAGTGTTTAGATCAACTTTGAAGCTACGTTTACAGCTGAAAAATATAAATCGTTAAAATACCTCATTATGTCCAGGTAATGTATTTTTTCATATGTATATATTTCATCACGTTTGCTAATAAAATAACTATGTCTATACATGAATACATAATATTAGAGAAGAATTCATCTTGAATATAAATCGAAACCCAAGTTTGTGATAAAGGAGGCCATTCGTTTAAAGGAACGGTGGCATTATAGCTTACTGTATCCTTGAAAATACGTGAATATATTGTTATAACTTTTGGAAGAACACTAGATAAATTACTACATTATGCAGAGAATCTCGATATGATAGCAGAACTACCTGACAGCATCATTCACTTTCCAACTGAAAATGATGGATGTGAAACAGATAAAAAAAAATATATTTATATTGACCAACCTTAACCTATTCAATATTATAATGGGAATATTTCCATAAGGGTTACAAAATGGTATTTCCCACTTTTTGTTTGCACACTGCTTGGACATGGCCGTTCAAAATGCTTGGTAGTTGAATCGCATAAATGGTAGCAAACTTGATCAGCTATCATTTAGAAGATTCATTGCAACAGGATTGCTGGAAATTGGGCCAACCAAAATAATCAAAGAATTTACATGATCAAGATAAATGATAGATCAGACCACTTTTGATTGCTTACCAGAATTAACAAACACGTTGTGCAGTGTGCCATAAAAACTCATATTTTGCATGTACCAAGTGTGAATCCCAAAGATTGCTTTTATAATTACCATACATTATAATTTAATAGGTCATTTCATTTTCCATAGAATAAAATTTAGGTTCTCACCGTTTCATTAAAAGAACACCACAAATTTCAATTTTTTGTGAGAAATAGTTACACAAAAAAAAATTTAAAAAATACAAAAAGTCTTTATTTTGGCTATAATCATGCACATTTATTAACGAAATTGAAAAAAAAAATGTTAAGTCTATTTGGTTCAATGGAAGAAGTTTTATTTCATTGGAGAAGATCATTATGAATATGTCAGCTTATTCTTCAAATAAATCCAATGTCACTACACTTATGCGGGGAGACAGAGTATTTTTGCTGATGTTTTTATCTCTACGCTTTCGTATCATACATAGAAATGTATGGTGGATGTATTACTCATGTGATATTTTCCAATATTCCGAATTATATAATGCTCTTTCTCAAAGGAATATAAATATTTATTACTAAACTTACCAGTGGCTGGGTTGATCATCTTGATCATAAAATGATATCCATCCTCTCCCGGCAGAATAGTAGAGGGTATTGTAAAGCATCATATATACGATGTGTTTCGGAGCATTGAAGTATTGACAAATAGTGCTCATAGTTCCAAAATAGACTAATATTATTGCCACCATAATGGACTGTGGGGTCATATCAGACGTTCAAAGTTGATGATTTCATTGGATACCACTATATTCGTTGTATCTCACCTGAGATCGATACTATCGATAGTATGGATTCTTCGGAAGCTGGGGCAGATCTTGCTTAGAACCTCTTATTCTGTTTAGCTCCAATCGACGATTAAGAATTCTTGAGTTAGCGTCCGCCGATCAATATTTGAATACCTCACTGATGGCATTTTTATTAATGACAATAAGTAACACAAACACACAACACAACGATATATATCAAACAGTAATAAACGTATAAGCAGTATTAGCACTTTCAAGAAAAACGTTTTGCTGGAAATAACAGAGATTGCAGTAACCTAACCTAAAAGTAAAAAAATGGTAACCTATTTCGATTTCTTCCGGCAACCCAAAATACATCCTAAGTGTCAAAGTACTCTATGGTTCGGACGAAAAAGGAATGGTTTTTTATCTTTTCCGTACGATTTTTTCTGAAATATATCGTTGCGTAAACTTTGTTTTGACAATAAAGAATAAAACAAAAAAAGAATTATCCAATTTGGTGCAGTTGTTTGAGAGTTATTACGGAACAAAATATCCATAGACCATAGATCCTCTTTTATTTATATAGATACCTAAGAATATCTTGAGTCTTAAAAACAATCAATAGAGGTCATATGATAGATTGGAGTGAAACAAAGATAGTGATTCTGAAGAATGAATAGTTCTATTAATTTAAAACAATGATGCAAAATTTGGTCGAAAAATCCCTACCCATTCTTCTTGTCTATCATTGAGTAACTTCTATTATTAGCAATAATTGAGTAAAATTTTCATTTGTATTCATCACTACAATGGCTGCTACGTAACGCTTCTTTGGAACAGAAAAAAAAATTAAAACCGTGAATTTCCATTCGCAGATGCTTGAAATGTCTCGGATGAAACCTTCACTTGAGCACCTCACGTACTTTGCTAGTTGCTACAGCTTTTAATTTTCTCCAATTTCTTTGAATACGCCTCGTGCCATGAATGCTAAACTCATAACTGCGATCCACTGTTCATTGGAGCATGTTGGAAAAAAAAATTGTGCGGGCCGATAAATAAGATGGGGTGAATTTAGCGAAAAGGAAGAATTTTTACGAGTTTACACTCAACGTGGAATTATTCGTTGTTATCAACGGCTGATAAATTCATCACATCTTTTACTCCAAATTTAGTATTTAGCGAATGTTTAACCGAAAATATATACTAAATTATTAACAATTAATGATTTCGTTATACATCTCATTCGATGACCTGACAAATTTGACAAGCCGACATGATTTGAAGGCAATGTCAAAAATCGGTTTAAAGAAATTATTTCATCGAATATAATCGAATAACGAGTAGATTCACTCGCAAATGGTAAAATCATCGATTCTATATCGGTTAAACAACATATTAGATTCCGTTCCCGAAGGAATTTAAAAAAAAGGAGAGACATCTGAACGGTAACATCCGAATAAGGTATACGATATAAGATTCCGCGGTAGGTAATAATCCTTACTATTCTTTCTTGCTAAAATATATCTTACTTTTGAGAAACCCACAATATTTTGTCCCCATATTACTTTGGAGGTTATTTGTAAGAACATTTAGTAGTAGATGGCATTTGTGAATAAATTGCTATTATTATGCAGAAAAAAGGACTATTCATAAAGAGAATACGATCCAACACCAAGCACATGTTTAGCATCAAGCATCTGAAGTATTTAGCCGAAAAAACGATATTTCTCCAAAGACATTCATGGATACCGATATCGCACTTCCTAATATCAGGCATTTCATTTTTCATACCCTAAAACTGTGATAATAATTTAACAAAATCAATCTCGATGCATTGAACTATAGTTTGTTGCGTTGTTGAAAAATCTGTGGAGAATAGATTCCGATAAGTTTCTTGAAATGTACAATAGTTCTTAGAATTGTATTACTGCTCAGGGCTCCGTCTAGTTGAGATTGTGGTATAATATTGAATATTTTTAATGCTAGGATAGTTGACGAAAACTGAATTAACGATTTCTAGCTCATTCCCTTCGAGAGTTATCGTGCCTACGGCCGGACAGAATCAATTTCGACCACGGATTCTTGATCAGTGAGTTGAACCAAATCGTTTAAGACCATTTTCATCAAAAAATTCTAAAATTACAGACATTTGGGCAAATTGATAAGTATTAAATAGTTTCTTTCTGGGTTTTCTCTTCCAAACTCTGAAAAATATCTATAAAATAAATAAAAAATTAATTATTTTGTGATTTGCTTCTGCGTAAGTAACACAAGATATTTGTCAGAAGCAATCAATCGAACAATGTTGCCTAACAAATAACAACGAAACAACATCAACGAAGAAACAACTATATCGTAACGTTTCAGAGTCAATATCAGACTCCTTCATCAGACGCTTAACGAAAAATCTTCAGAATTATTTTGTTGATCGTTATTCTGAGATTCGAGAATTGTCACATTGTCAGTATTTGAAAATCATAGCAACCATAGTTTTACTTTGTATAGAAATTTCCAAGTTCCATCTCCTTTTTCAATAAATTTAGCCAAATGGTCAATACCAATTGAACAATTTGCAAACTTGCATTCTCTGTTTAATAAAATACAAGTTAACTCCTTAAGTTTCCTTTTAATATAATCAGGTTCTGTCATTAGAATCTTTGTATTACTCCAATCCATCATGTGATCTCCTTGGATTGTACACACATGTTCTGCTATTTTTGATTTCTATATATCTCTATTTCTCAAGTTATTCTTATGCTCTGAGTTTCTTACTTCTAGTCGCCTTGATGTTTGTCCGGTGTATGATTTACCACAAATACAAGGAATATTATATACACAGTTTTTTTATTTTTGTTTTTCATTAATGTGTTTGGTCTTCGTTAATAAAGACCTAAGATCATTTTGTGTTTCGAAGACGGTTCTTATATTGAACTTAGAACCGATTCTTCTGATTTTTTCAGGAAGGCCACGAACATAAGGTGTTACATTCAACAGATTGGGTTGCTGTTCTTGTTGATTATCCTGTTGTACTTGATTATTTGCTCTTCTATCTAAATTCATGATTGATGTATTCATGAATGGCCTCGGATAACCATTATCTTCAAGAAATTCTTTGATGGAATCAATTTCTTTATTTCTAATTTCAAGAGTAGAACAAATTAGGTTAGCTCTATCTTAAAGTGTTTTAATTACACCTCTTTTCACACTAAGATGATGGTTTGAATAGAAATTTAAATATCTATTTGTATGTGTCTGCTTCCTGAAGACACTCGTTTCGAAATGGTTCGGATACTTCATTATCAACATCTAGAAAAGAAAGCTGATTATTTTTCTCTATTTCCAAAGTGAATTTTATTGTAGGTTCCTTTGAATTCATGAAATCGGAAAATTTGTCTAACTCTTCTCTACCATGTTGCCAAATTACAAATATATCGTCAACATATCGCCACCAAGCTTTTGGTTTCAACGAATATGTATCCACAAATTTTTCTTCAAAATTTTCCATGAATATATTACTCATGACACGTGATGAAGGCGAACCCATTGCCATTCCAAAATTATGTCCTTAAAAAACATTTCCTAGGTGGAAATAAGTGGTATTCAAACATACATCAAGCATTTCCATAATATCATTAGCATTAAATTTTTAATCTTTAATCACCGAGTCATCATTTTCTAATTTCGTTCGAACTATGAATATACCTCCCACAGTATCCTTTAATGATTACTTAAATTGATAAGCACCCTGTTCCGAGGAACAAAAGCGCCAAAAATTGATAATTTGAATGGTCTTTAGGGGATGGCCGTGCTTGATATATTTACCTTTATCGGGTGTGTACATCTACAGGCTATATAAATTTAAATCTGCTTTGCGGATCTACCATTACGTAGATCTGCTAGTAATGTGGATTTTCCGGTTATGTAGATATACCAGTTATGTAGAAGTACCGGTTATGTAGATCTACCGGTTCATTGATATGCTCGTTACGTAGATATACCAGTAACGTAGATCAGCTGGCTATGTATATCTACCAGCTAGGTAGATCAATGACCCTCTAGTAGGTTATCTATTAGAATTGAAAGGTTTTATCTGGGTTTTCCCTCCCAAACTCTGAAAAATATCTATAAAATAAAAAAAAGGTCAATATGATAATTCGTGAATTTCACAATAACTATAAACAAAATAATTCTAAAGATTTTCATTAAGCGTCTGACGAAGGAGTCTGATATAGACTCCGAAACGTTACGATATAGTTGTTTCTTCGTTGATGTTGTTTCGTTGTTGTTTGTTAGTCAACATTGTTCAATTGATTGCTTCTGACAAATATCTTGTGTTTCTTACGCAGAAGCAAAACACAAAATAATTAATTTTTATTTTATAGATATTTTTCAGAGTTTGGGAGAGAAAACCCAGAAAAAAACCTTTCAATAATGAGTATACCTCCCACAGTATCCTTCAATGATTACTTATCTATTAGAATATTCGACTATTCGAATAAATAGCAAACGGCCATTCCAATATTCAAAAACTTAAAAACTGAGCCTCAGTTTGAACTGCTGGATGATGTATTTTATCCCACCGTGGACATTTTCAAAGGAAATTTAGCTTTCCTGAAGCGTTATTCTCTTTGTATTTTAGCGTATTGCGTATTAACCTGGGCGTTTTAACTCCCCAGTGGTCAACTGCATGAGACTCCAACCGGAGTACTTGCTAACTGCCACAAAGGGGAAAAGAACATACGTGGAGATCTATAGTTTTGGGAAGCCACAGCGAGGAGCTCGGTTGATTGAATTCCAGGTGTCGCTTCTGTCTACTTCGTACTCACAAGTGATTGCTGGTTTTTAATATACCGGTTACTTCATAGTGTATTTATTTTCATCAGCGTTGAATTGTGCTTCACTGATGATTCCGAATGAGGATGAAATCGTGGTATGTAGCCATTTAACTTTGATGAAATCATACACACTCTGTGGAAATGGTCAGAGATTACCACTGTATTGAACCGTGAAGTCCTGGCCAAATATCTATGCAACAAATGTTCGACGAACCAAGCGCTACTGGTTGATTATTCGGAAGTTCTCTGTGAAAAATGTTTCGACATTCGAAAGGGAATTTTTAATGATTCTCTGGCGGCACTTTCGAGAGTTCATTATGAACTTTTACCCTAGAAACGGGGCAGGCTGAATTGATACATTGTTTCGAGAGTTGAATTAGTTTGGGTGCTTCTGGCAAAAAATTCAGAATGCCATAATGTCAATCCAATCCCGTGAATAATGAAGTGGAAATTCATAATTATTGTTCGATTCATTTTATTCCATGACATCCATTCATTCCACTTTCTAAAAGAAATTACTGTTTTGAAAAGTGCGAAAATGAATCGTAACGTGAAAGTGGAACGGAGTTTCACAAAGTTGACGTGAAGTCAGTTTTGTTTGACGCGCTTGTTCAAATAGATAGGCAGAACAAATATCCATCCAGCAGCACAGGAAAAAAGGGGGTAAGCCCCGTGACAGGAGCTTTGGCGCTCTGGTCCAATCTTTAATAATATCCTTTATTGTATGGCTTCACGCGAGAGCTAGATTTTTCTTGACTCGTCTCGTAAAAGTGAGACGAGACGAGACGAAACGTTTTCAAAAATATTACAGGCGATACCGAGACCACATACAGCGCAACACGAGAGTCTCGTTTTTGGTCTCGTTAAAATTTTTGTATGAAGTTTTATATACAACTTGACTTTTTCCAAAACCCACAGAAAACAATTGAATATGAAGTGTTTCCACTATAATTACCAATATATTTTGTCTATATTATGCATCGATCGTTCTAGAAATACACGATTTTTTAGAAGATTATTAATTCGTTATAACCTTGCGATAATTGATTTTATTTTTCAAGAAAAAATAGAATTCACAACCATAAAAACGGATGCCATTATGAATTGAATACTTAACGGACAACTCTTATTGCCCCCAAATCCCAATGCTTTGAAAATTTCGTCTCTGTCTGAACATCTGGACATTCATTCTCTTGTGTTCCTTGTAGTGAAGATGTGAACAATTATTGTATACATCTGTGGAACTACCTATAATAAAACTGGTAAAGAAATGAAGCTATTCAATGTTTCGAAAAGTGTTATGAGGAATGCGCCAAGAACACTGGGAAGGTATTCTCTGAAAACTATACCAAATTGTTCAATTCTATTGAAAAATATATCGACATCGATAGCTTATTTAAAACATCAACAAAACTTTCCAAATATTGGAAAGCTGAGTTTGAAGAATATTTGCTGTTAGAAAGTGCAAACAGGAATCAAAATATTTTACAGTGGTGGAGAGTGATGAAAAAGTTCTTCCTACAGTTTCCAAGATGGCCGATGATTTATTAATGGCTACATCCGTTCCTGTTGAAAGATTATTTTCCACAGCAGGTATGATCATGGCAAAAACACTAACATCATTGAAAAGTGATGTGATGCAAACGTGATTATGTTTGAATACTTGGTCATCGAGTAATATAAAAGTTGAAATTATCAGTGTTTAAAATTAAAAATAATATATACATGTACAAATATTTTTGTATAAGAGCGTAATAAATATAGCTTAACAAAATTATTCATTATTGTATACCATTTCGTTTATATATTATACTATTTATTATCGTTATTCAGAATTAAGCGAGACGAGACGAGACAACTGATAACGAGACGAGAACGAGACTTAAACGAAACTTAATTTTCGGGAATTGGCGAGAGCGAGACGAGATTTTTCATACTCTCGCCTACTGTCGTCTCGTGTGAAGCCCTATTTATTAGTAGCACTTGGCTAGAACATATTACTACTGGAGTCCTATTATTACTTCCTAGTATTACTCAAACATAAAATATAATTATATACAAACAGTGTAATTAGTATAATTCCTCAACAATTGTTTAATTTGATTTAAATAAGCTGAATTCTTAACATATTGAGGTAGTTCATTGTACTGCTTCAAACCTTTATGGAACAGGCTGGATTGAATACACTTATTTTTGGCTACAGCTATTGTATAAAAGTTGCCGCGTGCTCTGCGGGGCCGTAGCTAGGGGGGGGGGGCATAATGGGGCAATGCCCTACCTTTAATTTCCAATGCCCTACCTTAAAAAATAGTAACAATTTAAATAATATGCTAAGGAAAATGTGTTTTCATAATGTGACGTGAGGAAAAAAGTTATTACTCGCAAAGCAATTCCGAATTAACCACACGCTACATTTTCAGAAGCAACTGATGTACTAATTCCTACCCTGAAAATTGCAAGTGCCTATCTCCTCTCGTTCGAATGTTATCGAGGCAACGGTCACCCATCCAGCTACTGAACTCACACAAGGCTGCTCGGATCTACAACAATATAGATCCGATCATGTTCAAACTTGGAACTTGGCAGTAGAGTTAGGTTCTGAGGCTCTCGAAAAATTTCAGCGATGTCGGACGAATAGTTTTTGATATATAGAATTGTTTTCAATGATTTTTTAAAAATGTTGTTGTGATACGATCCTCACGAAATTTCGCAAGAATTTTTACGCTGGCATTCTACAACTGAGAACCATGTGTGAATAATTGGATCGCTTTTGTATAGATGGGTATGACTCCAAAACCGTTTGGCCAATTATGCCTATGTACAAACCTCAAATGTCCCATTTAGATGCACAATCTAACCCGAAAGTTTCAAGTCGATATCTCTTTCTGTTCTCAGTTTATCCTGACATAAATAATATTTTTTAATATATTTTTTTAAATTTTTTAGTGATACGATTCTCACAAAATTTCACAAGCGTCCGTAGGTTTGTATTCTACAACTACTCACCAAGTTTCAATTCGATCGGATTTGTATTGGTTGAAAACAAAATGATTACTCGGAAACCATTGGGCCGATCATGCCCATTAACGAACTTGTCCGTCGTATTGGGATGCGCCACCTATACTGAAAATTTCAAGTCTCTATTTCTTTCCGTTCTCAAGTTACCAACGGACGGCCGGCCGGACAGAATCAAATTTGAACTCGATTTCTTCATCAGGGAGTCGAACCCAATCGTTTCAGACCATTTTCAGCGAAAAATTCGAAAATTACAGACATTTGGGCAAAATGATAACGCGATGTTCCCCAGAACATACGCGCAAAAATAAGATTATCGTTAAGTGTCTGACGAAAGAGTCTGATATAGACTCCGAAACGTTACGAAATAGTTGTTTCATCGTTGTTGTTTTCGTTATTGTTTGTTAGGCAACCTGGTTCGATTGATTGCTTCTGACAAATATCTTGTGTTTCTTACGCAGAAGCATTTCACAAATTTTTTTTTTTTTATTTTATGGATAGGTATTTTCAGAGTTTGGGAGAGAAAACCCAGAAAGAAACCATTTAATAATGAATATACCTCCCACAGTCTCATTTCTAATTTAATTATTATGGTATTTCTGGCCTTTGAAAAGAGAAGAACTGATTCAGTTGATCTGAATGAAGTCCTTCGCATATTTAATAATATGGCAAATCGAAGGATTCAGGGGGTTTTGAGGAAGATTTTTATCAACGTTATAATAATCACAATATGTTAAAAGGAATAAAATAAACCTGAATAAATAAGTATTTTAATATTAACTACCTATTTCACTCAAAAGTAGGTACGATGAAAATAGATTATTCAGATCTCATCAAGTAATTTTTTTTACTTCTGCCCTACCCGTAACCTCCATTGCCCTACCTTAAATTCATCTCTAGCTACGGCCCTGGTGCTCTGGTGTTGTACTCATCCACATCTCCAACGAAAGTACAATTCTGTATGAGATGTTCCGGAAGCATGAATTCAACATTCTATTTACAAACAACAATGAACTATAGAATAAAGTTTGGCGAGCACTTAACAAGTTGGTACAATTTAACATATCCGTCCTACGAGTATAAACATTGCATTTTAGTATACTTCTTAAGGATTTGTTTTGTTTTTTTTTTGCAAGATATCTGTAAAGTAGTTATTCATTGGAAGTAGCAATGTTGAACAGTAAAACAAATGTGGGGCAATAATGGTTATATAAACTGTTAATTTATACTACTCAGATTATCTGACATGCGTCCTAGCACATTAATTTTGCAACTTTATTTATGATGAACGCAAAATGATCAGTAAATGTTAAATGTTCATCTATTCTGCAACCTGAGTATTTGAAGTTTTGAACTAATTCAACTTGCTCATCGTTTATCAAGATGTCACTTATATTCAATAAATGAACCCTACAATGTTTCTAACAATCATAGCTTTTGTTTTACTTACATTAATTTTGAGTGTATTGTCATTCAGCCAAGATGAAATATTATTAATCTCTTCATTCAATGTTTTTATAATGTCATCTAGGTATATTGTCTCCAATTGCATATATAAGGGGGTCGTCAGCAAAAAGTTGTATCTTACATTTTTGTTACAATGTTCACAATGTCACTCATATAAATAATGAAAAGTGGGGACTCAATACAGTTCCTTGAGGTACTCCATATGTTGAACACACTGCTGTTGAAGTAGCGTTGTTCCTTGTGACCTGGGAACGATCCTTCAAATATTCCTCGAATTAATTGATGATAGACTGGCCAAACCCATATTTCTTCAATTTTCTTGTCAGTAGTCAGAAGCCTTTCATACGGTGCGACGATATTGATCGGTCTGAATTCTTCTGATTTTATTGTTCCCCTAATTTTCTGAATGGGTATAACGGTACTTTTCTTCCAGTTCTTGGGAAACACTCCTTCGTCCAGCTATAATTTATAAGATTCAGAATTTTATCTCCTATTGTTTCAAAGGTATTTTGCAATATACTATATATTTGAGTTCAGAATATCTCAAGTAAAAACAAAACTGGAATATTGGCCAAGTTTCAATTGATATACTTAATATAATTTTCAGAGTAGATTTGAGGAATGAATATACTCGTTCGTTATTGAGTAGAATCGGTCTAGTGGTTTCGGATTAATAATTTTTGGCACTCTTTGATTTTTTCTTAAATGACAACTTTTGAAGTTAATTTCTTTCATGATGCAGTTCTATCATAAGAATCCATTGATATCATTCCCAACTCAGAGAAACCCATACTTTCGCAGATATAATTTGTCAAAGTTTGAACAAGTGCACCAAAGCTCCTGCCACAGGGCTTTCCCACTTCTTATTGTGAACAGTAGGTTGATTCTTCTGTGAATATACAGCGGCTGAAATTTAAATTTGAGAATATAAATGTGAAGATGCTTTTTACTAGGGCTTCACGCGAGAGCGAGATTTTTCTCGTCTCGTCTCGTTCTCGTCTCGGAAAAGCGAGACGAGACGAGACGAGACGTTTTCAAAAATATTATAGGCGATACCGAGACCACATACAGCGCAACACGAGAGTCTCGTTTTAGGTCTCGTTAAATTTTTTGTATGAAGTTTTATATATGACCCGACTTTTTTCAATACACACAGAAAGCAATTGAATATGAAATGTTTCCACTATAATAACCAATATATTTTGTCCATATTATACACCGATTGTTCTAGAAATACACGATTTTTTAGAAGATTATTAATTCGTTATGGCCTATCGATAATTGAGATTATTTTTCAAGAAAAAATAGAATTCACAACCATAAAAACGGATGCCATTATTAATTTAATACTTGACGGACAACTTTTATTGCCCCTAAATCCCAATGCTTTGAAAATTTCATCTCTATATTAACATCTGGAGAAATTTATTCTCTTGTGCTCCTTGTAGTGAAGATGTGACCAATTATTGTATACATCTGTGGAACTACGTATAATAAAACTGGTAAAGAAATGAAGCCATTCAATGTTACGAAAAGTGTTATGAGAAATACGCCAAGAACACCCTCAATGATCTAACCGCTGGGAAGGTATTCTTTGAAAACTATACCAAATTGTTAAATTCTTTAAAAAAATGTATCGACATCGATAGCGTTTTTAAAACATCAACAAAAATTTCAAAATATTGGAAAGCTGAGTTTGAAGAATATTTGCTGTTAGAAAGAGCAAATAGGAATCAAACTACACTTCTCGCAAAAATTAAAGGAACAAAAAAATTTTCGAAATTTTTTGGCAATTTTCAACAGGCTGTATTTCAGTGAAAAATGACCGTACAGAAAATAAAAAAACATATCTTTTCAAGCTTGAAGACTCTAGTTTACGAATTTCTTGGTTAAAAATTTTTTGGAGCCCCGGTAATCATGCGATTCTTGGATAAAGCACAAAGGAAAAATTTTCAAAATTTTTAAAATTTTTTTTTTCGCTCTACGAACATGGAAAAATTTTATCGACCTAGACCAATGCATAGGTCGTATAGCCTGTTCATTCAGCTTCAATATGCTTTTTGCAAGAGTCAAATACGACCATTTGTCTTCGAGATATCGAATTTTGAATGCAAAGGATCCTTTTTCACTCAACTGCCGATATCTCTGAAACTACTGGTCGCCCAGCAAGCGGACAGGTTGTTTCGTGTTCTGCAGAAAATTTCCGATAAAAAAGTTTGTCATGGTTGTTTGAAAATAAATTTTTTCCACTTGAAACGTTAACGTGAAAAAAGAGCAAAAAAATGCCATTTTCCCTTTTTTGGTTAATCGACTGTATTTTCGACAATATTAGGGGAAATGCTTAGGTTAGAAGAAAATTTTACTGTCTAATGTACCCCAAAGGCCCCCCTAAATCGGTAGATCCATCGGTTCAGCGGTTTCCTTGGACCGATTGATTGAAATTTTGAAAAAATTAAGGGAACAAAATTTTTGTTCCTTAAACTTGACCTAATCCTTTCAAAAATCAATAATTTCGTTTTTTTTTTAATTTACTCAAATTTTTTTTTGTGCTTTATCCAAGAATCGCATGATTACCGGGACTCCAAAAAATTTTTAACCAAGAAATTCGTAAACTAGAGTCTTCAAGCTTGAAAAGCTATGTTTTTTTATTTTCTGTACGGTCATTTTTCACTGAAATACAGCCTGTTGAAAATTGCCAAAAACTTTCGAAAATTTTTTTGTTCCTTTAATTTTTGCGAGAAGTATATTTTACAGTGGTGGAGAGTGATGAAAAAGTTCTTCCTAAACTTTCCAAGATGGCCGTTGATTTATTAATGGCTACATCCGTACCGGTTGAAAGATTATTTTCCACAGCAGGTATGATCAATGCAAAAACACGTACATCATTGAAAGATGATGTGGTGGATTCAAAAGTTCAAATTATCAGTGTTTCAAATAAATAATAATAATTAAAAATAATATATACATGTACAAATATGTTTGTATAAGAGCGTAATAAATATAGCTTTACAAAATTATTCATTATTGTATACTATTATTGTATACTATTTCGTTTATTTATTATTGTTATATAGAATTAAGCGAGACGAGACGAGACAACTGATAACGAGATGAGAACGAGATTTAAACGAAACCGAGACGAGTTTTTTTATATCCTCGCCTACTCTCGTCTCGTGTGAAGCCCTACTTTTTACATTAAATTTGCAGAAGGAGTAGCTACACCAGAGGTATGAACTGATCTCAAAATTTAACGACAAGCCTTTGATAATTTTGATTTTTCGCGCATGTGCTAGGGGACAGCATGCTATCATTTTGTCGAAATGTTGTAATTTAGGACTCTCCCACTTTTATCTCAAATATTTAGTCCGTCATATTTTTCGTAATGGAAGTACAACCAGAACGATTTAACATAAATTTGACAAAAACAGTATATCTTCCGATACGATCGTGTCCTCGATAGCTCGAAGAAAAACATCCACTAAGCTTGTCGGTTTTATATTTTATTCAATACGAATTTTGCTCACTGCATTCGGCATCTCAGAAGCAGATACCGTATATGCATGGGTCATTCAATGTCAAGTATGCGTTGGCGATGTTATATACGTAAAACCACTCTGCCTGATGATGTTCTAGAAAGGTTCCGGAAGGAATTTTCCCAACGACTCGTTGGTTGTTTTGTACCCTTTCCGGAAGAAAGCACATCGAAGGATTTCGGAATGTTTCCTCGTTGTCTCTCCTCGTCGCAAATAATATCGTTTTATTGGTGGATGAAAGCTGAAGGTATCACACATGGACACGCACTATAGGAATACATACATTGAATATTGAGATCCTAGACCGCCGTTTTAGGGTTGGGGCAGCGAAATAGAGCAATAGTAAGATGGATGATATCACAGAGAGAAATGAAAATAGTCAATTTATGTTCCTGATGAAATTTCATTGAAATGAAAAAAATCCGGTAGTAAACGGTAGTGTTATGGTTATGGTTCTCTGGGAATTGTGTTACTTTTTGGCTCGCTTATCCCCCAACAGAGTGCTTATCAATTTGCGTTTAAATGGTTCAATGTTTAAATTCGCAGGGTAGGTTTGCCGTTCAAATGTGCCGTTTAAGTTTGTTAATGGGCAAAATCCGCCAAGTGTTTACGGAGTTATAACCATCTGAAATATTGTTTTCCAAGTAACTCGAAAAATACTGATCTGAATGAATTAGAGGTCGATAGTTGAAAAATACCGACATGCAAATATTCAAAAAATTGTAAGAAACTATCCGTCATATATCGTTGAAATTTTGATTATAGAATTAGAAATGTCATGTCTGTAGTCATGTCATTTTTATAAGGGAAGATCAATTTGTTTTGAAGATTATTTTAAATCGATATTCAATATCTGCAATGAAAAAGCGTAAGTAACTTATAATTTATGTTTGGCCAAGGAATCACCTCTGAAATCTCCCGCAGTAATTTTTTAACACCCTGTATATAGAAAGATGTTCGAGACAAAAATTCAGATATTTACAATGTAACATATAATATCTGATGATATTACTGTGGTAGGGAAACAATTTCGAAATTACAATGAAATGTGTTTAAATTAGAATAACCCTAAGTAATCATTGAAGGATACTGCGGGAGGTATACTCATTATTATTATTATTATTGGTAAATTCGATAAAGAGTGTCCAATACAGGAAAACGGACTATAGTATTAACCATGGTAAATTCGATTAAGACAGTCCAATAGGGGCGAATGGACAATAGAACATACGCCCAAAAGCTCCTGACTTCACGTCAGTGACTGAATCAATTTTTTTTTCGTAATTTTGAAAAATTTTCTAGAGTTACGGTTCTCACAAAATTTTGCACACTTCTTTATGTCGATATTGTAAAACTAGTTACCAAGCTTCAATTCGATCGAGTCTATACTTTTGGATTTATCGAGGAAATAATATTTCAGGTGGGTATAACTCCGAAACCGATGGACCGATTATGCCCAAAAACGAACTTATCTCTCCCATTGGGATGTGCAACCCTCCGTGAAAATTGCAAATTCCCTACATATCTCCTTTCGTTCGAAAGATACCGAGGCAACGGTCACCCATCCAGCTACTGAGCTCACACAAGGCTGCTCGGATCTCTAACATTATAAATTCGATCGTGTTCAAACTTGGAACTTGGTATAAGAGTCAGGTTTTGAAGGCTCTCGCAAAATTTCAGCGATGTCGGACAAATAGTTTCTGATATATAGAATTTTTTTCAATGATTTTTAAAAAACTTTCGAGTTATACGATCATCATAAAATATTGCAAGAATTTTTGTGTTGGCATTCTACAACTGACAACCATGTTTGAATTTGATCGGTTTCATAATTTTCGAGTTATTGAGGAAATAACAACCTAATTTCAAATGGGTATAACTCCAAAACCGTGTGGCCGATTATACCTATAAACAAACTAAAATGTCACATTCAGATGCCCAATCTTACCCGTAAATTTCTAATCGCTATCTCTTTCCGTTCTCAAGTTATGGTGACAAAAATAATATTTTTTGATAATTTTTTAAAAATTTTCTAGGGATACGATTCTCACAAAATTCCACAATCGTACTTAGTTTTGCATTCTACAACTACCCACCGAGTTTCAATTTGATCGGACTTGTATTGGTTGAAAACAAAATTATTACTCGGAAACCGTTGGGTCGATTATGCCCATTAACGAACTTGTCCGTCGTTATCTTGGCAACGGACGGCTGGTAATTCTGCCGGACAGAATGAAATTCGACCGCGAATGCTAGATCAGGGAGTCGAACTCAATCGTTTGAGACCATTTTCGGCGAAAAATTCGAAAATTACAGACATTTGGGCAAAATGATTCCCAGAACATCCATACAAAATGTTCACCAGAACATACATGCAAAAAATGGACTACTCTGTATATTCCTCCCCATCGGAATCAGCTCTTCATCGTCAGATGTCGATTTCAACGTTCTCATATTATACGCTTACTAGCTGCCCGCCCCGGCTTCGCACGGTTGAAATGCTGATACTAAATATACTATAGAATATTTTTATATACAACGTTCACAGCATTCTTGTCGTTAGACAATACAAACATGTTTTCTTTAGAGGTTACTCTTGAAAGAGCGACATATAATTGGCCATGTGAAAAACACTCAATGCTCAAATATACGCCTGTAGCGTTGAAAGTTGGACCCTGCGATTTATTAATGGTCATTGCAAAATATATCTTTACCGGAAATTGTAGGCGTTTAAATTGGATCAGTAAATCTGATGATATCAAAGGAATTCGGGGATTCGATCCAACTATCATGGTTGAGGCGAGCCTCAAGATCTATAGATGATTCTCTGACTCTCTGTATTCGATTTCTATCCCTATCCTGGCTGTGCCGCCCCCCCGGTCCGTCCCACTGCAACCGCTATGTCACTGCATTTTAAATCTGCAATATCTTCGAATATATTCATTTAAATTACATGCTGTAAAGGGCCATATTGATCAACATTAAATGCACGATGCATTTAAGATACTTAGTTGGATGAGGATCAATGCTGTATTGCTTAAAATTGCTTCGTAATCAAGCCATTATTTCTCGTAGAATGTAAAGGATAAAAAATGGTTATTGTGGGTTATCCTTAAGAAATAGACATATACCATCGCGAACTTTTTAGACCATTTTAAGGTGTACCATACTGTACAGCATTATTTTGATATATCTCGTAGGGTTCAGCCAGCGTTTGCAATGTAAGCGCAAAAAAATGTGTTTATTTACGACATCACATTAGAAACCTCTAAAATTATCAGTGTTTCTCTAATATATTATGCATGTATTATATATATAAACCTTCCTATTGAATCATTCTATCTATCAAAAATCCTTCACGTAGTTTTAAAGATCTAAGCTACATAGGAACAAACAGACAGCGGGAAGCGACTTTGTTTTATAATATGTAAGGATAAACCCTCCCCCCATTTTGACATGAATTTCCAGGGGTATCGAATTTTCCGATAACAGCTCGAAACATCTAGCATTATCTCGTCAATTAGTTCTCTCGTACTTTTGAACCCAGCATAACTTATCACAGTGAATCCATGATTTTTCTGCTCTGGCTGCTCGTTAAGGTACCTACATCAAGGACGTTGTACAAATTACTCACAAAGCTTTATCCGTTGCGGCATTACTGACGCTTTGATGGCGCAGAGGAAATTCTCTAGAGAACTATTTGACCGCTTGATTACGCAGGCACACAAGTCGGTCAATTCAATAGTCCTAGCAATCGATGACAGTTAATTTCCTGGAAATTAAGCTACATAGTTGTATAAATACTTTGGATGTATTTCACTGAACTGATTGATGTGAGCATCGATCTCAACTCATAATATTATATTGTCCAGAAAGAAGGGTAAACTACCGAAAATATAAAATTAACAAATATGATCATTGGGCTGTATTTCATGAAGCATTTGTAAAATGTAATAAATGATTTAAAAAAAATTGGGTCAAGCCCTGTGGACAGGAGCTTTTTGGCGCTCTTGTTCAAACAGACAAATTATATCCCCGAAAGTATTGGTTTCTCAGAGTTGGGAAATATATCAATGGATTCCTATGATGGGAATGCATCATGAAATAAATTAAGTTTAAAAAAAGTGTCGTTTAAAAAGAATGCTTCAAAAATTATCTTATAAAAAAAGAGCAGTCTACAATGCCTTAATGCTTCAAAAATTGTCATTAAAATTATTTATTATGATTAAATGAACAATCTGCAATGATTCAACCTCGTGGAATGGGTTGTTGCAACTTACACTCGGTGCATAGTTTTCACAACTCGAAATACCTAAGCAAAGTATCATCAAAATGTCTAGAGCAAGGCTGGAGACAATCATAACAGATTGTCCATTGTCTGATATTTGAGTAGGTAGTGGATTAGGAACAAATTATTTGAATAGTTCAAAATATATTAATAAAATACTATCCTCTTTTCATAATTTAAAATTTAATAGTCCATACCACTAACACATTCTTTTATGTATTATGAACCTTAACTCAAGAAAAAATGATTGATACACAAATGTAGATCCATATTTCAGTATTTTTTTGCTAGCAACATTATGAATATACTGTATATAGGAACATGTCTCACTACTTAAGGAAGTAAAAGGTAATATTAACCCCAATGGTCAACGAACAGAAATTTCTTTTGAGGATTCCATTATGTTCTTCTTTCCTATAGCCTCCATAAACTACATCAAAATAGTCTTGTATATATTCACAAATTCAAGAATCGAATACTTGCTTTCTAAGAGAAAATAACAACTCCAAATTGACAATCTCTAATAGCTACAAAAGAGGACATTTATGAATAGTGATCACAGACAGATTATGTGTTCACATTCTGTGAATACATAGAACTTACGATGTATTATTGAAACTTTGAAAAATCATATCTCCGAAAGTATTAGCTTGGTAGAGTTGAAAATGATAACAATGGATTGTTATGATGAAAGTGCATTTTGAAAAAATTTGAATTCAAAAGTTGTAATGTAAAAAAAAATATTTTTTTTCGTTACTCCGAAACTATTCGACCGATTTTGCCCAATAACGAACTCAACCGAGATATTCATTTCTGAAACCTACTCTGAAAATTTCAACTGTCTAGCTCATTCCGTTCGAGAGTATTCATGTTAACGGCCGGACGGACAGCCGGACGGACGGAGGGCCGGACAGAATCGATTTCGACCATGGGTTCTTGATCAGTATGTCAAACCAAATCGTTCAAGACCATTTTCTGCCAAAAATTCGAAAATTACAGACATTTGGGCAAATTGATAAGCACTCTGTTCCGAGGAACAAGAGCGCCAAAAAGGTCGCAGTCTTAACATTAACTATTCATAAATTTCCATACTGGAAGTACCATTTATGGACGGAAAGCTTCTGCTCGGTATCTCGTATCGACTGAGGGTCGATAAAGGAGTCATCGTTGTTTATCTCAAATGAAGACTCAGGGTTCTTTATCAGAGTTAATTTCGTCTTTAGATTTGATCTGAGCGGAACACCCTTCTTTGAAGGATTATATTTGAAATATAGTATTTCGTCTAATCGTCGGATTTGAATAAATTTAATCCAAGTCCGGGTGCGAACTAATCTGTATTTGGTGGATCGTCGATGTGGGTTTTTCGCCGTAATAAAACTGGTGAGCTTTTTCTGGATGAAAATAGACGTTTTCTCAGACAATGATATTTGTTACAGTGAACCTTTTCCCCCCTTTCTTTTGTTGGAATCATTGTAGAAAAAGTGGATTATTGTGGAGAGTGAATTATGAAATAAATCACTTTTTCATTTTCCATTTTTCCAAATTTGATAAAGGAAAAAAAATACAAGCTGATGAAGTTTAAAAAAAATCAGTTTTGCTTTTGTACCTTTGACATGGTTATTCAGAATGAAATGAATTTTGGTGTGAAGTTTTCTATAGCTATGACACAAACTAGAATATATCAAACTAGTCTTTTTCTACTTCTACTTGTTTCCTTATTTTGGACTCGTCATAAACTATTGAAAATTTGCATAGTCAAAGCAGATTGAGGTTATCTTGAGTTATTTTTTAAATACATACTTGAATATCTTAAAAAATTTAATTATTCTTCATCATTTCTCCTAAAACATAAAATTTTCGAAATATTCTTAATTGAGTGTCATAAAATGTGATAAAAATTCCAGAAATTTAACTGCTCTTATCAATACGTAACTGGACTAGAATCACAGATGATCTGAGCTCGAATGAAAGCATAGACCCAATATTGAACTCAAAGTTGACACTTTAAAAAGAGGTACAGTTAGTAAACTCCCTATCTCACATCATATTTTTATTTTTATGCATTTCATGTTGTAACATATTTAATTAATTATTTTCTAACTCACGTCACTTCTAATTATTTTATTCCACCTACATAGTTTTTTATTCAAACGGTAAATTAATTTAATACTTCATAGTGTTAGAAATCAAATATACTCGTATATATATATATATCATTTCACATATACTTCGCAAATATTGAAGACGAGAAATTCTTAATCTGAATCTACGGAATTATGTAAACAATAAACATAAAAGAATTGACATTAACCTCACTGTTAGATTAACATTGTGGCTAACCTAATATTCTTATAACTATTACATTTCTGTACCTGTTTATTACACAGTATAATAATATTACTATACTGTGTCTATACGAGGTTGTCACTTGTCAGATTGTTTTTCTCGATTGTGTAAACGACGGTTTTTATCAAGGTTTTCTTATCTAACAATCTAGGGTTTTGAAACAATGGAAAAGTTTTGTCAAACTCGAATTCCGTTAACCTGCTTGTTAAATATAACAGAGGAATTGGTTAATTGTGAATTAAACGTATCTACCACAAACACAATATGTCTAGGCTCTATGTTATCTATAGGTCATTGACATAGACTGATAGAGCTTATAACAATTGTTGTTGTTCCTTTCGTTGGTTGGATATTATATGATATTGTATTCATTTATATAATGCAAATTAAAATATTTAATGAATGTGAAAATAGGCGATGAAGATATTGTGGATAATCTTATAGTGGTTATTCGATGAAAATCAAGTTGGAGTCAGTGTTTTAATATTCAGGAAGAGTTTTTTTCAAAAGGGCTGCATAAAGATTATTAAGAAACTGTGTAAGTAAAGTACATACGTTTTCTCAATCAATTTCATTGAATTTTGAGCAACAGAAGATGAAGCATTCATATAATTATGCGATATTGAATCCACTAAGTGTGTCTGTGTTCAACAGTTAAAGACAGGAGTGGATTAGCACATTGTAAAACGCTTATAACTATTTACCTGTGCCGAATCTGGTAAATTGTAAATTGAAACACCCTGTATCAGGAACAAATTTCTGTGCTTTCCGAATATAATCAGAATTGATTACGGTACTTCAGCATCCTCGGTCACCCTTTGAATTCAAATAATCTTCACATTGGATGTTGGCAGCATTGCAGGCTTTCACCTAACATAATTGCACAGTGCAAGCTGCTTCCATCCAACTGAAGGCTAATTGACGTATCTGGAATCGGACGCCAGTTAATTAATTTTTTATCGCTTGACTACACATTAATGAACACGTTTTCAATAAGCAAGCTTTGCCGACTCCCCGCCATCTCCGACGCGACAATCTACAGTCGGAGGCGTCATTAAAGATAAGGCAGAGATTGGAAAGGAATCTTTCGTAAATTGTCGCAAGGATGTTTATTACATTCTTGGTATGGCTACACGATGTTCTATTCAGTGCTCTGAATTTTACTCGTGCTCTGAATTCTACTGAATTTGTATATACTGCTCCATAAAAGTTGAGGAAGTTCATTTTTTGGCGCTCTTGTTCCTCGGAACAGAGTGCTTATCAATTTGCCCAAATATCTGTAATTTTCGAATTTTTGGCTTAAAATTGTCTTAAACGATTTGGTTCGATTCACTGATCAAGAATCCATGGTCAAAATCGATTCTGTCCGGCCATCCGTCCGGCCGTCCGGCCGTTAACACGGTAACTCTCGAAAGGAATGAGCTAGACAATTGAAATTTTCAGAGGAGGTTCGAGGGATAAATATCTCGGTTAAGTTCGTTATTTGGGCAAAATCGGCCTGATGGTTTCGGAGTAACGATAACAAACTACAACTTTTGTATTGAATTTTTTTTTAAGATGCAATTTCATCATAAGAATCCAATGATATCATTTTCAACTCTATCAAACTAACTTTTTCGGAGATATGATTTTTCAAAATTTCAACAATACATCGTAGTTCTATGTATTCACTGTTCATAAATGTCATCTTATCTAACTATTAGAGTCATGTCAATTCGTAGTTTGAATACAAGTATCCAATTCTTGAATTTGTGAATATATACAAGACTGTTTTGAAACCGAAAATACTATTGACTGGTTGCATATTGAATAATATACGTATAAATTCGGGAGTTCCGTAGGAGTGGGGGATCTTCGACATCTTCTTCTTACCAGGCTTAAGTCTGGCATAATCTATCTCTATGTGCAGAGTCAGCAAGATAATGTCAGAACATAGGCCCAATCGGACAGAACTATTCCACGTACCATACAATTGCATTATCGCAAATCAATATAACTATATTTTAAAAGAAAAGAAAAAATATATACACATATATTACGAAATGGAAACAGAAGAATCGTATCCCAAAAAAAATTTTAAAGATTTTTTATTTCAAATACTGTCAGAATCCGCTGAAATTCCGTACATACCTTCGAGCTGCCATTTTACAATCGAGTACCGAACTTCAGCTCGATCGACTTCGTATGAGGTTTGAATAGACAATGGAATATGCACATTCTCTAGTGAATTGAAATGGAATAAAATTTTGTATATCCACATCAAAACTGTTCATTCATTGGAAGAAAATAACCCACTCAACCTGCGGGCTAGTAGGTTGAAGAACTTTCCTCTGAATAATAAACATTCATTGAAATCACTTGTGGTATAAATAATTCTTCTACATTAGAAGATAAATCTGAATGCTTAGCTATCTTTCCCATCACTTATTGAAAGAAATTCCCAGATAGACATCACCCATTAATATCCCGTATTCTAGTTAGAAGCCAATTGATGAAATACGGTGCGAAAATTCCTTTATGTATTGCAAACACCTAAGGAAGGGTCAAATTGAAGAAACAAACGAATAACCATCGAGTCACCTTTCCCCTCTGAGCCAATATATCCAATGAACCTGAAGATATCAATACCTGGGAAATACAATTCCAAGCAATCATGAAATCACTTCTGACTAACACTGGTAGTATTTTGAGCGACTTATTTCGCTGAGATTAGATAACGAACTGGCTAGGTCATACCGAGAGAGGAACTGTCACCCCTTGGGCTCTGTGGTTCCGTAGGAGTGGGGATCTTCGACATCTTCTTCTTACCAGACAGGCTTAAGTCTGGCATAATCTATCTCTATGTGCAGAGTCAGCAAGATAATGTCAGAACTAGGGCTTCACGAGAGAGCGAGATTTTTCTCGTCTCGTCTCGTTCTGGTCTCGTAAAAGCGAGACGAGACGTTTTCAAAAATATTATAGGCGATACCGAGACCACATACAGCGCAACACGAGAGTCTCGTTTTTGGTCTCGTTAAATTTTGTGCATGAAGTTTTATATACGACTTGACTTTTTTCAACAATCACAACTTTCTTCTGATGAATAAACATTCAGTGAAATCACTTGTGGTATAAATATATCTTCTACATAAGAATATAAATCTGAATGCTTAGCTATCTTTCCCATCACTTATTGAAAGAAATTCCCAGATAGACATCACCCATTAATATCCCGTATTCTAGTTAGAAGCCAATTGATGAAATACGGTGCGAAAATTCCTTTATGTATTGCAAACACCTAAGGAAGGGTCAAATTGAAGAAACAAACGAATAACCATCGAGTCACCTTTCCCCTCTGAGCCAATATATCCAATGAACCTGAAGATCCCAATCAGTATTCCGAAGAGCAAGCGATTCCGGCAGATATAGATCAACTTCAGTGAAACAGTGCCCGGGATTTGCCCCTATCCTCTGGCACTGATAGGATTATCCTCCCCATTCATCTCCTATTCCTCTTGGTCAGCACGGAAAATAATGACCATATATCCTGCGCACGTATCGAGTTTTTAAATAAATGTCGCCCTGGAGGTCTAAGTCCGGATGAAAAATACACACGAAACTAAATGAGCTGTTCTCAACTGACCTCCGAAAATAAGTAACCATTAAAGGATACTTTGGGAGGTAAATTCGATACTAAATGGGTCCTTTCTGGATTTTCTCAACCAAGGTCTAAAAAATTGGTTCAAGCACTGACGCGAAGTCAGGAGCTTTTGCGCGTATGTTCTATTGTCCATTCTCCTGTATTGAACACTCTTAATCGAATTTACCATGTTGAATTCTATTGTCTGTTCTCCTGTACAGGAGAATAAATACGATTAAAAGTGTCCAATACAGGAGAATGGACAATAGAAGATACGCGCAAAAGCTCCTGACTTCACGTCAGTGCTTGAACCAATTTTTTTTTCGTGAATTCAGGATAGAAAGCAATGATGAAAAAATTAACACATTATTGTCTACCTACAATTCTAAAATTGTGAAATTTCAGTAAGCTCCAGGGTGGTGTCCGAAAATTAACTCCACGGAGTAGAGTAGAGTTTTTGAAGGTTTGACAGATTTACTCTGGAGTTACTCTGACAGTGACAGAAGGTGCCAATATCGGAATATAGGTTATGTTAGTTTGAGGAAGAACCTATTATTATTCTTTTCTTCGCATATATGTAACTCTAATCATAAATGTATATTGTGAGCAGTATTAAAACTTTTAAATTACCTCACAGAACATTCATAAAACAGTGAGACAAAGATACGAGATTTTCCCTCCCATGAGAGGTGTCAATTTTGACCTGAGTAAAATGAACTCGGAGTCGAATACTTTGACATTTCGAACGACAGTCATGGAGTAAAATCATAGACATAAATAACATGGACTGGTTGTGAGAAAGAGACCATTGATATCAGCATTGAAAAAAGACAGAATAGTTAAAGGCAAACCACAGTATAAGAATAAATTCATATAATTTGGCGATTGGCAAAATCACTGAATACAAAACATTGATTTCCTTTATCCTTTGACATTTCTTGTATACTGTATTGTTTGGTTTCGTGTATTGTGTTTAAATCCGAGACTCGTTTCTAAATATTCTGATACTTATAATCTGATTATATTTCTCAAAATTTTCCTTACTGTAGGTAATTCATTCAGCTTTTTCGGGTACTCATTCAAAATAATCAATATTTCTCTTTAAAAAATCGGGAATTTCCAATATACCCAATATTTCCAATTTGTGTATTTTCCCATGGTATAAAAATACCATTATTTTTATACCATAATTTGCCTTTATTTATTCTATACATATATCTCTCTCTCTCTAATGTATTCCGCAACGAACTGTGTGATGAAGTTACGTGAGGGCCAGTCCATGTTATTCTATGTCTATGAGTAAAATATACGCAACCTTTCAGTTTTCGACCGCAATATATTACTCTACGGAGTTAATATTCGAACACAACCCAGTATGTTTAAAATGAACTTTGAAAGCGGTAAACTTTAATGTCAAATAATTGTTTATGAATAGCTATTCAACAGGATGTTTTATACGTAAAATAAGATCACTGTTGAACCTACCAAAACTGCGCAAATTTTCCACCTCATCCTGTGGAACACCGTGCAGATCAAGTTCAATGAAATACTGAGGGATTAAACCGTATCCCCTAGCGCTGATAGGATTATCTTCTTCGTTCATCTCCACTTTATCTTGGTCAGCACGGGAAATATAATGAACATAATCGTATCGAGTTTTTCTTACTTTATGATTCCCACCTAATTATGTGAGATTCTCCCTCATGGCAGAATATGAAAGCTATGGTCCTTCACTAATATAAAGCAGTTCGGTAGAATTTAATCTGAACTTCCTATAACTAGTTCTAAGCTCCAAATAAAACAAATTATTCTTCTATGACTATTATATAAAACGTTCCTTTCAATTGTAATCGGAAAGATTGACAGAGTTATGAACTCTATGGATAGATCATAGTTGTGTCGTGATAGATATTCGTCAGATTTGAAAATAAATGTAATTATGTCATTTGCGGTGATGTTAAGATGTCTAAATCATGGTGCATGAACTTGTTCGACAGACGTTTTAATTCGTTGATCAACATAAAATATTGCGATGATTTTGTTATAAATACAAAATATCCGAATAATACCCCTTAGTGTGCCTTATTAATGAGTGTTGGACAGGTAGGATTTCCTTATTTGTTAATACAGAATTCTAACCCAAACAGTGAGAAAGCCCTGTGGACAGGAGCTTTGGCGCTCTTTTTCAAACTTTGACAAATCATGTCCAAAATTATTGTTTTCTCAGAGTTGGGAATGATATCAATGGATTCTTATAATTTTTTGTAGTACGAACATTAACATTGCAAGCACGCTAATTGTTAAACTATCAATCTGAGAATGTTTTCCTTTTGTGGAGCTATTTTTGCGCGCGTGTTATTCCGCAAGGAACAGCGTGCTATCATTTCGTCATTTGTCAAAGGTCTTAATATAGATTCCTATTGGGAATCTATTCCAAGACCTTCGAAAAATAGCTCAACGAAAGGAAAAAAATCTCAGATTAATAGTTTAATAATTATCGCACTTGCAATGTTAATGTTCGTGCTATAACAAATTGTTAATTAACTAAAGGATAACTAATTGAAATGTAGCGATAAACATTTCCTGCAGGCGCCTGAATTTTTTCAATATTTTATTTTCATATTTAATAAGTTTTAACTAATATATATTCATGAAATATCCGAAGGGGGCGAGGCTTACGCAAGCCGAAGTACCCGTTTTCGGGAGTATTTTAAACCCTCTGGGAAAATTTTAAATATTGGTCCTAGTTCCGGGAGTTGGGACTGAGCGCTTATCAATTTGCCCAAATGTCTGCAATTTTCGAATTTTTTGCTGAAAATGGTCTCAAACGATTTGGTTCGACTCACTGATCAAGAATCCGAGGTCGAAATCGATTCTATCCGGCCGGTCCGGTCCGGCCGGACGGCCGTAGGCACGATAACTCCCGAATGAAAGGAGTTAGGGCCGGTTTCTCAATCGCGAGTTAACCCGATGTTGCGGGTAACCTGAGTGTTGCGCATTCATGAATATCGCTAAATACATGCGTCAACTCGCAACCTCGAGTTAACTCGCAATTGAGAAACCGGCCCTTAGAGGATTGAAAATTGCAAGGTGGGTTTGGAGCGTAAATATCTCGGACGAGTTCGTTAACGGTCGAAATCTATCAAGCGGTTTCGGAGTTATGGCCATTTTTAGTAAAAACGATTTTTGTGAATATTTCCGAAACCGATCACTCGATCTATCTGGAATTTAGCAACAAATTGTAGAATCATGACCTTCAGATGTATGTGGAGTTTTGTATTGATCAGGTTACCGTAAAGTGTCAGAAAAAAATCTTTAAATATTGTTTCTACAATAACTCTCGAACGAAATGAGCTAGGCAGTTGAAATTTTCAGATAGGTTAGGGATATAAATATCTCGATTAAGTTCACTATTGGGCAAAATAGGCCAGATGGTTTCAGAGTAACGAAAAAAACATTTTTTTTTAACCTACTAATTTCAAAATAATCTTTTTTTAAGATGGAGTTTCACCATAAAAATTCATTGATATCATTTTCAACTCCAACAAGCTAATACTTTCGGAGATATGATTTTTCTGAATTTCAATGAATCGTACTTCTATGTTTTCACAGAATACTGTAATCATTCTATCTAAGCTTTATTATATGATCTGTGTTCATACTCGTACATGTCATCCTGTTCTATAAGAGAGAGTCGAATTCATTTCAGCTATTTTAATTTGATTTCTTCCATGGTGCAGTTCTCATTCCCAGATTGCTCATTCAATCTTGATAAATAAACTATTATTTGAATTGAATTTCCTTTAGGATGCAGTTCTATCATAAGAATACATTGATATAATTCCCAACTCTGAGAAACCAATACTTTCGGAGATATAATTTGTCTGTTTTTATAAGATAATTTTTGAAGCATTTTTTTCACTGAATTGTTTATTATTATTAACTATAAGTGGAAAAGTTTAACGGGTAATTCCGCAAAAGAAGCAGATTAAAAATAATTCTGCTGGTACGTTAAACTTTTCCACTTATTTATATTACTCCGCATGATCCATATTTCTATTATTAACTATTTCAATTTTTCCGAGCGGCCTTAGCATTTTCTCAAAAACTACATGCCGTTCCGAATCGAATGACACCTCAATCATAATTTTCGGAGAATACGCAAAAATTTAGACCTAAAAAGCACTTGTTGACTATACTATTTGGGCAAAATGTTAGCACGCTGTTCCCTGGAACATTCTCGCAAAAGTGGGGCTCTTCCGGGAACAACATGACTTGATCATTTCAAAGGGGTATCCAAGGAAACACACGAAACGTTGCTATGAATTCAAATACGTTCCTTCAATCTCCGTGTTTCTCCTCTCGAATGACGAGTTACTTCAGTGGCACTGACATCGACGACATACCACTGAACAATTCAGAACTTCCAAGAAAGTTTGATTACCAACACGCTCACTAATAGCTGAAATTAGATAACTTAATTTTGGTTTACTCGTTTTAATTTCGGGAATCGGGCGGAGAGAAATACATTTTGCTTTCTTGAAACATAGGTACCAGGTGAACTTAGACAACGCTCTTAAATACCCTCAGTGACCTATGGAGAGTTAAAAATTGAATTTAAAATTTTTTAATTTTATTTATATTTAACATTCTTATTAATTTCTAGCGGCCCGGTACGTGCTTCGCTACGTATAAAGTGAAATAATAAACAAATTTAATTGCAACATCAAATTCATTCATTCAAACAAAAAAATATTTTATTAATTGCTAGCTATTTTAAAACATACTCCAAAACATTTGGATAAACAATATTTTTTGTTTTTCCATTTTGAGCATGAATAAACAGATAGCTGGGGGTTTTTCATTTTTGGCCGTTAATTTTCTGCTTAATGTTTGAATATTCTGAGTAATTTTAATGCAAAAATCCGTCTGATCGAACGGATATTCATTATAGATTTCGTAACTTAACAAAAAGATCCAAATCCCAAGATACGTTTACTGGAGTAACGCTCCTTTAAGTTTTTCATTGGGTAAAAATAACAAAAATTTAAGAGAAAGCTATTTCGGACGCTCTGAGATTCGATCCCGCCGACCCGCGAGGCTCGGAAGGCTCGGGAGCTATAAATTCCCAATCCAACGCTTCAGCTCACTCGGCCACGTTGCCTACGCGAGTCAACTCCGATTATGTACCAAATAAAGATTTTTAGTACTCGGATGATTTCCGTCTTTCGATTTTCAGAATATCGTCAATCCTGTCAAGCGATCGATCGAAATCAGTTACTCGTTCATATTTCTCGCAATTTTTCTAGACGATTCTAAGATTCTCGAGTAATTCAAATTCGATTTGACATTTCTCGTTGCTCGTTCAGACCGAAAACGTCGACCTTGAAGGAGCCGTGTTAAAATTCGCCACAGAAATACGTGAAACGTCAGAATTTTATCGATTTTCGCGAAAAGTCACATTTTCCTATCGTTCTTCCGGGAAAACGAAAGAGAGGATCGAAGAAAGCGGTCCGTTGCGGATTAATTTCGAATCTCGTCTTCGCGTTCCCGCAACTACCGTCGTTCCGAACGCAACCGTTCCTCCGAATTCCTTTCCACAATTATGCTCTTTTTGCCAAAATCGGCGGTTTTTCGCCTTTTCGCGATTTTTTTTAAATACACCCCTATCTTTTCGCTCTGAAAAAGCGAAACTCTACGAAACTTCCGTATTTTTCCTCGATAAACCTCTTCGAAATTATCAACGCCGTTCAAGTTTCACTCAGTGTCTGGCTAAGTCACACTGATGATTGGTAATAACCATGAAACCCTGGGTTCCTGTCTGCCCTTGAATGACGTTTTCTTCTTTGGGGAACACTGAGCGAAGAGGTGATCTAGCCCGGCGACGCGGAATATTTGTTGGTGGTTAAAATCAATAAATATTTCACCGTGTGTCTTTTTTTAAGTTATTGGTAATTACCACAGTTCACCTCATTGAATATGTTCACTTTATTTCCTGTTATCAGTATAGTCATACAATAATCTATGAAATTCTTCATATTATCGTTTTCGTTTGAAAATTTAATTCCGATATTAAAGGTTGATATAATTTACAGCCATTAATAACGAAGAAAATCAGATTAGTAGTACCCGATAAGCGTATCCAATGTTTTAAATTTCACACAAATAGCCGAATAAGCGAGCCATAATTTGCGACTGTCTTGTAACGTTGAAATAATGGAACTTCGTGTATGGTTGGCCCCAGAATTCGATTAATATTCAATGTGGGGTGAGTATTCCGAATTCAATTCAAATTATTCCCGACAATTTTCCCGGAGGATCTGAATAAAAGACGGGAATAAATTCGTGTATGTGACTCAAACCCAGAAGCCGTGAATTCCGACAAAACCTGCAGGGTAAGTTGTACTCTCCTCCAACTGAAAATCGGTGATTCAATCGTTCGTCAACTCGCGGTTGGCTAGTTCGACCAATCAGAATGTTATTAATAGTGGGCAAGAGCAATGTAAAAAAATTGGTTCAAGCCCTGTGGACAGGAGCTTTCTGGCGCTCTAGTTCAAACAGACAAATTATATCTCCGAAAGTATTGGTTTCTCAGAGTTGAGAATTATATCATTGTATTCTTATGATAGAACTGTGTACTAGTGGTGAGCTTTTCCGTTAAACTCTTTTGTTATGTTTATTCAAGATAATAGGAAGGACATTCTGCAGGATGAGGAATTTCCCCAGTAAGGCATATTGTATAGTTAAGATATTTTAAAAATGGGTTTCTGTTGATAATAATTCCATAAAGAGTCAAGCCAATTAATAAATCCTAAATTGTGTCGCTATGAAAGGCATTGAATATGAAATGACTTCACGAATAAAACAATTGGTTCAAGCACTGACGTGAAGTTAGGAGTTTTTGCGCGTATGTTCTATTGTCCATTCTCCCGTATTGGACACTCTTAATCGAATTTACCATGGTGAATTCTATTGTCGGTTCTCTTTTTTCGTTCGAAAGTTATCGAGGCAACGGTCACCCATCCAACTACTGAACTTATCCATGGCTGCTCGGATCTTCGAAAATATACATCCGATCATGTTCGAACTTGGAATTTGGTAGTAGAGTTAGGTTTTGAAGGCTCTCGCAAAATTTCAGTGATGTCGGGTGAATAGTTTCTGATATACTGTATTCTGTATAGAATATATACTATATTCAGTATAGAATGTTTTCAATGATTTTCAATTATTTTTCTTTAATTTTCTAGCGATACGATTCTCGCGAAATAATGGCAGAATTTTCGAGCCGGCATTTTACAACTAGTTATAAAGTTTGAATTGGATCGGTTTTGTATTTTTCGAGTTATTGAGGAAATAAAAACCAAATTTCAGATGGGTATAACTCCGAAACCGCTTAGCCCATTATACCTATTAATGAATACAAATGCCACATTCAGATTCACAACCTACTCTAAAAATTGAAAATTGAAACGTAAGTAATTTTTTTCAATGATTTTTTTTTAATTTTCTAGCGACACGATTCTCACAAAATTTCACAAACGTCTACATATTTGTATTCTACAACTTGGTACCAAGTTTCAATTCGATCGGATCTGTATTGGTCGATGACAAAATTATTACTCGGAAACCGTTTGGCCGATTCAGATGCGCCACCCTGAAAATTTCAAGTCACTATCTCTCTTCGTTCCCAAGTTATCGTGGCAACGGCCGGCCGAACAGAATCAAATTTGACCTCAAATTCTTCATCAGTGAGTTGAACCTAGTCGTTTGAGACCATTCTCGTCAAAAAATATTAAAATTACAGATATTTGGGCAAAATGATAACGTGATATTCCCCAGAACATACGCGCAAAAATATGGCTTAAATAGTTTGTAATTTGTGCCACTCGAAATGAAACATGTTATTGGCACAATTTTTCTTACTCTTCAAGAATAAATATTAAAAAAAATTTTTCTCATACAGTTATTGTAATTTTCGTACAGACGATATAGGATTATTTTCACTACGCCGCTAGTTTATGTCTCCAATATCTCCAATATGCTTTAATGTTTTCGGAAATGCCAACAGATCGTTTGATGGCCTGTTTTGAATCAGTATAGAGGTCTCCTAACTAAAGGCTTTTCCAATAAGAGGTGTTATTTTGAATAGCCCGCTATTTCGGTAGATGTCACTTTTGAAGCTGTCATTTTTTGACATTTGACAAGTAGAAACTACGCCATTAATAAAAATGGAACGATACACGGTTCCAGAACGCACTGAAATTATTAAAATTCACTATGAAAATGGTGAAATCTTGACAGAGACGGTTCGTAAAACTCGAACATTTTTGGGTCGTCGTGAAGCACCTTGTCGGACCGCAATAAAGAAATTGGTGGAAAAATTCGAGCTGTTGGGACAAGTTAGTTATGTGAAGAATAAAACCCATGCGCGTCGCTCAAGAACAGCCGAGATAATTGCTGCTGTAGACGAAAGTGTTGAAGAAAACCCAGGTTTGTCCATTCCTCGTCGTTCTTTGGTATTAGGCATTCCACAAACGTCATTACACCGTATTTTGCATAAATATTTGGGTCTTAAGGCTTATAAAGTTCAGTTAACACAAGAACTAGAGCCGCCCGCTCGTCAACAACGTCGTGTCTTTGCTGATTGAGTCGTTAAAATGCATGAAAATGATCCGGATTTCGATTCCATCGAAAAATCATCTTTAGTGATGAGGCCAATTTCCACCTCGGTGGCTTCGTCAACAAGCAAAATTTTCGCATCTGGGGCTCGGAAAACCCAAGATTTATTGTTGAAAAGCCTCTCTATCCTCAACGTGTGACTATTTGGTGCGGTTTATGGTCCGGAAGAGTCATTGGACCTTACTTTTTCGAAAATGAGGCTGGAGCAACGGTTACGGTGAATGGATTGCGCTATCGAGAGATGATTAATGATTTTTTATGGCCGGAATTGGATGGTATTGATCTGGACAACGTTTACTTTCAACAAGACGGCGCTACCATTGATCTTTTGCAGGAAAAGTTTCCGGACCGTGTGATATCTCGAAGAGGTGATCACAATTGACTACCGAGAATCTTGTGATGTAACACCTTGCGACTTCTTCCTTTGGGGCCACGTGAAAGGTCTACGCCAATAGCCCAGCGTCGATTCAAGACCTCAAAGATGGAATTCGTGAGGCTATCGAGGACATAGGGCAGCCACTTTGCGATTTGGTTATGGAAAATTTCATTAATAGGGTATGGTCCTGTAAGCATGGTCGTGGTGGTCATTTGCCTGAAGTTATTTTCCACTATTAACGGCATAGCTTCTTCTTCATAATGAATTAAACATCCGATCATTTATATTGAAAAATGGCATTTTTCTTTGAATATCAAAACAACACCTCTTATTGGAAAACCCTGTATAACGTTTGTACTATGGATCACCAGTCACCCTGTATATCAGGACCAACTAATTCTACACACATTTTCCACAAACCTTTCGAAGCACCCTGCCTCTTCTGCATGTACCACCGGAACATTCTGTACATCCAACTCCGCGCCTGCTGTAATCATATGAATCGGGTCAGCTAATTCGTAATATAATCAGACACTTCACTGGGCTCCAATGTAACTTGAGCTACCGGAGTTCATAGAACTGTTAGTTGGCAGTGGCTGTGCATACATATGTGATAATGCACACTATTCCCCTGAAACATGCGAAACGTGAATCCAGAGGTTGGCGAAAGACCATACTAAACGGTTTAATTGGGTGGTAAATGCGGGTGTTCAATTTAACACGATTCGGCGAATTTGATGAAAGTATTCCCATTGTGTTAAGATTGGAAACGGAGAGCAATCGAGTATAAACATTAATTAAACCTCCATTTACATAAATTTCATCAATATCGAACGATAAGTGTTTCGCAACACTAGGGTTTCTTAGGGTTCTACATTTGAAATGATTCATCGTGAAAGGCATACTTACATATAACATCGGCTGATTAGTTCCAGGTATGTTACATAGACGGTGCCACAAATAAAGACATAATGTGTTTTAGCCTTCCCTACCTTCAAAACATAGATGTGAATTGTATAACGTTCTGACGTTCGATTCAAAAATTACAGAGGATATGGTGAAACAACTTTTCCGTTCTCAAAACAAAACAAAAATTGAGTGTAAATAAGACATTGCTTTTTTGTTGGAAAAATACCGTTGAAACGTAAGCTTGATGAGTCCTATGCAGGCTTGGGCAAGGATAATCGACCATTATCGACTGGTACGTTGATGTACGAGCGCAAACGTGCGCCATGCTCCGAAACAGGTGGTTATATCGGAAAACGTGAAAATTCACGGGCCGCTTGCAAAAATTGCAAAAGTTATAAACAATTAAGTGAAAAAAAAAAGGGTGGTTTGGTTTTTTGCATATATCCCTATAACCATAAGAGATTTTTCAAGGGTATACAATTCCATTAGTATAAAATTTATAGTAAAATTAAACATAAAAAAATTGGTTCAAGCCCTGTGGACAGGAGCATTCTGGCGCTCTTGTTCAAACAGACAAATTATATCTCCGGAAGTATTGGTTTCTCAGAGTTGGGAATTATATCAATGGATTCTTATGAAAGAACTTCATCTTAGCAGAAATTGAATTCAAACATCATAGAAGAATTTAAGTTCAACAAGAGTGCCAAAAATTATCAATCCAAAACCTATAGACAAATTCTACCCAACAACGAACTCATCTGAGATATTCATTCCTCAATTCTATGATGAACGATAATATATATTCTTTCCTCAAATCCACTCCAATACTCCAATACACCAATATTCCAGTTTTGTTTTTACTGGAGATATTCTGAACACAATATTACTTACCATTACCATTCCCATCATCATATGGATTGACCATCGGCATGAAAATATCAACCAAAAAAAAGTATGATATCATATTATAATTCTCATAATTCTACGATTGCTGAAATGAATTAGACAATGTCATGTCTCAGGAAAATAAGTTGACATTATAACAATTCATACATAGAATAATAATTACATCATTCTGTGAAAACGTAGAAATACGATTCATTATTGAAATTTTGAAAAATCATATCTCCGAAAGTATCAGCTTGTTAGAGTTAAAAATTGTATCAATTGATTCTTATGGTAAAATTGCTTATTGAAAAAAATTTAATTTGGAATTTGTTACAAAAATTTTTTTTTTTTGTTACTCTGAAACTATCTGTCCGATTTTGCCACAAACAAACTTAGCCGAGATATTTATCTCCCAAACCTACTCTGAAAATTATATTATGTGAATTGAAACTTTAGCCAATATTTCAGTTTTGTTTTTACTGGAGATATTCTGAACTCAATATTAATAACTTACCATTACCATTCCCATCATCATATGGATTAACCATGGGCATTAAATATCAAAATTTGACATATCATGTCTCAGAAAATTAAGTTGTCATGTATCATCACAGATCATATTATAATAATTCATAGATAGAATAATTATCGCATCCTGTGAAAACACAGAAGTACGATTTATTTTTGAAATTTCGAAAAATCATATCTCCGAAAATATTAGCATGTTAGAGTTGAAAATGATATCAATGGATTTCTATGGTGAAACTACATCTTGGGAAAAACTTATTTTGAAATTTGTAATGTAAAAAAAAATATTTTTTTTTGTTACTCCGAAACCATCTGACCGATTTTGCCCAATAACTAACTTAGCCGAGATATTTATCTCCCAAACCTATTCTGAAATATCAACTGTCTGGCTCATTTCGTGCGAGAGTTATCGTGTTACCGGCTGGCCGGACGGCCGGACATAATCGATGTCGACCACGAATTCTTGATCAGTGAGTCGAACCAAATCGTTTAAGACCATTTTCAGCCAAAAATTCGAAAATTACAGACATTTGAGCAAATTGAAGCACTCTGCTCCGAGGAACAAGAGCGCCAAAAACCATGTAAGAATAATGAAATGAAAGAGAACAGAAAATTAAAAGTTCTATAAAAAATATATTTTTTTTTTTAATAATACAAGATTGTTTTTTATAAGTATAAATGGACAAAAATACGGAAAGATAATACATTTTTTATAACAAATTGTTTATTCAATGAACAAAAAAATCTTGAATTTTTTTTTTATCAAAGACCAAGATAAATGTTTATTTTGAAAAAACATGATTCCTTAATATCAATTATAAGTGGTAGAAAATATTGTTAATTAACAAATCTATTTTTAAGCAATAAAAAAAATTATGAAACGGTTTTTTTAAATCATAATTTTCATCAAAGATTATGTTTCAAAAAAAATATTCAAATCATCTCATAAACCACGCAGTTGTTTTTAACAATATTTCAAACAATAAGAGATATAAGATTGTGAACAAAAAATTTTTCAATGTTTAATTAAGCTTTACAATTTTAACGCTAGTAAAAATGACAAAACGAAAATTATGAATATTTAAACTTTTTCAACGGGAATCCATTCTAAGGCCTCTGAAAACTAGCTCCACCTAAGTAAAAAATTATCAGATTAATAGTTTAACAATTCTCGCACTTGCAATGTTGATGTTCGTGCTAGAAAAAATTTTTAATTAACTAATGGATAACTGATTGAAAAATCGCGATAAAATTTTTATGGTCACGGATTATTGTTCGTTGATGAATCCTGTAGTGCCTGAATTTTTTCAGTTCTTAATGTTCATATTCAATGAGTTTAAATGATATTTATTCATTAAAAGTTCGAAGTGGGCGTGGCTTGCGTAGGCCCGTTTTCGGGCGATCAAATATGAAACATCCCAAATAGTTTTTGAGATATATGCAAAAAACCAAATCCCCTTTTTTTCACTTAATTGCTTATAACTTTTGCAATTTTTGCTAGCGGCCCTTGAATTTTCTCAAAAAATATCTACATGCCATTCCGAATCAAATGACACCTCAATCATAATTTTCGGAGAACTCTGAAAAGTTTTGACCTAACTGGCATTTAAGAATAGAGATTTCAGGATATAAGGACATGCAAGCAGAGGTTAGACACCAAACAATGAAAGCGACAAGAACAGCAGCGTGTTTGAATAATACAATATAGAAGAACATAAATGTTGGAATTATATTTTCAGCCTTGTAAATCATTTAGTTAAGATTAGATTTACTGGAGCAGATGATGTTTACAGGCGATCGTACCAATAATTCAGACGTATTTCTGGATCCTATCCCTGTCCGAAGATAATCCAATCCATCCCCATAACATGTAAATATCAACTCGGCATGAGATGCCCATTAAGCCCTCTAGAGTCACAGAATACTTTTTTTTTGAACAGGAAATTGCTAAGAACATATTCGTGTCAGTTGTCCCATAAATTTTGGAGCAACACGTATCTTTCGTCGTGGGAGAGCAATTTCATTTAACTATAGTGCCGCACTAGGTTTCATTCTCCCAGCATTGGTCCCAGCAAAGTAGCAAAGGCGGATAATTTACCAATCAGCGGTGAACACCACCTCGGTAGTACGACCCTAGCTCGGGAAGAAGCGGTGTGAAGAAGTGAGTTGAAGAGGTGAATTTGATCGGGGAGTCGAATTGCTGGAGTCGAGCGTGATCGAGGTCAGTATGGTGTTCAAAGGAATCCGGTTAGACGCTTAGGAAGTTAATTCCTTTTTAGACGTGTGAAAAGGTTAGAAGGGAAAGAATAAGTGTGAGTTTCGTGATACGAGCGAAGTAGAAGTATAATTATCTGTACAGGTTTATTCACAGAATTCTACAATCGTCAACTTATCGCTGTTGAAATTAAAATACATAAAATATAGTCGATTACTGAGGTTCGTAACGTCTTGATAATTCAACTTCTTCAACTACTGACTTCAGACTTCAATCCTACTCGACTCAGCCATTCTCCTCCAGATGCACTCCACTTGACACGTGGTACCTTCTGTTCCTTCTACCTGTGATTTTCACCCCTCTCATAGGGTTGTACTCCTAAGGTGCTGTTCAACGCTGATTAGTGAATCCTCCGGCTGAGAAACTATGCTTAGACCAATGGCATTCCACGGGGAGGATCCTCTTGGATAAGACAAATTCCGAGAACTGGGACTTCAACGAAGTGAGATAAGTTGTACCAGCATTTATGAGACGTGTGACGAAATTCTGTCGTTAGCATTTCTTGTTCAGGAAAGAAGTATTAGGTGTCTCTAGATGAATTAATAGGCTTCCAGGTGCCTTCAAAGTTAATCTTTACATGTTATAAGGAGGGTATTGTTTTTCTTTATATAGATCCCTATCCATAAACACGTCTGAAGTATTGGTACACGTCGTCTGCACCCTTGAACATAATCTTAAGTCTACTATTGAAAAGATTTTAGGAATGAAATATAATTCCTGCATATATTTTTCGGGTTTAATCACATTTTCTAGACTGAGTAGAGTACACTCAACATCGCGATTTATATTCTACATATAGACGAGAGATTGGTTCAACAAATCTATCCTTTAACAACCAGTCAACCCAGGGGTATTCAGGGAATACTCTGGCCAAAATTATATTTTCAATTATCGAAATACTCACATCACGGAAAAACAGAAAAACCGCCGAATTGATCTCCCAGCTCGTATTAGAGCGTGGTATACTAAACACGATAACTTTATTTCCTCTCGTCTTACACCATGTCAAATATTTATATGTCCACTGGGACTATTTTATTCTTTATGTTTCCATTGGGAGTGGAATCGAGCACGAAAAGCCGCGAAACTATTTTTGCATATGTTAAAAAATATTACACCATGCAAGACTGTAAATTGATAAGAACTCCAGGGAATAGTAACAGCACGTGTATCTTGTGAGATAAAGAAAAGGATAGTATTATTTCACAAGAAAGAATTCATTACTATAAATGTTTTTATTGAACTCCAGAACTGTCAGTAACAGCATATTAATCAGTCAAATGTGCTTTCAATCGGACGCATTTCTGTTTACCACTTACTGATAAGTAAAAATATGTGGCTATGGAAATTATGGTCTGATCAGTAATCATCTGTACTCCCCAGAGTGATATTTCACAAAAAAATATTGAAATCAATGTCGTGGCGTCTGGAGCTTTAGCGCACTCGTTCATTCAATGATCTATCATATCTATATCACTGGTTTGTAACACCGTACAATACTTAAATTCATAATTATCAAAGATCCATTAATAATAATAATAATAATAATAATAATAATAATAATAATAATGTTTATTGCAATAAATTTCCATACATAAATTGTTACATCAATAAAACAGAAACAAATTTAAACAAGCATATTCTTGAAATTGGTTTGAAATGCATTTGAATAAATAAGCAAATCCAAAGAACATTTGAAGAACATGGATCTTCTATAAAAATCTAAATGTCCAGAGAATCTGTCAAAGTAACGTAATCTATGTATTTTTGCGCGTATGTTCTGGGGAACATCGCGTTATCCTTTTCCCAAATGTCTGAAATTTTCGACTTTTTTGCCGAAAATGGTCTCAAACGATTGAGTTCGACTACTTAATGAAGAATTCGAGGACAAATTTGATTCTGTCCGGCCGGCCAGCCGTCCGTAGACACGATAACTTGAGAACGGAATGAGAGTGTGACTTGAAATCAGGGGTAGGTGGCGCATACCAATACGACGGACAAGTTCATTAATGGGCATAATCGGCCGAATGGTTTCCGAGTAATGATTTTCAACCAATATAAATCTGATAGAATTGAAACTTAGAGAATAGTTGTAGAATATAAACCTAAGAACGTTGTGAGAATTGTATCACTAGAAATTTTTAAAAAAATTATTAAAAAATATATTTTATTTCACGAACCTGAGAACAGAAAGAGATAGCGACTTGAAATTTTCAGGTTAGGTTGTGCATCTGAATGCGCCATTTAAGTTTGCTTATACCTAGGCATAATCGGCCAAACGATTTTGGAGTTATACCCATCTGACATTTGGTTGTTATTTCCTCAATATCTCGAAAAATACAAAACCCATTAAATTCGTACATGGTTATTAGCTGTATAATGCCAACGCGAAAATTCTCACAAAATTTTGTGAGGATCGTATTACTGGGAAATTTTAAAAAAGTTGTTGGAGATTCAAGCAGCCTTGTGTGAGTTCAGTAGATGGATGGGTGACCGTTGCCTCGATAACTTTTGAACTTGCAATTTTCAGGATAAGTTGCGTATCCGAATGGGAGAGCTAAGATCGTTTATATACGGGTATTATCGGTCCAACAGTTTCAGAGTTATACCCAACTGGAATATTATTTCCTGGATAACTCAAAAAATATAGACTCGTTCGAATTAAAGCTTGGTAACTAGTTGTAGAATATCGAACTCGAACTGAATTTGCTCAAGCACTGACGTGAAGTCAGACGCTTTTGCGCGTATGTTCTATTGTCCATTTTCCTGTATTGGACACTCCCATTCGAATCTTCAATGGTAAATTAAAAAACATTTCTGAAGATTTTCGTTAAGTGTCTGATGAAGGAGTCTGATAGACTCCAAAACGTTACGATATAGTTGTTTCATCATTGATGTTGTTTCATTATTGTTTATTAGGCAACATTGTTCGATTGATTGCTTCTGACAAATCTGAGTTTTTTCCGAAGAAGCAAATCACAAAATAATAAATTTTTCATTTTATAGATATTTTGCAGAGTTTGGGAGAGAAAACCAAGAAAGAAACCATTTAATTACTAAATTCATTTTACAAATCTATCCACTTCATTATGGAGATCGAAAACACTGAACATTCTAGATACATATTCAGTAAAAAGGAACGAGCAATTCGTTAAAATATTATAAGAAACTTTTTTTTCTGGAGATGCGATCCTCACGAAATTTCTCAAAAATTTTGCGCTTTGGCAATTTAACAAAATTTCAATTCCATCGGAGATCCGTATTTTTTGAGTTATTGGGAAAATATTATTTCAGATAAGCATAACTCCGATTAGGGCCGATTATGTCCATTAATGAACTTAGTCCTCACATTCGAATGTGCAACCTAACCTGAAAATTGCAAGTCACTATCTCTTTCCGATCGATAGTTATCGTGGCAAGGGACGGCCGGTCGGACAAATTTGGATTTGATCATCATCGAGTCAAACCTAACCATTTACGACTATCCAAAAATCCAAACATTACAGAAATTTGGGCAAAATGATAGCTAGAACGCTCAAAAAGGGTTCCAATTTTTCGTATGAATTGATATAACACTGCAAACGCGGAGATACTCGGCAAAAACTTGTTACTAATAATTGATATTGATCGTCTGCTCTTATAATATTCATGAACTATCGATTTTGACTCACAAATTACCAATTTATTATTTTCGATCAGTGGGTCGCAGAAGGTGGGAAATGCAAAATGGCGAATGCGCGTGGGTGTTTGCGGGTCATACTCGAACGCTTCCATTTGACTTGCTGATGAAGAATCCGTTGTCAAATTCAATCATATCCGTCCATGCGGCTTCAGGACACCGGTAGAGGCCAGGAATAGGCTAAATACGGCTGATGAATCTTTCCGTTCTAGTTAAAATAAGGTATTCAGGTGTAGAATATCCACTTCTAGGTCATGCTAAATTTCATGACAAAGTTTTCTGGCGCTCTAGTTCCTCGGTACAGAGTGCTTATCAATTTGCCCAAATATCTGTAATTTTCGAATTTTTGGCTGAAAATGGTCTCAAACGATTTGGTTCGACTCACTGATCAAGAATCCGAGGTTGAAATCGATTATGTCCGGCCGGTCAGGCCGGCCGGCCGTAGGCACGATAACTCTCGAACGAAAGGAGTTATAGGATTGAAATTTGCAAGGTGGGTTTGGAGCGTAAATATCTCGGACAAGTTCGTTAATGGGCGAAATCCATGAAGCGGTTTCGGAGTTATGGCCGATTTTATTAAAAACATTTCTATGAATATTTCCGAAACCGATCACTCGATCTATCTGAAATTTAGCACCAAATTGTAGAGTCATGATTTTTATACGCATGTGAAGTTCTGTATTGAACAAGTTACCGCAAAGTGTCAAAAAAAAATTCAAAAATTAAAAAAAAAAATTTCTACAGTAGCTCTCGAATGGAATGAGCTAGGTACTTGAAATTTTCAGAGTAGGTTAGTTAGATGAACATCTCGATTAAGTTCGTTATTTGGCAAAATAGGCCAGATGGTTTCGTAGTAACGAAAAAAAAATTTTTTTTTAGTAACCCATTTCAAACTCAATTTTTATTCAAGATGCATTGATATCATTTTTAACTCCAACAAGCTAATACTTTCAGAGATATGATTTTTCGAAATTTCAATAATGAATCGTACTTAAATGTTTTCACAGACCGCTATAATTATTCTATCTATGCTTTATTATATGATCTGTGTTCATACTCGTACATGTCATCCTGTTCTATAAGAGAGAGTCAAATTCATTTCAGCTATTTTAATTTGATTTCTTCCATGGTGCAGTTCTCATTCTCAGATTGCTCATTTAATCTTGATAAATAAACTATTATTTGAATTGAATTTCCTTTATGATGCAGTTCTTTCATAAGAATACATTGATTTAATTCCCAACTCTGAGAAACCAATACTTTTGGAGATATAATTTGTCTGTTTGATCAAGAGCGCCAGAAAGCTCCTGCCCACAGGGCTTGAACCAATTTTTTCAAGAAAAATTCAATATCTTCGAAACTCAACACTATAATTCGCTGAATTTTTAGCAACTATAGATTGAGTAATCCGAAAGAGCAGCTATAAAGTTTCTTTATCTATCTGAAAATGAAGATTCCTGAGATCTGCATAACCCAATGATGATAATGTAAATTACTGATTTCCTATGTTTTATTTATCCCAATGATCTATTAATTGGACCGGAGCTTGGCGCTCTTGTACAAACTTTGACAAATCATAACTCCGAAAGTATTGGTTTTTCAGAGTTGGTAAGTATATCAATGGATTCTTATGATGGAACTGAAGCATAAAAGACAATGAAATCAATGTATTCTTATGGTTAAACTGTTGGTTTATTGAAAGCTCGCATTCCTGAAATGCATGTTTGTTTATTCTGAGTTCCAAAAATTAATTTAACGAAGTTATATATCGTGGGTTTCACTTATCAGCAAGTTGGGTCTACGAATGCCTAAATTGAACATTTGGAAGGTCCGTGAAACTGTCAAAAGCTCTGTTTATATTGAGGATAGTGAAATGCAACCGCAGTGATTTCTCACGCTTAAGACGTAAAATCCAAAGCTTTCGATATGCCGATTCTGCCTCGTTTTAGTTAGTTGTTAGGGAACAGTTCTCGAGAAACCTTCTAAGGCCGAATTTCATTGAACGTATTAGAAAAGTAATTTGACCGTTATTTAGTTATTTTACATAACCATTTCCCAATATAATCTGCATCTTAAAAGTACAAGAATTTACATTTTCAATGTAAAAAAAAATGTTTTGTTACTTTGGAACTATTAGCCTTTTTTTTTGCCTACTAACCAACTTAACCGAGATATTTACCTCCCAAACCTACCCTGACAATTTCAACTTTCTAGTCCGTTCTGTTCAACAGTTGTCGTGTTAACGGCCGGACCGGCTGGCCAGAATGAATCGATTTTGACCACGGATTCTTGATCAATGAGTCGAACCAAATCGTATAAGACCATTTTCATCTAAAAATTCGAAAATTACAGACATTTGGGCAAATTGATAAGCACTCACACATTCAGAAATATCAATAGAAAAGTGCCTCTTGGTGTGGAGTAGCTGAGAAGCAATTTACAACAGTAGTTATAACATTTTTCAAGAAAAAACATTTTTTTTTCGTTGACCTCTATGAGAAGCGACATTTTAGGTATTAATTTGCGGTCGTAAAATCGACCATTATTGAAGGCAGGTACTTTGCGGAAGAAAAAGTATTTTCTCGTCCGCAGAATTACTTTCTCGTCCGCAAAATTACTTTCTCGTCTGCTTTGATCACAATGTGTCTATAGTCCCGCCTGCTTGCTATCCTTGGCACCGCCTCGGATAGCAATTTGCAGACTCGAGTATAGTAGACAGTTTTTCGTTCTTGATACATAAATAACTATATCTACTAGTAGTACGATCAATACGAAATTTTGTAAAAATTTACCCGTTGGCTTTCTACAACTAATTACCAAGTATCAATTCGAACGGATCTGTTTTTTGAGTTATTGACGAAACAATATTTCAGATGGGTATAATTTCAAAACCGTTTGACCAATTATATCCATTAACCAACTGAACCGTCTCAGAGAATTGTTTTGACATTGACGATATTTCAGAAGTGCCAACCTGTCTTTGTTTTAGTTGCAAAAACGTGATAGACCTAAATCATGGCCAACTGGGAGACTTTATAAAAGTGAATGGATTATGTAGTGCTCTACCACATTATCGAAAATGTTGTGTGTTCGTGACATTCTTTTGGTAACATCTTTGTTACCGCTTGAGCCCCAAGTATCAACAATACACCAAATGAAAGATTAAAGATCACAGTTTTGGAATCTAATTTATTATTAGTACGTTACCCTGGAAAAAAATATTTATTATAAAAATTACCCACACCCCCTACCGTTTGTTTAGTGGGGGGCAACAAAAACTTATTGTACCACGGTTTCAAAGTAGTCGAGCTGCTTTCTCAAACCGTCAAATTTCATTGTTCTATCTCAACTGGTCTGTAAAATATTGGCAAAATGAGGATACTCACCCCCTAGCTCAGACCATCCCTAACTTCCATCAGAAGACCCGGAGGACAGTTTAACAACAGGAAGTGTGACACCTTAATGGTACCCTATCACCTTCTTGCCCATCTCGCGGCCTCGGACCCTGTATATCGCGAAGGATTTGATTGCAGTCGACCCCTAATTTGGATATTTTCAACCTGCAGCGAATTTACCCCGGCCTAGTTACAGCCGATGTAGTTACTTCCGATGGAGCAAAGCCATATCATCCATTATTCACGCTCCGTAAATCCGAAGTCAATAACAACATTAGCCGGCTTTAACTTCCGAGTGGTATAAGATGGCAAACTTTCCTCAAGGCACAGACTCGAGCCATCTCTGTAAAGTTGTTAATGAATATGACAGTTTTATGCGAACATACTTTTATTTTACTTTCGAACTTGGCGGAAGTCTTCTTGTCGAAAATTTCTGGGAACTGGGAGAACAGCTCCGTTTCATTTGTCGGATATATTATCGCAGAGCCGCCCTGTGTTCGGAACTGTGACTTGCTGCTTATCAAGCAGATTCAAACTTGGGAAAGTTTGAACTTAATGCAGTTCAAATTTTTGTTAATTAAGACGATGAATATTCCGAGGACTTGGAATGGGATATGCATAATACATGGCTTTTAACGATGTATGACTATTATTTAATCGAAACTTTTAGGGACGAAGAACGGTTGGATCGAAATTGTATATCGGTCACTTGGTAAAAATGCGGATAATCAGGACTATTCCGTTTGCAAATAGCAATATTGCCAAGTAAAATTGGTTCAAGCACTGACATGTATTCAGGATCTTTTAGCGCATGTTCTGTTGTCTACTCACCTCTATTGGACACTCGTAATCGAATACAGGGTCTTTCACGAGGAACTTCACCCATATTTATACGGGAAACTACTGAACGTATTTTCATGAAATTCAGCACTTATAAGTATTTCACGATGCTGATGAAATCTAAAATATTTTCAAGGCATGAGCACCTCCGGTTTTTCCGGAAATGACGTCAACTTCCGTTTTTCAAATTAGAACACCATTTTTTTATTGCAGAAATAGATTCCTTAGAAAATTTCAAGTTATTTTGATGTACCATTTTTCAGTTTTGGTTGGAAAATTCTCTCTGAGTGGGAAAATTCGAAAAAAAAATCGAAAATAGAGCTCCGCTGAAACAAGAATAACTTCGAGGTTTTTGGATGGAAAATTTTCATTTTTGGGATTTTTCAAGATGTATGATTGATGTATCCACTTCAAAAATCGAAATCGCGATTCATGATACAGGGGGTGAAAAAATCGCTTTCAAAGTAAGGGATGACAAAATCGTGAAAAATCAATTTTTTCAAATTAGAACCCCATTTTTTTATGGCAGATATTGAATCTACGTTAAAAAATAATGTGAGTGTATGCATCATACCCTTGCCCTAAAGTGGATATTTTCTGAGTTATTCACAAAAAACTGTTTTTCGTCTTGAATTTTCAGCTATTTCTTTTCCCTTCACGCCAAAAAGATGAAATTTTCAGGAACTGTTACTTAAACCATGTTTTAGATTTTACTACCCTAATATGCAAGAGAAAAAAGTTACAGGTTGTTCCTAAATAGATGGCGAATTTTGATTCGAATTTGTATCGGAAACCTCTTTATTTCAACTAATCGGCCATCGGTTTTCTCTCCAGTGATAAATAAATAATTCCTTATGAACCATATGCAAAAACTTACCATGTTTTACATTCTTTTTTTTTTATGATAGATATCATTAATTACATCTGCCAAATTCCTCTTTATTCAGTAGCATTTTGTGTTTACTATTAATTTGGTGATAATTCGTATTAAGTTATAAAATCGATCACTATGCCTAATTTTACCAATGAAGATTATTTAAATCTCATTCTACTTCATGGAGAATGTAATAAAGTTGTAGATAGAACGATTCGACTGTTCATTGAGAGGTTTCCTGACCGACCCAGACCAACGAGAGATACCATTAACAGAACCATGACAAACTTGAGAAATGTCGGATCTTTCGTTAAGAAAACTATACACAGAGAAAAAAGTGTAGTAGAAGATGAGAACAACGAAATTACAGTTCTTGCATATTTTCGTGTGAATCCTCAAAATTCTCTCAAAGATGCCGAGATTGATCTGGGATTATCTCAATCGAGTGTTTGGAGAATATTAAAAAAACATAAAATGCACCCATATAAATTCAATAGGGTACAGCATTTGAAGGAAACTGATTTCATCAGGAGAACAAAGTTTTGCGAAGCTATGATGATTCGATTTCAAGAGAATGAAAACTTTTTGGACTGTATAATTTGGACAGCTAAATTCACAAAGAATGTTTCTTTCAATAGGCATAACAGTCATTATTGGGATGAAGAGAACAACCACCACTTCAGACAATGGAACTTTCAAGAGACCTGGAGTTTCAATGTTTTTTGCGCCATCAAAAATAATGCAATTCTCGATGTTCACATTTATGATGGGACTTTAACTGGTAAGATAGAACACTACACATGTTTGCATTATTTAAAGAATATTCTCCCTTAGGAGATAGATATTCTGACATATTGACTCAAATAATTGAGCCGCTAGTACAGAACCATAATGACTTATGGTATCAACAAGATGGCGCGCCTCCACACAATTCACTCAATGTGTCAAATATCCTCTACAGGCTATTTGAAGATCGATGGTTGGCGAACAATGGTCCACATCTTTGACCACCACGTTCTCCCGATTTAACTCCTTTAGACTATTATGTTTGGGGTAGGATAAAAAATATTGTCTACTCAACTCCCCTGACTGATAAAGAGGACTGCATAGAACGAGTCAGAAATGCGTTCAGGTTTGTTTAGATTTTTAGATTCATAGTTTTGAAACTCAATTTGGTTTTTAAACACTTTTGCAGATCTCTTCCTCCCGATGAAATAAGAAGAGCAACGCACGAAGCATTCCTGAGACGTATAAATAAATGTCTAGAAATTAACGGTCAAAACTTTGAGCATCTTCTCTAGTTATAACTGCGAGAGTTTGCCATGGTTCTCCTAATAGTAACTTGAAGTCAGTTTCAAGAAGGGGTGAAAAATCTACAGCATGCTTCAAATAACAGTTCCTGAAAATTTCATCTTTTTGGCGTGAAGGGAAAAGAAATAGCTGAAAATTCAAGACGAAAAACAGTTTTTTGTGAATAACTCAGAATATATCCATTTTAGGGCAAGGGTGTGATGCATACACTCACATTATTTTTTAACGTAGATTCAATATCTGCCATAAAAAAATGGGGTTCTAATTTGAAAAAATTGATTTTTTACGATTTTGTCATCCCTAACTTTGAAAGCGATTTTTTCACTCCCTGTATCATGAATCGCGATTTCGATTTTTAAAGTGGATACATCAATCTTACGTCTTGAAAAATCCCAAAAATGAAAATTTTCCATCCAAAAACCTCGAAGTTATTCTTGTTTCAGCGGAGCTCTATTTTCGATTTTTTTTTCGAATTTTCCCGCTCAGAGAGAATTTTCCAACCAGAACTGAAAAATGTTACATCAAAATAACTCGAAATTTTCTAAGGAATCTATTTCTGCAATAAAAAAATGGTGTTCTAATTTGAAAAACGGAAGTTGACGTCATTTCCGGAAAAACCGGAGGTGCTCATGCCTTGAAAATATTTTAGATTTCATCAGCATCGTGAAATACTTATAAGTGCTGAATTTCATGAAAATACGTTCAGTAGTTTCCCGTATGAATATGGGTGAGGTTCCTCGTGAAAGACCCTGTATACCCTTTTCTCAGCTTTTATAATATATGAATACATTTCATACCATTTTAATGACAGAGTTGAGTTAGGAGAGAATCGTCTAGGATGGCAGAATTTTCAATTCTGACATATGTATTCTATTGGAATTGAAATACGAAAAAACTTACGCCTGAAGTAACTCCAGGATACGATATTCACGAAATTCCGCGAAAACTAGTGGGTGGGTACTCTACAAGTAATCGCCGAGTTTTTTAATTGGATCAAATTTATATATTTTGAGTTATAGAGTAAATACCAACCAAATTCAGATGAGTATACATGACTCTTAAACCATTTCGCCGATTATACCAATTACCGAACTTAAATGTCGCATTCGGATGCGCAACGTACCATGAGAATTGGAAGTCGCTATCTCTTCCGGGTCTGAAGTTATCGTGAGATATATAAATATTTTTTGTAATTTTTTAAACATTTTCTAGTGCTACGGTCCTCACAAAATTTCTCACATGTCTTTATGTCGATATTCTACAACTTCTAGCTACAATTCGATCGAGTCTAAATGTTTTTGGGTTATCGAGGAAATAATATTCCAGGTGGGTATAACTCCAAAACTGATGGACCTATTTTGCCAAAAAAATGAAATTAACTCTCCCAATGGGATGTGCAACCTTCCCTGAAAATTGCAAGTCCCTATTTCTTTTCGTTCGAAAGTTATCGATGCAACGGTCACCCATCCAGCTACTCACCCAAGGCTGCTCGGATCTCCAACAACATAGATCATGTTCAAACTTGGAACTTGGCTGTAGAGTTTGGTTTTGAAGTGTCTCGCAAAATTTTCGCGATATCACACAAATAGTTCCTGAGATATAGAATTTTTTTTTGTGATTTTTTTTAATTTTCTAGTGATACGATCCTCACGAAATTTTGCAAGAATTGAAGTGTTGGCATTCTACAACTAATTACTACCTTTGAATTGGACGGGATTCGTATTTATCGAGTTATTGAGGAAAGAACAACCAAATTTCAGATGATTATAATTCCAAAACCGTTTGGCCGATTATGCCTATTAAAAAACTCAAATGTCGAATTTAGATGCACAACCTTCCCTAAAAATTGCAAGTCACTATTTTCAGGTTATCGTGACATAAATAATATTTCTTCAATATTTTTTTTTAATTCTCTAGTGATACGATTCTCGCAAAAATTCACAAACGTCTTCAAGTTTACTAAGTAACTACTCACCAAGATTTAATTCAAACGGATTTGTATGCGTGCAAAAAGATATTGCATGCACAGTAAAATTCGAAATATTGCTATTCTGTTCATCGATTTTGAGCAATATAATCTGTTGTCTGGGCGAACTCATGCCAAAAATAAAACAAGATTTGGAATATGGCAGAAAACCTTTTAATCATTTTTGTTTCCTTCCAAGTGGTCGAAAATATTGAAAATAATTAGGTCCCTTAGTAAATAATATGTAGGATTTTTATCGTTCTGGATTAATAAAAAAAACGCTGTATGCACAAGCATTTGAAGATTTTACAATGTGCTAATACAATCCTTTACTGCACCCTTCAATATAGAAAAGTGTTACTGATGTCTATTGTAAAACAACAAAAAAAAAAACTTCATCATCTGATACTTGATATTCAATGAAATTTTTTGGAAAAACTCATTTACTCGCTCAGTTATTACAATGCAACATTGAATAATATCCCCTTATTGAAATAATGAACTTTAACTCAACTTCCATTCAATATCCATCAATTGTGTCCACTAATACTTGTACATATGATCAACACCGACTTCTGAAATATTATTTTTATTATTATTGAAAATTCCATAAATATCCATCAACCATTTCTTTGCCAAGATAAGCTCAAATCGGATAGTTGAGATATGATCTCACCTGAATAATTATAATAATTAGTAGGTAACGTTCACAGATTCATGGGATCATAGACTTTATATCGATGTCTCCGTCTTTCGCATGCAGCATTGTCGAACTTTGTCCCAGGCATTGGTACATTATTCAATGGAGGAGCATGGATTATCTAACATAGAAATACATCGATTAAAGGCCATCCTAGGTCAGGAGCGGATCAAACAAAATAAGGCAAATACTTAAATTTTTATCAGATTTTATATCATTCAACATTGAATATCTCAAAAACGATCTGAAGATTCTTATGATAACTAAATATAAACTTCATTTATTTCCCTTATGCTAATTTCATTTGGTCTTATGAATCCGTGAGTCTATAATTAGTAGGGAAAAACTGTTAACCGAAGAATATGTGTTATGATTATATAAAACTTCACACCAAAATGCATTTAATTCTGAATATCCATGTCAAATCTACATAAGAAAAACTGTTTTTTTTTGCAATTTCAAGAGCCGGTATATTTTTATCTGAGCCGAATCTGGAAAAATGTTAAATGAAAAATGTGTTTTATTTGATGAGAGGAATGGTTAAAATTAATGTACATCTCAAAGGCTCTGTTTATTAGCGCACGTTAGAATCCATCCAACCAAAAATATCAGAGTAGAGAGTTTAATATAATATTCCATGAATTTATTATCTTTATTTTATTTGTACAAGTCGGTTAATTAACAACTGAGAAATGAACCTTTGTAAATATGTCTCCTCATCCACCTAAATTGTTCAAATTACACGTTTAGTTACGCGAAATCTGCCATATTTTTCATTGAAATCTGAAGGGTCTAAATACACAGATAACCAAAACAAGTTTCCGTGTGGCAACCCTGATGAAGAGTAAACGAACAAAACCTATTTCAGCTTTCATCCTGACCGACGTTATAGACCTGAAACGTGAAATCGCATGGGACATGGGAATATGAGCTATAAGGTCTGATCACGTTTTTAAAAATCCCGCTTAATGAATACGTGCGATACTTGGATCCGCGTGTGCTTATGATTGATTTAGGGGCGGTGGACGACGAGTATATAGGGGGTGGCTACATATAAATCATTGAATTAAGTGTTTTCATTGGTTTAAGGTGACAAAAACTAATTATTTAGGTGCCGACAGTTTTGATAAATTTATTATCATCATCAGGGCTCTGAAATGAAAAGTATGAACAATGTAAGTAATCTTGGAATTGTTCCACATAGATATTCCGAAAAGCACAATGCATACACTGGACATTTACGAGCTTAACAACAATATCAATAGCAAATGGAACTTTTTTATAAATATTACAAAATACAAAAATGGTGCACAACTTCAACAGACAATGTTATTGGATTTATATTTCAAATGCACACTATCACATACATATATTACCCATTGTTCGAGCTTATCTGTCTTTCAAGTTATGTTGCATACCAAAGGTTTGGTTTTCCGAGCTGAAAAATAATTGATTTGGAAATGAACAGTAAAACATCGAACATGGAGAAATTTTCATTACAAAAGCGGATAAAGGCAACACAACTGTCATAATACTCGTGTACAAGTATGATTCTGTCATAAGAAGCTAGCTAAACGATTTAACAACTCACAAAAATTAAAAGTGACCCTGCAGAAATAATAATACAGAATAAATCAAATAGATCTATCACCAATTATACAAACTTGATTATATCGACCAAAATACTCTTAAATATTTAAAATGTTACAGTGGTGTTCCTCCAAAAATGTATTTTCTCCCTAAGGTGCATAAAGAAATTTGCCAATTAATACATTGTTATTCATCATTGTTATCATTGTTATTTATGGGTAGCCAATATCTCTCAAGAGGTACCACATTTTTTAAACAGATCTCAAATATGTGAAAAATTGTTTTGAGTTTGTTGAAGGTCCCGAGAATATAAGTATACCTGATGGATATATTTCAGGAATAATGATCACCCTATTGCCATTATAAGGAGAATACTCAACAAAAAGGAGGATACTCAAGCAACCACGAGAGAAACAAGAAGGAACAAACACTATTTCGAAATACCGTATGTTGATAGTCTGTCACAGAATATACAGGGTGAGTCTTAGACCACTGCATTAATTTTAACCAAAGATTCCTCTCATCAAATGAAACACTTTTTTCATTTACCATTTTACCAGATTCGGCTCAGGTAAAAAGTTACAAGCGTTTAAAGATTTCACAATGTGCTAATACACTCCCGCATATAAATTATCTATGACATTGTTGGCGGACGAGAATAAGGCATGGTAACGTGGTTTATAGCTTGATTCGGGATTTCAACGCTCAGGGACGGATCCATAAAAGTAGTGAAATTTCTGGAGTTTTCCATTTTAAAACATTCAATGAAGAATATCTCGAAAACGGTGCGTTTAAGGAGAAATGATGAAGAATAATATAATGTTTTAAAACGATGGAATATTATTGAAATGACTCAAGAAAACTTTATATGCTTTCTTTATGCTAATTTCGTTTAGTTTTATGAATCCACGAGTCCATAACTAGAAAACCAGTAGAAGTAGAAAATAACTAATATTTGGAAAATATGTATCATAGTTATAGGAAACTTTACGCCAACATTCATTTCATTCGAAAAAAGGATTTCAAAGCTACAAAATAAAAACTGATTTTTTTTCAAAATTTCAACAGCCTGTATCTTTTTACCTGAGCCGAATTTGGAAAAATGTTGAAGGAAAAAAGTGTTTCATTTGATGAGAGGAATCTTTGGTTAAAATTAATGCAGTGGTCAAAGACTCACCCTGTATATTGAGGTCTGATAATATAGAAATCACACAGAAAACTCACCATAAACAATACTATTTGAGATTAAAAACTCAAAAAGATCAATTATCAGGTATCATTTCAGAATTCTAATTATTTCAATGAAATATATATTCGCCACGCAGGAAGATACTTAAAAACCTGCACAACAAAACACCATAATGACATGATAAATGCGCACAATCTAATTATGAGAAAAAAAATTAAATCATGACAGCTCTTGCACAACATATTTGCAACACACAACATGAATTAGCTTTTGAAATGGTAGAAATATTGGGAAGACAGAAAATATTAAAAAACCACTTATGCAGGAAATAGAAGCCATACGTGAAAAAAACCCTCTGAGCAAAAGATCAGACAAAGAAAATTTGAATAAGGCATATTAAACTTATTAGATAGAATAAAAGGTATAACTTAAAAGTAAAATACCACTAAATTTCATCCTCCTAAATATTAATTTGTAAGCGAAAAGGCGATATTTGTTTTTTTTTCACCATCCGTTTGATATCGCAATTTTAATTTAATTATTTTAATCAAGAACAGAGCATCTGACAAGAACATATTTTTTTGGACCTTATTAATTCTGAAACAAATGTGATTTCTTAATTTGCTTTAAGTCGATGCACAAACATTTCCACACCGCATCACATTTTTGAGGAATTAATCCTGAAGTAAACCTATTTTTATTTTTCAAGCGGAAACCGTGGGTCAGATAAAGAAAACCCATGGAATCAAATTTTCTCAAAAATGAATGAGGATCTCAAAAGTCATTTTTATTTCAAAATAAAGTGGCGTAGTTTTTTTTCTCCAAACATATTGAATGCAAAACCCGTATGGACGCCACTGGTAGGGAAAATAAAAATTTTTGAACATCACAAAATGCACCTTGATGCATAGAAGGCATGTACCAAATTTTATAGAGATGTCTACAATTATTAAAAAACTTGATTATTTTTCAAAATTTTATCACCCCGTATCTCAAAAGTTAAGACCTTTAGAACATACGTTCATGATAAGTTTTTTTCTTAGGATAAGTCAAAAAATCCCCCCTTAAATATTAGCATGTTCTTAAGGAACACACTCGATTACTGCTATTCTTTCATAAGAATAACAACTATTTTATGGAAATAATACTAGACTTACTTTCCCCTAAGTATTCGTTTACAAGTTATCCTTTATAGATGGCAATAATAGTGTTCAATGCTCTTTCAAGACAGAAGATACTAGTTAAAGAATTCAATCAGTTTAAGAAAAAGATCCCCAAATCCATGATAGATTTTGAACCTTATAAATTCCAAGAATACTTAAGTTTTTGTAAATTGTAGTACTATCTTTGTTTTACCTATTTCAATACTTTAGTTGAGTTTATAATTGCTGAAATAAATATTTACTTACTTACTTATAGTGTTTGAAAGAACTGGTAACCAATTAATTGTTGTAGGTCTAATAGTTTCAGTGATGCATACATAAATTTAGCCGTACATAATTTTTTACTCATTGTTGTTGGAGATATTCTTGAGAAATATAGATCGAAGGAATACAACAATCTTCATTCCGTTGAAACTGCCAACATTTATATTGAAAATTTCTGAGGTACACCTCTTAACTTTTAAGTAAAGGAATTTTATGTCTTTGTTTCAGATTCTTCTCAGGAGGAACATAAAATCTTGAATGCGGAGTAAGTTCCAGGCTCTGATTGTCCAAACGCAATTCTTGTGATTTTCAGTCAAGAACTGTGCATGGACATCATGGCTCGAAACAGAAAACATCATTTCCGACTCTGGATTGAAAGCAGCAATAGTCAAATCCATTGGTGACATCTTCATAATGCATAGGAATTAATTATGCGCATGAGTAGCCTTTTCAGGGATACGAAGCGGTTCGTCACATGTTATCTGATGACCGTAGGTATCAGCAATATAAAATTGTAAATTTCTAAAATGGTACACTTTTCAATTTTGTATTTTCACCTGATAGAATAATTTGAAATGTAACACAGAAAACAAAATAGCAAACATGTTTTTAAAAAATGTTCATAAAGGTGAAACAAAATTGTTGAACAAAATTCCATATGCATTATTGTCTGATACAATGTTATTTTAGTGTATATTCTCTATGATCTACCAACTCTGCACAAAAAAAATTGTATTTTGGCTCTTTCATTAATTATGTTCTAAACGTAATTAAAAAAATTCAACTGTTCATCAAAAATAAAAATAAAAAAATAAGTATTTTATATCTTCAACATGTTACAATTTTTCATCGTTCAATATTATATCCCTATTTGTATTTATTTTTGATAATTGATGTTTAGCTCCAATAGTCATACTTTCACGTTTGTTAATATTAACAAATGAGTCATTGTCACTCAACCACTGATATATATTTTGCAAGTCATGATTTATTGAGATTTTAAAATTTTCAGGAAATATGCCACCCTGAATTGAAGAATTTCACTTAATTTTCTCCATTCTCCATTCATTCATTTTTTCCAAATTGTTTTTGCTGAATTTTCATCAAGTATTTCATTGTGCATGGCAAAATGTTTCACCCACTTAACAGTTTCTTGAAAAATAACGCTTTTGATGTTTGTAAAAGACAAAGCTTTATTCGTGCGGCCAAAAGTTTAATAATTCAGCATCAAATTAATAGATATTCATAAAGAAGAGATATTGAAGAAAAAAGGTGAAATACTTATTATGCAATCGATAACATCGCCCAAATCAACACCAACATTTGCATTATATTGAATCAACATAAACTAAACACCATTTGTACAGATACCAAAAGCCTTGGTTCAATTTCGATTTACACTGAAGATAGTGTTGATATTGGAGAGAAAAATGTATATATTGGTGATAGTTAAATATGGACGTAGTTAAGCAGAAAACCTCCAACCCACAAATTGTCAAAAGAAGCAAATCACAAAATAATTAATTTTTATTTTATAGATATTTTTCAGAGTTTGGGAGAGAAAACCCAGAAAAAACCTTTCAATAATCACGAAAGGGGCTCAACACGTCCTTCGTTCACAAGTTGGTTCACCGAGACTACAAGAATATCTCATTCCAAAGCTCAACTGAACCCTGTATCATGTGCAAGATGCAATCTACATCGTTTCATCCATACGTGTTTTGCATGGAAAGAATTCGTTGTACCATAAATGAGAATTATCATCTATGATATGATGTACCGGGCGTATGAGGGATGATACGAATGAATAAAACATTGGTTCAAGCCCTGTGGACAGGAGCTTGTTCAAACAGACAAATTTTGTCTCCGAAAGTATTGGTTTCTCAGAGTTGAGAATTATATCAATGTATGTATTCTTATGATAGAACTGCATCATAAAGGAAATTCAATGCAAATAATAGTTTATTTATCAAGATTAAATGAGCAATCTGAGAATAAGAACTGCACCATGGAAGAAATCAAATTGAAATAGCTGAAATTAATTTGACTCTCTCTTATAGAACAGGATGACGTGTACGAGTATGAACACAGATCATATAATAAAGCTTAGATAGAATAATTATAGCATTCTGTGAAAACATAGAAGTACGATTCATTATTGAAATTTCGAGAAATCATATCTCCGAAAATATTAGCTTGTTGTAGTTAAAAATGACATCAATGGATATTATGGTGAAACTGCATCTTGAATGAAAATTGAATTTCAAATTTGTTACTTGAAAAAAAATTTTCTTTTCGTTATCCGAAACCATCTGGACTATTTTGCCCAATAATGAACTTAACCGTATTAGCTTGTGGGAGTTGAGAGTGATATCAATGGATTTTTATGGTGAAACTGCATCTCAAAAAAAAAAAAAATTGGTTCAAGCACTGACGTGAAGTCAGAAGCTTTTGCGCGTATGTTCTATTGTCCATTCTCCTGTATTGGACACTCTTCTTAATCGAATTTACCATGATGAATTCTATTGTCTATTCTCCTGTATTGGACACTCTTCTCAATCGAATTCACCATGATGATTTTTATTGTCTATTCTCCTGTATTGGAGACTCTTCTTAATCGAATTTGCCATGATGAATTCTATTGTCCAGAATGGACAATAGAATTCATCATGGCAAATTCGATTAAGAAGAGTCTCCAATACAGGAGAATAGACAATAAAAATCATCATGGTGAATTCGATTGAGAAGAGTGTCCAATACAGGAGAATAGACAATAGAATTCATCATGGTAAATTCGATTAAGAAGAGTGTCCAATACAGGAGAATGGACAATAGAACATACGCGCAAAAGCTTCTGACTTCACGTCAGTGCTTGAACCAATTTTTTTTTTAAATTGAGTTATTTTAAAAGTATCCGTCCAATGATTATTGAGTATAATATTTGATATCCATCCTTATAGAAATGGCAAAATTTTGAGGTTTCCCTTGCCGATATATTGGGAAATATCGATAATATAAGTCGACCACTCAAGGAAGGTGAAGCAGTTTTCAGGGCAGAACACGTTTTATTATGTGGTATGGAGAAAGATTTCACAAATATTAAAAGCTTCTGTATGCAGACATCTAGCCTGACTTCTCCACCACTTGAAATATTCATTCGTCTCAACGAAAATGTTAAAAATTAGAAGTATATACCTACCTATTTTATTATGTAAAGTCTATAATTCAAGAAACATTGTTGAAGTATATTGTTTTTTTTTATTTATAATATCATTTAAATTAATATTGTAGGACGTTACTTTAAAAGTTCTAAGCTATACTGACTTACAGCTAAAATATTATAAAGAAAAGAAGCAATTGGATAGTCTAACTATCATTTTAATAAAATGATGCATTTTTATTGTTCAAATAAAGATATTTTGTTAACATACAAGAATTTCTTCATTCAATGGTATTTCAAAGATCTAATTACAGTTTTAAATATAAAATAAGTGTCCAATACAGGAGAATGGACAACATAATTTACCATGGTAAATTCGATTAAGGGTGTCCAATACAGAAAAATGGAAAATAGAACATACGCGCAAAAGCTATCTATCATTTTCTTCAAGTTTCACGCCCCAAAAAGGCCTAAATCGTCAGTTTCGCTTTCGAAAATTTCCGACCCCGTCTCTCGAATTAATTCTGACGTTTCTCGGATTGACTTTTTGAATGGAAAATCGTCGGACTCAAAACCTCCGAAACTTGTATCGAATTATTATATTTAGGCTCAACCTAGAAGAACGAAATTTGGGAAAAACACAAATCGATTCGTCTTCTTCGACTGGACGGCAAAAGTCCGGGTCGAGCAATCGTTTCTTCGGAGCCTTACGCTACACCAAATCGGTACTACTGAACTCGCACAAGAATGCTCGAATCTCCAACAATATTTAACCGATCATATTAAAACTTGAAACTTGGCAGTAGAGTTTGGTTATGAAGGCTCTTGCAAAATTTCATGAATTTCAAACGAATAGTTACTGATATATAGAATTTTTTTTTTTAATTTTTAATGATTTATTAAAAATTTTCTACAAATGCTATCCTCACCAAATTTTGCAAACATTTTCGCGTTGCCATTCTACAACTAATAACAATGTTTGAATTCCATCGGTTCAGTATTTTTCGAGTTAATGAGGAACAAAAAACCACCAAATTTCAGAAAATTTCAGATTGCTATAACTCTATAACCGTTTGGTCGATTATGCTCATAAACAAACTGAAATGTCGCGTTCTGGTGCACATCCTAACCTGAAAATTTCAAGCCGCTATCTCATTCCGTTCGCAAGTTATCGTGACAACAAAAATATTTTTTAATAATTTTTTTAAAATTTTCTAGCCATACGATTTGCACTAAATTTCACGAACGTGCTTAGGGTCATATTCTACAACTACCCACCAAGTTTCAATTTGATCGGATTCATATTGGTTGAAAACAAAATTATTACTCGGAAACCACTGGGCCGATTATGCCCATTAACGAACTTGTCCGTCGTATTGGGATGCGCCACCTACCCTGAAAATTTCAAGTCGCTAGCTCTTTTCGTTCTCAAGTTATCGTGGCAACGGCCGGCCGGCCGGCCGGCCGGACGGCCGGCCGGACAGAATCAAATTTGACCTCGAATTCTTCATTGGGGAGTCGAACTTAATCGTTTGAGACCATTTTTTTCAAAAAATTCGAAAGTTACAGACATTTGGGCAAAACTATAACGCGTATGTTCCCCAGAACATACGCGCAAAAATGTATTTTGGTAAGTTAAAAAAAAAAAATTCCGGTACTCCGAAACCATCTGGCCTATTTTGCCCAATAGCGAACTCAGCTGAGATATTTATCTCCCTAACCTACTCTGAAAATTTCAACGGCCTAGCTCATTCTGTTCGAGAGTTATTGTAGAAACAAAATTTTAAAATTTTCAAAATTTTTTTTTTACACTTTACGGTAACCCGATCAATACAAAACTTCACATGCTTCTAGAGGTCATGATTCTACAATTTCATACTAAATTTCAGATAGATCGAGGGATCAGTTTCGGTAATATTCATAAATGAATATTTTTACAAAAAACGGACATAACCCCGAAACCGCTCGATGGATTTTGCTGGTTAACAAACTCGTCAGAGATATTTATGCTCCAAACCTTCCCTGCAAATTTAAATCCTCTAACTCCTTTCCTTTTCGGGTGTTATCCACGTGTCAGCCATAGCTTTTTGATTTCTCCGTTCCACCATTCTCATAAAATAAATGTAATTAATCCTCAGTCCAAAGAATGTTGGCTGATCGATTTTCAAACAAAATTTCCAGGAGGATGCGAGCGACCTACGCTTCGACATTCCATAGAGAATCTGTTGGAATTTATTTCGCCTAGAAATTGCTATTTGGAAGATATAATTCGACGTAGTTGCGATATCTGAGAATATTTTTCGTTCATTTATCGGCAATTGCCAAAGGAAATCAAAGTTTTTCAAATTGCGGGTATATGGTTACTTCCTGCTGGAAAATTACTTATTCTCTAACACATTGGAAGAATAAAATTTCATTCCCGAATAGTCAGCATCAATGAAAACTATACATTTCAAGTACCTTAGCAACACGAGAGTTTCAAAATGGGAAGCTATAACTATTTCAATATAGTTCCGATAAAATTATTCATGCTTAATGTTAACAAATTTTAGCAAAACATGCTGAAGGCTCAATGAAATGTTTCCCTATTTAAAACCGGAAAAAGAGAGGAAATTTGTAAGTTCACAAAATAATTTCATGAGTTAAAGGTCCCAGTTTGTAATCACACAAATTTTCTCATATTCATGGGATACATTCTATTGAACCCTACACATGTTCTTGCTATAATTTGAGGATATTAACCCCACTTGATATATTACCAACAAGCAAGGGATTCACACGTCATAACTTGTATCTCCCTAGGAGGTCAGGCAGTGAAAGTCAATTCAAAACTAGGTATTTAATCAACTCCTCTGATTACAATCACAAAACAAGAAAAAAATCGAGCCCAAATTTGGACAAATTTAACTTAACAAAAACTCAACTTAAATTTAACTAAACATCCAGGTCCTGTTTTTTTTGGGCTCTTGAAACGCTTCTTCAAAACGTTTCAAGAGGAAAAAACTTCAGCAAACCAAAAACAGCCAAGATACGTATTCAGAAACATCAGGCAAGTTAGGCTGTTTTCTAACCTTACCCACGAACAACAAAATACGTTTCCAAAAACAGCAGACAAGCTAGGTAGGTTTCCAGCCTCACCCAAAAACAGAAAAAATAGGTAGGTTGCTTTCTAGCATCGCCCAAAAACTACTTGAACAAAACTAACATTACAAACATATCATTATACTAAACTTTTCGCTGAATAAATCCGATGATACAAATTAATTTTTACATTGCATCAAACAAAAATTATTTAAATTCATCAAATACAGAATTCCACAGTTGACGTGGGTGAAAACAAAACCTCAGAAGAATTCCTCAAATTCTTTCAGATGTATCACAAACAAGCCCTGTGGACAGGAGCTTTCTGGCACTCTTGTTCAAACAGACAAATTATATATTATATCAATGTATTCTTATGATAGAACTGCATCATAAAGGATCAATTCAAATAATAGTTTATTTATCAAGATTAAATGAGCAATCTGAGGATAAGAACTGCACCATGGAAGAAATCAAATTAAAATACCTGAAATGAATTTGACTCTCTCTTATAGAACAGAATGACATATACGAGTATGAACACAGATCATATAAAAAATCATAGATAGAATAATTGTAGCATTCTGTGAAAACATAGAAGTACGATTCATTATTGAAATTTCGAAAAATCATATCTCCGAAAGTATCAGCTTGTTGGAGTTGAGAATGATAGCAATGAATTTTTATGGTGAATCTGCATCTTAAAAAAAATTCATTTTGGAATTTGTAAGTAAAAAAAAAATTTTTTTCGTTACTCTGGAACCATCTCGCTTATTTTGCTCAATAGCGAGAGATTTATCTCCCTAACCTACTCTGAAAATTTCAACTGCCTAGTTCATTCCGTTCAAGAGTTATTGTAGAAACAAAATTTAAAAATTTTCAAAATATTTTTTTTTTACACTTTGCCGTAACCCGATCAATACAAAACTTCACATGCGTCTAAGGGTCATGATTCTACAATTTGATGCTAAATTTCAGATAGGTCGAGTAATCTGTTTCGGAAATATTCATAAAAAACGAATTTACCATGGTAAATTCGAATTAAGTGTCCAATACAGAAGAATGGACAACATAATTTACCATGGTAAATTCGATTAAGGGTGTCCAATACAGAAGAATGGACAATAGAACATACGCGCAAAAGCTTCTGACTTCACGTCAGTGCTTGAACCAATTTTTTCATATTTCAATTCCAATAGAATACATATGTCAGAATTAAAAATTCTGTGAACATTTTTGGCGCTCATGTTGATATTAGAAAGGCCTGTTTTTCTCCTTACCATAATATTATTTGACAGGGGTCCATGAATCCGTTTAATTTGTGAAAGGGGTCCGTGACTACTATAAGTTCAAGAAACCCTGGCCTAGGTATATTCAACAAGGTCGGCTCTACATTGGGACAACGTTCTAATAGTAGGGGAGCCCACTAGGCTAATTCGGGATTTACTCGAGCGTCATAGAGAGCTATTGGGTTGTCAAGCTTAGATGATAAGAAGAAAAAAATGTTATATAATATATACCTGTTCATCGGTGGGGTGAGCAGATATCAATTTTCAAAAATGTAAAAAAAAACCGTTACGTGGACATACTCCAGCGCGTCAGATATTGATAGCATCTGTGTCCTACGTAATTTAAAAAATGTACAGATGTTAATGTGATCGTTTCCATGATGGGGGTGATCATACGTAAGGGTTGAAAATGAAAAAAAAAATTTTTTATCGAGCTCGTCAGACCCCTAAGGGGGTGTTAAGTGAACCTTAAAAGATGCTCTTGTATAATAATCTGACGATTGGGATGTAACGCAAACTCGTGGTCATTATTAGAATATGCAAAAAAAAATCGCCATTTAGAAATACTCAAGCACTCAGATTAAGATATATGAGGTTCATCAATATGGCCTAGACGTGCTGTCTCCTAATCTGACGATTGTCTGGAGGGATTCGCTAAATCTGACAATAAAATTTATTTTTTTTTTATTTTTTTAAATCATTGAACTTAATTAATCGAAAAGCTCAGGAAATAGCGTGCAAATGAAAAAGCTTATGTTGTTTTGAGGAGAATATTTATACAAATAATAATTATACAAAATTTAATTTTTAATTTTTTCGTGATTTTCGAAGAATCGGTTTGCTCCGACGATATTCTAAAGTAATGATACATTTTTGTGAAGTTTCTAATGAAAATTTGATTGTGTTTTGTAAAGTACTTTCACCACAAAATACACAATTCATATTAATATCACTCAATCACTCATAGTAATTATTTATTAACTTTAATTCACATAACTTTTATTAAAATCGCAAAATAACCTAATACGTTGGAAATACGTTGTAAACAAGATCATACCCCGAACGATTCTGCGTGACCATCTGTTATGGAGTCATGGCAACAGAAACCGGAGTGGGACGGAGTGAGAGAGCAATAGATAGAGAAAGAGTGAGAGGAGAATAGAAACACGTAGAGGGGAATATAGGCATGGCATAGCTGCACGCATTCAACTTTATCAATTAATTTTTATACCTTCGGCTTGTGAAAATCGTCAGATTATATAGTTTTCGTAATTCTTGCATTATTCCCTTCAAAATAAAAAAAAAATTACCACGCTCGAGAATGTCAAGATGTCATTTTTTTTACAACTTTGTAACCCTTCCCTTCTTTACGTCACTCTCAAATTGTCAGATTAATGGAATATACACTTTTTAGCATGTAACTAACTCACCCTACCTTAATCTGACGCGCTCGAGAATTTCCGATGATCAACTTTTTTTTACTAATCTGATGCTTTATCCTTGACGGGCGGCCATATATATATGGCTCATGTTTCGTGGAAAAACTTAACTTAAGGTATAAGGTATCCCCCTATATATTAATCTGCCGCGCTGTAGTAAATCCCAAAATCCCCGCTTGGGTTCCCCTACTATAAATTATATAAAGTTGCTTGAACGTTGTCCCAACGAATTATATCAACTATAGTTATGATTAACTTCACGACCACGTTTATAAGTAGTCTTGAGAGCGACGTTTCCAGAACAACTAGTTTCTAAACCAAGGACAACGTTAATTTTGGTGTATTATGTGGTTGCCGTCGACAAAATGCTACTTGTGAAGCGTACCGGTTAATCCGCAACTGCGAATTCGTAGACCAGTATATAGATACCCGCTGTTAAGCTATCTATCCGGTCCACATTAAACAAAACTTTCCCGGAGTAATTGGTGTATTATCCGAAATAATAACCCAGACGCAGCCAGAACCGCCAAACTTAACATGAAAATCAACAAGCACAATCCAACGATCGAAGCCAATCAAGTCCTAAGGCGCGTTGTGCACGAGGTCTGATCATAAGCCCGCTGCGTCTGACTTTGCGGAACGGACAAAACATTAAACCAACACCACATTTTCTCATCCGTTCAAATCCATCGGACATCTGAGAACCCGTCGTGAACGAATTACAGTTAAATTGAGTTTGCTCCCATCAAGTTTCCCAAGGAATTTCGTCGAAGTCATCGCCATGGCAACTCGGTAAACTATTCTCTTTGTTTTCCACCTTAGGATTCGGGGCGATGTTGCGAAAACTCGACGATATGTTCACAATCGTCTTCGGTTGCGAAACGGCCTAGTAGGTTTTCAAACAGGGGAGTAAATCCCTCGGTTGTGGTGCTTCGTATGATGGCAATCGACGTAGAAAACGTGTTCTATTCGAACTTAATTTTTGAGTATAATGGAATAAACTACACACACCGTGGAAACTCTTGGACCCCCTAATACTTTCGCGAATAAATTAGATATTCCGAGAATAATGTCCATGAAACAAATCAATTCCATCGTACGGTTGAGCTATGAGAATCTATATGTTATGTACATGTAGCAGTAATTTAATTATTGAATAATATACGACAATACTCACGCTTAACGTAATTTTAAGAAAAAATCAACCTAACTTCGTTCGATAACCATTTCGTGAACAAGCGCACCAGAGAGAACTGACCGCACACTCACTGCTTATCCAACTTTATTTGTTTGTTATTCCTTTGAAAGTGTTAAAAAAATGAAAAAAAAAACAAAGTCATCCCCGCAATCAAATGTGAACACAAAGTATAGAGTAAGATCTTTCAACAACAGTTTTGAATTCGAATTTGATGAGAATTATCACCTTTAATTGTTGAGCACTATACGTGGATACTAAACTTGAAAACGGAGGAAGTGAAATAATGGAGAGAAGCAGAAAAAGCGATCCTATCATATACTATTTTTTCATACCCACATGTACCTTCGATAAAGCTCGAAATCGCATTTCTCCAAAATAAATTAGGGTGGACAACATCAAAACAAGGGACGTGAGTTACTTTCGCACTTTCGCATTTCCTGAAGAGTTGATTTGATTGATGAATTTTCATTAGATCGTCCGATGGTGTGTCCGCAAACTTCTACAAATCGTTTTGTCCAACACTGTGGACCAGACAATAAGTTATTCCCTGACAGCGATATTGGTTTAGGTGACAGGCCATGCGGGAAGGCAAAATGGTTTTTGCATCGCGAGATTTATATTCCTTGTCGCTTCGATGCCAATAATTATTGAATCTTGCAAGACTCGGACGATGCAACCGAAGTTTGTATCTGTCTGATTCATCATGGATATTGACAATTTTCTCAAATTTAACAAACTATTCATGCTTCTTAGTTTCGAAGATTTGGTACCCCTATTCAGAGATAGATATTGATATTGATATTGATATTGATATTGATATTGATATTGATATTGATATTGATATTGATATTGATATTGATATTGATATTGATATTGATATTGATATTGATATTGATATTGATATTGATATTGATATTGATATTGATATTGATATTGATATTGATATTGATATTGATATTGATATTGATATTGATATTGATATTGATATTGATATTGATATTGATATTGATATTGATATTGATATTGATATTGATATTGATATTGATATTGATATTGATATTGATATTGATATTGATATTGATATTGATATTGATATTGATATTGATATTGATATTGATATTGATATTGATATTGATATTGATATTGATATTGATATTGATATTGATATTGATATTGATATTGATATTGATATTGATATTGATATTGATATTGATATTGATATTGATATTGATATTGATATTGATATTGATATTGATATTGATATTGATATCGATATTGATATTGATATTGATATTGATATTGATATTGATGTTGATGTTGATGTTTATATTGATATTGATATTGATATTGATATTGATATTGATATTGATATTGATATTGATATTGATATTGATATTGATATTGATATTGATATTGATATTGATATTGATATTGATATTGATATTGATATTGATATTGATATTGATATTGATATTGATATTGATATTGATATTGATATTGATATTGATATTGATTTTGATATTGATATTGATATTGATTTTGATATTGATATTGATATTGATATTGATATTGATATTGATATTGATATTGATATTGATATTGATATTGATATTGATATTGATATTGATATTGATATTGATATTGATATTGATATTGATATTGATATTGATATTGATATTGATATTGATATTGATATTGATATTGATATTGATATTGATATTGATATTGATATTGATATTGATATTGATATTGATATTGATATTGATATTGATATTGATATTGATATTGATATTGATATTGATATTGATATTGATATCGATAGAAGACGTCCCCGGGAACTCGCTATACCCGTCAATCGTTTGAACACCGAAAATTAATTAATGAATTCCAAATATATTCCACTTGTATGATTGAAATTGACCAAAAAGGTGGTGTTCAAAACGTGAGAAAGCTTTGTGGACTGGAGCTTTGGCACTCTTGTACAGACTTTGACAAATCATATCTCCGAAAGTATTGGTTTCTCAGAGTTGAGAATGATATCAATTGATTATTATGATAGAACTGCATCATGAAAGAAATTAAATTCCCCCATGAAAGGAATTTAATTCCTTTTTCATATTATCTTTATATGACGGCCTAATTTTGGCTACATGTGTTTCAAAACTATCAGGAGTCATTCTGAAAAATTGAGGAAATGAAATAGCCAGTTTTATTTATGAAATAAATCTAATGGTATCATTCCAGAGAGGACTGAAACCAGAATACTTATGTAGGGATTCTTGAATAGGGTTACTGAATGCTCGCCGCTGATGGCTTGCGAGCAATTTCAGATGATCATTATTATATTGAACAGCTGAGCGAGTGCATTTACTTACCACAAAGGGCTGAATAGAAGAATCTCCACTGGTCTGATAGCAGAAGGAAAGGGTTCAATGGAGAAGGAAACAGGGGAGTAACCTGCCTTCTGTCCCGTTTTCGTGGTTATCACCTGATTGACTGGAAAATCACAAAGGCACTCAATATATCACAGCAAAAACAGATGAAAAAGATGGTGCGATCACTGCGGTGATATATCAGAAGATTACTTGATTTTTAAAGGTCTCCAAAAAGGCACAACGTACGTTAGTTGCTTGAAAAGTTTGTTCTGGTGACAAACGATCAAAATTAGTTAGTCCCTTTCTGGCGCCGCAAGGTGCCGCTCTTCATCGGGACGAGCATCGCCCAATTAAACGCGAGTTAGACAGTCTAACATGCTCATTGTTCACGGTTAAACAGTTACTAAGGAAATACCACCTGCACATTGGTTGGAAATCCCGTTTTAAATCTTCCATAATTAGAGATTAACTCGTAAATTATGCTCGACTTACTTGCACTATTCATTTTCGACTCAACAACCAAAAAACTCTGCGTATGAGCTTAGCGAATCCAAATTGTTTACATGCTTCATCAACCAAACTGTTCAGAAATACACTTTCAATTTCGTTGACATTAATGATGTTTATCTTTCAAACTGGACAAACCGACAGCTACCGCAAACAGTAACCAGTTAGTTGAACGAAAGTAAGGATTATAAGTAACGAACCAGAAATAGATTTGACATGTCTGTTTTAAGTAGATAAGATGACATGAAAGAATAGTGAACACAGATGGAACACAGACGCATAGAATTCGCATTCTGTGAAAACGAAGATGTACGATGTATTATTGAAATTTTGAAAAATCATATCTCCGAAAGTATTGGCTTGTTCGAGTTGAGAATAATAACAATGGATATCTATGATGAAACTGCATCTTAAAAAAAAATTAATTCGAAATTTTTTAATCTTAAAAAAAAATTTTTTTTGTTACTCCGTAACCATTTTTTGCCCAGAACGAACTCAACCGAGATATTTATGTTCCAAACCTACTCTGAAAATTTAAACTGTCTAGCCCATTCCGTTCGAGAGTTATCTTGTTAATGGGCGGCCGGACAAAATTGATTTCGACCACGGATTCTTGATCAGTGAGTCGAGCCAAATAGCAAATTGATAAGCACTCTGTTCTGAGGAACAAGAGTTCAAATTCCTCCATTTTTGCGCGTATGTTCTGGGGAACATCACGTTATCATTTTGCCCAAATGTCTGTAACATTCGAATTTTTTAACGAAAATGGTCTCAAACGATTCGGTTCGACTCCCCAATGAAGAATTCGAGGCCAAACTTGATTCTGTCCGGCCGGCCGTCCGGCCGTTGCCACGATAACTTGAGAACGGAAAGAGCAAGCGACTTGAAATTTTCAGGGTGGGTGGCGCATCTCAATACGACGGACAAGTTTGTTAATGGGCATAATCGGCCCAATGGTTTCCGAGTTCAACCAATATAGATCCGATCGAATTGAAACTTGGTGAATAGTTGTAGAATATAAACCTAAGCACGTTTGTGAAATTTTGTGAGAATTGTATCACTAGAAAGTTATTAAAAAATTATTAAAAAATATTTTTGTTGTCACGATAACCTGAGAACGGAAAGAGATAGCGGCTTGAAGATTCAAGGCTAGGTTGTGCATCTGAATGCGACATTTGAGTTTGTTTATGAGCATAATCGGCCAAACGGTTATAGAGTTATAGCCATCTGAAATTTGGTTGTTTTTTGTTCGTCATTAACTCGAAAAATACAAAACCGATTGAATTCAAACATGGTTATTAGTTGTAGAATGCCCACGCAAAAATTCTTGCAAAATTTCGTGAGGATAGTATTTGTAGAAAATTTTTAAAAAATCATTGATAATTGAAAAAAATATATATATCAGTAACTATTCGTCTGAAATTGCTGAAATTTTACAAGAGCCTTTAGAACCTAACTCTACTGTCAAGTTTCAAGTTTTCACACGATCGGTTAAATATTGTTGGAGATTCGAGCAGCCTTGTGTGAGTTCAGTAGATGGGTGACCGTTGCCTCGATAACTTTTGAAGGAAAGGAGATAGGGACCTGCAATTTTCAGGGTAGGTTGCGTGTCCGAATGGGAGAGTTAAGTTCATTTTTGGGCATAATCGGTTCAACCGTTTCCGAGTTATACTCACCTGGAATATTATTTCCTTGATAACTCAAAAAAAAAAAGATTCGATCGAATTGAAGCTTGGTAACTAATAGTAGAAAATTAACATAAAGAAGTGTTAAAAATTTTGTAAGAACCGTACCCCTAGAAAATTTCAAAAAAATCACGAATATAAAATTGGTTCTGCACTGACGTGGGAGCGCCAGGAGCTTTTGCGCGTATGTTTTATTGTCTATTCTTCTGTATTGGACACCCTCAATCGAATTTACCATGGTAAATTCGAATTAGGAGTGTCCAATACAGGAGAATGGACAGCATAATTTACCATGGTAAATTCGATTGAGGGTGTCCAATACAGAAGAATGGACAATAGAACATACGCGCAAAAGCTCCTGACTTGAATCCATTTTTCTGTCTATTGTAACTTGTTGACTATTAGTAAACTGTTAATCCCCTCAGCCACCTCAATTTCGATATTAATTGAATGTATTCGACACCATCACGAAGCAATTTCGATCGCCAATTTATATCCGAACATTGCACGACAGACAGTGTTGCAAATATATCGTGATTATGCCGAGGAAATTCATCCACCGTCTACAGCCTGAGGAGGTGTGAAACCTAGCGTTGACGTGATCTATTGAAAGGGTTTTCAATGCATATTTAATCATGGACTAATTTAAGATTGTATCGTAATATCGTTCAGCAAGATGGAATAAACTGTCAAATTGTCTGCCTTTATAAATAACCAGTGACCATGAACATTTCCTGATTATAGTCGATAAAGTGGGATGATTCGTAGCCATATTCATATTGATCTGGAATTGAGCTGTATACAGGATATTTGTAGAGGTGTGTCTGACCCCTCGGTTTTCGTCCAAATGTCAGTAATTTCCGAATTTTGAGCAGAAAATTATTTCAAACGATTCACACGAGACGAGCGAGAATATAAAAAATCTCGTCTTGGTCTCGCCAATTCCCAAAAAATTAAGTCTCGGTCTCGTCTCGTTATCAGTTGTCTCGTCTCATCTGGCTTAAATCACAGCAAATGTTCTTCGAACTCAGCTTTCCAATCTTTCGAAGGTTTTGTTGATGTTTTAAAGAGGCTATCGATGTGGACACATTTTTTAATAGAATTGCACAAATTGGTATCGTTTTCAATGAATACCTTCCCAATGTGTAAATCATTGAGGGTGTTCTTGGCATATTCCCCATAACACTTTTCGATACATTGCATAGTTTCATTTTTCATTCTTTACCAGTTTTATGATATGTACTTCTACAGATGTACAAAATAATTGTTCACATCTTCACTACAAGAAACACATGAAAAAACAATAAATTTCTCCAGATGTTCAAATAGAGACGAAATTTTAGGAGCTTCGGGATTTAGGGGCAATAAGAGTTGTCCGTTAAGTATTAAATCATAATAGGATCAGATTTTATGGTTGTGAATTCTATTTTTTCATTTATTTTTATAATATAAACAGAATATATTGGTAATTATAGTGGAAACTCTTCATATTCAATTGTTTTCTGTGGGTGTTGAAAAAGATCAAGTCGTATATAAAAAAGTTTACTGCATGTATCTGTAGTAAATAAGAAGATGTTCCAGGTAGAAATTTTTGAGCCAAAGAAACCATTTCAATAGTTTACACATTTATTACTCAATAGTTTATTTTATAGACACATATACTCAACCGGGAGTAAAACATCTTGAAAAAAAACACATTCAAACCTAAAATATAAAAATCTGCAAGGATAGATATTTATGAAAAGAGATACGTTACTATAAGAAGTTTTAAGAACAGTTAACAAGTTGAAATAAAATGTGAAAAAATTATTTTAATTTAAAATAGAATATTCTACAGATAGTCGCAAGAGTGATATTTTGTAAAATATATTGATCTCTATATAGACCTCTTCTAATTTTTCGAATAAAAACTTTAAAAAAATAAAATAACTAGACTAAAAACGAGACCTTCGGGATGCGCTGTATGTGGTCTCGGTATTACCTACAATATTTTTCAAAACTTCTCGCTTTTCCGAGACGAGAACGAGGCGAGACGAGAAAAATTTCGCTCTCGTGTGAAACCCTTACAAAGTATTCGAATTCGATTTACAACTTGGACAGTATTCACTTTTACAATCACTGAAGTTAGCCAACTACCGCAATATACTCTAAATTCGTCAGAATTGAATGCTCAATAAATACTCAATATAATCTAAATTATATCGTCTTCGTCGTATCCCTGAATATAACTCACTGCCTTTTCCCCGATTCCTGGTACTCCCGAAGGCTCTCATTATTCCTCACACGTCAGCTTTCCCTCGAACTCACAGGATAGTACTCCCAAAGTGGTGTGCAATGATTGGTGATTCTCTAGCTGCAACTGCCCCGCCTTTGACCAATAGGATTACATGGGAACGATCCCACGGTTTCAAGGCAATTCCAGGAATATAGTCGTTGTTAATGTTGCACTACATGAGCCCTTCGCGTATTATAAAATTCAGATATAGATATCCCGTTAACCCTGACCTCCTTGGAGACGACAGAGGGTTAGGGTTTGGTATCAAATACTTCATCTCCTGTCGGGTGGTACATAGTCTTTGGGATCTGTCTAAGATCGTTGACGGTATAGTAATGGGTTTGGAGTGTCAGAGGGTCCAGAGAACGTCTGATGTGTCGATAATGCGACGCTTACGCCCATAAAATATAATCTTAATTCTTACTATATACAAGTAGAATTATAATCTAGCTAAATGATTTACGACCTGATATTGTTTCAATCATCGTGAGTTGATTCTAATTTTGGGGTATGCATCAAATATAAGCTCCATCATTCCAATAGTAGAAAATTTTCTATCGGTAGTGCTCCTGTCAAGTTTTAAAAATGGCCGAATTTAATAATTAAACAACAAAACGAATAACTAAAAGACACACGGTTAAATATTCGTCTTTTTTAACCATCAACAAATATTCCCTCCTGATAAGGAGTAGCCACATCATAACTTAGTGCTCCCCTGAAGAGGAAAGTGTCATTCAGGGCAAATATGTACCGGTTTAATGGTTGTTACTAATCATCAGCGTAATTTAGCCACTGAATGACAAACAAAGGAGCTCTAGAAAACGTCAGCCCTATTGTTGCGAACTACAGGAAAGAAAATCTAATCAGTGCCACCTAGGAAAATCCTTGCGAACTCCAACCCTCTTTGGGGAACACTGAGTGATGAGGTGGCTGGTCCCGATCACGATAAAATGTTTGTTGATGGTGTCTTTTAGTTATTAGCAATTAGCTACAGTTCACCTTATTCTATGTTCAAATAAAACCAATCTTATAACTGAAGTGAAGAAAACACTTGCCTTAAGTTGAACAATATAATACTTTGTTGTTAAAACCTGTCCATCTTATTTGAAAAAATCATTACAAGTCAGTTACAACTGTTCCTGTTGAAATTTCGCCGCTTCGACATTAGAAATCAATATCTACATTCTCGCATTAACGTCAATATTATTTTCAGTTCTGGGAGTAGCTGTAACTAATGTTTAATAACTTCTTCAAGTTAGATTTCACGGGTTTTATACCTTTTTTAGAATTGAGTATAATAAACTTAACAATGAAATTTACATACAGGTGGAACGAGTCATCAACAATTATTTTTCAATGAAGAACTTTCTAGATATTCAGATAAAAACTCTTGAATAGCCCTTGCGTAAAGTCAGGAGCTTTTGCGCGCACGTTCTATTGTCTATTCATGCCTCACACACCCATTATGTATGAATAAAGGAAGCCCAAACACGTGAAAAAATGCATTGGGCATCACCTGAATTCAAATTTTTAAATAAAATGATTCTTAAAATACAATGCGTATCGGGCTGAAATTTTATAGACGATTGTAAAATGTGGCATGAAGATAGGAAGAAGCAGGAATATCACACAGATATAAATTGACAGGAAGAGATGCTAAACCTGATTAGATATGTTTTGTCGTATGAATCCGTACTGATTTTCCACATTAAATTTTTCAATATTTTATAAAAATCATTTCAGTGTAATTTTGTTCAGTACCGTGAATTTATCGTTTTAATTCTGTGCGAACAGAATTTTCTGTGATCATACGACTATTCTCTAGTATCGGGGATTTTCTCTTTCTTTTACGCTCCAAGCTCTGGTTCAGGTCACTTCTTCTAACGCTTCTCGTAAGATCCCTTTGTTCTCAAAAGTTGAGGTGAAAGAAATGGTGGTTCGAATATCTCTCAACAGTTTGTGTGTTTGTTGAATATATAAGTCAGGTTTGGCGGTGTCTTTTTAAAATATGATTTGGGGTTAGTAAAATTGGTTCTGGTAAATCAACTCGATTCCTACTAATTTTACTGGTTCATGTGAGTTTAATATTGATGTTGTTCTGAACGAATCAGGGGAGAGTTTGTTTCTTATTTCGAGGGATTGTGTGCCTCGTGTTTTTCTAGGTTTTGATGAATTCTGATGAATAAAGCTTGTGTTTTTTCAATTTATATTCCCAGATTTGTACAGAGAAATATTATATTTTGCAAAGTAGTATGTGTACACTGGTTTCATTATTTGTAATTTTTGGCTGGGAGCGAAGCTATCTATACCCTATAAATTCTTGGCAGGGACGAAACACTCCCTGTTACGTTCTTTTGTGAGGATGCATGCATAACATATGTTAAGTTGAGGCTATTGTTGCATTGATGTGAAAATCAACCTTTCTGAACCTTTCGAATATTTCTATGTTTGATGTTGTACTGGTACTGATTCCTACATTAACTACACCGTGTCTAGAAAGATCGTGAGTTCCTGTTGGAAGAACCCATACTCATAACCTGGAAGGATCCTGATCATCCATCAGGATGAATACCTAAAAGTTCCCTGGAAAATCTAAGCTAAGTGTTTTCTTTGTGATCAAAGGAATTTTTCTATTATTAAACCTTCAAAAACTAGTTGTATCAATTATCACCCTATATCCCAGGAAGCATAAGTGTATCTTTGGCCTCCCAGCTAGTCGAGCAGACATCTAAAGGGGGTCAGCGTTACATAATTTTTGGCGCTCTAGTTCCTCGGAACTGAGTGCTTATCAATTTGCCCAAATGTCTGTAATTTTCAAATTTTTCGATGAAAATGGTCTTAAACGATTTGGTTCGACTCACTGATCAAGAATTCGTGGTCGAAATTCATTCTGTCCCGCCGGCCGGCCGTCCGGCCGTAGGCACGATAACTCTCGAACGGAATGAGCTAGACAGTTGAAATTTTCAGAGTAGGTTTGGGGGATAAATATCTCGGCTAAGTTCGTTATTGGGCAAAATCTGACAGATGGTTTCGGAGTATCAAAAAAAAAATTTTTTTTTGACAGAACAAATTCCAAATTAAAATTTTTTCAATAAGCAGTTTTACCATAAGAATCCATTCATATCATGTTAAACTCTAACAAGCTAATACTTTCGGAGATATGATTCTTCAAAATTTCAATGATCGAATTATTCTGTGGCTATTCTATGAATTGTTATAATGTCAACTTTGACGTTGTCTCATTGTCATTCATTCCAGTAATGGTATCAATATGAGAATCATAATATGAGGAGCAACTTATCAAAACGCATTAAGTCCAAAAACCATTTTATTGGTAATCAACGAAAAACGATTTTTTCTTCCTCCCTGGCTTATAATTTGAGTATGTCGAGTTTGTTTGATAGAAATTTACATCTATAGGTAATAACTAATCTCATTTAAATCAATATTGATCAGATATACACAGAAAATGTAAAAAACGTTTGGACTTAATGCGTTTTGATTCATCTCATTGTATATAATGCGTTTTGATGTGGTTGAAATTGAAAATAATGCTGTTTGTTGCGATTTTTTATACATTTAGAGAAAACAGTCTGCACAGTAAGTGTTGGCCTGTAACCTAATTAACATGAGCAAATCGATAAAACATGTTTTTGGTTATATTTTATTTCTTTTAAAAATGCAAACGTAAACATAATTCATTGCGATGCGGCTTACATACTTTGGATTTGAATTACAGAGGGACATAATGCCATTTGGAAGATTTTGTTTACATAGGGCTATAGAGCAACAGAAAACATTTCTTATCCGCTTCAAACTCAATTTCGCCCAAATTGGACATAATGCGTTTTGAAAAGTTACTCCTCATATAATATCATACTTTTTGTTGGTTGATATTTTCATGCCGATGGTCAATCCATATGATGATGGGAATGGTAAGTTAATAATATTGAGTTCAGAATATCTCCACTAAAAACAAAACTGGAATATTGGTGTATTGGAGTAGATTTGAGGAAAGATATATATTATCGTTCATCATAGAATTGAGGAATGAATATCTCGGATGAGTTCTTTGTTGGGTAGAATTCGTCTATTGGTTTTGGATTGATAATTTTTGGCACTCTTGTTGAATTTGAATTCTTCTATGATGTTTGAATTCAATTTCTGCTAAGATGAAGTTCTAAATTTCAATAATGAATCATACTTCTATGTTTTCACAGAATGCTATAATTATTTTATCTAAGCTTTATTATATGATCTGTGTTCGTACTCGTACCTACTTTTCATCCTGTTCTATAAGAGAGAGTCAAATTCATTTCAGATATTTTAATTTGGTTTCTGTCATGGTGCAGTTCTCATTCTCAGATTGCTCATTTAATCTTGATAAATAAACTATTATTTGAATTGAATTTCCTTTATGATGCAGTTCTATCATAAGAATACATTGATATAATTCCCAACTCTGAGAAACCAATACTTTCGGAGATATAATTTGTCTGTTTGAACTAGAGCGCCAGAAAGCTCCTGTCCACAGGGCTTGAACCCATTTTTTTTATATTCCTTAAGTATTATTATGTACTCCTTAAGTTGCTCTTATGTCCCGACTTTCTTATCTGAAGTGGTCTCGATGTTTCTCCTGTATAAGATTTACCGCCATTGAAGGAATACTGTGTAGACAGATTTCGAAAGGTTCTCTTTCATTAATCGGCTTAAAATTCGAAAATTAAAGACATTTGGGCAAATTGATAGACATTCTCTTCAGGTGAACAAGCTCGCCAAACACATCTTTTAGCTGAAAATAGGTGTTATTCAATCATACATCAAGCATAATTTCGAGTTATTTCAACAATTTTTATGCTATTTTCTTCAATTAGGTTGCAATTACCAAGAATTGAAGAGAAATCCTTGGTAAGGGACATTTCCTAATGTAGATGTTCTGGAAGTTGAGAAATCTTTAATCAACCATGAAGAAATGGAATGGAAAAGTTAGGAGTTCGAGTTCGTTACACCTCACCCTTCACTAAAAAGAAATCCAACAAACTTCCGGAACAATAATGGAGATATTAGCACGAGCGAACTTCTTTTACCTTCGTTAGGTGTTCTTAAAAGCTTCTTATTTCATCTGTTACGTACATAAATTGTTGAATCAATGGTCTGTTCAACAGAGTATACTGTGATGATATTTAAATCGATATTAATTTTCATGACTTCATAGATGTATATTTAAGATTCAAAACATTATCGTCATAAATAAATTGAACCTTTTTGGCGCTCTTGTTCCTCGGAACAAAGTGCTCATCAATTTTGCCAAATGTCTGTAATGGTCTTAAACGATTTGGCTCTACCTACGGATCCTTGGTCAAAATACATTCTGTCCAGCAGGTCCTACCGGCCGTTAACAGGATAACTCTCGAACGGAATGAGCTAGGCAGTTGAAATTTTCAGAGTAGATGTGGGAGATAAATATCTCGAGTCAGTTCGTTATTGGGCAAAATCTCGATGGTTTCGGATTAACGAAAAAAAAATTTTTTTTACATTACAAATTTCAATTATAAATAGTGTTCCAAAAAAGTCTGCACATCTCACAACTTCCAAATTTGTGATACCCTGTTTACTTTTTTTGATTCTACGACAAAGTTCAACGCAAGTTTGTGAGGATAACTTTTTTCATTTATGCAGCTGTTTTTGATTTATTGTTTAGGCAAATAGAATATAAAAATAAAATTTTCAAGGCTTGTAAAAATACCAAAATATCATGAACACAGAATACTTTTTATTTGTGGAATGCATACGTTTTATCCTAACAATTCAATCATTAATAGAAATATTAGAAAAAAATCAAAAACGACAAAGTATACAGGGTATCATATTGAAAATTTGGAAGTTGTGAGACGACTAGCCTTTTTTGGAACACCATGTATACTTCTTAATATCTTGAAAATATGGAGAAAATGTTCCCTAACGACACTAGCAAGAGAAAAAATTTCAATATGGTAATGGGAAGCTGGAAAACGCCTATATATATGTATATAATTCGTATATGTGTATGTATATAATACGTTACCGTCGAAATTTTAAAAAGTACCCCCCCCCCTACAATTTGTTTTAGAGGGAGTTACAAAAACCTATTTCACCAGCGTTTCAAAGTACTCAAGCTGCTTACTCAAACCGTCAAATTTCATTGCTCTATCTCAACTGTTCTCTGAAATATTTGCAAAATAAGGAAACTCACCCTTGGCTTGAACCATCCCTAACTTCCATCAGAAGATCCGGAGGACAGTTTAACAACAGGAAGTGTGACACCCTAATGGTACCCTATCACCTCCTTCTCCTTGTCGGTGTGACGGCCTTGACCCTGTATATATGAATGATATGTGTTCATACATGTCATTACAAAAGTAACTACACTCTTTTCCACTACAGGTTTTTGTCGTCTGACATATGTTTCCATCTTCAAAGACGAAGCGTTACTGTAACGCTTCGTTACAGTATTTTAAATTGACCATTGAGAATTCAAAGAACGTCTGTCTTCGATGAAAATTCATATCTGAAAATCTGAAAAGATTTTTGTTCCGGTTCACAGTTAACCGAGATATTTATCTCCCAAATTCCAACTGTTTAGCTCATTCCATTCGAGAGTTATCGTGTTAGCGGCCGGCCAGCCGGACAGTTTAAGACCAAGACTAAATCGTTTAAGACCATTTTCATCCATAAATTCGAAAATTGCAGGCATTTGGGCAAATTGATAAGCACTCTGTTCCTAGGAACAAGAGCGCCAAAAATGAATGTTGCCATTTAAAATAAGGATGTTGGTAGCTACTTCCACCTTCACCGGAAGTGATATAAAACTGTCAATATTTAAAAAAGTTGTTTATGGTCCAGAACGTCTCTGTGAGAATTTGTATGAGCGTATCAGAGTGCCTATCAATATGCCCATATGTCTGTAATTTTCGAATTTTTGGCTGAAAATGGTCTTAAACGATTTGGTTCAACTCAGTGATCTAGAATCCGTGGTCGAAATCGATTCTGTCCGGCCAGCTGTTGACACGATAACTCACGAACGAAAAGAGTTAGAGCATTGAAATTTGCAGAGTGGGTTTGGAGCGTAAATATATCGGACGAGTTCGTTAACGGGCGAAATCCGCAAAGCGGTTTCGGAGTAATGGCCGTTTTTAGTTACTCGATCTATCTGAAATTTAGCATCAAATTGTAGAATAACGACCTCTATATGCATGCGAAGTTTTGTATTGATCGGATTGCCGTAAAGTATAAAAAAAAAAATTTTAAATTTTGAGAATGAGCTAGGTAATTGAAATTTTCAGAGTAGGTTTTGGAGATAAATACCTTGGTTAATTTCGTTATTGGATAAAATCAGCCTTATGGTTTCGGACTAACGAGAAAAAAACAAATTTTTTTTTACAATATAAATTTCAAATTCATATTTTTTTTAAGATGCATATTCATCATAAAAATCTATTGATATCATTTTCAACTCTAACAAGCTAATACTTTCGGAGATATGATTTTTCGAAATGTCAATAATGAATCGTACTTTCTTTTGTTTTCATAGAATGCTATATATGATTATTCTATCTATGAATTATTATATGATCTGTGTTCTTACATGTCATCTTATTTACCTATGAGAGATAAATTATTTCTGATTCGTTTATTCTTGATATAAAATACACCTTCTCTTCGAGAAAACAAATTATGACTGAATGCAAAATGACCAATGAAATAACCTCAGCTATCGTAGAATTATGACGATGATATGATATTATACTTTTGAGGTGATAATATAATAACGGTGGATAATCCATATTTATTTATTTATTTATTTATTCATTTATTTATTCAGTTAACTATAAATAAGGGTTGAGGATTTACCTATAATCCCAGTAAAGAAAAAAAGGACATACTATGAAAAATTGAACGATGAACAATCGGCCGATATGAAACATCATCTATGGTTGGATACATAATAAAATGGGGTTCAGAATATCTCCAGTAAAAACAAAACGGCATTATTGTCTAAGTTTTAATTGATATAATATATAATTCAGAGGTGATTTGAGGAATGAATATCTCGGATAAGTTCGTTATTGGGGAGAATCGGTATGTTTAATTTCTTTCATGATGCAGTTCTATCGTAAGAATCAATTTATATTTCCATTCCCAGAAACCAATCATTTCGGAGATATGATTTGTCAAAGTTTGAACAAGAGCGCCAAAGCTACTGTCCACAGGGTTTGAACCAATTTTTTACTTTCCCATAAAAGGCTAATTGTCCCTTCAAAAGAATGACCCTGTATTGATCAATTCCCGCTATGTATACTATTTGTATCGCTAGAATGGAATCAATATGAATTCTCCAAGACCATCAAATAACATCTGATGTGAAAAATCTTCTTGGGAATATGCATAAATGCAATTCCATCCCTCGATTTTTCAACATAATTTGTTGCGACATTATTGCAGTAACAGAGGGACTATTCTGATAATTATCACTGGCAAACTACCAAATACCATTATTTCTGCCTATTTTCATGCCAAAGGACTTCCTTCTGCTCGTGTGAGATCCAAAATAACTGGCAGTTTATTGTACGAAAAAGATCCCTTATTTTCGCATTATCCCAAATATTCGTATTGCAGATGAAACCGGAAATTATTAAAATTTTTATTACACATGAGAAGAACTCAAGTGTTGAAGTTTCCACTGAATCGACGCTTATAGTTCTACTAGCTGACCCACGCAACTTCGCCTGCGCCAAATCGGTTATTGCGGTTGCAATTTTATTTCCAAATGCGAAAAATCTTAAAAAAAAACCTAGAACCCGATTGCAGCACCTCCTAACGGGACAATTGAATATCCAAGTTATCCAGGGACCCACTCAAACACGTAATTCTACAAAATACCTAGTGCTCCCGAGCACTTTTTAAAACCAGTGCTTAGTGCTTTGTAATTCAAGCACTTCATGAAAAGGCTTAGTGCTTAGTAATCCCTTGAGTGCTCCCGATCCCTTTCAAGGATTACTAAGCACTAAGCCTTTCCGGAATCATGTCGTAACAAGAATAGATACTAACGCGCTGTGGCCCGAGGAGTGTGTACCAGGGTGATCATTAATTGAGGCATGAACGGGACTTGTAATTATCAATGGTTGGTTATTGATGCATGGAATGGAACGGGATATGTCAATATTACCATTACCTGAAAAGTATTCAGTATCAAAGCCGTATTATGTGGTTCGTCTATCAGGAAGATATGATTGTTTTTTTTTTGGAAAATTTTCATGTTAATTCACAAATCTGTCCGATATATTCATATTCAAATTCTCCATCTGATTTACAATGCTAAATTTCCCATGAACACAATCCCAATAGAAAATAACGCTAACCGATTTCTATGCAGATTAATATTTTTGATATTTTGAAAAATTAAATAAAGCATTTACGTCATGGTGATCAATTCGAATTAAATTATGAATTAATGGAAAACTACCACAAAGTGCACTGAATTCACGCCAGGGCTTTTTTGGCGCTCTAGTTCCTCGGAACTGAGTGCTTATCAATTTGCCCAAATGTTTGTAATTTTCGAATATTTCGATGAAAATGGTCTTAAACGATTTGGTTCGACTCACTGATCAAGAATCCGTGGTCGAAATTCATTCTGTCCGGCCGTAGGCACGATAACTCTCGAACGGAATGAGCTAGAGAGTTGAAATTTTCAGAGTAGGTTTGGGGGATAAATATCTCGGCTGAGTTCGTTATTGGGCAAAATCGGACGGATGGTTTCGGAGTAACAAAAAAAAAATTTTTTTTTACGAAACAAATTCCAAATTAAATTTTTTTTAATAAGAAGCTTTATCATAAGAATCCATTCATATCATTTTTAACTCTAACAAGCTAATACTTTCGGAGATATGATTCTTCAAAATTTCAATGTAAATGGTATTTCACACATTGATATAATTATTCTATGTTTGAATTGTCATAATGTCAATTTGACAGAAGGGAATATTGTAACTTCAAAAATATTGGGGTTGAAATACTCGTATTTTAGCGATGCAACGGGGACCTCACCCGAAAATGTTTGAAAATATTACGTAAATATTGAAAGCATAATTCTGTAGTTCGAGAGAGGAGAAAATTTGGTGAACGTAGATCAGGAAATTTTTGATCGAATCCAAGGTATTTTATTTATTACTCATCTTCTTTCATATTATTACTCATCTTCTTTCATACATGTTTTATGGAATACCTACTATTTGTAGGTACTTTAAACCTGTTTTGGGCAATTGTCATACGAAACTTGTTTTTTTGGCGCTCTAGTTCCTCGGAACAGAGTGCTTATCAATTTGCCCAAGTGTCTGTAATTTTGGAATTTTTGGCTGAAAATGGTCTCAAACGATTTGGTTCGACTCACTGATCAAGAATCCGAGTGCGAAATCGATTCTGTCCGGCCGGCCGACCGGCCGTAGGCACGATAACTCTCGAACGAAAGGAGTTAGCGGATTGAAAATTGCAAGGTGGTTTTGGAGCGTAAATATCTCGGACAAGTTCGTTCGATCTATCTGAAATTTAGCATCAAATTGTAGAATCATGACCTTTAACGCATGTGAAGTTTTGTATTGACCAGATTACAGCAAAGTGTAAAAAAAAATTTTGAAAATTTAAAAAAGTTTTTCCACAATAACTCTCGAACGGAATGAGCTAGGTAGTTGAAATTTTCAGAGTAGGTTAGGGAGATAAATATCTCGGTTAAGTTCGTTATTGGGCAAAATTGGCCAGATTTAATTCGATTTCTTCCATGGTGCAGTTCTCATTCTCATGATTGCTCATTTAATCTTGATAAATAAACTATTATTTGAATTGAATTTCCTTTATGATGCAGCTCTATCATATGTATACATTGATATAATTCCCAACTCAGAGAAACCAATACTTTCGGAGATATAATTTGTCTGTTTGAACTAGAGCGCCAGAAAGCTCCTGTCCACAGGGCTTGAACCCATTTTTATTTGTAAGAGAAAGAAACACTCGGCCCAAGTTTCACAATATAATACTGCATTGTTATCATTTTGAAATTGGGAAATTCATTTTGCATGTGCAGAAAAAACTGAGACGCTTATGGAATTCATATTTCCATTAATTGATCATCATTTCCTAAAATAATAAAGCACATTTCAAACAATGTGAGAACAGAACAAATTTTGACTTCGTAAGTTTTATAGAAATATGTTTCGCTGCACTCCATTTCTTATCCGTCAATGACGCATATATCATGAGGAATGCAAGTTTGCTAGTTTAGATGTTTTTGCAATTGAATACAATTTTATATAACAATTCGGAGTAAATATCCTCATTTCCAACAGTTTTAAAAAGTGCTTAGTGCTTAGTGCTCGAAAAATCGAATTACTTTTATAAAGTGCTTAGTAATCGCAAGCCTTTTGTGAAAACGCGGTGCTTTGTGCTCGAGGCTCGGGAGCATTTTTATTGAGTGCTTAGTGCTTAGGGCTTGAAGCACTTTTCTTCAGTGCTCGGCACAGCTATATGAATTAAATGATGAGTGTTTCAAGCTCAGTGCATAGAACGAGCCGGAGATCAACCCAGAGGGTAGAGGACACCATTCACTGTTGGATCAAAAATTAACAGTGCTGTGGCTAAGCTAGCGTGAGGATAGAACAACAAAGTTGACAAAGAATGCAACTGACTCTCCCTAGTCACACAAGCTCCTAGAAGCTTCTGAGGGGTCTACTCGGGGAAGACTAAGGAGGGTCAATATAATCATAATCATGTTTATAGCACGCGCACGAATGCAGATTCACTTCACAATGAAATAAAAAGGCATTGGGGGGGTCAATCTGTATGATTATGATTAAACTGACCCTCCTAAGTCTTCCCCAAGTGGAACCCTCAGAAGCTTCTAGGAGCTTGTGTGACTAAGGAGATTCAGTTGCGTTCTTTGTCAACTTTGTTACTCTATCCTTACGCCAGCTTAGACACAGCATTGTTAATTTTTGACCCGACAGTGAATGGTGTCCATTACCCTCTGGGTTGATCTCCGGCTCGTTATATCCACTGAGCTTGAAACACTCATCATTTAATTCATATTAGCCAACGTGAATACGCGCGCAAAAGAGTACTGACTTCACTTCAGTGCTTTTTTATACTTTTTTATTCTTATTCTTTTGTGCGCATGTTCTAGTGAACAGCGTGCTATCATTTTGCCCAAATGGTGATATCTTGAGGAGCTAACAATAGGAATGTCTTATTCTGGTCACATGTGTGATATTCTAAGGAACCCCACTGTAGGATTTTCCTTTTCTCGTTACACTTGCGATATCTTGAGGATCTGACAATAGGTGCTCGTAATACATCCTCTATGTAACCTCACAAAGATCTCTATTCTCGAGATCTGTGTTACCTGGGACGTATAGGTAGACAAAAAACCAGAGGGGCCCACATGGTTCACAGATGGCTCTGTAACGACTACAGGGACAGGTGCAGGCATTGTAGGAACTCGAGTGAGCATGTCCATCCCTCTCGGGAAGAACTGCTCGATAATACAGGCAGAACTATATGCTGTTCTTGTCAGCGCGCTGGAAAACATCCGATTAGGATACTCTGGCAAGTACATATATATATGTTGTGACAGTCAAGGAACGTTAAAATCCCTATCTGATGTGAAAATAAACTCCTACTTAGTAGGCGAATGCAGGAAGACTCTGCGAAGGCTGGGCGCTAGTAACGTTGTAAAACTCATCTGGTGTCCGGCTCACTCGGAGATTTCAGGTAATGTTAAGGCAGATAAGCTGGCGAAGCAGGGGGCTCGGATACCATATATAGGTCCTGAGCCTTCGCTTCCAGTATGTCGTACCTCTGTTAAAACATTCTTCAAGAATCGTTTGGACAGGAATTTCTCCAGTGTATGGAACATGGGAGTAGGACTCAGGCAATCAAGGCTTCTCATTAAGAAACCATCGTCAAAGTCTGAAGTAAAGAAACTTCTTTCACTCGAAAGAAGAGCATTGAGCCTGGTGACTGGATTACTAACTGGACACCAGTTCAACAAACATCTTAATAGGATGGGATTGGCCGATAGCGCTCTGTGTCGCTGGTGCAAGAGCATGGAAGAAACAGCTGAACATATTCTGTTCGACTGTAACAACCTTAAAGAATTGAGGGTCATACACCTAGGCAACCCAACACCTACGATTCCTACGGTGAGAGGGACTTCTCCTTTTAAGTTCGCGGCATTCCTGTCAGCGTTTTTCTTGGACTAAGTCTCACGAGTTTGGCAAGCGGGAGAACAATGGGCCTGAAGGCCTCAGTTCAGCCTGAGACGGCACCGCGGAAGAAGAAGAAGATAGGTAGACAAATATCATGAAGCTTCATCAGTGCTTTGGTAATTTTTTTAGAGGAGGTACTTCGAACTCTCCATACCGAACTTAATCGATTTCCATCATAATTAACCGGAGCGAATACTCTGTAAGACAAAACGAATGATTGAAATAGTGGCAATCTTAATTCAATATCTTCACTCCAATTAACTGCCATAAGCAAGAGAATAATCTCATTACCAATAACTGCTGCGTTCTACCAGAGGGAATATATCAACATAATTTATATCTTCACGATGGGAGCGGAAACAGTTTCACGGAGAACGTAGTTTACTCTCTCAATATTTTCTCTCCACCGCCGAAACATGAGCAGACGTTCATGAATTTGAAATATCTTGTTGAGTTTCATAACACAAGGAGAAAACAGAATAAAGCTCAAAACACGAACCTAGTCGTGCATTAAATGTCTAATAATTCTACCCGATATTTCGATAAGAATTTAGGTAAATCGATACCCAATAAAAAAAATTGTGTCTGCGATGTTTCAAATATACAGGGAGCGTCAGAAATATTGAATAATGGATTTATTTTGTCCTCTTGCAGGGATGGCGAAAAATGGTTTGACAGGTCAAATTAATTCATTTTTTCGTCGTACTCTATGAAAAGTGACATTTTACGTACTAATTTGCGGCTGTAAAATCGACTATTATTGAAGGCAAGCACTTTGCACTTTCTCGTCCGCGAAATTACTTTCTCGTCCGCCGTGGTCACTATGCATACGGTATGAAACGATTCAATACAAACATAAGTCAGTGCATTGGTAACTATGGACAATACTGTCTTTACCATAAGGGCATACAGGGCCCGTGCCCAGGGGGGCCCCATCCTTTGGGGGGCCCCGAAGGACAGACAATTTCTGTCACATTTATTCTAAAAACAGTTTAGTCGGGCATAGTAACAGTAAGCACCTGAGTCGAAAATAAGATTTTCTTTTATCTTAAAATTTAAATAAAAATTATATTTATTTAAAAAAAAAAGAAGAAAAAATTAAGTCAAACTTTGCCTCTCTTCTTTTTGAAGTATGAAATGTCCCTAACATTTGACTTGATTTTGAGTTAATCAGCTTAGTGAGAATCGATTTAAGACAAAAAAGTCATATAAGACTAAACTTTGCTTGTATTTGGCTCAATATAAGTAAAAAAGAATTGGTTCAAGCACTGACGTGAAGTCGGGAGCTTGAACCAACATTTTTTTTTTCGTAATTTTTTTAAAATTTTTTAGGTGTACGGTTCTCACAAAATTTTACACACGCGTTTATTTCGAAATTCTAAAACTAGTTACCAACCTTCAATTCGATCTTGTCTATATATTTTGAGTTATCGAGGAAATTATATTCCAGGTGGGAATTACTTCGAAACCGTTAGACCGATATGCTCAAAAACGATATTAACCCTCCCATTTGGATGCGCAAGCTACCCTGAAATTGCAAGTCCCTATCTCCTATCTTCCTTTCTCGCAAAATTTCAGCGATGTCAGACGAATAGTTTTGGATATATAGAATTTTTTTCAATGATTTTTTGAAATATTTCTAGTGATATGGTCCTCACGAAATTTCGCAATAATTTTTGCATTCGTATTATACAACTAGTAACCGTGTTGAAATTGGATCGATATCGTATTTTTCGAGTTATTTAGGAAATAACAACCACATTTCAGATAGATATAACTCCAAAACCGTTTGGTCGATTATGCCTATAAACAAACTCAAATGTTGCATTCAGATGCACAACCTAAACTGAAAATTTCAAGTCGCTATCCCCGCTATTTTTTAATAATTTTTTTAAAACGTTCTAGTGATACGATTCTCAGAAAATTTCACAAACGTCCTTAGGTTTGTATTCGACAAGCATACACTAAGTTTCACTTCGATCGGATTTGTATTGGTTGAAAACAAAAATTATTATTCGGAAACCATATTGGGCCGATTATGCCCATTAACGAACTTGTCCGTCGTAATGGGATGCGCCACCTACCCTGAAAATTTCAAGTCGCTATCTCTTTCCGTTCTCAAGTTATCGTGACAACGGCCGGCCGGACAGAATCAAATTTGACCTCCAATTTTTCTTCTGGGTGTCGAACCCAATCGTTTGAAACCATTTTCGCCAAAAAACTGGAACATTACAGACATTTGGGCAAAATGATAACGCGATGTTCCCCAGAACATACGTGCAAAAAGTGGGATTTTTTTTTTCGTTACTCCGAAACCACCATTTTGCCCAATAACAAACTATAAATAAATACCTAACTGAGTTATTAGTATCCCAAACCTACACTGAAAATTGCCTAGCTCATTCCGTTCATGAGTTATCATGGTAGAAAAATGTATAATTCGCATTCTTGACTTTCCAAACGGGCCCCAAATTATTGTGTGCCCAGGAGCCCCGCATAGCCCCCGCAAGGCCAAGACGGCCTTGACTATGGATGCGGTTCAAGGTTCAATACAAACATAAGTGTATGTGCGAGTCATTTGCTATTTTGGAATTATTTAAGAGGTCCGAAATGCATAAAAATATGTTAAGGTTGACGAAAAAATGTAATATGCACCTCTGCGAAAAACTATCTATTGTCTCGCCTGCTTGCTATCATCGGCTCCGCCTCGGATTGCAAATTGCAGAGTTGACTATAATAGACAGTTTGTCGTCCTTGGTACATAAATAACTATTTTAGAGAACATTATCCCGTAATTCTTATTGCATTTCCCGTTACCAAGCAGTGACGTCATCGATTTTTTTTATTGCAAGCCGCTATTTTTTTCTGTCCATGGATATATCATCAAATTCGGAATTCAGTTATGCACATGGAACGCCATTTCGCTCAATAATTCTCCAGATATTAATTTTGTAAATCTGAAAAACATGTGAAGATTTTTATATCAAGTCTTCACCAAATAAACACGTTCTTATTGCAGAAACGATAATTGAAGGTGTCATAACTAAAAAATGAATTAATAAAAAATTATCAAAGTAAGTGAATTCAAATTGATGATGGCCATTGACAGACCCTATAACCCTACTTCTTCAGGAAATTGTTTATGTACCTCCATCATGCAGTTTGGATTGTGATCTGACCAATAGCGACAGTTGTATGTTGACAGTTCCATTTAAATAGAATGTTGGCTCGTCACTAAATTAAATTCGAGCATTCAATTCATCATCATTGCAAAGGTCTATCCATAGGCAACATATCATATGGGTCTATCACTCTATCATTTGTTCGCAAAACTGACTTCTGCGGTCAAAATCATCTCAATTCAGTTCGTGTACTAAATTAATCTTATGAATGGATACCATTTATGGCATTTTAAGATTCTCAATATCGATTTCAGCGATGTATTGCTATTTGCCCCTATAGTTATCGAAGACAAAATGAGGATTTTCCTCTAACTCTAACAGAGCTGAGCTAATAAAGCATTGTGCTTAGTGCGTGTGAAAGTACTTGCTCCTGAGTACTGTGCTCCCGAGCAGTTTTTGAAACTAGTGCTTAGTGATGTAGTTATATCATTGATCAAACTCCTAGCAAGATGCCAAAAATGCGGAATAATGGGATAATCATACCTAATATTGAAATTATGGTATTATTGACCGCGGTATATTCAAACCTTGATTATCAAGTTTGTTATCGCGTATTTTTCAACTCCAGAAGTGGTTCCGAATGAAAAAACGGCATTTTTATGACAACGAAAGAGGAACGGGAAGAGATGGTTAATGATGATTAAATTAAGCTAACCTGCTTCTAGCAGGCTGTTAGGGAAGAAAACTTCCTGGAATTAGAAAAATGATTTTACCATTGCCAGTTCTATAAAACGTATTTGATTAAGAGGAAAAAGATACATATTTGAGAATTCAATTATGTGTACATAGGAGTACAAATAAAACTTTCCACCGTTTTTGCGCTCATGTTCTAGGAAACAGCATTTTGCTTGAATGTCTGAAATTTTCGATTTTTTAGCCGAAAATGATTCGATTCACTGATGAAGAATTCGAGGTCAAATTCGTTTCCCGGCTTGTTACGATAACTTTCGAATGGAAAGAGATAGCGACTTGAAATTTTCAGGGTAGGTTGAGAATCCGAATGCGAGGATTTTGTTCGTTAATAGACATGATCGGCTAAACGATTTTGGAGTTATACCCAACTGAAATTCTGCTGCCCAGTAAACATTGATGCATCTCAGTAATATAGCTGAAACATTTCACGTGTAACATGAAACATTTCATTCATAGGGGTAGAGATGTTTCAGAAACATCTACGAGATCGCTAATGTCCAAGGACATTTATGCTTCAGTGGAAACATATCTCAGAAAACGTCTCAGTAACATATCATTGAAACATATAATATATGTTTCAATGATATGTTACTGAGACGTTTTCTGAGATATGTTTCCACTGAAGCATAAATGTCCTTGGACATTAACGATCTCGTAGATGTTTCTGAAACATCTCTACCCCTATGAATGAAATGTAACGTAGAAATTATCTACGTTACTTTTAACGTTAATTTGGTCTCATTGCAATATACCAAGGATATGTTACAGACCGATTTTTCACTTCAATTTTTCTACTTCAATCTTCAGGTGTTTCATTAGGTTTGTACCAAATCAAGAAATTATCGGAGAATGCATCGTCAGGATTCGGAGCAGTATAAAAAATGTGACTTTTCTACCTACTGCTCCGAATCATGACGCTGCATTGTACGATAACCTCTTGATTTGGAACAAACCTATCGTAAAGAGTAAATATACAACATTACACTTAAATCCTTGGTGTCAACAAGAATACTATCGAAGGTTCTAGTCAATATATTAAACAAATGTTATCAAATCGAGTTTTTATTCATCATTTATGCAAAGGTGTACAACAAAACCTGGAATCGAAATATTAAATAAAAATATATTATATAGCACAAAAATTTAATAAAATGAAAACAACTTATTCTTTCGTCGTTGCTCATCCATGATATAATATAAATATATTATTAGAAAAGTTATCAAAAAAAAAAAAATCAAGTAAGTATGATATTATAAAGAATTCACCTCCATTCCTTATCACCGCTGGATGAAACCATATATTTATTAATCACTTATTAGTTTCAAAGAGTATGAACTAATTTATCCTATCGCACAATGATGAATGAAACTTAAAAACTGCCAAAACTTCTACTTTCCACCAAATTAAATGATCATCAACAGACATAACCTACACTTCTAACCACGCGTAATCTGTGATCCATGGGTCTGTCCGCTGTCCCTCAGAACACCAATGGCTGCCCGCATCCGTCTACCGCCAACCAATCAGAATCAGCATTCATTATTTGACATTTGACATTAGGCTTATTAAATCTTTCAGACAAGATTTATTCTTGAATATATATTCTTGAAGAGATAATGATATATATTTATACGTATTATTGTCGTTTGACGGAAAACTGAAAAAAAAAAATGTTGCGAAGGCTAATGTACCTATACTTGAATAAATAATTTAATATACATATTTCACCGATATTGCTTTTTTTTTAGAGGCCGTGTTACATTCAAACATTTCCGTTAGATTACTGGAATGTTTTCTAATGCCCACATAATATACCTATATTATATGTCTCATATTTCATGTCACTGTGATATATCACTGATGATGCGTAGCGATGTTCCATATAAACATTTGCGAGATGTTCATGAAACATAACTTTGCAATGTTTCAAAATGCTTCACCCATATCTCATATGAAATGTTTCTGTGATATATCATGTTTACTGGGTGTTATTTCCTCAATAACTCAAAAAATACAGATCTGATCCAATTTTAACTTGGTATATTTCAGAAAGTATTCGTCAGACTCCGCTGAAATTCCGCACACACCTTCAAGCCGAATTTTATTTTCCCAAAATTTTCCAAATTACAGATCCGATTGAACTGAAATCTAGTAGGTACTCCAGTGAAAATGTGCGACAGGGGCTTTGGCGCTCTTGTTCAAACTTTGACACATCATTTCTTCGAAAGTATTGGTTTCTCAGAGTTGGGAATGATATCAATGGATTGTTATAATAGAACTGCGCCATAAAAGAAACTAAATTATAATTAAATAACGAACTTATCCGAGATATTAATTCCTCAAATCTACTCTGTAAATTATATTATATCGATTGAAACTTCGCCAATATTCCAGTTTTATTTTCAATGGAGATATTCTGAACCCAATATGATTAACTTACCAAAGTATATATTTCCTTTATCATATGAATTATTCAAGGGCGTATAGGGTAATATAATAATATCCCATATATAAATAAATAATGGCTAAATGAACACAATTGAATATGTATGCCCTCAGGAGCTAGGAAACCTTGACATACTCTACGTTACAGTAATTTCAAACGTGAGTTTCATTTTCAGCAAGTCGCCTAACTCGTCATGATAAGCCAACAGGAAGCAACAATGACAAAATTCTGGAAGACTGTTCGATATAAAGTATTTAATCCACACCATCATCAGGGGGTACAGGTATTAAAGCCGCGAAATCGTGTATAATTTATTTATTGCTCTATTTTTGCTAAAATGATAAATTTTTAATCATGAAGAGATAAGCCAAGATAACATTTTCAATGGTTGTTTTCACGTGACGAATGATGTCACATGGGTATAAACTATATGTAGGTATATAGTATACCTAATAAATTATGGACCATTAATTGAATTTTGGTCCGAATCAAAAAGCTCTGAACACCTAAAACGAACTTTGAAATTGAGATATAACCTCACATTAATATTTGCTTAATTACTAACCCCACTTTTTTAACATAAAAATAACAGTGCGCGTCAAAATTATGGAACAAATTCATTTTCTCAGAAGAAAAATATTTGGCAACAAAATCCTGAAACAGATCAATTTACCAAATTTTTATGCATTTTTGAAGGACTTTTGTTGCACCCTGTGCCATCCCCATCAACCCTCTAATTTTTTTGAATAGGAAAAGTGGGTCCATGTGGTACTTTTTTGGCAAGGTCTTTGTATCTTCTTTACAGGCGTGCAGATTTTTCAAGAAAAAATTTTTCTTTTTTGCTAAAAAAGTACCACTTGCCAAAAAAGTACCACATGACCCACTTTCCCGATTCAAAAAATTTAGAGGGTTGATGGGGATGGCAAAGGTTGCAACAAAAATCCTTCAAAAATGCATAAAAATTTGGTAAAAGTGAAAAAAAATTGACCAGGATTTTGTTGCCAAATATTTTTCTTCTGAGAAAATGAATTTGTTCCATAATTTTGACGCGCACTGTATATACAGGGTGAGTCTTTCACCACTGCATTAATTTTAACCAAAGATTCCTCTCATCAAATGAAACACTTTTTTCATTTAACATTTTTCCAAATTCAGCTCAGGTAAAAAATACAGGCTGTTGAAATTTTGAAAATAAATCAGTTTTTATGCCGGCTCCGGTGGTCCAGTAGGTATAAAGACCTGCTGTGGTGCCGGAGGTCGCGGGTTCGTATCCCGCTCAGGGCATGGATGTGGTGGAGGTGTGATTGTCTGGTATGAATGTGGTTAGGCTAATGACCATAGCAGTCGATGCCTATATATATAAAAAAAAAAAAAAAAATCAGTTTTTATTTTGTAGTATTGACATCCTTTTTTCGAATAAAATGAATGTTGGCGTAAACTTTCCTATAACTATGATACATATTTTCCAAATATTAGTTATTTTCTACTTCTACCTGTTTTCTAGTTATGGACTCGTGGATTCATAAAACTAAACGAAATTAGCATAAAGAAAGCATATAAAGTTTTTCTTGAGTATTTCAAGAATATTCCATCGTTTTAGAACATTATATTATTCTTTATCATTTCTCCTTAAACGCACCGTTTTCGAGATATTCTTCATTGAATGTTTTAAAATGGAAAACTCCAGAAATTTCACTACTTTTATGGATCCGTCCCTGAGCGTTGGAATCCCGAATCAAGCTGTAAACCACGTTACCATGCCTTATTCTCGTCTGCCAACAATGTCTTAGATAATTTATATGCGGGAGTGTATTAGCACATTGTGAAATCTTTAAACGCTTGTAACTTTTTACCTGAGCCGAATCTGGAAAAATGGTAAATGAAAAAAGTGTTGATGAGAGGAGTCTTTGGTTAAAATTAATGCAGTGGTCAAAGACTCACCCTGTATATACACCTACTTTGAGTAAAGTTACTGCTATCGGATTTCACTAAATACCTTTCCCTTTCCATTATACAGGAGCACATACTAGATTTGTAACATAAATGGTCAGAAAATTGTTTTTTGAGGATAACCCTTTGTTTAGGTAATGAAAGTAGAAATCAAAAGTAGAAATCAATATCAGAAATCGCTGAATGTCTAAAAAGAAAGTGAGGAGTCAAGAAAAGTTCCAAGGAATCTTTCTATCTCAGAAGATATTTTCAATATGTATTTTAAAAGAAGTGTTGGGATCATTTGTTATGCCAAATTTCTGATATTTATAGTCCACGTAAAACTTTATGCCAATTGTATTTCTGTCTTTCTACGTATTATGTTATTTAGGAAAGAATTTGAATATATTGCCTCATTTCACTCTTTTAAATATATTAACAATTATATAATCAAAAGAACATTCACAAACATAATAACATGGCCTATATAATATAAGTTACTCCATTGCTCATAAATGCTTAAATCACTGGATGCTGAATCCATTAGTATTCCTAAATAGGCAAGATGTAAAATACTATCAAAAATGTATATAAAAAGCACAAATTTCACTCCAAAATTATCACGCTTATATTCATGAGTACAACGTTTACAGGGTTTAACATTCAAACAAGCACTCATTGCATCGGATACAATAATCCTTGATTTAACTTGAAGATATGAGAATACACCCAATGACAGAAGCACAACTGATACCCTCACTTCCAGTCCATGTAGAAATGACGACACTAAGAATGTGCCCATTATTGCTGGAAACTGTCCATATTTACGCATTGGTAAATAGATTGCTGAAATAGAACAAATTCATAAGAGTGAACACAAATAATCTATTAATATGTTGGGAAAACAAAATCTCTCAGTTTGTTGTGAAGAAACCGTTTCATGAGAGTCGACGAATACAGATATTTTTAGTTATTGACGTCAAAATTATCACCATGTATCTTCATTTAATTTATCGTTCAACTTATTTTCTCTTCCTTTATCTCTCTTTTTGGCGGTCTTGTTCCGCAAAACAATGTCTGTAATTTTCGAATCTTTGGCTGAAAATAGTCTTAATCGATTTGGTTCGACACACTGATCAAGAATACGTGGTCAAAATCGATACTGTCCGGCTGTCCGGTTCGGCCCTCCGTTAATACGATAACCTTCGAACGGAATGAGCTAGACAGATGAAATTTTCAGGGTAGGTTTGGGAAATAAATATCTCGGTTAAGCTCTTTATTGGGCAAAATCGGCTTGACGGATTCGCAGTAACGAGAAAAAAAAACATTTCATTACAAATTTGAAATTCACTTTTTATAAGATGCAGTTTCATCATAACAATTCATTGATATCAATTTTAACTCTAACACGCTTATACTTTCGGAGATACGATTTTTTTCAAAATTTCTATAATAAATCGAAATTCTATGTTTTCACAGAATGCTATAATTATTCTATCTATGAATTACATGATCTGTGTTCATACATGTCATCTTATCTACCTATAAGAGACATGTCAAATTTATTTCTGGTTCGTTATTCATGGCTTGTTCCCATTTTTATCATACTTACTTCTTTTCAGAAACAAATGCATGGGTTGGTTCCACTTTGTAACCACAGATGACAAAGATGTTGGAAATTCTACACTCAATGGACTGACGATTGGATATGACCAAACTTTCTCCCCAAAGTTTGAATTCCTGAATCCAGCACTAACCATACTCATTTCAGCCAGATAGCTGACAAAATAATGACTGTACCGGAACGCTAGGGCATCCCTGTAGGCGAGTAGCCATCTGGAACCACTAGATTACAGAAAATGTTGGAATTATCGGAGATATTATTACCTGTTAAATGAATCTGATATGAAGTAAGCTGCCCAACAATTGGAGATAGTGAGAAATATGAGAGATAGAATGAATGAATTTATGATTCCAAAGATCCAGTATATATCCTGAAAATATCCAATTCATACATGAAAAGTACTGCATTGAAAAATAGATTAATTCCAAAAATAATTGAAATGTATTTCGCTTCGTGAGTAAATAAATCAAGCACCGAGGTTTTGTAATGTATTGAGTAGCTAGTGATGTTAAGAATGAAAAATGGTCTTGCTTTTTATTAAAAAGATGTTTTCAATACGATAGATACAAAAATACATAATTCTATTAAAACATGATGCTGAGACGATGAAAGTGACATAAATCTTTATATGTACATAAAATGAAGTCGGGTTAGTTGAACCGTTTATTACTCAAGAGCGGCTGCAACGGTTTTTATGATCCTTGATTTGTCTGGATTTTTCTCTTCTCCAAATTGCAGGATAACTATTGAAATATTGGAATAATTCACGAAGAAATATTTATTAACAAAATTCATTTTGTATCACTCGGTTAGTTCTAGGTATAACAAAAATGAAAAAAGATTCTATATCGCTATCATCATGCTGAGCGATTTTGAATTAAAAAAAATAATTCATTTCATGAAATCTGGTGAAAATTCAATTTTTATAATTCAACTCTGGTAAAACAGTAAAATCTCACAATATTGAAAGAAAAGTTTTTAGTTTTTTTTCAATTAAAAAAATCCGTTATTATAGGATCCAGTTTCGATCCAGACAAAAGTTGAGAAATAGATGAGGTGTCGAAAAATATTTTATGTCATACCAGCACCCTTATTTTTTTCTTGCCATAGATATATCATAACATTATGAATTCAGTAATGCACATGTAACGCCATTTGGGTTATTAATTCTTGAGATATACATTTTGTTAGTTTTCAAAGATGATACTTGAAGGTGTCAACTTACAAATATTATCAAAAAAAAAAATTCATAGCATAATTATATTCAAATTAAGAATTAAGTAAATATCCAAATGATCGATTGATTGGTTTTACCTTTTTCTTTGGTTCCGAATGGAGCTTTATATAGTCTTGATATGTCATCCAGGGTCCAAACAAAATATTAGCACCACATAAAGTATATCCAAAATATTGTAGGGTTCTGGGGTACTCCCCTTTCTCTAAAGTTTCATCTATGAGAGAAAGAATCTTCATGACAAGAATCATCAGAATTCCTCGAATACGAATGAATACCTCCTTTTCTATGAATAAATGTTCACTGAAAATATTGGTACAATTAGATTCATGGTATATATATAATACCATGAATTAGATTTATATATGTGAAACTATGCATAACAGCAAATATAGGAAATATTGTACACTAAATGTGTTCCAGGCTATGCCATTTCAAAAAAACTGCTTTTTAACATTAAATGGTTTCTTTCTGGGTTTTCTCTCCTGTTAACGCTCATATCAGTACCTAGACATCGGAAGTACCAGGTAAGGTTTTATTACTGCGTAGTGAGAAGGACGCCGACAAATCTAATGGCATTTTAAGGACGGTTGCTACTTTCTTTGATGAAATTCAAGGAAGGTTCGGATAGGACAATTTAGGGGCAATAATTTGTAATATCGTGAATTGAAAGTTCCATTTCTAATCTGTTTATTGTCGGTTCAATTCTGAAAATGCCAAACTAGGAAGTTAGCAATAGATTAGAGTGACCATCATCAGTTTAATAACTAGGGACCATAGCGATTGGTCGCAATGATATTAAGGGAGGGAAAATGTTTACCTCTTCGAATATTTCAAGGAGTTTAGTCAGTTAGCATTGCGCTCTGGTTAAATAAGAACGTACCAGTAAAGAGTGAGTAAAGTTTAAGTAAGTAAGTGTAATATCGCCTCTTTAAGTGTTTTGTTAGCTCATGGAATATCGTAAGAGTTGTTGAAATCTATACAACCAGATCCAGATGTATATGTATAATTTGTAAATAGATCAAAGAAAGCATATACGTCTTTTATTCATATAGGGATATATCATCAACTTGTTATATCCAGTTCGTTGAGAGCCCGGAAATATCCGACACAGTATCAACGTACCTATACAAAGTCTCGTGTCTGATTTACAACCAGTCCCCGGAAATATTCCAAGACCAAGGTCTTCATAGTGGCAAGGCTTTAGGACCCTTAGAATCGGGGGTACGAGACAACATCTCCCAAACTATGAAAAATATCTATAAAATAAGAAATTAACTATTTTGTGATTTGCTTCTACGTAAGAAACACAAGATATGTGTCAGAAGAAATCAATTGAATAATGTTGCCTAACAAATAACAACGAAACAACATCAACGCAACTATATCGTAACTTTTCGGACTCCTTCGTCAGACGCTTAACGAAAATTTTCAGAATTATTTGGTTGATAGTTATTCTGAAATTCGAGAATTGTGACAATTCTCGAATTTCAAAATAACTATCAAAAAAATTGATCAATCAATTCGATTGATTGCTTCAGACAAATATCTTGTGTTTCTTACGCAGAAGCAAATCACAAAATAGTTAATTTTTTATTTTATAGATATTTTTCAGAGTTTGGGAGAGAAAACACAGAAGAAAACCATTCAATGATGAATATACCTCCCACAGTATACTTTAATGATTGCTTTTTAACAAATAGAAATTCTCAAATTATCAAATTAATTTTATTACTCATTGTCTTTTCATGCATACTGGAATTGTTTCCAATTTGATGAGCATTTACTGCAGTTAACTTAAGGTAAAATAAAATGGAGATGATTTGTAATGATTCTATGGAAAATCCAAGGTGTATCGTCATTACTAAAATCCCCAGAATTAGCTTTATTATTTTCCATGTTCGTGAATATAATTTGCAATTTTTATTGTCTCCCTAAATAAAATCTCACCTGAATATTAAGCTGGCTATTAAGGAAACTTTTACTATAGTTCCTAGATCCTTTGCAAATTTTTTGTGCATGAAATGAGTTCCCACAATAATTATATAGGAAAATAATAAATAAGTAATGAGAATACATTTTCCTTTTGTACTATCCACTTCAGTGAAGAGATATATTCCTATCAGTCCAGACAAAAGATGATAGATAGGTTCAGATATTTTGACTGGAAAATAATCAGGTAGATGTTAATACAAGATACGTATGATTTATTCAATTGAGACTCTGAAAAAACATACCAGTTGAGATTATAATACTGAAACAAAAATTTGTCCAAATCAACCTCCACATAAGGGGAAGGATGCTCTGGACTGACAGCAAGACACAATTGTTCCAAACATCAATGAAATTTTCTTCTCGAAATTCATCGTAATCTTCAAATTCCTGGGATTCCTCGTAGAAGCTAAACAAAAATAAATGTATTCACTTTAATGGTATAGTTAAACCATTAACTATACCATTATATAGGGAGGTGAAGTAAAGGCTTACTCATTTTCTGAATCGTAATAACTATAATCTTCTAAAGCGTACATAACTGCATGATTACAGTGAAATTTTAAGTAACAGGAATTGTATTTTGAATTTTGAAAAATTGTAGGCTAATAAAACTGTCATCTTTTTTTTAGGTTAATATCATAGAAGGTGATATCTACAGAACAAAGATATATGGTCACAGAAATTGAAAAGCAGTATTTTAGCGATGACAAAAAAATTGAAAATTTCAACCAATTTTCACCAATTTACCAACATTTTCATACTCTTCGGTTAAAATGCATTATCACGAGATATGAGACTATTCCTTACAATAATGAAACACCATATGCAGGCTAATTTGGATATTATTAAATAGGAGACGTAGGTAATAGACAACATTAGTTATATTAGAATCCATATTCAAATTTTTTAACATGAGCGTATTATGAGGTTTAACTTTGTGATGAAACCACGCTATTTAAAAGTGAATATTAGTAAAGGAATATCAAATATTGGGTACCTTCATGTACTGTCATGTATCGTCTCATGAATTTTCGTCTTTCTATAGTCTAAGGATAAATCCAGCATCACAACGAGGTTCAAATGACTAAACGTACGACGAGAACACTTGTCGTTGCGATTTCATCGTCTCATGAATTTAAGGCTTTATGCAGGCTGCGTAAAAGTATTTCTGAGTAATTTTTGGACGCTTGACGGAGCTTAATGAGAACTGTCATCTCGTAGCATGAAAGTTCAACTCTGTGATAATTGAGACACCTCAAGCTAGACATAAATAATCTCTTACCAAAAAATAGTTGATGCGAAATGAAAGCAGATGAAGATAAAGAATCGGAATATAGTATGGCTGATAATGCTTATGAACTGAATCCACTACTCAGTATGATTAACGTCGTGATTCTTGAAAACTGTAGAGATGAAGTGGATCTTTTGAATTCACCTTACCGAAAGGCATGGAATGAGAACAAACCTATTACTCGTATTCCAATTTATAAAAGGTACCTACATATAGAGTTTTCTTTCATATGATCGATTCATACAATAACCTTGTATAAATAATTATAGTTTCTTGGGCAGATCCAGTATTTGAGTAAAGCCGATTATCTTACTTAAGGACGGCCTCTTCAGCTACCCAAAATCTCGAACCTGAATAATATTGACTGCTAGCCATTCTGAGATTATCTGCATGGCCATTTAGCTATCTTCCAAAGCACTGCTTATATTCGGGGTATTTCAGGCGGCAGGGGGAAGACTCAGAAATAGTTAGGGTAGATTAAACAATATAGTTTAGAAAAAGACTTCACAGTTATTTCCAGAAACGATACCAATTCAATGATAAATGTAAAAGCTCTGTGAGCTCCATCATGTTTTTGGGTATATTCCTGGAACACAACCTTAGGTGGGATATCCACTTGGACTATAGAAGAGAGAGGACGGATAACATCTATGATTAGGGAAAGAGGGGATACCGCATGACGTACTACGCAACGCTATCGATCTGAAACCAAAACTTTGACAGTTTGGTATACACCAAACGATGTGGTTGACTAGTATTTCTACTGTTTTGTTTTAAAACTGTGTTACAAATAGTGGTAGGATGTGCAGCTTACGGCTGTAAAAGCTACAGTAGGAAAAATGAGCCCGGTTCTGTGGTCATGTGGTGGCCATTTGGTTTCAATGTCAGGGAATATATTATCCATCCCCTCTCTTCTATAGTCCAAGGATAACATATTCCCTGACATTGAAACCGAATGTCCACCACGTGACCACAGAACCTGGCTCCTTTTTCCTACTGTGGCATTTACAGCCGTAAGCTCCACATCCTACCATTATGTGTAACACAGTTTTATAACAAAACAGTCCGCAAAAGCTCAGATAAACACAAGAAACACATGTCCACTACATCGTTTGGTGTCCACCAAACTGTCAAAGTTTGGGTTTCAGATCGATAGCGTTACGTGGTACGTTATGCGGTATTGCCTCTCTTCCCTAATCAAAGGATTTCCATATAAATCATGTAAGCAAAAAAATTAATTATGCTATTAGTCGCACAAAACAAACCCTGATTCTTTATGCAGTCCTTGGTGTTTTCTACAGTACGGTTTATACACTCGCCTCTCCTAAGATCTACAATGTGGATCTTTGGGGTAATGCGGTGGATAGCAGGAGAATCTAAATAGCGCAGAAGCGTATAATTCGTAATATATTTGGAATGCAGCGTTTGGACTCTTGCAAACGATTTTTCATAAAACACAGATTTTAACTTTTTCTTTTATTCATATTCTTAACGTCCTTTTATACATTAATTATACCAAAAGTAGTTTAAATAAGAACTACGGCGTAGCAGTGTTTTTTTTATCTTTTTTTTTATTTTTTTATCTTATTTTATTTGCTGTATAAACCCGCCTTCACAATGAGTTGCCTGGACTCATACATCTTATCCAATAATCAGAATAATACTAATAGAGAACTTTCACAAATCCTTTAGCACTTGTTTCGCAGGTTTGGATTTTCCGATGATGTTATTTTGGAACAAAACATGCAGATTAGGCTGGCCAGCACTCAATCTGAATTCTCAAGACTAGATCACATACTGACACTGCTCAAGGACATACTGGAATATGGCATTTCGGATTTATTGGAGAATAGTTCATGCCAAACGATATTTCAAATGGTAGAAGACATTCAAACAATGACCAATGACGAGTACGAACTTATTTCCGATTTTAAGTCGAATTATAATTTGAACAGTAAACTTACTGACGAAGCTTTAACAGATAAATTGGAAGCACTGGATCACATAAGGGAAGTGGAGACGAAAATTTACGAAGTAAGAAGACAATACGAAGCGTTTTTACGTGAGTACCTATAGTAAATTATTTCGCAATTCTCTCAAATAATAGAACTCAGCGATCTAACGAACAAACCAGAAAACTGAAAATTCCACAGTTCACGTAGCATGTAGATTTAAATAAGGGTATAAAATACATCAACAAGTCCTCCAGAGCGTTCCTGCCAATAGGGTCCTTCATAATGGCTTCGTATAATTAATATACATACTTATGCATATATTTCACAAGCCATTATGAAGGACCCTATTGGCAGGAACGCTCTGGACTTGTTGATTTATTAACAACGATATCGCCATTTTTCATTAATATCAATAAAATACACATGCTCGTTCATGTAATGATCAACATATAAAACTAATTTGTACACTGAATTTACATGAAAAATTGCAATGAATTCGGGCGATAAGTTTCAGAGAATTTTTCTCAAGACTAATTTTGTACGCTTCTGGTGAAACTTTGCATGAACCTTGAAATCGATACTCTCCTCCTACATATCAATTTTCAACTCATTTGGATCTGTAGGTTTGGTAATATTGGTCAAATATAATTTCGAATAGTAATCTTTGAATCCTTAAAATTTCAATAATGGAAAAGATCATCCTAATCTCCATGGACCACACTTAAGAGTCTTGTTGCAATTTTTGACCAAAAGCTTACTTGGAGTTTACACCTCGAAGACGTGATCAGCAAAGACCAGATAACTCTCTTTACGTACCAGAGGATGATCGGAAATACGTGGGGTATTAAACCTGAACTGGCTAACTGGATATATATAAACATTGTGCATTGTGCGACCAATAGCAGCTTTAATTAGGTGGCCGAGGGCTAAACTACAGACTCTTAGGCGCATGGCAATGAAGTGGCAGATCAACTGGCGAAAAAGTGCAAAAAATTCTTCCCTTTCAGCCAGAGCCATCAGGCGATGACAATGAAGGATTGGGAACAAAATAGGAAGCTTGCGTGCTGGAAGATGGTCAGTATGGATAAGTAGGCAATATCCTGCTCAAGCATAGGTTCTTCAGTTCGATTTGATCTAGGGTTGACTCTAACAAAGATCGTTAAGATGAGCCTATTCACTACTGATCAATCTGAGAGGATGACCCTTTCACCATCTTCCAAACACAGCCTGCATTCGTCATTATCAGCCAGGTTTTTGCTTTGCACAATCCTCGTAAGAGGTTGACCAAATTACGGATCAATTCGTCCTTAATGAACGCTTCCGAGTGCTTCAAGGCAGGGTGACTCAACCTGAACGCATTTATTTTAACCTTCATCCTGTGCTTTATAAACCACTTGGTACCAAGACTATGGTGAGTTTCTATAGCCTTTGGAAGGTTAATTGCAATGTGGTGACGTCTGTTTGTAGACCATTCAACCTCTATCTCCAAAAATAGCTGAAGGGCATGTAGACTTAGGTTTATATGGATATGCTGATTTTTTCGCAGTTTCTCCATTTTTTTCACCATAACTCCCAAGCTAATTACCGTAGGAATTTTGATTAAGCATTACAACATTAATACATTTTCTGATTTTCATGTAGATCCATTGATAACATTTGAAGAGTTTCAATTTTACTTCAACACACAATTTTTATAAAAATCAATTGGGCTGAAAAGTCTCCTCGTTGGCCAGTATATCACTCACCGTAAATTTTGTTTCTAGAGGAAGCAGCAGTGAAATATCATACTTTGTTGGATTGGGAAAGAAGTAGGTACGAGCAGAATCTTCACTTTCTTAAGGTGAAAGAAACTAAATGTGAAAAATCAATCGAAGAGAAGAAACATTTAATTGAAGATGAAAAAGTTGCCAGCAGTGAGATGTTGAAATTTTATGTGGAACATATGAAGGTACAATTTCATTCAACAATAAGGAATCAATCAAAGATCTTGATCTCGAACGTGGCTGGATCGGGGTTTGGGTTTTCGGGATGTGTGAGTGAGATGTCCAAAACTATGGTGTGTGGAAGTATAACGCTTCACCAGGGGTTTGGGGTTTCAACCCCAAGGCACCCCCCCCCCCTCCCCGAAATATTGAAGTGTAATTTTTTTCTTGAAAACAAAATAATACTTGGTACAGAAAGCAACCCCTACACCCCCCTGCACTTATAAAGTCAATCAACAAAATTTAAAAAACCCCCCCGAAATTAATTCCTGGCTACGCCCTTGGTGCATTCGAGGTCTGACTGAAGGCAGCAGAAAATTCAATTTAATATTTGTTTAGGGTTTGTCCTCGCATGACTCAGAGCAAAGATATTTGCAAATTTATAACAATGACTTCACGGGCCCGACCCTCAACAATTCCCGGTATCGGATCTCTAGAGATAGAAAAATTCCCGGTATCGGAAAAAGGTAGAATAACTTTCCCTGGTTCAGGTAGAAACCCTAGCAGGCGCAAGTTCATGAACGCTTTAGGCAGGTAGTATAAAGCAGGATCACCCGAGAAAGGTGGTCAGCAACGATTTGGTAAATTACCGTTTGTAACCCAAAGAGGTCTCCTCGAAATAAATTATGTTTTAGCTTTCGTCAAGCGTTTCAACGATTACGTAAACGTAGTACCTACCTCAAATTGGTGTCCCCGACGCGATGGTGAGTACGTTACCTCCTTCTAGGCGAACTGATGTACGCTACTGTCTCGCACCTTCCATACTGCAAGTCCACGAGCACGAGGTTTGGTCTCCCTCGCTCGGCCGGCATGTTTGCATGTGAAAGTACTCATCATGCCCAACGTCGTGAATTCGCTACTAGCATGAGGTATTGTAGGGAACTGTGTCGAACTCTCTATAAAAATGACGTACATAAATAAAACATTTAATTTGTATATTTCTTATTCGTGATTTCCTCTTCAAACTGAATTCAATTGAAATTTTCACCTAGTGACCATCTATATTTCACAATAATTTGCGTTAAGCGTCCGCATAGACAAGGTATACTATGAGCGTCCGCACTATTCTGGGCTAAATCTCGGAACGCCCAAGTGGCAACGCCAGTTACCATGGAAACGGCAAACGTCCTCACTCGAAGAGCAGCTAGTTCAACGCGATTCACAGTGATGATTCGGGCGCCCAGAGTATCAGCCCAGAGCGGAATAAAAGTTACGCTCAGTAGTAATATACTTTGTTTATGGTTATACTAAATAGATAGGTATTGTAGGTGCCAATTGTTCCATGTTTTACAGTTGCGTTGAGGATTTAAGGACTGACACTGAGGGTGTGTGATCTGGCAAAATTAAACTTTAGGTCAGTTAGTTTGGCGGACGAGTTAAATATTAAAAATAATGAACGACCTGTGTCCGTATTGAATGTTGCAATCCGGGAATCTGTTCAGTCACTGTTTGGTGGTGACTATAACTGGACGAAAGAATTCGTAAGCATAACGAAATGGTATCAAAAAACCGTTACGTCTTGTCAATAATTATCGATAGTCAGAAGTTGTGTGGCAAATGCAATCTTGCACTACGTGGTCATAATGAGTCGGAAGACTAGATTAATAACACAAGAAAACGAGAACGTGACCGGTTGCTGACGTACTTTAAATTTAATATAAGTGTTGTATGGTTTGGATTTAACGTGTTATGCAATATGTAATGTTTTGGTAAATTTAATATCGATGCCAATGGCAACCGCAGAAACTGAAAGATGTTTCTCTACTTTAAAATTGATCAAGACGTTTGTAAGGAATACAATGTTGGAAGGAAGACTCACGGAGCTCGCAATATGTTGTCCATCGACAAAATTTAGAAGACATTCCTGACTTCAACCTATCAAAAGCTTTTAAAATATATACCTACCTATACTTTTTTGTATTCTTGAATCAGCGCCCTCCCTAAACAAAATTATCACCGGCCGCCACAGGGTATATGGGTGGATCAAAATCAGATAAAGGCAATGAATAGCCTTACTTTCGCTCTACAAACTGTTTGTTAGTGTTTGCTGTCATTTGCTATAGTCTGACAGATAAACTGTTGGTGGTGTGGAACAGACGCAAACAGTTAGCAAGTGTTTGCAATCGAAAGTTTGCCTATTGAGGTATATATGGTCCAAAACTGAGAATATCTATGCCACTGATGGGACATGTGCCCTCTTTCTTACAGGCAGAGACACTAGCTGTCTACATTTGTGCTCAAGAGTGTCTGAAAAGGAACCCAAGGGGTGCACATATATGTTATAATGGGCAGCCAGGTCACACTGAGAGCCCTGGGTTCACTCATACAAAAAGTTCCTTACTGTCCTAGGTATGCCATAAAGCAACTAGCTAGAGACAATAAGGTGAATCTTCTATTGGCGCCAAGACAGTGTGGTATTGAAGGATATGAGAAGGCCGATCAACTTGCAAAAATGGCGTCTTGGATAACACCTGCTGGACCAGAACCCTTCTGTGGGCTTGGAACATACCAGTAGAGGGCAGCGGTCCAACAATGGGAGCTAAATAACAGAAAAACTCGTTGGAGGAATACTCCAGTACTTTCACAGTCAAAAATATCTCACCATCCTATACCAGGAAAGTCCTGCAGCTGCCACGAGCTGAGCTTCGGGTAATGGTGGGGCAGCTGACAGGGCACTGTCGGTACAAATACCAGTTGTACCGTTGTACTTAGTTATCTGTGGAGGAAGAAGCGATAATGAAGAAAAAGATGCCCTTCAATATTTAATATTTCAGCATATTTTGTTAACAATTTCAATTTTCATAAATCACAACACATACGGGGAGATAGGGTTTTTTTGCTGAGGTTTTTTCCCTAAGCTCTAGTATCATATTATATCAAATTATATAGTACCCCGTTACACTTACCTCTGCTAACACTATTTTGATACACATGCTTTATTGTTAGATACAAAACAAATTGTAATGCTCAAGTTCAAAAGAATATATATATATATCTGTGGTTGTACCGCATGGGCAAATTAGCAGACGAAACATGCAGGCCGTGTGGATCGGAAAAGGAAACTGCCGAACACATAGTTTAAAACTACGATTAGTTTGATGATTTTAGGATATCAAAGCAGACATTTTAAAATGGATGACGAAATATGATGAAGATATGGACGCCACTGATCTCTCTATAATGAAACAAAGAATTGAGGTGGAAAAGATGCAAACTCAACTACGATATTTACAACAAAAAATGTTCACGCATGATGAAGAAATGCGGGATTGGATTGAACTTAGGACACGGCGAAAGGAAGAAACCATAAGAAATTTTCTGAGACGAAGGGCTGCAATTAAGATTCAGGTATGAATGACAAATAATCATGAATGAATATTGATGATAATTATGAATGCTATTAGGATGATGGGTGGTTTGAAGAGTAAACATGGCGGAAAGTTGCTCTGAATCGATTTATTTCTTGTACATATTACTTAAGTTTCCACACCATCTCCAATGTCACTCCACTCACATTATTCTCACTCGTCATTATCTCAACTTGGAAACTCTTGAGGTTGATATAATGCATTCAAAATTTTTTTTTTTTTTTCAATAAACAATTGTAAATCTTATATAATTTTTCATTTGAGTTCGGTAATATGAATTTGCATCAAGCAAACTGCAAAAACCACAAGCACTCAACTATTTGTTTTATTAGTTGATTAGTTTTATTTACTGAACTTATTGACTTCAGCGATGGTGGAGAAATATCTTACAGGAGAGGCGGAAAAATAAAAAGAAAAAGAAGAAGAAGACTACTAAAAGTAATAAAAAGAAATAGTAAGCAAACTATTTGGTACTGCCTTTTCGAAATGTATGTATAGATCATTTTTTTATTACAGATTGGAATATTCTTACAACTGAGGAATGATTGTGGTCTTCATTTCTAACAGTATCTATATATAAGTATATTCTTTAATATAGGTATAATAATATTCATTCGGCTTTCCCTAATCCATTGTCTGTGATAACAAGATAGTTTCAGGTGACCTCGTGCTATCATTTTGCCCAAATGTCAGTAATTTTCGAATTTTTTGCCGAAAAATGTTCTTGAAAGTAAATGGTTTAACTTCGGGTTCAACCCGCTGATGAGGAATTCAAGGTCCGGCCAGCCGTCCGTGGCCACGATAATTTTCCAATGGAAAGAGATAGTGACTTGCGATTTTCAGGATAGGTTGGACATCCAAATGCGATGGTTGAGTTCGTATATGGACATAATCCGTCGATTTAAGAGTTATATCCATTTGAAATATTGTTTCCTCAATAACTCTGAAAATACTGATCCAATCGAATTGAAACTTGTTACTTAGATGAAGAATGCCTTCGCGCAAATTTTTGGAAAATGTTCTTGAAAAGTGTTCATATTCCGTTAAATTCGGCACATACCTTCAAGCCATCATTTTACACTTGAGAATCGGATTCCGCACAAATCTTCATCAGTTAATCTGTCGTTTTACGAAGGAACGACTTCAAGGCTTGCTGGAACAAACCTAATATTTTCGAGAACTTTGACTTGATTATTTATATCATAGAATCATATCACTTTTTACTCTATGAATTATTTCATTGTGTTCAGTGTTGCCAATCTGTTACAATTGTAACAGATCTGTTACTATCGACAGTAATCTGTTACCCTGTTACTCAGAGCAGAAATCTGTTACCATTTGAAGCAAATCGGATTTTCCTTCAGACGAAATGAAGTATGAATAATAGAATAGAAAACTTTGTATGTGAAGAATATTAAAGAAGGAGACTCCCCACAATGATAACAAATCTGCGGTAAAAATCACCATAGATGGTCAAATTCGGTCATTTTTAGGTTAATAAAGATTCTGTTACGTTTTTCTTGGATCTGTTACTATTTTCAATGATCATCTGTTACTCTAGTACGAAATACTCTGGCAGCACTGATTGTGTTGTGTGTTGTGTCTATTCTATGGTTTATGCGGCGTTAGTTTTGGCTTACATTTTGGTATTTTCTAAAAACTAGTATTTTTAATACAATTCAAAATTCAATATATTTAAAAATGGCAATGACATCGTCCCAGGTTAAGGCCCAAAAAACGGTCGGAGGCCTAGGCGCTGGATCTGGTTGGCCCCGAAGAACTGGTGGTGTTGGTACAGCAACAGCAGTGGCCGCTGCAGCCCCCACTTTTGAAACGAAATATCCTATTCCACAAGCAGCGATTTACAGAACCATCAAATTGTAAATATTATCTACTTAATGGTTAACATAAATTTTATTTTTACCCTTGATTTCAGGTACCCTTTGACAAATTATACTTTCGGAACGAAAGAAGCTTTATTTGAAAAAGATCCTAGTGTACCTGCCAGATTCCAAAGGATGAGAGACGAATTCGAAAAAATAGGCATGAGACGTAGTGTAGAAGGTGTGTTATTAGTTCATGAACATGGATTGCCCCACGTTCTTTTATTACAGTTGGGTACGACCTTCTTCAAATTACCTGGAGGAGAATTGAATCCTGGGGAGGATGAAGTTGAAGGTTTGAAACGATTACTTACAGAGGTGAGGTACTTTTTCCAATTCAGTATGGACTGTACAGAAAGTATAATTAGGTGAATTACTTATATTATGTTGATATTATTGTTAATATTGCAGACTTTAGGAAGGCAAGATGGAGTTAAGCAAGATTGGATTGTTGAAGATATTATTGGAAATTGGTGGAGGCCTAATTTTGAACCCCCACAGTATCCATATACACCTCCTCATATTACTAAACCAAAGGAGCATAAACGTTTGTTCCTTGTGCAACTTCAAGAAAAGGGTATTGTATGACATTATGAAGATTGTATATAATTGTTTATTATCATGATAGGTAATAGCTAAAAATTGTGTATCTTGAATAATCTGAATGGTTCCAATGTTAATGGATACTGTATTTCTGAAACGAAATACTACGTTAGAGATGGTTTTGAGAAAAGGTTCCTCAATGGGAGATTTTAACATCCAATATTTATGTTTTTGAATTACCTGATGGTAGTGATTGTTACTCATATTTTGACGGGCAGTAGGTAGGGGGGCCACGTATGTGTAGATCTTTAATATTTTTCATGAACCAATCTCAAGTGTTGTCTACAAAATGTACCCTACTTCTATGACTCATTTGAAATATTAGCATATAAACATTGATTGTACTCTATTAATACTCTAACAGTTTAATTCTCCTTTGAGATTATGATACATTCAAACATTTTCAAAAATTTTCTTGGACATTTAGGTTAACTTATAACAAAGTGGTGGAAGTTCATCTACATTGCGATGAGGATTCTGATGTATTAAGAATTTAATGAATATTTTCCATTTTGTCACTAAATTCTTAGAGGCATGTATCAAAGTGCCTTTGAGAGTATAGCTTCACTGATTCGTTGTAACTTCCGATGCAAATGCCTTCCAATTAATGTTATTGGCAATTTAAATATTTAAATTGAAATTTTATAGAAGCAAAACAAATTTGTGATGCTGAAAATATTGATTAAATATATCATTATTTCAAGATAAATAGGTAAATGATAATCTGAGTTTTCCGTCATATTATACATCAAATGTTTGCACACCTTTTTTTTGGCAGTATTGTTTACAAGTAATATTAATACATAATTAATTCCGATGTGACGGAAAAAATACAAGTAAATTTAGCGGACCCTGTTTAATCACTCATTATCGTCCTTTATTCTTTATTATATTATTATTTATGTTCCGAAGTTATTGAATGTAAAGATCTGTTTTTATATCACTTATCAATTTAAAGGCATTCTATACCAAGATATTGTGTGTTGGTATTTTATTAAGATATTAAGCATCTATTGTAATGTGAAACATCTCATTTTCAAACCAATCATTTTGTTTTTCCTCCTGCTTGAATATCAGCAAGGGAAATTTGATAGACTCAAATGTTTTTTTCAGTTCAGTAATGATTCTATCGACTATTTCTTGAGGTTATGTTGACCTTGATTTGCGTGAAAAGTATTCCAAAATTAACTTGACATGATCTGTGAAAATTCTGTGTATTATTTATTGATGGACGCATTTAATTATAGTAAACCTTCTACACTGTACTTCTATCTCGAAATATTTATTTTTTAATTTAATGTTGAACAATAAATCTTAATTTTTTTGTATTTCAACTAAGATGAAATTAATATCTCATATGGCAATGGAATTCAATTTTCATAACTAATATTTTATATGAAATTTGTAGAACTAATATATCCAATTGTAAAATAAATTGTTTTTCTTTTGAATCGAAGTGAATGTTGCAGTTTATATTTCATGTAAAAAAACGTTCATTAAGATCCTTTATCTTGTGAATTGGAAATGTCAATTAAAATTATCAACTTATTGACTATTTGGAAATATACTTCTTGATTTATCCAAAAAAATTAAGGTTTGCATTATACTAATTTGTTGATGTTTATTTCATTTCGGTAACTAGTGGAAAATATAATCCATTAAATTGTTATATCTAAGATATTTTGCTACTTGATCTATTTTCATGTGTTTACAGCTCTACTAGCTGTTCCAAAAAATTACAAACTAGTTGCAGCTCCATTGTTTGAGTTGTATGATAATTCCCAGGGGTATGGACCAATAATATCATCTTTGCCACAAGCTTTATGCAGGTAAATAATTTCCAATATCTTCTAAACTATATTCGATATCTTTGTAAAACTTGGTGGATGTTAAATATGTGTAGACATCCCTTTCATTAACAATTTATTTTAATGTTTAATCGGTGGCCACTACGTTTCTCAAAAAAGAAAATGTTTCTTAATGGTTCTTGATTTCGTAAAAAAAATCTCTTTATTTGTTTGAGTATTTTGAACTGTCTTCAAGTTAGAAATTATGGAGCTAGTTATATATATTTTTTTAGGGATATAGGACTTTACGATTTTTATTGATAGTAAACTAGAAAACTAATGTGTCATACACATATAATTGTACACTGACAAGCATGATAAAAGTGGGTATTATTTTTATTTTACAAATCCTTCGAAACATTTTCAGCAAACTTAAAATTTTCGAAGTAAAATTAAATGGGTACATTTCAAATTTAGCAGCTAGAAAAATGTTGTATTTTTCAGAGGGTTCATAATTTTTTTTATTGATCAGTAATGTGTAGTATTTTGGAATTATAAATCAAAGGAATTATTCGAAAAATGTTAGCACGGTATAGTTCTAAAGGCTATAGCTCATGAACTAAAATATTTGATTTTTATAAATATTTTATTGAAATAATGTATCATCTTTTTCAGGTTTCAATTCATATATATGTGAGTTATAATCATCAAATCAGAAGAAGTTTTCCCACAAGAACATTTACCATTTGGAAATGGAGTTTTGAATCGATTCAATAGAAAACTGATAATTTATAATTTTTTTTCTGTAAATATGTTGTTATTGTTGTGTGAATGTATATTGCTTGCGAACTAAATCGTAAAGTAATAATTGGAAAACATAGAATTAAGGATATTTGTAAGATTATTTTCAATATAATTGTGTGAAATCTGTAAGGATTTGAAGAAAGTTTTCACATAATTATTTCATGGTGAGAATGTGCGTATCGAATTGAGATTTTACATGAGAAAAAGGTCATATTTTACTAGGAGGTAGGCTATTCAATATCAACAATTCGTTATCGATTCGTTATAGGTAGAATATCAGAATGTCCGGTACGCTAACGAAAAATCGTTATCTGAACCAGCAACAAAACTTCATCAAAAACCTCTACTCCTTTGATACAGATCAAATAACGAAAAACTATCATCCAAACTGTAAAGTACAGAAATTCTTTATTGAACAGATACCTATTTTGTTAGCAAAAACTGTGAAGTAAAGAAAATCGATAATCTATAGGTGACATTAATTAATAAGAATTACGATGGAAAAACATCATTTTAAAGTTTTTGTTATATTTCTGCGTTTCATTGTTCAGATATCTATAATTCTTCCAATTTTACCTCTATTACCATATATTGAATTAACGTATTAAATTAAATTTTCGTTTCTCATTTGCTTCAATTTTAGATCTAACCAGCACCTCACCAGTTCATCAATCCACCAACCTTATTGTAGGATATCACAAGTGCGTGCGTTTTATCGACTTTGATACAAGTAATAAAAGATTGCGATATAACTGTCGATCGGTGACGATTTAAACTTAGAAAAAAATGAAAGTGAAAGCTCACAATAATAAAATTCGACGTCGCTGACATTTTGCGTTTAGCCTTCAGAACCTAACTCTACTATCAAGTTCCAAGTTTGACCACGATTGGATCTTTGTTGGAGATCCGAGCAGCCTTGTGGCAGTTCAGTAGCTGGATGGGTGACCATTGCCTCGATAACTCTCGAACGAAAGGAGATAGGGACTTGTAATTTTCAGGGTAGGTTGCGCATCTGAATGGGAGAGTTAAGTTCGCTATTGGCCATAATCGGTCCAACGGTTTCGGAGTTATACCCATCTGGAATATTATTTCATCGCTAATTCCAAAAAAAAAGACGCGATCGAATTGAAGCTTGGTAACTAGTTGTAGAATATCGACATGAAGACGTGTGTAAAATTTTGTGAGGTCCGTACCACTAGAAAATTTCTAAAAAATTATGAAAAAATATGTATCTCACGATACCTTGAGAACGGAAAGAAATAGCGACTTGCAGTTCTCAGGGTAGATTGCGCATCTGACTGCGACATTAAGTTCGTTAGTTAGCATAATCAGTCAAATGGTTTTCGAGTTATGTCAATCTGAAATTTGGTTATTATTTCTTCAATAACCCAAAAAATACGATACCGATTCAATTCAAACAAGGTAATAAGTTCAAGAATGCCGACGCAAAAATGTTTACAAAATTTCTTGAAGATCGTATTACTAGAAAATTAAAAAAAAATCATATATCAGAAAGCATTTGTCCGACATCGCTGAAATTTTGCGAGAACCTTCAAAACCATGATTGTCATAATGACATATATTAAATTATAACATAAATTTTCGGGCCGATTTTTTCATATCACATCAGAAAGTGATGAAGCATGTATCTATGGGAGATGATAGCCCTACATTAGGGTCCAGCATGTAGCGGTCTTCGAACATCTGAAGTTCTGAATAATCATCGTTTGGATTGGCTAGACCTGGTTTTGAAAGAGACCCTCCTGGCCTTATGAGCTAAGACATTTTCCTTTTTCAAATCAAATATTGAAGGGATTAATTCTAAGAACAAAAGAGTGTGAATATCTGTGAAAACAAGCGGAGACTATTCTTCTTCAAGAGATCCATATGCGGCTACAGAGGAGTATATTTGTGAGAGGGAACTTTTGAAAGGTTATGTATTATTTTTAATTTGTCCCTTTTTCTCCTCTTGTCTTTTCATTTTTGCGCGTATATGTTTAGGAGAACATCGATCGCGTTATGATTTTACCCAAAATGTCTGTAATTTTCGAATTTTTCGCCGAAAATGGTCTCTAACGATTGGTTCCGACTCCCTGATGAAGAATTCGAGGACAAATTTTATTCTGTCCGACCGGCCGTTGCCTAGATAACTTGAGAACGGAAAGAGATAGTGACTTGATATTTTCAGGGTAGGTGGCGCATTCCAATACTACGGACAAGTTCGTTTAATTAACCCATTACCTCCCATAGTACTCATATGAGTACATTTCAAACTGCACTCTACTGATGCCATCTCTTGAAATTTTTGGGAGATATAATAAATCGGGTTGTGTTGTACAATCAACATAATATGGTTCCAGTAATTCTGCGGTTTTGTTAAAAACGTGACAAATCATAATAATATCATTTGAATTGTCTGTTAAAACACCTCTTGACTTGGCCATAATCGGCCCAATGGTTTGCGAGTATAATAATTTTGTTTTTAACCAATACAAATCCGCTCAAATTGAAACTTGGTGAGTACCTAGTTGTAGAGAATACAAACCTAAGGACGTTTGTGAAATTTTGTGAGAATCGTATCACTGGAAATAAAATTTAAAAAAATATTATTTATGTCACGATAACCTGAGAACGGAAAGAGATAGTTATTTGACATTTTTAGGCTAGGTTAAGTGCATCTGAATGCGACATTTGAGTTGTTATAGGCATAATTGACCAAACGGTTTTGAAGTCAGAAGTTTGGTTGCTATATCCTCAATAACTCGAAAAATACAAAACCGATCCAATTCAAACATGGTTGCAATGAGCTGTGTGAGGTGAGTAGATGGATGCCCAGGTAACACAGACCTCGCATAGAGTTCTCTGAGAGGTGACAATGTTGATGAAAATGCGAGCTCCCAATGTAAGATCCTCAAGATATCACACAGATAACCAGAATAAGATATTCCTATTGCGAGCTCCTAAAGATATCACACAGATAACAAGAATAAGATATTCCTATTGCGAGCTCCTAAATATATCCCAAATATAACCAGAATAAGACATTCCTGTTGCGAGATCCTCAAGATATCACATATGTAGCCAGAATAAGACATTCCCATTGCGAGCTCGTAAAGATATTCTGCAGATAACTAGAAAAAGACATGCCTATTGCGAGCTCCTCAAGATATCACAACACAAGTGTAACGAGAATAAACAATTCCATTGCGAGGTCCCGAAAACCTCGCAAATTCAACAAGGATAAGAAATCAGGTGGCGTGTTGCAGGGATCTACTTCATCCCTACTCTGCACTTCTTGTTTCCACCGGTAGATGAAGCGATCGTCTACTCTGTACCCGGATGAACAACCCCGTCGCTAATTATCCGAGTGGAATATCGATCTACGCTTGGAGGAAGTGATGTATTCGGCGCCACACAATTAATGCACATTTGGAGGATATATAGATTATAGATCCATATCGCAGCCATCTTCTCTCAGTACTGCCCCGGTTGAGCAGCCTGAGAACTTCCCCATGCGATATCTCCGAGATGTTACTGGGCTCATCCCCTGTGGCGGACATTTGGAGGTGATAGGGAGGTCTGGGCGACCTCCCTGCGATATCGCAATAAACCTCTCAAAATATTCCCCATGGTGAGCAGTTTGAGAACTTTCCCATGTGATATCTCTGAGATGTTACTAGGCTCATCCCCTGTGGCGGACATTTGGAGGTGATAGGGAGGTCTGGGCGACCTCCCTGCGATATCACAATAGACCTCCCAAATTATTCCCCAGCGTGAGCAGTTTGAGAACTTCCTCATGCGATATCTCTGAGATATTACTGGGATCATCCCCTGTGGCGGACATTGGGAGGTGATAGGGAGCTCTTGGCGACCTCCCTGCGATATCGCAATAAACCTCTCAAAATATTCCCCAGCGTGAGCAGTTTGAGAACTTCCTCATGCGATATCTCTGAGATATTACTGGGATCATCCCCTGTGGCGAACATTGGGAGGTGATAGGGAGCTCTTGGCGACCTCCCTGCGATATCGCAATAAACCTCTCAAAATATTCCCCAGGGTGAGCAGTTTGAGAACTTCCCCATGTGATATCTCAGAGATGTTACTGGGCTCATCCCCTGTGGCGGACATTTGGAGGTGATAGGGAGCTCCTGGCGACCTCCCAGCGATATCGCAATAGGCGTCACAATATCCCTGCAAGAGCTCACCGAGACATCTCTGGGAGGTCCCTGTGTTACCTGGGTGGGTGACCGTTGCCTCGATAACTTTCGAAAGGAAGGAGCTAGGAACTTGCAATTTTCAGGGTTGGTTATTGCGTATTCCGAATGGGAGATTTAGGTTTGTTTTTGGGGATTATCGGTGCAACGGTTTCGGAGTATACCCACCTGGAATATAATTTTCGATAACTCAAAAAATATAGAATCGATCGAATTGAAGCTTGGTAACAAGTTGTAGAATATCGACATAAAGACGTGTTTGAAATTTTGTAAGAACCATACCCCTAGGAAATCTCCAAACAATTACCAAAAAAAAATTGGTTCAAAGCCACTGACGTGAAGTCAGAAGCTTTGGCGTGTATGTTCTATTGTCCGCATTCTCCTGCATTGGACACTCTTAATCGAATTTTTGTTCGTAGAAATCTCTACTATTGGGTGGTGTAAATAAAATTTGTTCAAACACTGAAGTGAAGTCCTGTAGTTGACTATGAATTACCATGGTAAATTCGATTAAGAGTGTGTCCAATACAGGAGAATGGACAATAGAACATACGCGAAAAAGCTCCTGACTTCACGTCAGTGCTTGACCCAATTTTTTTCAGGTGTTAGCGCTTCAGTGCTTTTCCCTCGAATTTTTTTCAGATTATCTTTTGATTCCTCCTTATTCGGCGTAAAGAGAAGAGTAGTTATTAGTTATGGATGGAATAGACTCTTCAATATTGATCCGTTATACGAAACTTCTTGACCCCAACGATATTAGCCGAGGGGAATCCGTGTAAATCACCAAAAATAAGCTTCCGGTATGAGGATGATGGACGGTAAAAAAGTCGTATTCCGTTTATGAATGGGTTATTAAGTTTAATGCTTAGTAATTATATACTTTTTATTTCTACTAAACCAAATCCAAATATACACATATACATTGCCGCTATGGTATTCTCATTGCGGAAGAGACCGAATTGTTTGCACTACGTGTTTTCTGTTTGTGTGATGGTTAGCGTGAGCAGACATCAGGTTTATGAAGGGTTTTCTAAAAAGGGGTTTTATTTTGATTTATAATTAGCATTTTTTTTTTGAGAAAATTAATTTAATTTTCGTTTCATTCAATAGAGAAAGCTTCGGCATTCATAATGAGAAATAATATCAACCAAATGGCCTCCACGGCTACGTTCACAGAAACCATGCTCTTATATAGGTACGGACAATAGAATTCACCATGGTAAATTCGATTAAGAGTGTCCAATACAGAAGAATGGACAATAGTAGGATAAAACCCACTGCAATAGGAAGAGAATATAATAAAAAGGAAAAATAATTTACGGGTGATCTGAGGTCAGGAAGTGGAAGGTGGTGAGTTTTTAAGGGTAAAGAACAGTTTATCTCGATTTCCGGAAAAACTACAAGTCCTATGGAAATAAAAAATAAGTTGTAAAATTGTAGGTAATAAAAAGATCTACAACTTTAATATTTACACTTTCTTCACATAACCCCAAAATTTATGTGAAAACTCCAAATATAGTCCTCGGTTTTTTATTTTTATCTTTTAAAAAAATATTTTTTTTTCACGAAATTTAGTGAAATCTTACCTTTTTATGTCTCAAATACACTGTACTGTTCTTGATTGGAATTATTTATATTTTGACCTTATTTTGACTATAGGTATATCGAAAAACCAACCTTATTTTCAATCGAAAATTCTCACGTCAAAATATCTGTCTTTTTAAAAAAGTCCGTGGGCTTGTTCGTTGAAATCTCCACTTTCTGATAGTGTAAAAGAATATACATTAATGTGGTAAATTTCCTCAGAAAATGCTACGACATAACAGGTAGTGAGGCCCAGACCCTCCTATATAGCCTCTTCCTCATTTCTCTGTGAACCTTTTGTTTTGATGTGCTAAAATTTCCGTAGGTCACTCAGGTATATAAATTATCTTAAAATAGCAATAAATAGGCATCTACGCAAATAATTTATAGAAGATTCTACAGCTCTCCCAAAATATTGTAGATGTTAACGAGAAAGTACACTCTCTATTTCAGTATTGTAATTAGTCCATTCCAGCACTAAAAACAGTGCTGGAATGAACTCATTCCCGCCTTGTTTCTAGTAATATTTTTCGTTTTGTGGTAGTCAGCACTGACATTCGATCCTATCAAATTTCAACACACGTCAATTGACAATAATATAATCTGGATATAGTGTAATAATTGTTGAGAGGAAAAGTTTTATTTTCATTAAAAAATAAGGCACTATACAGATTTCCTTCTTGCTAATTTTGAAGCATACATGCTATTACTTATATTAACGGGAAACTGTTTCAAATCTGATTTCCATTTCCTACGTACGATTCAAATTCCGTAATCTGTCAACTTTTGTAACAGTCACACCAACTGCCAAGATACAATACCAAAGTCACTAAGATGTATAATCTGAATTTTTCAATAAATTTCAAAAGTATTCTACAAAACTGGCCTGAAATAGAGAAAATATGGTCTAATACTCGTTGCAGAAGGCAATTCCAACACTCATGCATTCGTGTTTTAATAGGAGCCCATTCTGCAACTTGTTTTAGAATATACTATTCTCGCCCGCCAAATTACTTTTTCGTCCGCTGTGGTCACTATGAATACGTCATGATACGGTTCAATACAAATATAAGTGTATATGTGTCATTTGATTTGTATCTGTCATTTGATATTGTGAAATTCATATAAATATGTAGAGGTTCACGAAAAAATGTTCCTAATATATGCACCTCGGCGAGAAACTGTCTATTGTCTCGCCTGCTTGTAGCAATTTGCAGACTCGACTATAGTAGACAATTTATCGTCCTTGGTACATTAATAACTATTTTCAAAAAATATCCAGGACTTTAATAAACAAATTTATTTTTTCCTTTAATGCATTTTTATCAACCTGGGACTATGCTATTTTATTTTCTCCAAAAAATTAATAATACACATACCCCACCTTGCGTACTCTTCATAATAAATATCCATTATTTCGGACTCTTTCCGCGCATATTCTAAGGAACAGCGTAATATCACTTTGTCCAAATGACTGTAATTTTCGAATTTTTTGCTGAAAATGGTTTCAAGGGACTTACTGATGAAGAATTCGATGTCAAATTCGATTCTATCCAGCCTTCTGCCCGGCTGTCCAGCCGGCTCTTGCCACGATAACTTTTCGAATGGAAAGAGATAGCAACTGGACATTTTCTGGGTTGGTTACGCATCCGAATGTGACGGTTGAGTTCGTTAATGGGCCTAATCGGCCAAACGGTTTCGGAGTTGACATTTTGTGTACCGAATAGCTCAAACAATACAGATCCGACCGAATTGAAACTTGGTAATTAGTTGTAGAATACTGACACAAAGACGTTTGTGAAATTTTGTGAGCATGGTATCACTGGGAAATTAACAAAAACATATTAAAAATATTATTCATCTCACGATAACTTGAGAACGGAAACAGATAGAGACTTGCAATGTTTAAGGTAGGTTGCGCATCCGAATGCGACATTTCAGTTTGTTAATAGGCATAATCGGCCGAACGGTTTTGGAGTAACCATGTTGCCACGATAACTTTTGGATGGAAAGAGATAGCGGCTTGCAATTTAAAGGGTGGTTTGTGCATCCGAATGGCAGAGTTACGTTCGTTATTGGGCATAATCGGCCTAAGGGTTTCGGAGTTATACCCATCCGGAATATTATATTCTCGATAACTCAAAAAATACAGATTCGATCGATTTGAAACTTGGTTTGTAGAGAAATTTCAAAAAAATATATTGTATCTCAAGATAACTCGAGAACTGAAAGATATAGCGACTTGAAATTTTCAGGGTAGGATACTCATCCGGATGCCAAATTTAACTTCTTTAATAGGCTTATGGTGGGTTTCACGAAGCTTCGATTAGCTTAATTCTGGATTTAATTCGATGGTTGTATCAAAAATGAATTGAAAATCGACATAGAATCGCACTTATTTAGCGATTAAGAGCTGTCAAAGCTTTGTGAAACCCACCGTTAATCTGGCCTAACGGTTTTGGAGTTACACTCATGTGAAATTCTGTTGTTTTATCCTCTACAACTCAAAATAAGTAAAACTTGATAATGCCGACGCGCCAATTTTCGCGGAATTTCGTAAATATCGTGTCCTGAAATTAATTGAGAAGTAAGCTTCTTCGCATATTATATTAGGTAGACATTTAACGAATTTGAATTCTGATAGAAATGGTAAATTCGATTAAGACTATCAAATAGAGACAATAGACAATAGAATACGTGTTGCATACGTGTTGGATCCTGATTGTTTTATCAGGATGCTATGGTTCGAAGGATCAACTGTTGGGTCATTTTCAAAGTTTTTTTTGACACTTTGCGGTAACCTGGTCAATACAAAACTTCACATGCGTATAAAAGTTTTGATTCTACAATTTGATGCTAAATTTCAGATAGATCGAGTGATCGGTTTCGGAAATATTCATAAAAAATGTTTTTACTAAAATCGGCCATAACTCCGAAACCGCTTGATGGATTTCGTCCATCCGAGACTTGTCCGAAATATTTACGCTCCAAAGCCACCTTGCAAATTTCAATCCTCTAACTCCTTTCGTTCGAGAGTTATCGTGCCTACGGCTGGCCGGACAGAATCGATTTCGACCTCGGATTCTTGATCAGTGAGTCGAACCAAATCGTTTGAGACCATTTTCAGCCAAAAATTCGAAAATTACGGACATTTGGGCAAATTGATAAGCACTCAGTTCCGAGGAACTAGAGCGCCAAAAATGACTCGAGAATATGCCATAACATTTTTTGTAACTCTAATAGTTCCTATCGAATTTGCTTCACCTGCACAGTGTATTAAACAGCCTGTATATTAGTGACCCTGTATATGTCAAAAATATAGTATTTTATTGTGAAATTTAGGCCAAGTGTTTTCCTTACTTCAATAAATTCTCAAACTGCTTCACGAAGTAGTAAGAAGTGAATATCTATAATTTGAAATAATGCGGGTAATTGGCTATACATCATCAGTTTAAATCTGCATATCACCAACTAATTTGCGGTTTTCCATCTATGCATAAGATTTGCGTTCATCATCGGCGGTGGCAGTTTCCATGAAAAACTCGAGTGTGGTATTTTGAATATTATCTTCGCCGGAATCTCCGCTGGCGTCCCCAGTTTGAATCGAACTAAAGAATCGGCCTAAGTTGGCAACATTGGCCAACCAGTGCGACAGTGTTCTGAGTTTTCGTTTGCCCGTCGAGAGATCTGCGCGGATCCCACATTTATTAGTTCAAAGTACATGTTGTGTTGTGTAGACACTGACGCTAGACTGTTAGACAGTAGGGTTTAGATAGCCAGTGGTACAGTATGTCGGTGCCTGTAGCTTCTACGCGTTTCAGCGACAACTACGATCTGAAAGAGGAATTAGGGAAGTAAGTACGCAGATTTTAAACATTCGCATGTGAATCATATTGCGCCTATAGCGGTCCTTGCACTCCCGGGCGGGTGTTGACATTGTTGCTCGTCGAGATCACAAATATTCAAAATAATCCCAAATACCAAAATAAACTCGCATGTAACGCAACTATATCCGAGCTTGATCCGTACTATTTTCTCGTCATTCCCCGTTTTCAGTATGACCCGGTTACTGGGTTAAGAATTTCCGGCGCTGTTTGGATATCTGCATTGCCCCTGGTGGAAAATCAATATATTTGGAGGCTCTGCCCTGCACGATATGACAGGTGGTTGTCTTTTCGCCGAATGGGATTGAATTCTTTATGTGGAACGTGCTGAAATATTCACGCTGTACTGTGTCTTCGAATCTGGATTCAGGTTTTTCTCTAGGACTGGCCGTAGTTTATGTCTATCGACCGTTTTATCCGGCCTCGACCCTGAATAATTTATAGGCGCTGCTCTTATTGCCGCTCCTTTCACATATGATTCAGTACGTACGAAAAGTATGATTTAATATCGCTGAATCATGATTCTATGTGATTTTTTTATTTAACCTCGAGAAGCCCCAAAAATTTCATACAAAATGGTGGATGCGCAATAACCTGAGGATGTATCCGGTATCACATCGCCATGGGATTGAACTAAAGTGTATCATTACTTGGATCATCTTGAACACAATCCACCCTTCCATTCTAGTGATAATGCAGCTTATTAACAATAATTTTCGGAAATATTCTGAATATTACCTGAAAATTCTTTAGGAATAACGATCTGCCGAAATTTTCGTTCAGCTTTTTCCTTTTCATTATTCGTACCCCCTTTACTCCTACCTTTCTGCCATAAATTGAATTTCAACTAAGCCGCCGGCTATGCAGGCTGAAAAGTCAATATCATCGCGCCCTTACAGCCCTTGCCATCCTTATAGTTCGAGGGTGCTTTACTTTTACCATGTGCTTTGTTGGAAGATAAAAAAATCAATGAAATAATTTGAAGAGGAGGCTATTTAGGAACCTAGTTTAAATTTTCTGATGAACATAGAGTGTGGAAACGCCAATTGGAATAAATTCATTATCTTGGTTACTGTACATATTTATGGAAATTCCCGAAACACGTAAAATTTCAATTTTAAATTGTCATTTTTCTTCGTAACAATGTGAACCCTGCCTTCGACCACCTTCGAATGACAGGTACAACCCCTAATTATTCAAATAGTAAGTATGGGCTTGTGATAAATCGTTTGAAAGGTCTCGTCGTTATCTATTCAGAAATGTTATCATTTCCATGTTTATTGCAAAAATCAAATTAGAAAAAAATAAAATCAAGTATCAAAAACTCGAATGTAAACAAAATGTAGCTGAAAAATTGTGAATGTTAATTAAGTAGATGTTCAAAGTGTTCACCTTGGCAACATCTTAACCTTAAATAAAAAGTTGTTCCAACATTGGTCAACATCTCAGGATTAATCGACCTAATGGCAAGCGTTATTCGATGTATTGTCTCATTCAAATTAAGTTCAATTTTGTGCTTAATGCTTCACATATCCCCATAAAAAGAAATCTAAAGAAAGAAATCAGGGGATCGCGCTGGCCATTCGATCGTTCCTCGCCTTCCTATCCACCGATTTGGAAATATTGCGTCGAGGTACTGCCGGACATTGCATTGGTAATGTGGTGGTGCTCCATCCTGTTGGAACCATATCGTATCCCGTGGAACTTGAGGGTTTCCTTGATCAGGATATAAATTTGCCAAAGTTGGAACGACATCATTTTGAAGTAGTACTAAATATTTATCGCCAAATGAAAAAGGGGCCTATGATATGGTTTCGAACATTTCCTGCCCAAACATTAACCTCTTGAGGGAATTGTGTGTGTTCCTCTCTCATTCAGTAAGGATTTTCAGTAGACCAGTAGCGGCAATTTTAACGATTTAACGAGAGAAAGTGCACTCATCAGAAAACAAAACGTCTACTAGTTGAATAATTGTTATTCAACATACCCATAATTTCTCACAAAAATAAGTTCTCCTATCAAAATCGTCTTCCAAGAGCTCCTGGGTAGGTATCATTTTATAGGGATGCTTTTTATTTTGCTTTAATATGTTTAGAATCGATGTATTTCTGACATTTAATGTCGTGGAGGCATCTCTACTCGATTTATCTGTAATTTTATCAATAATCCTGAATATCCAGCTCCATTGATATTTCCTTGGAAGAAAATTGGTTCTATTTTGACGATCTACCTCACCATTCAACGTAAACGTTGATTCGTCAGAAAACAGGTCATATAGACCACATTAGTTAGGTTAGGCGGGAAATTTGAATTACGATCCATCCGTGGATCCGCGCACTGAATTCCCCATGCATTTCTTATGGACCTAAAATTTACGCGAATTACTCGCCTGTTTTTAGATACTTTGGCTAATTTCTTAAGGTTTATTTCGGTTGAAATAGATTCAGTGAACCTTTCTCAACAATCTAGAATACAGTTTTCATAACGAAATTGTATATTTCCAAGATAATTAATAAATATAAAAATGTTCACCAAATTTGATTGACGTATCTCTTATAGCTCACTCGAAATCAGTCAAAAATAATAACATAACCCTAAATCGGCCTTGTAATGACGCACAACAGAAGTCATCTACGACATACGGTAATCTTTCGAACTACACTGGCTTCAATTTTGATTTAAGAATAAATTGAAGTAGATTTTAATGTGGAAATAACATGAAAACATGCACTAATGATGAAGGTACCCAATACTTGATGTCTCTGTACTAACATTCTCTTTTAAATAGGGTGGTTTCACCTCAAAGTTGACATTCCTTGTTAAAAATTTTAATATGGATCTCCCGCCAAGAAAATGTCTATTCTATGACATGTATGTCTAGTCGATCCATAATTTGTTAGCAAAACTCGAGGGTTCTATCTGGATCATCTTCGGTGAATTGGAGGATTGTCATTTTATAAGGATGAAATTTCTGTGTTTTAAGAATTCTCGTGACTGAAGACTGGCTAATTTCGAGTTCCCTAGCTATCTGCTTAGTGTGGACATGAGGATTAGCTTGAACAGAGAGGAGTACATTCATTTTGACATCTTTTCCCATTTCCCATTTTCCCGAAACTGTTTTCAATCTTGCTAAAGGCACTTTGAGACATGGGCGGTAAATTAGGATTCTTCTGTCAGAATAAATAAGAACTTCTTTTTGTGTTCTTGTCCTATCTCCGTAGCCAATCATCATTAAAATTTCAATCTTGTCTGTTTCAGTACGACATTTTCTCCGATTTTTCAACAAACGTTGTTTCTCACAAAATGACAAACTAATAAATATCCTCGTTAATTCTAGCTCACTCTACTTGTTTTCATAGAACTTTTTGTTTGACAAAAAATGATAAACAATTACTTCTTGACATTCCATTTTAAACTGCCTGAATTATTTCATTGAGTTGAAAGGGATTCCTTCATTTTCGAATAAGTTGATGTTTGCAGTTAAATATCTTTTTAACGAGAAGGAATGAGAATTTGATATTTGGTACGCATGTGTATATAAACTTTATATAACGATGGTGAGATGAAATTCAACTGAAACCTTCCATATTCAGGATTATACAAAGCAAAATGAACAGTAGGAGAGAGGGGGCAGCTTGAAACAGGGGCAGCTTAGAACAAATATAATTTACAGATCACTATTTTAGACTATACATAAGCCTTACTTTCGTTCAACTAACTTGTTACTTTTTGCGTTAGCTGCCGTTTGGACCAGTTTGAAAGATAGACGTTATTAATTTCAAACGGAATTGAAAGTGTATTTCTGAACAGTTTAGTGAGTCGAAAATGAATAGAGCAAGGAAGTCGAGCATAATTTACGAGTCCTTCTCTAATTATGGAAGATGTACTTATATTATTAAGTAATATTTAGGACAATAATTATGAACCTCCAGCGAAAAAAAGTTGTTCACTTCTGCGGAGAAAGGTTGACCCATTTGAGGCCTACATTCATGGAAGAATGGTTATCCAATTATTTAGAACGGGATTTTCAACTAATGTACCTACAGGTATTCCTTAGTTATTCCTTATTTAAGATTTCCTACATTACATTAGATTTGTTTCATAAATGAAACTGGCTATTTCATTCACTTAATTTTTCAGAAGGATTCCTGCAAGTTTTGAAAAACTTATAGCCCAAATTGGGCCTTCATATAAAGATAAGATGTAAATCATGGGTGACAATTCGCTCGTTGGTGTGAAAAAAGCGGATAAAAAAATAAATTAAGAAATTATTAACAAAACCCGATTCCCTCACAAGTCGCAACGTGCAAATGACAGTTTATTTGACATAAACAGGTTGTCTCTGGTAGCAAACAACCACAACTGAAAGTAATGTAAAATGCTTAAAGACGTAAGTTAGCTAGTGTTTGTAATTGAAAGTGAGGATATTGGTAGAAATAGTGATTTACGTTGGCAACACTGATGCACATAGCTGTCATGTGTCGTTTCAAATATTTGACGGTAGTTGAATAACCGGTAAAGCGCCCTCTGTCGTGTCAAATTTATTGGATTTTTCACCACATCTTACATGACATTCAAAGAATTTTATTCATTTGTAACGCCTACTGGTCTTCCAGTTTTTAAAAACGCTGCAATGTTTTTGAAACGGTTGATTTGCAAAGAGGAATCAGTTCATTAAAATTGCTTCAAGCACTTGGTATCCTACAACTAGTTACCAATTTTTAATTTGATCGGATTTGTATTGGTTGAAAACCAAATTTGTACTCGAAAACCGTTGGACAGATTATGCCCATTAACGAACCTGAGCATTTCAATTCGGTATCTCTTTCCTTTCACAAGTTATTGTAGCAATGGTCGGCCGGCCGGACAGAATCAAATTCAACCTCGAATCCTTCATCAGTGAGTTGAACCTAATCGTTTGAGACCATTTTCGCCAAAAAATTCGAAAGTTACAGACGTTTGGGCAAAATGATAGCACGCTGTTCCTCAGAACATGCGCGCAAAAATATCCACTACTTGGTCACAACTTTATCTTCTATCTGAAAAATTTCAATATGGTCGGTTCCACATTAACGTGCCATTTTTGCGCGGAAATTAGTCACCCTAGGTATATGTAATTTTTTTACTTCTGTTGTAAAAATCATCACTGTTAGACAAAAGAACGATGCGGCGTTGTTTCATTATGTAGCTAGAAACTTTCAAAGTTAAATTGATGGACTATAAACTTAAGTGATCGAAATAGTTTTGTATGATTTATAAGAAAGTTATATTCTAAATTGAAACAACGAATGTGATGTACAATATCAATTTTGTTGAGAATTTTGAGAATTGAAGAAGAAGAATTGAAATATGGAATAATAGGTATACAGGGTGTTACTCCATTAAAGAAAATTCAACTCTGTTTTGTCAATACTTTTTGACTGCTACTTAATTTTTCTTTAGATTTTAAAAAACCCTGAAACTCTTGTGACTCAACCTGTATATCAACTCAGGAATTCACCTGCCATGTTAGCAATAGAATGAGGTTAACTTGCCGATGGTAAAACATTTAGACATGCGTAAACACACACATAACATCAATTGTAATTCATTTTTTTGAGACAATTTAAATTTCTCTTCCTTAAATATTCCTTCAGGAAGGTTCCGATTCATCCAGTTATTTAGTTGATTAATTTCTTAAGATCAAGTTTAAGATGTTTCATTAAATTCTTCTCAACTTCGAGACGTCTCAGAAAAACATTGAAATATCCTCTGGCCATTTGCCATTGCTCTGTGGCCAGGTGCCACGTATTCATTTGTTTGGCTATCATTATTATAATAAATACCTAGGAGATGACAATATAGTTTCAACAATTGTTAAAGGTTGCTGAATACTGATCATAAATGAAATACTCATTAGAATTTCAAGTATGTAAGTGAGGAAATATCAATTTTGAATTATGGCACAACTTGGATATCGGTGACAATGTTTGAAGTAGACAGAAATACTCTAAATCAAGTAGTAGAAGAATTACCACTACTTTAATATTTTTCGGCAAACATGGATATTATGAGAATGATTCACATTATTTGTAAATTTGACTAGGTCTCTAAAAAAAATATTCATTGTTCTGGTTTCTATTCAACAACAAAATTCTGTTGTTGAGACATGATCTGTAAGTTGTAATACTTTATTCCTCAACGATGGTAATACTTCCTATTTTAGTTTGAGCTCACTGTGGACTTATTATGAACACTACAAAAGTAACTACACTCTTGTCCACTACAGTTTTTGTTGTCTGACATATGTTTCGGAAACAAAGTTTCCATCTTCAAAGACGAAGCGTTACTTAAGCATGCTATCAATTTCTGCACTAAAGTATGGGTTAACATTATACCCTTAGTCATGAACCGATTAATGAGAATAATAAGTTAATTTTTTAGACATACGTTTCGGAAACGGAGTATCCATCTTCAAAGACGAAGCGTAAATGTGACCGATCGTCTAAAATTTTAATTCGCCTACCTACAATCTTGCCAAATGGTTGGTAATTAGATTCAATAGCTTCCAAACTCCACGGACATTGGCAATAAACAATTCCTACGAATTAGTTGAAAAATTGAAAAATTTCAAAATCAATGATAAAGACCGCCGCTTCATTTCGTGGGACGTGGTTTCATTATTTCCAAACACCCCTGTTGAAATCGCAATAGAAAATTTGGAAGACTGGCTTTCTAGTTTAGATATTCCTCAAATAGACATTAATGAGTACCTACTTGATGTAAATATTATAAACAAACTTTCGGTACGGCCATGGGTAACCCCCTTTACCCCTTTTTAGCTCATTTGTTCCTCAGTAAATTAGATATTAAAATAAAAAAATTGGTTTAAGCACTGACGTGAAGTCATACGCTTTTGAGCATATGTTCTATTGTCTCTTAATCGAATTTACCATGGTAACTTCGGATTGTCCAATACAAGAGAACAGATAATAGAATTCACCATGGTAAATTCGATTAAGAGTGTCCAATACAGGAGAATGGACAATAGAACATACAATGAACAAAAATGTTAAAATCGGGTATCTATGAAATTAGATGTTTAGATTGTAAGAAGTGCTACGTCGGGCAAACAAGCACAAATATTCTCACACGGTATAAAGAGCATACGGGACACATTCGGAACAACATCATCGATAAATCTGCTGTGGCAAATCACGTTTTAACAACTGGCCAGTCAATATCAGATAAATCCGTTAAATTGTTGAAAAATTCCAATAAATTGTTCTTAGGAAGGGATCGAAATGTATAAGAGAAAAAATATTTTCTCTATTTCAGTATCGTAATGAGTCCATTCCAGCACTGAAAACAGTGCTGGAATGAACTCATTCCCGCATTGTTTCTAGTTATATTTTTCATTTTGTGGTAGTCAGCACTAACATTCGATCCTATCAAATTTACACACGTCAATTGACAATACAATATAATATGGATATACTGAAATAATTTATGAGGAAAAGCTTTATTTTCATTAAAAAATGGGTTCAAGCCCTGTGGACAGGATCTTTCTGGCGCTCTAGTTCAAACAGACGAATTATATCTCCGAAAGTATTGGTTTCTCAGAGTTGGGAATTATATCAGTGTATTCTTATGATAGAACTGCATCATAAAGGAAATTCAATTCAAATAATAGTTTATTTATCAAGATTAAATGAGCAATCTGAGAATGAGAACTGCACCATGGAAGAAATCAATTTAAAATAGCTGAACTGAATTTGACTCTCTCTTATAGAACAGGATGAAATGTACGAGTATGAACCCAGATCATATAATAAAGCTTAGATAAAATAATTATAGCATTCAGTGAAAACATAGAAGTACGATTCATTATTGAAATATTGAAAAATCATATCTCCGAAAGTATTAGCTTGTTGGAGTTGAAAATGATATCGATGGATTTTAATGGTGCAACTGCATCTTGAATAAAAATTGAATTCGAAATTTGTTGCTTAAAAAAAATTTTTTTTTTCGTTACTCCGAAACCATCTGGCCTAGTTTGCCCAATAACGAACTTAACCGAGATATTCATCTCCCTACCCTACTCTGAAAATTTCAACTGCCTAGCTCATTCCGTTCGAGAGTTATTGTAGAATTTTTTTTTTTATTTTGAAAATTTTTTTTTACACTTTGCGTTGACCTGGTCAATACAAAACTTCACATGCGTATAAAGATCATGATTCGATGCTAAATTTCAGATAGATCGAGTGATCGGTTTCGGAAATATTCATAAAAAATGTGTTTTACTAAAATCGGCCATAACTCCGAAACCGCTTGATGGATTTCGCCCATTAACGAACTTGTCCAAACCCACCTTGCAAATTTCAATCCTATAACTCCTTTTGTTCGAGAGTTACCGTGCCTACGGCCGGACCGGCCGGACAGAATCGATTTCGACCTCGGATGGTTGATCAGTGAGTCGAACCGAATCGTTTGAGACCATTTTCAGCCAAAAATTCGAAAATTACAGACATTTGGGCAAATTGATAAGCACTCAGTTCCGAAGAACTAGAGCGACAAAAATATGGTTCTAGAGATTTCCTTCTTGCTAATTTTGAATCATTCATGCTATTAGGAAACTGTTTTAAATCTGATCTCCGTGCCCTACGTACGATTCAAATTCAAATTCCGTAATGTGTCAACTTTCGTAACTGTCACACCAACTACCAAGATACAATACTAAAGTCACTAGGATGCATAATCCGAATATTTCATTAAATTTCAACAGTATTTTACAAAACTTGCCTGAAATAGAGAAATTATCGTCTAATACTCGATGCAGAAGGCAATTCCAACACTAATGCGTTCGAAAACTCGCTCCTTCGTCGCTCGTTTTCGAATTTCGCATTCGTGTTTTAATAGGAGCCCATTCTGCAACTTGTTTTAGAATATAATATTACTCAATAATGATCTAACCTCTATTAACAACTCATTATTCTCATAAATTGGTTTATGACTAAAGGGTATAATGTTAACCCATACTTAACAAATGGGCAAATGTAAAGCACTCTGTTCCGAGGAACTAGAGCGCCAAAAACGGACCTTTTAAAATACTCTGCATGTATACGTAATACTCAATACATATGAGTTTATCGGAGAAAATTAAATTGACTGATTTAATTCCCCAACATTTTTCATCTGATTTCGGTTTTCTCAAACAATTAAAATATATTTTCTTCTGCCCATAAAGGAACTACAAAATAAACAGCTGGTTTTATCATTTATCGTTTATTCACAATATAATGATACACATCAAAGACAATACTAGTTATAATCCGGTGTTTTTTTCGGACAGATGCATGCAGTATGATTATTTGAAGATGGATATTAGTTGATGTTTAGATTATAAATATTTGTTATGTATGGAATGATTCACCATGAAGTTATTTCATCTAAGTGTGTTTATTAGAATTATCTATGTCACACACATTTTCGTATGAGAAAATCCGTTGAAACTTGGAAGTGATGTAAACAAGATGCGAGCATGGTTTGATATCAATTCACAATTTGCAGCGCTAGGCCTGTTATCCATTTGTGTATTCTTCCTTTAGAATTCAATGAACCTGCGGAATAAAAGAGTTAAATTAATGATGATTCGAACTTTATTTATTGAAAATAAATTTCCTTCAACTACGGATCCAATTAATCAATAATAAAGTGAGGTGGTATTGTATATTCTAAAAAAAAGTTGCAGAATGGGCTCCAATTCAAACACGAATGCAAAATTCGAAAACGAGCGACGAAGGAACGAAATTGGTTCAAGCACTGACGTGAAGTCAGGAGCTTTTGCGCGTATGTTCTATTGTCCATTATCCTGTACTGGACACTCTTAATCGAATTTACCATGGTAAATTCGGAGTGTCCAATACAGGAGAACAGATAATAGAATGCACCATGGCAAATTCGATTAGGAGTGTCCAATAAAGGAGAATTGACAAGAGAACATACGCACAAAAGCTTCTGACTTCACGTCAGTGCTTGAACCAATTTTATTGTGATGTTAGCATATGTCCTGATTATTCAATTAATGTGTATTACTGCTACTTTTCGTTTAGAGTTTGTAACGTTCCTATTTAATCCGGGCACGGGTTTATTTACATTCTGCGTGTGATAAGGTTGTCGTTCGTGTTGACATTGAGTTTGAGGTTGGGTCTCAGTGGTACCAATCGACGCACAAAGAATTATCGTATTCGAAGAGCCGAATGAGTTGGCAATATTGTTTCATTGTGACAGTCTGAAAGTTTGGGAGAGTCTGCGCGTGTCAGTGAGATCGTCCATTTTGGGGAGATTCTACGGAGGAGCAATAGATTGTGCGTATTTCCGAAACTTCGTAAGAATTGTTGACTTCTTCTTAGTTGGATATAGTTTCGAAAATCGAATTAGGGGTGAGGGTTACATTGGTTTGATTTGGAAAGATAACAGGTAACTTGCGCTTGTCTCGAAAGAGGATCTAAAGACCTTTTCGCAAATCCAAGTTGACCACGTGAACGATCTTGGCGACTTTGACAGAACATCGCTGTGTGCTTGAAGGATTATTTGGTGGAGGCATGGCCAGATTTGGTTTTGAAGCAAACTTATACAGGACAACCTCGAATATCAGGGGTTTTTATGTCAGGAAGAGAATGGTTTTTATGTCAGGAAGAGTAGCACTGAGGCATTCGAGTATATACAAGGTGGTCCATAAGTAACGCTGTGAGACAGCCAACGCAGGATTGCAGATCACGAGTGTATATACAAGGTGGCCAGTAAGCAACGCTGTGGGACATTCAATCGAGGGTTGCAGACTACGAGCACAGATAGAAAGAGGACAATATTGCGAGACCATCGGCGTAATACTACGTTCAGGAATAGGAATAGCTCGCAAGTTATTGGAAACATATCTCGTTATATATCTTATACCTGCTACAGGCGACTTGAACATATATTATCATCAATTATATAAATTATTATTATTGTAAAGTGGATGCGCCTGAGCTCAAGCGACGCGTATTTGAATCAAGGAAAAATATCTACGTACAATTTCCGCCACCCTTATTCAGGGTTTCACAGTAGTTTTATTTTGTTGAATCTAAAGACCTGGGTTGTAAGCTACTGGAATAAATTGTTTGTTTTTTTAGCGTGAATATTCTCTTGGTGAATTTAGGAATTATTACTTTACACTGGGGTATCTGGGAGAATTAAATTTACCTGGCGCCCATTTACCAGGTTGCCTTTTTGGAAACCCTCTCCCATCTCCACTAGAGCTAGACCGCGGATCCCCGACTTCTAGTAGCTCCGAATTTAACCACTGCGACTCGGGAACAGTCGTTATAAGTTGAAACTTATATTGACGTATGTACCTGTATATTGGCATGCGTGAAGTATCTTAATTCTTGATCTTCGTATTCATTAAACAGTATGATACTAACGATCACTGCCTTCTTCTTTCCTGAGCTTATCCAGTCAACAACAACAACGATTGCCCACGCATTATAATGCATAGTCTCGAACTATCACCCACGTGACATCACTATCACCCCATTTCGCAAGAGTAATGCAATTGCAGTAATCTAGTAGCAGATAGATACCCCAGAGGTATGGCAGGCATATTTATGTGAACGCTCAGAATATCCACAGTTTTATAATGATATGCATATCATCGGGGAGGAGCTCATGCCTGGAATTTCAATGTGATTGTTACATTATTCTGCAACGCTAGGGATTTGTCGGAACTTTGAAATATTGAAAGTAGCTCCTTTGTATGCAGAGTAAGTCTTATTCATTCATAAAGGAATCGATGTATTTTCTATACGGATAAGATGTATGGCTTTCATTCAGGAGAAGGCAACAAGTTCTCCGACCTCAACACAGTCACTAAACCTAGTGGATTCTGGAACAGAGACTTCCTGCAATGGAAGCACCAGGTTGGTTTGTCGTTATTATAAAGCTCGTTGCTTATTTTTGCTCGTGGTATTCATACTATAGCAAGATTCAATTCCTTCCATAATATGTGAATATCACAGAGTTTCCAGATGGTTCACTTCATTTTGGCGGAGCCTTGTTAAATACAAACTTTGTCAAGAAATTTGGCAACATGTCAGAGAGTCCTCTGTAACGTCACATCGCGAAACGGAAGGGTACATTAGTGGAAATTGTAAAAGCCCTGTAGACAGAACCTTTGGCGCTGTTGTTCAAACTTTGACAATGCATCTCCGAAATTATTGGTTTCCATAGTTGGGAATAGTGTTGTGAGTTTGGAAAATGTCTTAAATAGTCCTCTGATAAATTCTGAAAAATGTCCGAAAATTATCATTACTTCTAAAAACAGTCGACATTTAGAGTTTGTTAGTATATATCGACATTATCGAAAATGGCTGGATAAATATCATAAATTTCTTTTCTACTTAACAATTGTTTGACAATTTTCATTTTTGTCGATATTTATTCTACTTTTCTACTTGGATCGCAGATGCTTAACGATATGAGATGCCAATTATACAAAAAAATTTTAAGAACTTTATTTTGTTCTACTTTGAGTTTATTTTTATTATTTAACAGTCTAATTAAATCGATTTTTGCCCCATTGTTACTGGTAACAGAGATGCTTATCAATTTTCCCAAATGTCTGTAATTTTCGAATTTTTGGCTGAAAATAGTCTCAAACGATTTGGTTCGACTCACTGATCAAGAATCCTTGGTCGAAATCGATTCTGTCTGTCCGTTAACACGATAACTCTCGAACGGAATGAGCTAGACAGTTGAAATTTTCAGAGTGGGTTTGGGAGATAAATATCTCGGGCAAAATCGGACAGATAGTTTCGGAGTAACGAAAAAAAAATTTTTTTTTACAAAGCAAATTCCAAATTAAATTTTTTTCAATAAGCAGTTTTAACATAAGAATCCAATGATATCATTTTTAACTCTAACAAGCTTATACTTTCGGAGATATGATTTTTCAAAATTTCAATAATAAATCGTATTTCAACGTTGTCACAGAATGATATAATTCTATGTATGAATTGTCCTAATGTCAACTTATGTTCCTGTGACATGACATTATCTAATCAATCGAAGAATTGTGAGCGAAGTGAGAAAAATCTCAGTTGTTTGCTCCGAAATTAGTTTTTCTCAGAAAAGTCTTACATTTCGGAACGGAACATGAAGTTAGTAAGAGATCTGAGAGTAGTGAGACTGCTTTTCATCCATAGACATAGATATAACTCTCGAACGGAATGAGGTAGGTAGTTGAAATTTTCAGAGTAGATTAGGGAGATGAATATCTCGGTTAAGTTCGTTATTGGGCAAAATTGGCCAGATTTAATTTGATTTCTTCCATGGTGCTTTCTCATTCTCATGATTGCTCATTTAATCTTGATAAATAAACTATTATTTGAATTGAATTTCCTTTATGATGCGGTTATATCATATGAATACATTGATATAATTCCCAACTCTGAGAAACCAATACTTTCGGAGATATAATTTGTCTGTTTGAACTAGAGCGCCAGAAAGCTCCTGTCCACAGGGCTTGAACCCATTTTTTTTAAGATGCAGTTTCATCATAAGAATCCATTGATTTCTTTTTCAACTCTAACAAACTAATACTTTCTTAGATATGATTTTTTTGGAAATGTTAATAATACATTATTGTACTTATCACACAATGCGAATTCTATCTGTCTGTGTTCACTGTTCATACTGTTCATCTTATCTACCTGTGACAGATATGTCAAATATATTGATTTCTCTTATAACAAAGTATGATTGAATGCAAAATGAACAATTATATGATATTATAATTACTACTACCCTATATGCTCTTGGATAATCCATATGATGACGAAAATATATTTAGAATATCTTCATTGAAAACAAAACCGGAATATTGGCTAAGTTTCAATTGATATAATATAATTTTCCGAGGAGATTTGAGGAATGAATATCTCGGATAAATTCGTTATTTAATTTTAATTTAGTTTCGTTTATGATGCAGTTCTATTATAAGAATCCATTGATATGATTCCCAACTCTGAGAATCCAATAATTTCGGAGATGAATTGTCAAAGTTTGTACAAGAGCGCCAAAGCTCCTGTCCACAGAGAGCTTTCCTACATTTTTTTCTAATACTAATTCTTAATTCAGAACCTGGCTCCTGTCCTTTATCTCTGATACTCAATAAAATAACACGATAATGACTGATTCAATGATAAGTTATTTGTTATTTCCAATTGAAAATGAAAAATTTCTTAAAATGCCTCAAATTGTCCTAATATTTCAACTTAACATGTGACGATTGTCATATTTTTACGCAATTTCCGCAAATACTTAAATACTCAAAATGCTCGACCTTGGGGGAAAGTTTCGGACATTTTTCCAGGATATTTGTCCTTTTCTTAAAAACTCGAGTATTTCACATCACTAGTTGAGAATTATATAAATGGATTCTTATTGTCGGATATCGAGGAAGACTGACAGTGATATGCAAAAATTGGTTCAAGCACTGTCGTGAAGTCAGAAGAAGCTTTTGCGCGTATGTTCTATTGTCCATTCTACTGTATTGGATACTCTTAATTCGAATTTACCATGGTAAATTCGAATTAAGAATCCAATACATTTCCAATTCTCATAAGGTATCGACTTGTCAAATTCGACTTCGGCCGATCTATGCACATGATTCATTAAATTCTCTCTAGGCACGTCAAAAATAAAATACTGTTGACAACATTGTTGGTTGAGGGTAAAAACATACAATTTCGATCCAAGTCAAAGTGGCGAAAGTGAAAGTCTGTTCAGCAGAGAGAACATACGGTAGATGTTCTACTTCAGTGGCAAAGGGTGGCTACAACACCACTAAAAATTGTGTCCGTATTGGAATCGTACAATATAAACGTTGTCATGCTATCCATAAGTTGTCAGAAAAGGTTTCGACGCACTGAAGGAATCATCTACGATACAGTTCCCCTACCCGTGTTATATTATTACCTTGTCGAAGATCTCATGCGTTTCATCCGACGAAAGTAAATATTTGCTCGTAAGATTGATTTAGAAATCGTGTAAAGTGCAAGGAACGTAAGGATGGATTTATTTTGCTGTTGCAACTTTACCGCCTGTTAGAATAACATAGATTGATATTTACCTCCGCAGCAACCACTTGTAATTCATCACCCCTTTAGTTTGCATACTAGCTGATTTTAGGGGCCAATGTTACCTAGTAGTACACCGATCGCCGCTTTTCGGGGCCGTAGATTCCGAATCTACCATCAGATATATATTACAAAAATTTTCCGAGGAAATATCGCGGAAAGAATTTTCCGAAAAATAGACCCTCGGGAAAAAAATCATAATTTCCGAAGCGTAGGACCTGGACATTTATTGTTCGGATTATTCGATAGATAAAGGATCCAAATATGACGTAAAAAATCAGCAACACCCTACGCCGATTTATTTGGGCGGTGGAAAGTTCCAAAATTGACCTATTTTCGTCAATTTTTTCACTTTAAGTGAAAATTTTCCCAAAGTACGCCACCTAGGGAAAAACTAATTACATATTCGTGATCAGCGACCTCGATTTAATTAGACACGAGCTCCGTATCGATATACCATGAAATTTTTTTTTGCCATATTACCAAAATTAATCGAGATACTAAAAAATGGGTTCAAGCCCTGTGGACAGGAGCTTTCTGGCGCTCTAGTTCAAACAGACAAATTATATCTGGTATTGGTTTCTCAGAATTGGGAATTATATCAATGTATTCATATGATATCACTGCATCATAAAGGAAATTCAATTCAAATAATAGTTTATTAGATAAGTAATAATAAATTACCTTGTAATCGATCAAAAATTTCCTGATCTACGTTCACCAACCTACAGAATTATGCTTTCAATATTTACGTAATATTTTCAAACATTTACGGGTGAGGTCCCCGTTGCATCGCTAAAATACGAATATTTCAACCCCAATATTTTTGAAGTTACAATATTCCCACTTGTCAAGTTGACATTATGAGAATTCATACATAGAATAATAATTATATCAATCTGTGAAATACGATTTACATTGAAATTTTAAAAAATCATATCTCCGAAAGTATTAGCTTGTTAGAGTTGAAAATGATATGAATGGATTCTTATGATAAAACTGCTTATTAAAAAAAATTTGATTTGGAATTTGTTTCGTAAAAAAAATTTTTTTTTTTTGTTACTCCGAAACCATCTGTCCGATTTTGCCCAATAACGAACTTAGCCGAGATATTCATCCCCCAAACCTACTCTGAAAATTTCAACTCTCTAGCTCATTCCGTTCGAGAGTTATCGTGCTTACGGACGGCCGGCCGGCCGGACCGGCCGGACAGAATGAATTCCGACCACGGATTCTTGATCAGTGAGTCGAACCAAATCGTTTAAGACCATTTTCATCGAAATATTCCAAAATTACAGACATTTGGGCAAATTGATAAGCACTCAGTTCCGAGGAACTAGAGCGCCAAAAAACTAATTACAGATTCGGAATCTACGCCCTCGATTTAGTGAATAGCCAAAGCCGTGGCGATCTAAACGGAAAATTCTAGAATTTTGTATGGGTTAGATACTGGTCGACGCGGCTTTGGTTATTCACTAAATCGGGGACGCAGATCACGAATTTGTAATTAGATTTTCCGTATCTCGATTAGTTTCGGAGCAATGAGTAAAAAAGTCGCAATTTCTGGCTCTACCTCCGGAAAATGGACTAATCAGTCGGATTTTTCGCCATATTACCAAAATTAATCGAGATACGGAAAAACTAATTACAGATTCGGAATCTACGCCCTCGATTTAGTGAATAGCCAAAGCCGTGGCGATCTAATCGGAAAATTCTAAAATTTTTTATGGGTTACATACTAGAGAAAACTTTTTGGCGTTTGACGGATTTACTCATTTCCTAATATTTTCCGAACGGATAGAGATACAGAGGAAATAGATTAATAAATCTAAACGTCGTCCACCGACCAATAATCGGGGAAAATTTGGATATTTGGAAAGAAGAATTTTTCTTCGATTCCGGGTCAAAAGTGCCGACCCAAAAAATTTTTTTCATGGTATATCGATACGGAGCTCGTGTCTAATTAAATCGAGGTCGCTGATCACGAATATGCAATTAGTTTTTCCCTAAGTGGCGTACTTTGGGGAAAATTTTCACTTAGAGTGAAAAAATGGACGAAAATAGGTCCATTTTGGAAGTTCACACCGCCCAAAAAAATCGGATTAGGGTGTTTGTTGATTTTTGCCGTCATATATGGATCCTTTATCTACTGAATAATCCAAACAGAAAATGTCCAGGCCGTACTATCGGAAATTATGATTTTTTTCCCAAGGGTCTGTTTTTCGGAAAATTCATTTCGCGGTATTTCCGCGGAAAATTCTCTAATGAAAAATCCGATCATATATTCGTAATCTACGGCCCCGAATCAGTAAATGACGTAATTTGCATCGAAATCGGAGACCGGTCGAATTTTGGCAATTTTTTAAATTTTTTAAATTTTTTCTTGAAAAAATCCCATTTTTCGAGAAAAATTTTTTGACGCAAAACTATGAAACGGGTACTTATTCTTATAGATTCGGGGCCGTAGATTCCGAATCTACCATCAGATATTTATTACAAAAATTTTCCGAGTAAATATCGCGGAAAGAATTTTCCGAAAAATAGACCCTCGGGAAAAAAATCATAATTTCCGAAGCGTACGACCTGGACATTTATTGTTCGGATTATTCGATAGATAAAGGATCCAAATATGACGCAAAAAATCAGCAACACCCTACTCTGATTTTTTTGGGCGGTGGAAAGTTCCAAAATTGACCTGTTTTCGTCAATTTTTTCACTTTAAGTGGAAATTTTCCCAAAGTACGCCACTTAGGGAAAAACTAATTACATATTCGTGATCAGCGACCTCGATTTAATTAGACACGAACTCCGTATCGATATACCATCAAAAAAATTTTTTGGTTCGGCACTTAGAAATATTTTTGACCCGGAATCGGAGAAAAATTCTTCTTTCCCGTCCCAAATCTATGATTTTCACATCTCAATAACCAAATTTTCCCTGATTATTGGTCGGTGGACGACGTTTAGATTTATGTATCTATTGTTTCTGTATCTCTATCCGTTCGGAAAATATTAGGAAATGAGCGAATCCGTCAAACGCCAAAAAGTTTTCTCAAGTATCCAACACATAAAAAAATCTACAATTTTCCGATTAGGTCGACGTGGCTTTGGTTATTCACTAAATCGGGGACGCAGATCACGAATCTGTAATTAGATTTTCCGTATCTCGATTAGTTTCGGGGCAATTAATGACGAAAAAAGTCGCAATTTCTGGCTCTACCTCCGGAAAATGGACTAATCAGTCGGATTTTTCGCCATATTACCAAAATTAATCGAGATACGGAAAAACTAATTACAGATTCGGAATCTACGCCCTCGATTTAGTGAATAGCCAGAGCCGTGGCGATCTAATCGGAAAATTCTAGAATTTTGTATGGGTTAGATACTAGAGAAAACTTTTTGGCGTTCCTAATATTTTCGCATCTAATACTAGATGATCTACTCCTAGAAAAATTTAAGAAAATGGGTCTGTACAGTGCGCGTCAAAATTATGGAATAAATTCATTTTCTCAGAAGAAAAATATTTGGCAACAAAATCCTGAAACAGATCAATTTTTGTTTCACTTTTACCAAATTTTTATGCATTTTTGAAGGATTTTTGTTGCACCTTGTGCCATCCCCATCAACCCTCCAAATTTTTTGAATAGGGGAAGTGGGTTCTGTGGTACTTTTTTGGTAAGGTCTTTTTATCTTCTTTACAGGCGTGCAGAAATTTACAAGAAAATATTTTTCTTTTTTTTAAATAGTTAGTTGTGTGCACTTTGTCATGGCTCATTAACTTGGAGACGATGGTACCTGATGAAATTTGTCACCGAATGAAAGTCGACCATTACAGTTTTGTTCATGCACAACTTTTAACCCCTTTCAACCCCCTCACGACTCCCCCATTTTTTTTCTCCATTAGAGGGTTCGTAGGGGTTGAAAGTTGTGCATGAACAAAACTGTAATGGTCGACTTTCATTCAGTGACAAATTTAATCAGGTATCATCGTCTCAAAGTAAATGAGCCATGACAAAGTGCACATACTGAAAACCTCTTTGAACTAACTATTTTTCAAAAAAGAAAAATTGTTTCTTGATAATTTCTGCACGCCTGTAAAGAAGATACAAAGACCTTGCCAAAAAAGTACCACATGACCCACTTTTTTTTAGAGGGTTGGTGGGGATGGCACAGGGTGCAACAAAAATGCATAAAAATTTGGTAAAAGTGAAACAAAAATTGACCTGTTTCAGGATTTTGTTGCCAAATATTTTTCTTCTGAGAAAAATTCGCCCGGCTGCGCTGCGCTCCGCCTTGCAACAGCAAATATTGCTCGTAAAAAAAATATGCACTTTTAATCCTTATAATATAATATCGTCGGCGATACCGCAAAACCAAGTAACTGCAAAAACCAACATTTTCAGAAGGCAATAAAAACTTCATAATTTTGGATTGATGAATTAGTTTAAATTCAAAATAGTTACAAACCACTTGATATTGATTATCTCAGGGTCTGTTTACTCTTTGAAAAGAATTTGCACACCTGTCCTTACAAATACAATTAAATAATTACCGCTGAAATCTCATTTTTGAATTTTTATCAGTTACTTGGTTTTGTGGTGTCGCCGACGATATACTATTTTAGAATTTTTCATCCCAGCATTTCCACTTCCTATTGAAACGAAAATCTATTTACAATTCCATGATGAGGTATTCAATTTGCAGATACGTCGAATACATCGGTTTATTCAGATTGGTACACCACTTAATGATCATATTGTGACTGTTAAATTTCGATTCACAAGTGTTTCTAATCCGGCGTGTGAACTCGGACAATCTGAGCGAAGGCAGATACGATTTTAATTTGTAATAATTCCATTCAGTTCTATCCTCATAATGTAATAGGTATTTGCTAATCATACGCTTGAATTGAGAGTTTCATAGGAATGGTAGGAAGGCGATATTGCATTCCGCAATTTGGGGCAATAAATATTGGAATTTCGTTCTGAATTCCAATATGAAGTAGACTATTTATAAAAAACAATTAGTATCAAAATTCTATTTAATAATGAATATTATTTCGGATACTACCATATTGTTGATTCATATTATCATTCATGTATCGTATCAGTAAACGGAAAGTGCGTTCATATAAAAAATACAATTACAACAAATTTATACCGGAGGGGAAAGGCTAAGTTCCTTGTCTTGTCCCATAGGGGGCGTATATACAGTGTGGAAAAGCCAAATGGAATAAACTCATTATCTTGGTTACTGTACATATTTATGGAAAATCCCGAAACACGTCAAATTAATCATTGAATGGTTTCTTTCTGGGTTTTATCTCCCAAACTCTGAAAAATATCTTAAAATAAAAATTAATTATTTTGTGATTTGCTTCTGCGTAAGAAACATAAGATATTTGTCAGAAGCAATCAATTGAACAAAATTTTCTGTAGGATACGTACTTCTCGAGTTATAAGCGGAATACTCAAAAAGAGTGCGAAAATTTCGCGGTTTTTAGGCTCTCAAATCTGAAGCACAACCTGGAAACAGCCGCAAACTCAGATACCCGTTATTCGGGACCCCCAAAAGGGTTTAAAACGATTTCCAGCTCTAAAGCAATTTTTAGGGGCTAGACCCCATTTTAGCTCAAACTTTCCTGGGCTAACCCTAGTTTATTAAAATTATATGCTCGACACAAATACAGATACTGAAATTCCTTCCATGAACCTGGTAATAGTTTATTGAAACTATGTTTGTCACAAAGGCAAAGTCTAAAATTATTTCATGAAATCGTCCATAGTTTATTGAATCTATGCTTCACTCAAAGAAACAACCTAAAATGTGTGTATTTCGTGTAATCCGAATTCGATAAAATAGATGCTGCTGAGACGAACGAACTATCACAGTAAACAAAGTCGGGAATTTCTATTCCTACTATAGAAAGTGAAGGTTACAGTATTGATTATTCCTTTAGACCACGATGATTCATTTCTTCATCTATATGTATACACCTTATTGTAGAATTCTCGAAGAGAGGCTGAATTAATATGTGCACCTCTTGATACAAAAAAAATCTAGTAGGAAAATGAAATGTTGTCATGATTTATTAATAGATCTAGTTGGTGGGTTCGGTTATAACCTTTAACGAGCTCTGTCCGAAACTTCGCATTCGGAAGTTGTTTTCCTGTATCTGTCATCGGATCCTATGAACTAAATTATTAATTTTAACATTCAATGACAGAACTTATGTTTATTTCATGATCACTATAGGTGGCTCCCAATTATTGCGCGTATGTTCTGGGGAACATCGCGTTATAGTTTTGCCCAAATGTCTGTAACTTTCGAATTTTTTGACGAAAATGATTTAGTTCGACTCCCCAATGAAAAATTCGACGTCAAATTTGATTCTGTCCGTCCGGCCGTCCGGTCGTTGCCACGATAACTTGAGAACGAAAAGAGCTAGCGACTTGAAATTTTCAGGGTGGGTGGCGCATCCCAATACGACGGACAACTTCGTTAATGGGCATAATCGGCTCTGTGGTTTCCGAGTAATAATTTTGGTTTCAACCAATATAAATTCGATCGAATTGAAACTTGTGCGAATCGTAGGGTTAGAAAATTTTAAAAAAATCATTAAAAAATATTTTTGTTGTCACGATCACTTGAGAACGGCAAGAGATAGCGGCTTGAAGTTTTCAGGTTAGGATGTGCAACAGAACGCGACATTTCAGTTTGTTTATGAGCATAATCGGCCAATCGGTTTTGGAGTTATAGCCATCTGAAATTTGGTTGTTTTTTGTTCCTCATTAACTAGAAAAATACTAAACCGATTGAATTCAAACATGGTAATTAGTTGTAGAATCCCAACGCGAAAATTCTTGCGAAATTTCGTGAGGATAGTATTTGTAAAAAATTTTAAAAAAATCTTTGAAAATTGAAAAAAAAGTTCTAAATATGAGTAACTATTCGTTTGAAATTGCTGAAATTTTGCAAGAGCCTTCATAACATAACTCTACTGCCAAGTTTCAAGTTTTAACACGATCGGTTGAATATTGTTGGAGATTCGAGCATTCTTGTGTGAGTTCAGTAGATGGGTGACCGTTGCCTCGATAACTTTCGAACGAAACGAGATAGGGACTTACAATTTTCAGGGTAGGTTGCGTATCCGAAAGGGAGAGTTGAGTTCGTTTTTGGGCATAATCGGTCAAACGGTTTCCGAGTTATACCCACCTGGAATATTATTTCCTTGATAACTCAAAAAATAAATATTCGATCGAATTGAAGCTTGGTAACTAGTAGTAGAAAATCATCATAAAAACGTGTTTGAAATTTTGTTAGAACCGTATCCCTAGAAAATTCGAAAAAAAAAATTTTAAGAACCGCACTCCTAGAAAATTTCACAAAAATCACGAAAAAAAAATTGGTTCAAGCACTGACGTGAAGTCAGAAGCTATTGCGCGTATGTTCTATTGTCCATTCTTCTGTATTGGACACCCTTAATCGAATTTACCATGGTAAATTCCAATTAAGAGTGTCCAATACAGGAGAATGGGCAACATAATTTACCATGGTAAATTCGATTAAGGGTGTCCAATACAGAAGAATGGACAATAGAACATACGCGCAAAAGCTTCTGACTTCACGTCAGAGCTTGTTCAAACATTTTTTATAGCTTATCAGATATTCCATCATTCCAAATGGTACAATTATGAGGCAAATGAAACCTTATAACGAATATCATGATTAATCATTACACGATGAAGACCGACTAAAACTATACAGGTGTTCGCTAACTGGTGTGTCAATAAGACATGTCATATTTTGAATTGAATTACCTGTTAGCAATAGGAATAGGTACCTATTATGTCTCAACAAATTTTTACAAATCTCAACACTAACAGGCATACGGGGCTTTTTCCCTAAGTACTAGTGTCATATACATTGAATTCTATGGTACCCCGTTAAACTAACCTCTGCTAATACTTTTTCACTTTCATAAAAATGCATTATTGTTAGATATTCAAAGAGTATTGCTCTGAATTCAAAAGAATAAACCCATAAGGGTCAAGTCTTTGAGGTGTTCATCAATTTTAACTGTAAAACAAAGACTAACTTTTTTCGAGATAGGAACTCGTTAAAGATGTTCAATTAAATAAATATCCTTGACAACTTCAGCTTTGGCGCTCTTGCAATTGTGAAATTATTTAAGAGGTCCGAAATTCATAAAAGTATGTAGAAGTCGACGAAAAAATGTTGCTGCTTGGAATAAATGTTCCTTTAAATATAATAAATATAAACGGCCCCGGGTAACCCCATTTCTACCACCGCCCTTTTTATTTTGTCCGTATGAGAGGAAAAACTTTTTGTAGGCTTACCCTGAGAGGATCCGCTCTCTCAGGAGTGTGAGATAGTTGTTGTTTGGTTACTCACTAAAAAATCTCTCGCACATATCTTAGAGTAGTTATTCGTCCTGCCCTTACAGCGTCCCTTAATAGAAGTGATGAGCTGCAAGCGCCCTTCGCAGTTATTCCGCATTGACATCCTATTATTAGTACGGCCATCTTAACTTTATGCCTTGGATACAGGATCCCTAGTGCGAACATTAAAACCTTGAATATTTCCCTCTTCTGTTCTTCTTTCATCACCACATTGTTTTCCGCAGGGAAGGAAAATTCGACAACAAATAATTCCTTGAGCTCTTTGTCCAGCTGAACTATATCTTGCTTCATGGCATGGATCTGCCGAGTTGTTGGAATAGCGTAGTTCCAGTATATGCGAGCTGTGTCATTTTCAAGAACTGCTTCAATCTCCAGAGGTTAATGTGGTAGCACTGATTCGTTGTCTATACCATAAACCTCCCTCAGATGGAAGTAGAGAATTCGGATTGCCGCAACAAACGTAGGAACTGAAATTAAGGATATTGAGGAGTGAAGACGCACTTCTGAATATGGTGGCTCATCATGAAATAAACCATAAACCTCACTCAGATGGAAGTAGAGAATTCGGAGTGCCGCATTGTGTCTTTCCACAGATCCTAATGGAGCATGGACTCTGCAAGCAGACCGGATGTGTATAACAGTTTCCTGCTGGCTGAGGCATGCTCTGCACGTTGTTGGGATCTCCATTCTCATGATGTTTTTTTTTATACCATCTTGTATTTATCACCCCATAACAAGCCATAACTTGAGCCCAGCTGACAAAGGATAATTGTTCCGACAGGCCCTGTTCTTTCAAACTCCTGAAATATATGAAGTGCAGGTTTTTACTCATGTTATCTTTGAGTAGTGTCTTCAGTTGAACCTGTCTTATCCCTCTGCCTCCTCTTCTTTGGTATGTTGTAGTGATAGGAGTTCTTGCTAGCTCATGATCGATGAATATGCCAGTTATACTGAGTCTCTCTGTCCAGCCCTAAATAGGAAAGCTCCTCGGTTCCTCATTTCATGCTGCGCCACCATTTTCAGAAGCGCGTCTTCACTTCTCAATATCCTTATTGGCATTTCCTACGTTTGTTGATGGTGTTAGTATTCCAAACTTTGCAAACCCCTGCCTGCCTGCATTCGTGGAAGGTATATTCTTTGTATCGAGCAGTTGGGCTTCAGGCTACGGTTTATGTTCATCACTTTACGAGTTGATCTGTCGAGCTCGAGAATTTCATTCACTGTCCAGTTAACTACCCCGAAAGAGCAGGAGACGAAACTGCCAAACTGTTCGTAACAGACACTTTATTTTTCCCGGACAGATGTTATTTCCATATATCTTGGAGCTTCTTCAAGTAGCGGGCTGCTTAGGTATCCTAGATTTGGCTTGTCTCAAGCACACTTCCTCTTCGGGGTGTCCAATGATTATTTCCCCTCCTAGTTCGATGTCTTCTCCTGTTTCTTCAGTTCTTAGTGTTTCAGTGTTTAGATGAATAACAGCACATTTGTTCGAACCGAATGACAATCATATTGCTGAGGTGTACTCGGTAACGATAATCAGTAGTTGTCTTAGAGCTGCCTTCAGAAGTACTTGCAATTGAAAGATGCGTGGAAATGAACCTAGAAAGAAACTATCAGAGAAGTGATATAGCAATCCACTCTGACAGTCAAGCTGCTATTAAAGCTCTGAGCTCCCATGTTATCGAATCCAAGCTAATATGGGAGTGCCGAAGAAAACTCAATGAAGTAGGCAAGAACAACAGGGTCTCCTTGGTCTGGGTTCCTGGTCACGCGGGAATCATAGGAAGTGAGGAGGCCAACACACTTGCCAAGAAAGGAGCACAAACCCTCTGTATTGGCCCCGAACCTTATTGTGGGGTTGGTAGACACACCTACAAAACTGAATTCCGGACGAAAGAAGTAACTGAGAGAGGTACTTTCTGGAGATCTCTCCATGGAATGCATCACTCCAAGAAATTCCTCCGGAACATTGATACTGTCAGATCCAATAAATACTTGGACCTCAGTAAGAACAAGCTGCACCTCCTCACTGGTTTCCTCACAGGGCACTGCGGCCTCAGAAAGCATATGATGAGATTAGGGCTAGCAGAAACTGACGAGTGCAGAGTCTGTTGGGAGGAGGATGAAACTCCTGATCTCCTGACAACGGAATGCCTCGCCATCTCAAACCATCGCAAGGAATGCTTCGGCAAGAAATCTGCAGGAGCGAAGACATAGCGTCCTTGAAGCCACCCTAGATACTGGAGCTCATCAGAACTCTGGAACTGGAAGGCGAGCTGTAGATGGTAATGACATCGACAGTTCTGAAGGGGGGTCCAATAGACCTTAAGGTCGCAGTGCAACGTTAGCCCCTACAACAATATACAATATACAATATATAGAGCTGTCTTGGAAGGAGCGTACCTACAGTTAATTATTATCAAACAATTTATAAAAATATCGATGCGTTTCTCAATTTATTTAAAGTTGTAAAAAATAACTTAAAATCATTCATTTCAAGGGAAATATTCTGTTGGATCATCTGTAAACCTCTATAAGTTTATTGGTTCTTGTCGCTTCTGATATGAAAGCTGGCACTCCACTAAATATGAGAACCGAATGAAATATTCCGTTCTCTCTATAAACAGAGAACATAAATTCGAGGTAGTTTTAGTTGGAAATAAATCTTGAGTCTTCATCCACATTAATACGGTTGAAAGTCCAATTCAACGCTGAAAATTACTGTTCGAGTAGGTTATCTATTTTTAATGGCATATTCAAATGCTGTGAATATTTCAAATATGCGCCACCCCGGTCACCATCATGTCGATCCATATTTTCCTGAAGACTACTAATAAAATAAAATGAGGATATTATTCTCTCAATTTTTATGATATCGTAAATAGTTTATTCGACATTTCAGTGACATTTTCATAGAAATAATGATTTATCTGTATTAAAGTCCGGCTATTAAATAGCAGAATGTTTCAAATATGGTGTACGTAGGAATTTTATATACCTTGAATTGATTGAACATGGCGTGAAATTTACTAAATTACAACAGAATTGCGGTAGGATCAAATCTCTGAATGAAATGTTTGGATAACTCGGGAATAGCAAGAAATATTCGCGGAATCAATTATACTGACTGACAAAGAAACTGCAACACCCCGAAGAAGCTGTTTGAATTTAATTTTTTTTTGTTGGTAAAACATATACAGGGTGAGTCTTTGACCACTGCATTAATTTTAACCAAAGATTCCTCTCATCAAATGAAACACTTTTTTCATTTAACATTCTTCCAAATTCAGTTCAGGTAAAAAGATACAGGCGGTTGAAATTTTGAAAAAAAATCAGATTTTATTTTGTAGCTTTGACACCCTTTTTTCGAATAAAATGAATGTTGGCGTAAAGTTTTCTATAACTATGATACATATTTTCCAACTATTAGTTATTTTCTACTTCTACTGGTTTTCTAGTTATGGACTCGTGGATTCATGGAACTAAACGAAATTAGCATAAAGAAAGCATATACAGTTTTTCTTGAGTCATTTCAAGAATATTCCATCGTTTTAGAACATTATATTATTCTTCATCATTTCTCCTTAAACGCACCGTTTTCGAGATATTCTTCATTGAATGTTTTAAAATGGAAAACTCCAGAAATTTCACTACTTTTATGGGTCCGTCCCTGAGCGTTGGAATCCCGAATCAAGCTGTAAACCACGTTACCATGCCTTATTCTCGTCCGCCAACAATGTCATAGATAATTTATATGCGGGAGTGTATTAGCACACTGTGAAATCTTTAAACGCTTGTAACTTTTTACCTGAGCTGAATCTGGAACAATGGTAAATGAAAAAAATGTTTCATTTGATGAGAGGAATCTTTGGTTAAAATTAATGCAGTGGTCAAAGACTCACCCTGTATAGTATAGCAAGGAGTAAATCATTGAAATTTGAACAAAAACAAAACGATGGGTTTACAATTTTCTTCAATAAATTTGTTAATAATGTGTTTGTCCACCGCGATTATCTATACACTCCCCAACACGCCTTGGCAATGATGCAATAAGATGGTCTATTTCTTCTTAAGCTACCTGTAGTTCATGTATCAGGGCTGCCAAGGTCCGTGGGGACTAGCGTAAATTTCCAAGCCTTCTACTCATGATGTCCCAAACATGCTCTATGGGCGAAAGATCGGGGGATCTGGGCGGCCAAAGTTTGAACTAACTCTGGCAACATGAGGTCGAGCATTATCTTGCTGAAATATTGGATTCACGAGGTGGTTAAGGTAAGGGAGAACATATTGTTCCACTATTTCTTGAAGGTAACGCAGCGCTATCATGTTACCTCGAATAAATACTAAAGGTGACCTACTCGCATGTGCTCCCCATACCATAACACTTACTGTCTGGTACCCCCAGAAAATTTTCTAAAAATTACGAAAAATAATCTAGCACTGACGAGAAGTCAGGAGCTTTTGCGCGTATTTTCTATTGTCCATTCTCCTTTATTAGACACTCTTAATCGAATTTACCATGGTAAGTTATATTGCCATTCCATGGTAGATTCAAATTAAGAATGTAATACAGGAGAATGGACAATAAAATTTACCATGGTAAATTCGATTAAGAGTGTCCAATACAGAAGAATGGACAATAGAACATACTCGCAAAAGCTCCCGACTTCACGTCAGTGCTTGAACCAATTTTTATGGATCCATTATGTTTTAATTGAACAAATATGAAATATGGTTTACACAACAAATGACAGACGGAATTGGAGATTAAAATTCAAGTTCTTGCTTGGATCCCCTGTATAACTAATTTCATCCATTTATTAAATGAATTGGCAAAACAGAACGTTTACTACAGTTTTTCCGTTCTACTCTAATTTACATATCGAACTGTTTTCACGGAAATATTTCCAAATAAACGATCAAGTTAACGATCATTCTATCACCTATAAATCTGTACGTAATGACTTGATCCAGAGTGTTCAATTTACATAGAACAACGCTGGTATAGTGACAAGATATAAACTAATGATAATTAGATTCGATTTGTTTTCTCGCTATTCTCAATCTGAAATTGATTGATATTTTTATTCATTCCATTCAGTCAATAATATTTTGAGAATTGCATATTTGCGCGCCGGTACAACTTATTATTATCTTCTGAATGTCTATATGTTGTGGTTTTTGAGCGGGAAGTGGTATCAAATGATTATAAAGGGTTTTCCAATAAGAGGTGTTATTTTGATATTCAAAGAAAAATGCCATTTTTCAATATAAATGATCGGATTTTTATTTCATTATAAAGAAGAAGCTATGCCGTTAATAGTGGAAAATAACATCAGGCAAATGACCACCACGACCACGCTTATAGGACCATATCCTTTTAATGAAATTTTCCATAACCAAATCGCAAAGTGGCTGCCCTATGTCCTCGATAGCCTCACGAATTCCATCTTTGAGGTCTTGAATCGGCGCTGGGCTATTGGCGTAGACCTTCTCTTTCACGTGGCCCCAAAGGAAGAATTCGCAAGGTGTTAAATCACAAGATCTCGGTGGCCAATTGTGATCACCTCTCCGAGAGATAACACGGTCCGGAAACTTTTCCCGCAAAAGATCAATGGTTTCGTAGCTTGTGTGGCACTTAGCGTCTTGTTGAAAGTAAACGTTGACCAGATCAATACCATCCAATTCCTGCCATAAAAAATCATTAATCATCTCCCGATAGCGCAATCCATTCACCGTAACTGTTGCTCCAGCCTCATTTTCGAAAAAGTAAGGTCCATTACTCCGCCGGACCATAAACCGCACCAAACAGTCACACGTTGGGGATAGAGAGGCTTTTCAACAATAACTCTTGGGTTTTCCGAGCCCCAGATGCGACAATTTTGCTTGTTGACGAAGCCACCGAGGTGTAAATAGGCCTCATCACTCAAGATGATTTTTCGATGGAATTCCGGATCATTTTCATGCATTTCAACGACCCAATCAGCAAAGACACGACGTTGTTGATGATCGGCTGGTTTGAGTTCTTGTGTTAACTGAACTTTATAAGCCTTAAGACCCAAATCTTTATGCAAAATACGGTGTAATGACGTTTGTGGAATGCCTAATTCCAAAGAACGACGAGGAATGGACAAACCTGTGTTTTCTTCAACACTTTCGGCTACAGCAGCAATATTCTCGGATGTTCTTGAGCGACGTGCACGGGTTTTATTCTTCACATAAGCAACTTGTCCCAACAGCTCGAATTTTTCCACCAATTTCTTTATTGCGATCCGACAAGGTGCTTCACGACGACCCAAAAATGTTCGAGTTTTACGAACCGTCTCTGCCAAATTTTCACCATTTTTATAGTGAATTTTAATAATTTCAATGCCTTCTTGATGCGTGTATCGTTCCATTTTTATTAATGGCGTAGTTTCTACTTGTCAAATGTTAAAAAATGACAGCTTCAAAAGTGACATCTACCAAAATAGCGGGCTATTCAAAATAACACCTCTTATTGGAAAACCCTTTATTATACTTGATAATATAGAAATCGTGGTCAAATATGATAGAGTCCGTTTGTCAGCCCAAAATCATTCGAAAACATTCTTAAAAATGTGACCTACAGTCAGGGGCTTTTGCGCGTATGTTTTTTTGTCTATTCACCCCTCACACACCCTCACGACATACTGCATGAACCTTCAAGCCGTCTTTTTGGCGCTCTTGTTCATCAGAACGGAGTGCTTATCAATTTGTCCAAATGTCTGTAATTTTCTAATTCTTGGATGAAAATGGTCTTAAAAGATTTGGTTCGACTCACTGATCAAGAATCCGTGGTCAAAATCGATTCTGTCCGGCCGGCCCTCTGTTAACACGATAACTCTCGAACTGAATGAGATAGACATTTAAAATTTTCAGAGTAGGTTTAGGAGATAGATATCTCAGTTAAGTTCGTTATGGGGCAAAATCGGCCTAATGGCTTCGGAGTAACGAAAAAAAAATTCTTTTTAAATTAGAAATTTCAAATTAATTTTTTTTTGAGATGCAATTTCACCATAATAATCCATTTGTATCATTTTGCAACTTTAGCAAGCTAATACTTCCGGAGATATGATTTTTCAAAATTTCAGTAATAAATCGTACTTTTATGTTTCCACTGATGATATTATATCTACTTTTAAGGTGATAATATTATGCCCATGGATAATCCATATGATGATGGAAAAATATACTTTGGTGAGATATATAATCAAATTGGGTTCAAAATATCTCCATTAAAAACAAAACTGCAATATTGGCTAAGTTTTAATTGATATAATATAATGATTGGATGCAAAATGACCTCAGCTATCATAAAATTAAGGGGATGATATGATATTATACTTTTAAGATGATAATATAATGCCCGAAATTTATACTTCGGCAGGTAAATTGGGCTCAGAATATTTCCAGTATCAACAAAACGAAACTTGGAATATTGGCAAAGTTTCAATTGATGTAATTTAGTTTTCATAGTAGATTTGAGGAATTTATATCTCGGATAAGATCGTTATTGGGTAAAATTGGTCAGTTGGTTTTGAATTAATGATTTTTGGCACTCTTGTTGAATTTAAATTCTTTTATGATTTTTGAATGTAATTCATTTTATGATGAAGTTCTATCATAAGAAACAATTGATATAATTCCTAACTTTGAAAACCAATACTTTCGGAGATATAATCCTGTCCAAAGGGCTTTCCCACTTTCTTTATGGAAACCTGGAGCAGCCTGTAGACACAAATTGAGAAAAACATTAACCTTTCAATAATTTTCTCGTTTCAATAAAAGATATGTCAATTAGGAAAATCTCGCATTTCAGTTCACAAAACAATCAAAAAGGAATCGTAAAGAATATTCCAATATTAATTATATTCCAATATGACCGAACGAATAAAATTAACCTATACCAGAGAATGGCATCGAATTATTTCAGTATTTGATCACTGGAAAACACGAAAGTGAAATTGAATTTCTCCTTTGTTCGTTCCGAACGGTACAAGAAAGATAGACAGTCAATTAAGTATGAATTAGTAACGAACAGTAGATGTTCAAGCGTAGCATAAAATCAATCTGCTTTGGAAGGATGACGATTCCATTGGGGCTTCGAAATTAGTAGCGACCGGGTCAGGCCATTTCCTTATTCAAAATTAAACTGACCGACCGATCGATACTAGGTTCAAAATGGAAATGTCCAATTTTCCTCCCAGGTTCATCCTACCTGTCGTACCTTCATTGTGAATGGAGGTCAGGCTTGGAGATGAAGAGTAGAGCAAGACAAGATGAATACAGACCAGGTTCATCAAAGACATCATTTAACTAGTCAAACAAGCTGGACCTGAAAAATTTTCTGCGCAAGCATTCTACACTCGGCTACTCGTAAGGATTTAAGAATATCTGTGAGTTACAGATCGTTAAAAACGTTCCAGAATAACAATGTTCCTGTAAGGTTATGAAAAGTTACAGATTGGCTTATAGATCATAAGTCTCGTTCTCAATTGTCTGCTCTCGTCTCGCTTAATTCTGAATAACGATAATAAATATTATAATACACAGTGCGCGTTGAAATTATGGAACAAATTCATTTTCTAAGAAGAAAAATATTTGGCAACAAAATCCTGAAACAGGTCAATTTTTGTTTCACTGTCAAGCGTGGTTTGATAATGCCCAAAATCGAAGAAGAGTTGGCACCGGACGTCGAAGGGGCGCAAATGAAGTTCAAGATCGCCGTCTAAGACTTATGGCTATTGGAGACCGATTTGCGACAACTCGATCTTCGGCTGATGAGTGGTAAGGAGAACAAGGCCATCCTGTAACTGCCTGAACGGTTTACCGCCGGATAAGGTCTTTTGAACTGCAGCATTATCGACCCTATCTTGTGTTACCTCTGACGGTTGAGCATCGCCGGCAACGATTACAGTGGTGCAGAAAACGTCAACATTGGAATGTGGAATGGCATCAGGTCGTCTTTTCTGATGAATCTCGATTCTCCTTGGGTGCACATGATGGCCGTAGAAGGGTTAGACGACGTCGGGGAGAAAGAGTTGAACCTCAGTTTGATATTCAGCGTCATGTACACCGGACAGTATAGGCGTTATGGTATGGGGTGCTATTGCACATGCAAGTAGGCCACCTTTAGTCTTTATTCGAGGTAACATGACAGCGCTGCGTTACCTTCAAGAAAAAGTGGAGCCATATGTTCTCCCTTACCCTAACCGGCTCGAGAATCCAATATTTCAGCGAGATAATGCTCGAGCTCATGTTGCCAGATTTAGTTTAAACTTTTTTGAAGCGACCCATGTGAATCTTTTGCCATGGCCGCCCAGATCCCCTGATCTTTCGCCCATAGAGCAAGTTTGGGACATCATGGGTAGAAGGCTTGGAAATTTACACAGCCCCCACGGACTTTGGCGGCTATGATGACATGAACTACAGGTAGCTTGGGATAGTATCCCTCAAGAAGAAATTGACCATCTTATTGCATCAATGCCAAGACGTGTTGGGGAGTGTATAAATAATGGCGGTGGACAAACACATTATTAACAAATTTGTTAAAAAAAATGGTAAACCCTTCTTTTTTTTCTTCAAATTTCAATAATTTACTCCTTGCTATACTATCTATGTCTTACAAAAAAAATATAAAAATTTAAACAGCTCCTTCTGGGTGTTGCAGTTTCTTTGTCAGTCAGTATACATACATTTCTTCTGTGTATCAAATTATGTGGATCCCCTACTGCACTACAAATTCTTTTGTCGATAGCTAATGTATAGTAGGTAGTAATTATGTTTACTCTAGGCAATTAATTATTATGGCAAAGCATGAAATCATCCCATGACAAATTATTATGGAATCGATAAATCCATGGTTTTATTAGACAGCAATGTCATTATTTGTAACGCTTTTGCTCAGGTTATTCTATGCGGCGCTCCGTAATTTCCTGGATGACCATAATTCATGGTTAATCGAATCGAATTTTGACCTTAAAATAATAATTCTGTAGATATATATTGCTTCCTGGAATAATCGGCATAATTGCAATTATCCATCCTCAATTATGAATAAATCGAAATTAAAATATCTTTATGCTTATGGTTTTAATGCTACCTATTCATTTCATGTTTGAATTGAATGATATAAAGGCTATTAAGTTCCCGGTGTAAGTAAGAAAACTTTTTTGGTCGAATTCGATTTTTACACGTACGTTCTGGGGAACATTGCGTTATCATTTTGCCCAAATGTCTGTAATTTTCGATTTTTTTGCCGAAAATGGTCTCAAACGATTGGGTTCGCCTCCTCGATGAAGAATTCGAGGTCAAACTTGATTATATCCGGCCGGCCGTTGCCACGATAACTTGAGAAAGGAAAGAGCTAGCGACTTGAAATTTTCCGGGTAGGTGGCGCATCCCAATACCTCGGACAAGTTCGTTAGTGTGCAAAATCGGCACAATAGTTTCCTAGTAATAATTTTGTTTTCAACCAACACAAATCCGATCGAATTGAAACTTGGTGAGTAGTTGTAGAATATGAACTTAAGCACGTTTGTGAAATTTTGTGCGAATCGTATGGCTAAAAAATTTCAAAAAAATTATTAAAAAATATTTTTGTTGTCACGATAAATTGAGAACGGAAAGAGGTAGCGGCTTGAAGTTTTCAGGTTAGGATGTGCACCAGAACGCGACATTTCAGTTTGTTTATGAGCATAATCGGCCAAACGGTTTTAGAGTTATAACCATCTGAAATTTGGTTGTTTTTTGTTCCTCATTAACTCAAAAAATACTAAACCGATTGAATTCAAACATGGTAATTAGTTGTAGAATGCCAACGCGAAAATTCTTGCAAAATTTCGTGAGGATAGTATTCGTAAAAAATTTTTAAAAAATCATTGAAAATTGAAAAAAAAAATTCTATATATCAGTAACTATTTGTTTGAAATTGCTGAAATTTTGCAAGAGCCTTCATAACCTAACTCTACTGCCAAGTTTCAAGTTTTAACACGATCGGTTGAATATTGTTGGAGATTCGAGCATTCTTGTGTGAGTTGAGTAGATGGGTGACCGTTGCCTCGATAACTTTCGAACGAAAGGAGATAGGGACTTGCAATTTTAAGGGTAGGTTGCGTATTCGAAAGGGAGAGTTGAGTCCGTTTTTGGGCATAATCGGTCAAACGGTTTCCGAGTTATACCCACCTGGAATATTATTTCCTTGATAGCTCAAACAATAAATATTCGATCGAATTGAAGCTTGGTAACTAGTAGTAGAAAATCATCATAAAGACGTGATTAAAATTTTGTAAGAACTGTAACCCTAGAAAATTTGAAAAAAAATCACAAAAAAAAATTTTTTAAGAACCGCACCCTAGAAAATTTCAAAAAAATCACGAAAAAAAAATTGGTTCAAGCACTGACGTGAAGTCGAAGTTCGAATTTACCATGGTAAATTCGAATTAAGTGTCCAATACAGGAGAATGGACAACATAATTTACCATGGTAAATTCGATTAAGGGTGTCCAAAACCGAAGAATGGACAATAGAACATACGCGCAAAAGCTTCTGACTTCACGTCAGTGCTTGAACCAATTTTTTTCTATTCCAGAACTGACATCGAACCCACTCTTCAAATTTTAAGTTCCTAAATTATTTCTATAAAATTCAAGATGATAGGGCCTTCATACGAGCGCGCAAAAGTTCATTATTAACCATTGTGTGAAATTTGCAGGTGTTCCAGATCGAATCTAGATCTATAGGACCAGTTTTTATATTACTGAATTTTCGGAGATACAATGAATTTCGAGATAACGAATTATCAATTTCGTTCATATTCTATTATAAAATAGATTGCATTTGCTAAGTGGCAGATAACAGACCACAACGTAATATCGATTTGGCCTACTTTTTCTCATTTTTGCGTGTATGTTTCAGAGAACAGCGTGCTGTCATTTTTCCCAAATGTCTATAATTTTCTATTTTTTTATCGAAAATGGTCTCAAACGATTGAGACGGCATAATCGGCTAAATGATTTCGGAGTTGAAATTCTCTTTTCCCTAATAACTCGAGCAATTCAGATCGGATCGAATTGAACTAGTTATAGAATGTCGACACAAAGGCTGATGGATATATATTTCGTGATTTTTGTAAAACTGGAAAATTTTTCAAAAATTATTGAAAAATGTCCCTGTGGACAGGGGGGGGGTACTAGCGAGTAATTTATGACAAATTTTGACAAATCATATATCTGAAAGTAATTATTGGTTTCTCAGAGTTGGGAATGATATCAATGGATCCTTATGATAGAACTGCATCATAAAAAAAAATTAATTCAAAACATAGGTCTATGACTCACCTCATATGTTGGATTTTTTATACATCACCAAATTATAATTGGAGCATTCTATGAAATCATAAAATTATGATTAATTATAGAAATTTTGAAAAATCATATCTCCGGAAGTATTAGTTTGTTACAGTTGAGATTGATATTATTATTATTATTATTATTAAAACAATTACAGAGTTGAGGCAAGCCTATAAACTCTAACAGAAAGTATCTCATATCGCAGTTAAAAAAAAAAAATAAGAAAAATATTGTTCGCATTGTCCAAAAGCATGAAACAAAACTCGAACACAATGCACATTCACAATCCAACACGATCCCGAGATGACCAACTATCCAATCTGTTCTTGAAACCATTCACACTGGGTGCACACACAATATCGATGGATTCTTATGGTGAAACTGCTTCTAAAAATATTGAATTTGAGATTTTTAATGTAAAAAAAAATAATTTTTTTTGTTACTCCGAAACGACCATGCAGAGTTGCGCTCGAAAATTAACTCTGTAGAGTAATATTTACTCCATTGCGTTCGAAAACTGAAAGGTTGAGTAAATTTTACTCTGTGTCAGTCGTCCGAAAAGTCGGAGTATTCGACTCGGAGTTCATTTTACTCCTGTCAAAATTGACATACCTCATGGGAAGGAAAATCTAGTATCTTTGTCTAACTGTTTTATGAGGTAATTTAATAGTTTTTATACTGCTCACAATATCTATTTATGATTAGAGTTACATATATGTGAAGAAAACAATAATAATAGGATATTTCTTAAACCACCATAACCTATTTTCTGATATTGGCACCTTCTGTCACTGTCAGTGTCAGTGTCAGAGTAACTCTAGAGTAAATCTGTCAAACCTTCAAAAACTCTACTCTACTCCGTGGAGTTAATTTTCGAACACAACTCAGCCAAACCTACTCTAAAAATTTCAACTGTCTAGCTCATTCCGTTCGAAAGTTATTGTATTAACTGACAGCCGGACAGAATCCATTTTGACCACGGATTATTAATCAGTGTGTCGAACCAAATCGTTAAGACCATTTTCATTCAAAAATTCGAAAATTACAAGCAAATTGATAAGCACTCTATTCCGAGGAACAAGAGCGCCAAAAATAGTTAATACTGAAGATATGAATTTTGTGCGTTACTTTTCACTCACTCTGTATATGAATGAAAATATGCAAAATGAGCTCCTTTTTGAATTAGAGTATATCCTCGATTGTTGTATTAATGAAAACTAATACTACTAGTTAATTAATCGAATGCAGTGAACACATTTATCCATTTATAATTTGCAATATTTTATGACTAAAATCTATCTTTTTTTCAGAGGTGCATTCTCCGTGGTACGGAGATGTGTTCAAAAATCAACAGGTCTAGAGTTCGCAGCGAAAATAATAAACACCAAAAAATTATCAGCAAGGGGTGAGTAGTATCGTATTTTGTTTTTGCGCTCTCGTTTTTTCCAAACTCTGATTTTTCCAATTGTTAACCAAAACACATCGGCACTGACGTGGAGTTAGTACTCATTGGTGCGCTAGTTCCCGTTCACCAATTTGAATTGAATGACGAGTGCTTCAAGCTCAGTGAATAGAGCGAGCCGGAGATCTAGTCAGCATCTAATCAAAAATTAACAGTGTGCTGGCGTAGGGATACAGTAACAGACTCTACATAGGACTCAACTGATTCTCCTAATTCACACAAGCTACTATAGAAGGATGTTTCTTTTTATTTAGCACTATTTTTTATATTATTTATTTCACTCTCTCATATCTCATTTTCAATAAATTAATATTTTTCCTGAAATATTGATTTTTTTATTTATGTGATTTATATTTCATTGTTTTATGTCTAATTTTCAATATTCAATTTTTTTCATGAAATACTAAATGGAACATATGATTTGATTCATATATATATATATATATATATACATATTCTTTTGAACTTCGAGCATTACATTTCTTTGCAGATTGTTGATTTAATCTTGATAAATGAACTATTATTTGAATTTAATATCGTTTATGGTGCAGTTCTATCATAACCAATACTTTCGGAGAAATGGTGTGTCTAAAATTGAACAAGAGCGCCAAATCTCCTGCCACAGGGCTCTCGCACCCCTTTTTGAGTATGAGCATATTAACCATTAACTGAATTAAAAAAGAAATATAAATATAAAATACCAATAAAATATAAAGAATTTATTTAGTATTACATTAGGATATGAAGAAAAACCCTAAGGAACTCTTTTTTCGTGACCAATAAACACTCTAGTCCTACAGATTATCCGAAAACGTATTCAGTGCTTATATCTAATTCGTATTCCGACACTGAAATCTTCATCCATTCGAATTCATGCCTGGTTTTGTAATTTTCTCGCAGAGGATTCTTATCACTGTGTTTCATTTGCATTCACATACAGACTACCAACTTAACGAAAATGAATCCCGTGTTTCTCCATAAATCTCTCTGATTTGTTTTTTTCTTCAGTTGGCTCCAAAGAATTTGCGTACAAAGAGAGAATTGGGTAATAAACGGCGATTTGAATGCATTTAAAAGACACGAATTATGCTCTGAATGATAATTTGTGTCGTCTAGGATGGTGATTCTTCTAAATGAATCGAAATTTGTAATGGATACCTCCAGCTGAAAATATACCAATAATTTTTTGCGCGCCTGTACCTAGACGCTTTCATTTTGTCCCAGGTATCTGTAATTTGATATTTTTAACCAAAAACGGTCTCAAACGATTCCATTTCCTTCGAGAAGAAGAACTAAAACTAAACTACAGATCCTACCTAGTTGAAATTTGATATTTCGTTATAGAATTATAGACCAAGGTCGATAAATTTTTAAACAAAAAAAATAATAGTAGAATGAAACCGATTTGAAAATAAAGAGAATATAACAAAAATGAAAGAAAAAATAATTTACTGGCGATCTGAGGTCGGGAAGTAGAAGGGGGTGAGTTTTTTAGGTAAAAAACGATTTATCTCGATTTCCGGTAAAACTGCAAGTCCTATGGAAAAAAGTTAAAAAAAAGGTATGTGAAGAATTCAAATAACCAAGTTTTTTATTTTAATCATTAACAAAAATTTTTTATATCGGTGAAAACGTACCTCTTGTCCCAAATACACTATGATTTTTTGATTTAAAATATTTATTTTTTCACCTTATTTTGATTTAATAACGAAACAGCAGCCTAATTTTCGCCTGTTATTTCGTAGCATTTTCTGAGAAAATTTACTATTATAATGTATATTTTTTACACCATCAGAGAGTACAGATTTCAACGATGAAAAATCCTATCGACTTTTTTTAAAAAGCACATATTTTAACGTGAGAATTCTCGATTGAAAATTAGGCAGCTTTTTCGATATTAAGTCAAAATAAGGTTAAAAATAAATGTTTTGAGATATTCCATTGGAACATGTATACTGGGACAAGGGGTATATGCATCGAAAACTGACGTTCTTTGAATACATTTTCACGCGTATTCTAAAACATTAAAAGTGTATTGGATCTCCATAACTCCATAAATATTGAAAATTTGCATATGAAAAGACTAAAATATATCAACGTCAAGTCTAAAATGCACTTATGCCTCCTTTCTGTATATTGAAACTTGACACACAAACTTTACTTTGTAGACAATAAATTCTCAAATAAATACATAAGGTTGATATGTATGGTCTTCCTTTTATTAAGGGGGAAAAATAAGGGACCATACGGAAAAATTTGTTGCGAAAGCTCGATTAATGAATAAAGAGTAAGTTTCTACAATAATATTGGTTCGACATCCCTTATTTTTCCATTTATATATGTATACATATACAGGGTGATTCACGAAGACCGTTCGTTAGAATTTTTCAAAGAAAGACTTCGGGATAAACACTTTAGAAAAATTTTTATAGTTAAGCTTTGTTATGAGGTAATAATTCTTGGAAAAAAATGTATAATCTTATATTGGAAACAATAGATGATATTCAATGAAAATTGAGTTTATGTTCATTGTTTTCATAGTGGAATATTTTTGTCAAGCAAATGCTTCATTGTAAGAATTGAGTAAATAAGTGTTCTCAAACAATTTCATTGAATTTCAAGCATCAGATAATTAAACTTTTCTGTTTTTCGATAATAAAGATTTCAGTACCAGTTTTCTATGTACAAAAAGTGCAGGATTGTATTAACATATTGTGGAATCTTTAAAATCTAAATGCTTGTAACTTTTTACCTGGGCCAAACTTGAAAAATGGTAAATGAAAAAGGTGTTTTATTTGATGAGAGGAATATATTGTTATGATCAATTTTCAATTTAAACACTCAGCCTGTATATTATTTGAATCGGAACTTGTTTTTTTTGTGAATAGAAAGTAAAAATAAAAAACTATCCTGAACTTTTGATGCGCAGTTTAGCTCCGAGTTGGAGCCACTTGAATATTACAAGAGAGTATCATTCTATGGGTGCTATGGATGCTATTTCACCCTGAAATAAGTCGGACAAAAATATTACTGCATATATAAAATCAACCATCGTTAAAAGGGGGTGAAATAATTTATTCTCCCAGCATGTTTAGATTTACATAATTAGATTGAGCTCGTGAACGAAGGGTATTTAACATTCGCTTAGAAAAATAGATTACTCATGATGAAACAGCGAAGAAATGCGAAGATAATTTCACAAAAATGTCTTGATTAGAAAATTTATTCATGAATTCATTAATTTTGAGGAAAATCACATTTCGTCCTTATACTCTTGTTCCAAATAGATTTCTGTAACCGTTTAGTCGTAATTTCGTAATAATTATTGCATCAGTTAGTGAGGACGTGAAGTAATATTTGGTTGGTTAAATAGTTATATTAAGTCTATGATTTTGCTTTATTATTTTCTTCAATGTTGAATGTTGAAGTTATATTGCCGCAATTAAAGGAATTGATATACACTTAATCGTGCACTCTGGACACATGTAGTCTTCCGTCTTCAGACCGAACACAAGAAAAAAATAACAAGAAATAAAAAATGCACTTAACTCAAAGAGATTATTGCATAGATTGCAATGAAGAACCATAAACGAAAAATCCTTGTACATTCCATTTGTGAAAAAGAATTAAAAACACCACTTAAAAGTGCCTTAGACTGATTCGAAAGTTGAGAAGAAGATAATTTCTTAATAAGCACTGACCTGAAGTCAGAAGCTTTTGCGCACATATTCTTTTATCTATTCATGCCTCACACACCCTAAGGAAATACTGCTTGGAACCTTCAAGCCTTCTTTTTTGGCGCTCTTGATCCTCTGAACAGAGTGCGTATCAGTTTGCCAAAATGTATGTAATTTTCGAATTTTTGGATGAAAATGGTCTTGAACGATTTGGTTCGACTCACTGATCAAGAATCCGTGGTCAAAATCAATTCTGTCCGACCGGTCCGGCCGGCCGTAGACACGATAACTCTCGAACGGAATGAGCTAGACAGTTGAAATTTTCAGAGTAGGTTTGGTAGATAAAAATCTCGGCAAAATCGGCCGGATAGTTTCGGAGTAACGAAAAAAATGATTTTATTTTACATTACAAAGTTTGAATTAGATTTTTTTAAGATGCATTTTCATCCTTATAATCCATTGATATCATTTTCAACTCTAACAAATTAATACTTTCGCGGAGATACGATTCTTCAAAATTTCAATAATAAATCGTAACTCCATGATTTCATAGAATAATGTACCTATCGAAAATTAATGTCCGTATCTATGAATTGTCATCATTGTCATTTCATCTACAGCTAAGAGACATGTCAAACAAAGTATGATTGAATGCAAACTGACCAATGAAATAACCTCAGCTATCGTAGATAGCTCTTGAATAATCCATATAATGATGATGATGGAAATACATATATACTTTGGTAAGTTATTCAAATTAGGTTCAGAATATAACCAGTAAGAAATAAACTGGAATATTGGCTAAGAATCAATTGATATAATATAATTTTCATAGTAGATTTGAGGAATGGATATCTCGGATAAGTTCGTTATTGGGTGATTTCAGATCAATAATTTTTGGCACTGTTGTTGAATTTTATTTATCTTATGATGAAGTTCTATCATGAGAATCCACTGATATCGTTCCCAACTCAGAGAAACGTATAATTTCGAAGATATGATTTGTCAAATCTCAAACAAGATCGCCAAAGCTCCTGTCCACAGGGCTTTCCCACTTTTCTTTCAACCGAGTATTTGATTTCAATTCGATCGGATCTGTATTTTTGAATATATTGGGAAAATGCAATCCGGCTTGAAGGTTTGTGCGAAATTTCAGCGGAATCTGACACATCATTTCAGAAATAAAAAAAATTGGAAGAAAAAAATGTTTTTTTTTTCTTTTGCTAGATGATGATGAAATTCCGTAAAAACAAGTGAGTCGGTATTCTACCAGTAATGGTTCGATCGTGTACAAATTTGGAACTCGGCTGATATTTCGAAGGCTCTCGATTTCGAATATTTTCGTTATCGGACGGATAGTTTTCGAGATACAGAAAAATTTTCAAGTTACGAAATCTCGCAGAAGTCACTGCGTTGGCTTTCTACTACTAGTTCCCTGAACATGCGCGCAAAGAGGTATTCAAAAAGTGGGAAAGCCCTGTATACAGGAGCTTTGGCGTTAGAACTTCATCATAAAATAAATTAAATTCAAATATCATAAAAGAATTTAAATTCAACAAGTGCCAAAATTATAAATCTAAAAACAACAGACCAATTCTACCGAATAATGAACTTATCCGAGATATTCATTCCTCAAATCTACTATGAAAATTATATTATATCAATTGAAAATTAGCCAATATTATAGTTTTCTTTTTACTGGGGATAATCGAACCCAATTTATTTAACTCACCAAAGTATATATTTCCTTCATCATCATATGGATTATACAAGAGCTATCTACGATAGCTGAGGTTATTTCGTTGGTCATTTTGCATTCAATCATACTTTGTTTCACATAATATCTCTTATCTGTAGATGAGATGACAATGATGAAATGTATGAACACAGATGACATTCGTTAATTTACGATCCTACAGCATTCTGTGAAATCATAGAGTTGCGATTTAATATTGAAATTTTGAAAAATAATATCTCCGAAATAATTAATTTGTTAGAGAAGAAAATGACATCAATGGATTCTTATGATGAAACTGTATCTTAAAGAAAAATTGAATTCTAAAATTTTAATGTAAAAAAAAATCCTGATTCCCTTTCATCATTATCTTAAACACACTACAACAAAACATAACAAAATTTTTTTTCGCTGCAAAATTTGAGTGATGTCTGAGAATATAGAATACCAAAGGAATCGAATATACTTTCACGTTTCCCTAATTTTTCCAATAAATTGTTCACTCCTCTTCCTGTTTTCACATTTCGTGCATTGATATTCAAGTGTTCAGTTTGTACGGAACGTCACGATCTGTTTATTGAAAAATATTCTCTTTTTCTCCGAAGTAAACGAGGTTAAGGAGTGGATCGATAATTTGATTAGCATCACTGAGGCAGCACTCCCGAAGCTGGGGCTTCGGAAATTTCTTTTCAACGTAGAGAATACCGGTATTTTTTTGGATATTTGTGAATGTCGAAAGTTTGGAATTTCCACATCCGTACCTTTTCAAAACAAGAAATATTTAAATTATTCCTCGTTGGTACATTGAATTATCTACTCAAACTCCAAACTCAAGAACAGCATTGGGAAGCTCAAGTACACCAAACATGGTAAAACTTCGGTATATTAGTACCATAAGGAAACATTGATTAACATTATCTTCACCGGAGCACCTTATGCAAATTTCATACGCAGGTTTAATAAAGGGTTTTCCAATAAGAGGTGTCATTTTGATGTTCAACTCTGTTCACTAAATATTCGACTAAATATTTCTCCATTAAAATAACACAGCGTACGACTTGCGCATTCGCCATTTCGCATCTCACATGAAGTTGAATGTAATATAGCACAGTCAGCACACTAAGATCCAAGGAAACAATTTTATGGATTTCAAGAATACGTGCATTTTTGTGTAACTTTGAGATCGGTTATTAATTAAAATTAGTATTTTAAGACTCATTGTGGATACTGTGGAGTAGCTGAATAATGTGCAGAGCTGCTGTGGAGAGAATAATTCCAGTTTAAATAAGCTGTTGTATGTACACTCGCACTTGACCTGATTGACTAATTTTTGGCTCTCTTGTTCCTCGGAACAGAGTGCTTATCAATTTGCCCAAATGTCTGTAATTTTCGAATTTTTGGCTGAAAATGGTCTTAAACGATTTGGTTCGACTCACCGATCAAGAATCCTACCCAACGCCAACTCCAACTCCAACTTCGACCAGTTTCGTCTGATGAAGAAATTCGATATATCCGAAGAAGAAAAGTTTACAGGAAAATAGTTGATTATTTCCATAGATATGATAAGAATGAATTATTCGAAATATTTCGATTGATAAAAGGAAGAGTTTTGCATTTATTGCACGAAATAGGAGACGATATAAAATTGCCTACGAATCGATAAGTATCCTGTAGGAGTTATTGAAAATCTGAAATCGACTCCAAGGTGCATTACAGATTACAATGCACCAATACGACAAGTTCTGCTAACCCTTCGATTTTATGCAACTGGCAATATGCTGATTACTGTGGCAGATTTTAATTAGGTTTCAACAGCATCTGTATGTCGCATAATTCAAAGTTTCCACGGCCATGGCTTCGAGAAGTGGAACATATTTAAAGATGCCAGAAAGCAGAGCCGGAATCAGCTGAAAGCTTTTATACAATTGTTTCATTGTCTAGAGTTATTAGCTCCAACAAAATGATTGCAGATCAATTGAAATAGACTCACCAGATGGTCCTGGCAGATATTTTCGGTGTTGAAAATAAATTTTTGCATTAAATGTACGAACTGAGAGTGATCAGACAATCTTTAACAATTCTGTACCGAAAGAAAAATTCGATAATGGCCAATTCGGTTCATATTCCTTCTTTGATTTTTCTCTGGCATTCTTCTTTGATGGCCGTTCTGGTTTTTAGCTGCAATTTTTGGCGTGTATTCTGTCCAATTCAGTTCTACTTACTAATAATTGGTCTTGAAAAATGAAAATACTTAGTTATGGTTGATATAAAAGTAAATTTATATTACGGTTTGTTGAGGAGATTGTACTTATTTTACGACCGCGGGTACATCATAGTTTAGTATTTGTTCATCCTGCAAATATCAATAATGTTTTTCCTCTAGGTATATTGAATAATTACTTCCATACACTTTCCTACACTTAGGTGAACTACATCATTAAAAGTTTCCTTCGCTGTACTGATTAACTCGATATCCATGTCCAACTCCGGAAATTGGTAATCGATATTTTCCGGTACCTAAAGAACAAATTGTATACAAACTGAAAATGTATACTTCATGTCACTTGTCACACATGTCACACAAACAATCTGCGGGGTCACAACTTAAAACTTAAGCGTGGGAGATTTCACGTGAAGAGCCGCGAATTTTTCCTCTCCAATAGAGTGTTCAGTGTTTGGAATGGTCTCCCCTGTGACGTGGTGGATGCTCCCTTGTGACCTCGGTGAACTCTTTCAAAAACGGACTTGATGTCTGGTTTGACAACGGCTTTCGCATATGAACAATTCATTGAACCCTATACGTTTATGTTGGAATTAACTATGTTTGTTTGCTGTTTCTTTAAACTGTTTTCATTGTATCTGCTTGCAAGATTTTCAACTTTTCTTCCTTTCTCTGACTACTTCTTTATAATAATAATAATGATAATATTTTTACTCAAATCAAACTCAATATCAATATCAAAAACTCTTCCTCTCAACAATTATTTCACTATAGTCAGATTTTATTATATTGACAATTGATCTGTGTTGAAATTTGATAGGATCGAATGTCAGTGCTGACTACCACAAAACGAAATAAATAACAAGAAACAATGCGGGAATCAGTTTATTACAGAACTGTTTTTAGTGCTGTAATGAACTCATTACGATACTGAAATAGAAAAAATTATTTTAATCGTGGAATTTGGATTTTCATCGCGTATGCGCCAATTTAATTAAACATTCTTTCTCGACTTTAAATGTTATTCCAGTCTCGGAACAAATATCTCAAAGTAGACTACTAATCGGATATTCTAAATCGACACGAAATTGGATTATCCATCATTCTTGGAGGTAATAGAAAGTGTTTGAAACGGGTTCATATTTCCGTAAGCTTTCCCTATCAGTAGATAACCTCTATTCTCCCAGTAACAGCATTATTATCGATATTGTCGAATGAACTTTCATTTCATACATATCTCTTATTGTTTCAGATTTCCAAAAATTGGAACGAGAAGCCAGAATTTGCAGAAAGTTACAACACCCAAATATAGGTAAATTTGGTATTTTATGTGCTTTACTTTTGCTCGCTTCTTCCATTGCGCTGTCATTTGGCTCAAATGTCTGTAATTTTCGAATTTTGGGCCGTAAATGATCCCAAAATTCAAAACTCTGCATTATTTCATGACAATCGTGGAAGTGAATATGGTTGGCATTACATCTGATGGATTTTCCGAGAGGTTTGCGTCCTGTTAGTACAGTAACCTCATATATCCTACCTGGTAGGAGTTTCTCGCTACGAAAATTTCTTATTACATCCAAAAGGCTACATTTCCTTACCTGTGAGTTGCTGAGGACATTGTACATATTAATGACCAGCGACCCCAATGAAATAGAAATTATGATGAAGGAGCTACATTAATAATCCTTGAGGGTTGGACTGAAGATGAATTTCAACAAGACCAAGATCATGAGTAGAGACTACTTGTAGGTAATAATAGATGACCATGTATTTGACACCGTACGGGAAGTTTGGGAAGTCTTAAAAAAAAGAAGCAGTTGAAAAAATTTTAATGGACTTGAATGTTTCTGAAAAAAATTGTCATGAAATGTGAAGGAATTTGACCACCTGACCGGATAAATGCAAAGCACGCAGATAATAGGGACGAGATAACATGTACCCTTGTACACATTCCTGTTGCCGTAACCTCAATATACAATAGTTTTCGGCACAATGTGTGTAGCCGGCAAAAATAATATTTACTTTCTTTTGCGTCATCTCGAAGCGGTGATAAAACAAACCATCTGGTACCAATTTGAGCTGTTTCTCACTGTCGAGCGACATTTTAAAAAGCTTTTAGAAGAAGGTGGGAAAATTTCGAAGTAGTTGGAAAAATTTCGAAGCAGTTGGGAAAATTTCGAAAAAGTTGGAAAAAATTCCAAAGCAGTTGGAAACATTTCAAAGCAGTTGGTCTCAGCGACCTCGATTTAATCAGACACGAGCTCCGTATCGATATACCATGAAAAAAATTTTTTGGGTCGGCACCATAGACATAGAATAACATGGACTGGCCCTCACGTAACTTTATCACACAGTTCGTTGCGGAATACATTAGTGAGAGAGGTGTTATGAAGGATAGAATACTTGAAGGCAAATAATGGTATAAAAATAATGATGTTTTTTTAAGTATCAGAATATTCAGAAACGAGTGTCGGATTTAAATGAAAATGTTTTGCCTTCAAATATTCTGTCTACAAATCACCAAAACTCATACACAATACACGAAACCAAACAATACAGTAACAAGAAAGGTCAGAGAATAAAGGAAACCAATGTTTTGTATTCTGTGGTTTTGCCAAACGCCAAATTATAAGAAAATATTCATTTACCGTGGTTTGCCTTTAACTATTCTGTCTTTTTTCAATGCTGATTTCAATGGTCTCTTTCTCACAACCAGTCCATGTTATTTTATGTCTATGGTCGGCACTTAAAAATATTTTTGACCCGGAATCGAAGGAAAATTCTTCTTTCCCGTCCGAAATCTATGATTTTCACATATCGATAAACGAATTTTCTATGATTATTGGTCGGTGGACGACGTTTAGATTTATGTATCTATTTCCTATGTATCTCTATCCGTTCGGAAAATATTAGGAAATAAGTGAATCCGTCGAACGGCAAAAAGTTTTCTCTAGTATCTAACCCATACGAAAATCTACAATTTTCCGATTAGATCGCCACGGCTTCGGCTATTCACTAAATCGAGGGCGTAGATTCCGAATCTGTAATTAGTTTTCTCTATTTCAGTATCGTAATGAGTTCATTCCAGCACCAAAAACAGTGCTGGAATGAACTCATTCCCGCATTGTTTCTAGTTATATTTTTCGTTTTGTGGTAGTCAGCACTGACATTCGATCCTATCAAATTTCAACACACGTCAATTATTGTCAATATAAGATAATCTGGATAAGGTGAAATAATTGTTGAGAGGAAAGGTTTTATTTTCATCAAGAAATAAGGTACTAGAGATTTATTTCTTGCTAATTTTGAATCATTCATGATATTTGGAAACTGTTCTTTCTGATATATATGCTCTACGCACAATTAAAATTCCGTGATCTGTCAACTTTCGTAACAGTCACACCAACTGCCAAGATACAATACAAAAGTCACTAGAATGTATAATGATAATTTTTCATTAAATTTCAACAGTATTTTACAAAACTTGCCTGAAATAGAGAAAATATCGTCTAATACTCGTTGCAGAAGGCAATTCCAACACTCATGCGTACGAAAACTCGCTCCTTCGTCGCTCGTTTTCGAATTTCGCATTCGTGTTTGAATATCAGCCCATTCTGCAACTCGTTTTAGAATATACTATTTCCGTATCTCGATTAGTTTTGTTAATATGGCGAAAAATACGACTAATTAGTCCATTTTCCGGAGGTAGTGCCAGAAATTGCGACTTTTTTCGTCATTGCTCCGAAACTAATCGAGATACGGAAAATATAATTGCAGATTCGTGATCTGCGTGCCCGATTTAGTGAATAACCAGAGCCGCGTTGATCTATTCGGAAAATTTTAGATTTACGTATGTGTTGGATACTAGAGAAGACTTTTTGGCGTTTGACGGATTCGCTCATTTCCTAATATTTTCCGAACGGATAGAGATACAGAAAATATTGATACATAAATCTAAACGTCATCCACCGACCAATAATCGGGGAAAATTCGTTTATTGAGATGTGAAAATCATAGATTTGGGAAGGGATAGAAGAATTTTCCTCCGATTCCGGGTCAAAAATATTTCTAAGTGCCGACCCAAAATATTTTTTTCATGGTATATCGATACGGGGCTCGTGTATAATTAAATCGAGGTCGCTGATCACGAATATGTAATTAGTTTTTCCCTAAGTGGCGTACTTTGGGAAAATTTACACTTAAAGTGAAAAAATGACGAAAATAGGTCAATTTTGGAACTTTCCACATCCCAAAAAAATCGGAGTAAAGTGTTCCTGATTTTTAACGTCATATTTGGATCCTTTATCTATCGAATAATCCGAACAATAAATGTCCAGGTCGTACGCTTCGGAAATTATAGTTTTTTTCCCGAGGGTCTATTTTTCGGAAAATTCTTTCCGCGATATTTCCTCGGGAAATTTTTGTAATAAATATCTGATCATAGATTCGGAATCTACGGCCCCGAATCTATAAGAATGAGTACCCGCTTCATAGTTTTGCGTCTAAAAATTTTTCTCGAAAAATGGGATTTTTTTAAGGTATTAAAAAATTGCCAAAATTCGACCGGTCTCCGATTTCGATGCAAGTTACGTCATTTACTAATTCGGGGCCGTAGATTACGAATATATGATCGGATTTTTCATTAGAGAATTTTCCGCGGAAATACCGCGAAATGAATTTTCCGAAAACCAGACCCTCGGGAAAAAAATCATAATTTCCGAATAGTACGGCCTGGACATTTTCTGTTTGGATTATTCAGTAGATAAAGGATACATAATTACACAATTAAATGTGTGGTTTGTCACAATTGGCCATCATATTATTGGACTTTTTCTTATAGAAGGAAATTTGACTTGTGACTCTTATCTAGAGTTACTGAGAAATCAAAAATTTCAACAAGTCCATAGCGTTGTTGCCAATAGGGTCTTCATAATGGCTTCGTATAATTAATATACTTATGCATATATTTCACAAGTCAAATACTCCCCTGGGTATTTCATTGATTTGCATTGATTTGATTGGATCAAATATTACCTGCAGTCATTGATCTCTTTCCCGGTGTGAATGGTCGACAAGTAGCTGACAATATTTGGTTCCATCAAGATGGTGCGCCTCCGCATTATGGAATTGAAGTGATGAGGTATCTTGATGACACATTTCCTAAGAAATATATTGGTAGGAGAAGATTCGTTGAATTGCCGCCCCGATCTCCAGATTTGAACCCTCTCGACTATTTAGTGGGGCCATTTGAAGCGTACTGTTTAACAAAATGGGCCAGATAATTTGGGAGACCTGCGACTTAAAATTCAGACAGATGTCGGAAGAATATCTGTTGCTGCGTTGAATAATTCATTTTTATTAATCCCATATTAGCTTGGATTCGATAACATGGGAGCTCAGAGCTTTAATAGCAGCTTGACTGTCAGAGTGGATTGCTATATCACATCTGTGATAGTTTCTTTCTAGGTTCATTTCTACGCATCTTTCTATTGCAAGTACTCCTGTCTGAAAGATGCTCGGATAGGAGCCTAGCGATAGTGAGCATTTGGTGCCTGGCCCATATACTCCAGCGCCCGCTCCTGTAGTGGTTTTTGAACCGTCTGTGTACCATTTAATGGCATTTCTTCTTCAAGAACTTGGGTGGTGGATTCCTTGTCCTAGTCTTTTTCCCTACCAATAGTCTTAGAAGGATTGTCCTTCTTCCTCATCCCATGTTTCAGTTATACTGAGGGCAGCTTGCATTAGACTACACTGTATGCCTTCATGCTTGCCTCTAACATTTATCACTATGTCACCAGCGCACACCTGGCTATTGAAACTGCCCTCCTTTCCAGAAGTCCATCCATTACCAGGCTCGTTCTACTCTAACTATGAAGGGAGTTAATCGTCAACAACCCTCTGGTCAACCCGCCTCGTCCGAGTGAACGTTTGACCGAGAAACCTTCTAAATCGATCCTAAATACCATAAAAGGTGAAAGCTTTTATCAATTTAAAAACAATACTCGGAGTTATATTCTTCCATTATAATTTTCCCGAATTTTTCCGAAAGGCACAAATGGCTGCAACGGCAAATTTGACACTCCTCATCGAGAAAACACAATTTTCCATTAGAGAACATTGAAGAATACATAAGTGCATTAACACATAAATTACTTTATATTTTCCTCGTATCTCCGATCGAAGTATTGAAATATCATTCGGAAAATGTTTTTCCGAAAGGAAATTGATAACATCTGGAATGAGTCGTAACCGATATATGGGCCATGCCTATAAAGTTCTGCAGAGAAGCTGGCAAATTGGGTCTTTCAACTCTGTTTGCAATCGCCGGCTCTGCCAACTCGTAAAAACCGAATTTCCCAGTCTGCATTTTAACCTGGAACAGCAAATTGCTATTCGTCCGGACAGAAAGAATCGAATTAAGAGTCCCGTATTTCGATAGTTGACAGTAACTTTGAGAATTCATGAGCAGAAAGAGGGAATTATTAAACAAGTTCTTTCATTGGAGTTGCATTCGTTTGAAGGAAATGCAAGCTTTTAGATAGCTAGCTCTATTTACATTTTGTCAACTGGCAGAATTTACACTGGCAATGAATGTACATTGTGTGGATAAAGTAGGGAACAAAATTCATAACTGCGTTATTGAATGTTTTCAAGCAAAACGCTCGGACAGGTCAATTTTAGTTTTTAATTAACCACCTTATGGTATAAACATTTTACTTATGACGTCATTAATTTTCACAGAGTGTCGTAATTTTTTTTTAATGAACACCCCGATTTTTTTGCAGCTCTATTACACGGTGCAACATACCTAAATGACTCGAGTCTAAGGTAATATGGGAGCGCCAAAGAAAACCTAATGAGGTAGGCAAGAACAACAGGGTCTCCTTGGTCTGGGAACATGATCACTCGGGAATTAAAGGAAAGGAGGAGGCCAACACACTTGCCAAGAAAGGAGCACCAACCCCTTTTATTGACCCAGAACCCTGCTGTGGGGAAGGTAGATACAACTATAAAAGTGAATTGCGGATGAAAGAAGAGACTGAAAGGGGTATACTCTGGAGATCTCTCGCAGGAATGTATCACTCCAAGTTCCTCCTTAACTTTGACATTGTCAGATCCAAGAAGTATATGGATCTCAGTAAAAACACGCTGCACCTCCGCATTGTTTCCCCACTAGGCACGTCTGCATCAGGAAGCATATGATGAGATTAGGGCTAGCAGAAACTAACGAGTGCATATTCTGTAGGGAGGAGGATGAAACTCCTGATCACATGATTACGGAATGCCTCGCCATCCCAAACCAACGCAAGGAATGCTTTGGGGAAGAAATTTGCAGGAGCGAAGATGTAGCCTGCTTGAAGCTATCCTCGATACTGGAGTTCATCAGAACTCTGGAACTGTAAGGCGAGCCTAGATGGTGGTGACAGCTCCGATGGGGGGGTCATAATAGACCTAAAGCTCGCAGTGCAACGTTACTCTCTAAAAATATACAATATACGGGGTGAGTCTTTGACCACTGCATTAATTTTAACCGAAGATTCCTCTCATCAAATGAAACACTTTTTTCATTTAACATTTTTCCAAATTCAATTCAGGTAAAAAGATACAGGCTGTTGAAAATTTGAAAAAAAATCAGTTTTTATTTTGTAGCTTTGACATCCTTTTTTCGAATAAAATGAATGTTGGCGTAAAGTTTCCTATAACTATGATACATATTTTCCAAATATTAGTTATTTTCTACTTCTGCTGGTTTTCTAGTTATGGACTCGTGGATTCATAAAACTAAACGAAATTAGCATAAAGAAAGCATATAAAGTTTTTCTTCAGTCACTTCAAGAATATTCCATCGTTTTGGAACATTTTATTATTCTTCATCATTTCTCCTTAAACGCACCGTTTTCGAGATATTCTTTATTGAATGTTTTAAAATGGAAAACTCCAGAAATTTCACTACTTTTATGGATCCGTCCCTGAGCATTGGAATCCCGAATCAAGCTGTAAACCACGATACCATGCGTTATTCTCGTCCGCCAACAATGTCATAGATAATTTATATGCGGGAGTGTATTAGCACATTGTGAAATCTTTAAACGCTTGTAACTTTTTACCTGAGCCGAATCTGGAAAAATGGTAAATGAAAAAAGTGTTTCATTTGATGAGAGGAATCTTTGGTTAAAATTAATGCAGTGGTCAAAGACTCACCCTGTATACTATACCTAAATGGAAAAAAAATAAAAATGAATCTTTCATGGAAGAAAATCTTTATGCAACCCAAAGAAACAAACGAAATTAATCGCAAATGTTAAAATTGTGCTCCGTTAACCATTTGTAACTGACCCATACGAGTGTAAACGAATTCTTTCCATTACTCTTCTAAATTATTTGGTCTATTAAAAAAAATGTAAAAATACGATGTTATTCAAGAAGATCATCGCAAAACTGCAAACGGTGATCTGGATGATCCTCGTTTAAATGGTGAATTAATTGAACTTTGTATGGATGATTGTTCTCTTCGTGACAGAAGAGTGGTCCAAGTTATGATTTAGGGCTAGCTGCCTTATAGAAAGGTGAGGATTTTCTTCAGCTTCAACTAACACATTTAATCTTGTTCCTTCGTTTAGCCGAGGTCGACCTTGGCGAGGCAAATCATGGACGGATCCGTTTCAGTAACTTTAACCACCAATTTACTTACTGTGGATCTCACACTCTTACTGCAATTACTCAAATGCTATTTTTAAGAAGTAAAATTTAAGAGTATATTGTTTGGGTTTTATCCGCCAAATGCCATAACGATAATTAGTACAAAAAAAAAATTACTTCTGTTATAAAGTGTTTATACTCAGTCAGTTCCAAATGGTTGGCAGAGAGCAATTTCAACATTTGCTCTAAATTCCGTTGATTTGTTGGGTTGCATAAAGAGTTTCTTTCATGAAAGTATAATTTTTATTTCTTACAGTAAATGTGTTATTTTCTGGGAAAAAATTTTATCTATGCTACCAATTTTTTACACCATCATTTAGGTAAGTCTAATGAAGCTGCGAAAAATCTGCATGTTTCGAGTTATTGAGGAAACAACCAAATTTCATATGGGTATAACTCCGAAACTGTTAATCCGATTATACCCATTAACGAACTCAACCATCTCTTTCCGGCCGGCCGGACAGAATTGAATTTGATCACGCATTCTTCATAAGTGAGTCGGACCTAATCGTTCGAGACCATTTTCGGCAAAAAATCGAAAATTACAGACATTTGGGCATAATGATAGCATGCTGTTTCCTAGAACATGCGTGCAAAAATTATAATGGCATCATTCATTAAATAAATGATCCATAGATTTCACCGATTTGAAACACTAAATCAAATTCATAGCAACGAATAAATCGTTTGCTTAGATACCATCATTGAGTGAGCTTGTGAGAATGTTTCTGGTTGTATGCCCGATGTAGCACTTGTTGCAATCTTAACATATTATTTCATACCCGATTTTAAAATGTCGGTAATTTTTACGAATGTATTTCTCAGAAGTTGTTTAATTTTTTGTGTTTGTGTTTTGTGAGTTTGTTTCATATTAACCTTTTTTAAAATATTCAGGAGTTTGTTTTTATTTTTCGGATGGAACCAGGAAGCTTGGAGACCTTTTTTCGTTTATATTTCTTTCGTTGGGGTTATGTTACTGAAGAGTTGTTTATCTTTATGTTTGTTCGTTATTATTTGAACTAGTTGAAAACTATAACCGTTTCTTTCGGCAATTTGGAAAATGATTTAGCTTTCTTTCTTGAAGTTTTTATTGTTTAGCAGAAATGCTGGAAATGAAACATTGGGACATGGTAGAGTTTCTAAAATTGTCAAAGCTGATTGAAGTTGAGATAACTCTAGATAATTTCAAATCTGAGAATGGCAAGGAGCCATCCTTTTACATTTCCAAGGTGAACTTAATAGATGGGTATTTACTGTTTAAGATACTGGTGAATTCGTTAATATGCAAATTTTCATCCATAATTGCAAATATGTCATCAACGTACCTAGTCCAAAATTTTGAAAAATATTTGTGTTCTTTTTTATTTCAGGTCCCAATTCGCAGAGGAACACATTAGGTAAAAATGGGGAAAGAGGGTTTCTCATGGCCGAACCGAATGTTTGTTCATGATATTTATTCTTTTACAAAGCCATTCTGTCAAATTGCTGTTTTAGGCACGGGAATATTCGGAAATAATTAGAGAACGTCCCATGAAATGAAGCGAACTTATCATTAATTTTGAAATCTTTCAATTTATAAATTAATTCGTGCAATTTTTTTCAGCCGATGTCTGAGAAGTTTAGAAACTTTTGAAGGCTATTTACTAACCATTTGGCAATATTGTATATTGTTTTCCGAATTGCCGAAAGAAACTGATATAGTACTCAACTAATTGGAATAAAATTATCATCAAGTTGTTTAATGTATTTGCTAACCATTCAGCAAGATTGTAGATTGTTTTCCAAATTGCCGAAAAAAACAGTTATAGCCATCAATTATTTCAGAAAGATATCAACAAACACAAAAGTAAACAATTCTTCAATAACAATACCCTAACTAAATAAATAAAAATAAAAAAAGGTTTCCAAGCTTTCAGGTTCCATTCGAAAACAAACAACAAACCCCAGAATATTAATAAAAAGGTTAATATAAAACTGCCACAAAATTAAACAATTTCTAGTAAATACATTCGATAAAGCCCAAGACATGTCAAAATTGGGTATGTATAATATAAAATTTTTAGACTGCAACAGGTACAACGTGGGGAAAACAACCAGAATCATTCTACCAAGGTATAAAGGGCATATGGGTATTTAGAGCATCGATGAATCTGCTGTAGCAAATCATGTTTCAACAACCGGCCACTCAATTTCCGATATTTCCATAAAATTGTTGAAAAATTCCAACAAATTGTACCTTGAACTCTTGAAGGTATCGAAATGTTTAAAAGAAAAGATGTTCTACTAAATAATGATCTTACCCCTAAACTGATCGATTTATGACTAAGAGTAATGTCAGCCCATATTTGAGTAGAGTAATATATATTTTTTTAAATTGCAAGTCCCTATTTTTTTTGACATGGATATATCATAAAATTCCGAATTCAGTAATGCACTTGTAACGCCATTAATGTGTATATTTAAAAAATTTTAAATTAAGTCTCCATGAAATGAAAACTTTTTTTTTACAAAAAGTTTACTAGTATACAATTGTGCCACGAGATTAAAGAACACCCTGTATAGCAGTGGTTTATTTTCAAAAGTCTATTCCGGGAGTAATTTCTGTGAAACAAATCAGTCCAATCGTACGGTTGTGCCATGAGAAACTATGATTTGACAATTCGCAAAAAACATTATGTATACATTCTTCATAGCAGTAATTTTAACATCTAATAATATAAGAAAATACTCACGTTTCACGTTATTTCCAAAAAGAATCGACCTAAATTCGTTCGACAACCGTTTCTATTATTTCAATAGAATATAGTTCCGATCGAGTTCAATTCATTAAATACTTCCAATATTGTTTATATATCGATTTCGAATCAATTTTACAAATGAAACCTTCTTTCAGTAAAGAAAAAAATTCTTTTCAGGATCTCTGATCTGATAATATCTGTTTAAATTTATTAAGATACGTCCAATATATATTCTTTGATTCAATACATACTACAAACTTTGATTCAACTATGTAGTATGTAGAGCTATATCTGTAGAAAATTATTAATTGAATATGTGTTCCCTATAATATGAGAGTAATCCTTATAATGATTGTGCAGAATCGAAGCAATAGGAAAATACATGTTTTATATTCACTTTTGGGGATGATTAGAGCAAAATTCATAAATTAATTCAGATCATGGTAAGCTTATTAATCTATTTCCCAAAAGACAATTGCCCCGCAATTCAAGTTGTTTGCATAATGATCACCTATGTCTACTCCTTATGCCTTATATTATGATAAATAACCTCTGTGTGAATTTGCACAATTCACCAACCTGAAATGTTATACTAATCATTTATCAAGAAATTTAGTTGTAAGATAATCTTAGGTTATACCGTATTAACTTATCCGTTTTGAGATGATAATATGTATAACCAATTAATTCGGAAACAAGCGAGATTGAAATGCATAAAAACATTATTTAAGATAAGGAAGTTACTAGCTCTACCTCCTCAAAGTGTTAACTTTGAGATCATTAAGCAGTATATGCCTTTATTCGGGCACAGATCATCTGTGATTCTAGTGCAGGTGTGGATTGAAAAAAGCAGTTGAATTTCTTGAATTTTTATCAGATTTTATGACATTCAAAGAAGAATATCTCGAAAATGGAGCGAATAATTTAATTCTCTAAAATGATTGAGTATTCTTAAAACAATAAAAAGATAAAATATTACCTTCATCTGCTCTCTTTATGCCAATTTCTCAAAGTTATATGAATTCGCGACAGTATAACGAAGAAACCAATGGAAGCAAACAAAGTGGCAATCCACCAAGAGGGACTTTTCTTCTAGATAAATATTTCCGAGTTTTATTTTTCATAAAAAGTTGGAGTATCAAAATTGATAAAAAAAATGATATAAAACCGGGCCAACTGCCAACAAAAATGTCAAATACTTGTTTGAAATTACAATTTGCATGAATCTGCAAAAATTCAGGTCAGAAAACCGTGAGAAATATGTTTCCTCATTTTGCTTAGGTATGACTCTTTTAAAAATTGAATAATTACCGAACGGAATATATTTTGGTGACTAGACAATATTAGAATGTATAAAAAATTTTGTTTGAATTTAGTTTTTCGACATTTGTTCGAATTTTCACAAATCTGTGATCATAGAAAAGAATTCACTGGCGTTGAAATTGAACGATGGATATTCATGACAAAATTCTATTTCAATAAAAAATGTAGCTATAAATTGGCAATTTGCAGCAAGATTTGCATTCTTGGGATTCTCGGATTTGAATTGAACGCGATATTGAAAGATTTTAATAGCGAAAATACGAATATGATCAACTTTGCACCAGAATGAAACGACATCTGAGGGAAATTGGAACAAATTTCGAAAAATCAGCTTCAAACAAAATTTACTAGTTACAATAATTATATTTATGCTGACACTAATGTTGTCTGGTCGCCGAAAAAAAATCCGTTTGGTAATTATTCAATTTTTAAAAGCGTTATTAGCAAAAAAGAAAAAAAAAATCATGGTTTTCCGACCTGAAATTTGGCAAATGAATCTAAATTGTAATTTCAAACAACTTTACTGCACTTCACAGAAAAAATTCGAATTTTCGGAGATAATGGACGTTTTTGTTTGAAAATGGTGATTTCCGCTCCAACCGGAAGTCTCAGTTGGCCGAGTTTTACATAATTTTTCATCATATTTGATGCACCAACTTTTTATAATTAATAATATTCGAGAATATTAATGAAAAAGAAAAGTCCCTCTTGGTGCGGAGTTGTACGGAAGTACTGTATATGTCACAGTTATAGAAAACTTCACAGCAAAATTCATTTCATTCTGAAGAACCATGTCAAAGCTACAAAAGGAGAACTGTTTATTTTATATTTCAACAGCCTGTACCTTTTCACCTGAGCTGAATCTAGTAAATGAAAGCAGTGTTTTATTTGATGAGAGTAATCTTTGGTTAATATTAATGTATTAAGACTCACCCTGTATATGGGAACTACACACAGTCAATTCCAAATTTTGATTAGTTGAATTTTTTTTCTTCTTTTTATTATGACCTGTCACTTGTTTGTCTGAAAGGATCAATAAATATATTAAGTATTATTATTCACCCCATTTTACGGTACTCGATGTTTAAATTCCAAGTGCGGACATTTGTGGAGGGATTATAAACATTTTTCGGTTGCAATATTTCCAGGAGATCTATCTATCTATCTAGGAGATAATGAACCAAAAGGACCTAACTCCAATAATTATGCTCCAATCTTCTAATTCCAAATTAATAAACATCAAAATGAAGTTATGTAACATGAATCCAAACGCCTTCTAATAATAGAATGCAGCTTTATTATTGTCGTGATAGAACACAAATGAAATTCCTGCTCAGAAGATTTGTGTATTTATATATATATAAATATTTTTTTTCTTGAGGAATGTTCGTTAATGGCATGAAACTAATTAAGGTTTTCTTTATTTTCAGTGAGATTACATGACAGTATACAGGAAGAAAATTTCCATTATTTGGTATTTGATCTGTGAGTATCTGTAGACCATATTGATGGTTTCATGTTTATCAATTGAATTTTTTCAAAATTCAAAATCATATTCATGTCCCATACAGGGTGTTTCAAAATGATTGGTTTGTTTCAACAGGATGTAAAATCATCTGTCTGGTATATTTAACAAAAAGGCAGTATATTATTGAAACAGTCATAGATAAAGTTCACCTAGGCCTCTATGTCATTCGACGCAATATAGGATGTCCAACGTGGGTAACAGTGGGCAGAGTGTAGCTCCCTGAAATATTAGTAAAAGTGTTTTGTGTGTCCGATGCCGATTGAGCGAGTAGCCCGTGCTGCAGCCTAGAGAGACTTATTGCACCTCGGTCGATCTCCTATTAGCTGACAGGGTCTCATGGTTAATCCTCTTAAGCTCGGGTTGCTAGCTGCCATGGGTCTCTTAGTCGATCCCCTGCAGCTCAGGTGCACCGAGTCCTGCACCGCTCTCACCGGGTGAACAAGTTTTGATAAAGAACATATGTGGAATATGGCCCCTGAAGAATAAGTCTCTAATCTAATTGTAGGAAAGAAAAAATTTTGTACTAAGGAATTAAAATTAAATTCGAGATTAAATTCTCCTATTCTGATGGTAAAAGTATGAATTTTGCTTTTTGGCTAATCCGGCCCGAAGGACCAATGTATAAAAAATATTCGCATTTAATTTTTAAGTTCGAAATCAGACCACTGAATATTTTTTATACACCGGGTCTCATGTAACATCCCCACTGCCTTGACGGTCTATTAAGTACCTGCATAAGGTACATTTTCCTAGCAAGTAGATTAGGCCCTTGACTAGGTTCCTTGCATGGTTTCTGACATCCAGGATCGTGTCCTCGCCCCCATAGTGAAGTCTCCAGCGTGTGCGGGCTGGACAGTCAAATTTGACATGTGAGGCAGTTTCGTTTGGCTCCCCACATTTCCTACAAACGGGCTCTTCTCGGACAATCCCCATGTTGTGTAGGTGCTTCCTCAGGGCCCGTATACTCGACGTTCGTAGAGATGATTATTCGCATGCGATAACTCCTACAAGAAATCTCATCTCACTTCTCCCTCACTATTTAGTAGTAGAGAATCACAGACAATTCACATACGGAGTTTGCGGAGAGTCACTGACGTGATAAATCCCGTAGCAGAGATATCTCTCAACATTTCGTGAATAGGGGCCCAGGGTACAGTGTCCGGTTAGTAGGCCAGTTACTGCCCTGAGTTTACTCCTACTCAGTAGTAGAACTAGTTAGTGAGGAGCAGGGCTGTCCCATCATTAACTTACCATGCTTCTTGCTCGAAGTTTCGTCGCAGTGCCGAGTGTGCTGCGCAAGGATCTATTTTTCAATTATGTTTTCCATAGCCGATTTGGTCACCCCTACTCCAGGCTATGGCCCTAAGAGGAGGATAGCCGAGCTCTCTCTAGCGACTGCATCAGTTCTTTCATTCCCTTCAACCACCGTGTACCCCGGCACCTATCTGAGCTCAACTTGGTTTCTGGCAGCTAAGGTTTCCAGGTACTGTCGGCATTCGAGCATAAGGCTGGAGTTAATTCTCCAGCTACCTTAAGTGCTGCCTGACAGTTCGAGAGAATTCGTTCATATTGGAATAGCCCATGCGAATATTCTCCACGACACATATCGTGATGTCTATCACTTCCGCCTGGACTTTTCCGTATGACCTTTGTCTCCAAACTCCAGACAGTAAAAGTGTAGTAGTCCTTCCGATTTACCGAAAACATATATCTACTTCCATATTTCAAACGAAACACCCTGTATGTTTTACAGTTTTAAAATATCCAATTAATTGAATGACATTTTCTATTCAAAGCATAAATATTCTCTATATTTGTTCTTTTACTGAATGTCACACCGGGATCTGTATATCAAATGGATATCTCAAAAACTAAAAGTCCATCATTTCTTAATTCCATTCTACGCATCCCCCTAGAGTATTGGGTCACCTTTATCTGCAACACCGGTACCTATGTTCAGTAGTTTTCGAGATATTATGTGAATTCTTCCTCTTCTTAAGGTGCCGATCCGTTGGCGATCATTCTGATGATGTTTTCCCGAACCAGGTTCTTAAATTCTTGAGCAAAGTTATCCGTCTTCCGGGCCCTCTCCGGCCACAGATCATTCCCTGTAGTCTGGAGTAATCCGTATCTTCCTTCAATCAGCATGATAAGACCTAGATAATCTTGTTTGCGGGATTATATTGTATCAATCCAGATTTTTCTTCATTCTCCTCAAAACTTCCACGCTTGTTACCTTTGCTGTCCAAGGGATTTTCAGTATTCTTCTGCATAGCCAAATCTCAAAAGCATTCATTTTTCTGGATGTGGTCTCATTGAGGGTCTAGGACTCCGCACCATAAAGGAGAACAGAAAATACGTAGCATCGTAGGAGTCTTATTTCAGTGTGAAGGGTGATGCTATGATTTTTGAAGAATGCACCCATGCTGTTGAAGGTGGAGCGGGCCTTTCCTATGCGTGATTTTATCTCCTGTGCACTATTCTAGTCTTTATTGATGATTGTACCCAGATAGTTATAGTGATCAACTCTATCGACTGCAGCTTGATTTATGATCAGACGGCTTCGTGTAATTTTCTGTTTACTGATTATCATAAGCTTGGATTTAAGTACGTTTATTTCTACGCCATACTGACTACTCTGATGCTTGACAGCGTACCTGATGTTTAGGCGATGTCCGTTTATCAGAATGCAAATATCTACAAAATGCTATCGACATTTTTGCATTGGCCATTAAGAATTGGCAAACCTTATTATAATTATTATTATTATGGTACTTATTCAATCCTAAGGACATTATCAATGGTGTTAAAATACCTGATGACGTCCTTAGGTGGCTTGGCTATCACATCGTGAGGATTTAGAAGAGACTCACCCATATGTAAAATTCTTAGGCTGGCAAGCTCATGTGGTACAGGTGGTATTTGTCCCGGCAGTGCTCTGTCAGCAGTCCCACCATTACCCGAAGTTCAGCTCTTGGTAGCTGCAGGAGCTTCCTGGTATAGGATGGTGATAAATTCACAAATCTTTTTACAGTTGCAAGTCCTGGAGTATTTCTACAAAGAGTTGTTCTGTTATTTAGGTCTCATTGTGGGAGTACTACCCTGTACTGGTCTTTTTCATGTCTACAGAAGGGTTCAGCAGGTGATACCCTTGAGGTCAATTTCGCAAGTTCATCGGCTTACTCATTTCCTTCAATACCAGTGCCGCGGCACCCATAGTAGAGTCGCCTTATTGGTCCAAGCCAGTTATTTATGGTATTCCGGCATTCACAGCACAGTAGGGAATTATGGATGGGTGATTCCAGGTGGCGTAGGTTATAATGTAGGTGTGTGCCCTCTTGAGGTTCTTTTCCAAACACTCTTGAGCACACATGTAGACAGCTAGTGTCTCGACCTGTAAGATATGGGGATTTTGTCTCAGGGGCACATACATCCTCAGTTTCTATCCATATACCCCAATACCTGTGCCCTTATCTGATTTTGATCAATCCATATACCATATGGATGACTTGTTGTCCAATCGATTAATGAGGTCCACCGCACTCAGACGGTCTCTTATGACCGTTGCAAAGGGTATTTCGAAATTGAATATGGTTGGCATTACATCTGAGGGCCTCGCCAAGAGGTTTGAGTGCAGTTGGTCGAGTAACCTCATATATCCTACCCAGTAACGAAGTGGAAGTTTCCCACTACGAGAAATTCTTATTGCAACCAGCAGGTCACATTTACTTACATGTAAGTGCAACGGAGGCAGATTAAGTATGACCTCAAGCGCTGCTCTGAGAGTAGTATAGCTAGCTCCTGTGATACCAATAAAGGCAAGCCGTTGCAGTTTCTGCAGCCAACTGCATGTGGTGGCCTCATCAGATTTTGTCCACCATGCTAAGGTGGCATAGGTGATAATTGAGCGTATTTGTTTGCGCCCTCGTGTCTTCCCAAATAGCCATTTGCAGGCCCACATAGACGCAGTGGCCTTAGAACTAATGTTGTCTATGTATTCTTTACAGTTGAGTTTACAATCTAGTATCACTCCTAGATATTTGCACTCAATGGAGAAGTTCAGAGTCTGGCCATTCAGGACCGTAGTCCTGAGATTCAGATTCCTCCCTCTAATCAAGGGGATGAAGGTGGTCTTAGAAGGATTGACGTTAAGCCCTTCTTACTCACATCACTTTTCGGTGATACTGAGGGCAGCTTACATTCGGTTACTTAGTATGCCTTCATGCTTGCCTCAGAGTTATCACTATATCATCAAAGTATGCTTTGGCACTGGAATAGCCCGGCAAAGGACCATCCATTACTAGACTTCACAGCAAACTTTCAAACTAGTCAAAGGAAATCAACTTTGTGAATAAAAATGTACAAACTGCTCGGAAATCCTCATACAAAATCGACTTGCAATAGGAATGTATTATTCTTATTATTACTCCGCAATAGAAATGTCCTACTCTCTATACAGTTGCGATATCTTGAGCATCTCACAATAGGAGCTCGCATTACATCCTCACTGCAACCTCTCGAAGATCTCTCTGCGAAGTCTGTGTTACCTGGGGAGTAGAGTAACACATCAGTAACGCTCCGACTCTAGAATATTATTGGTCTCCATCAGTGTTCTGCAGCTCTGAAATTCAACTAAACCAAGAAGACAAGAAACTCATCCTTCGCCTCGTGTCGAAATTCGAATCGTTAAAACATATGCCCCAATCCCCATATATTTTCATTTCAACAGAGCGTCGGCTCTACATGATATGGTATCGTTTCAGTTGGATTTTCCAGAGCTGCGGAGCACTGATGAAGACCAAAAAACGCGTCTGTTCTTGCTCTCGACAAATCAAGGAAACCGACTGTGTGTTAATTCGAGTTATGAACACTATGCATAAGTGTAATAGATTCACAAATCCAATTCAAGACAGTAGGCTCTAATCTTGTTGAATAAATCTAAATACATTTATTGACCAATTCTTTTCTGTTATAGAGTCACAGGTGGAGAACTATTCGAAGATATTGTTGCGAGGGAGTTCTACTCAGAAGCAGATGCATCCCATTGTATTCAACAAATATTGGAATCCGTAAATCACTGTCATCAAAATGGAGTAGTACACAGAGATCTCAAGGTGAGATAGTGTTCCGATGTAACTATATTATGTAGCTATTTATGTGGCCGGAACTGGCATCGCTGAGGTTGTTAGATGCCGTCTGATACACTGGGAATTGACACTGTTTACGATACACGTACTCTGCTTGTGGGTTTGTCCCACAGCGCTATCATATCGTTTAAATGTCTGAAATATTCGAATTTTTGCGCGTATCTTCTGGGGAAAGGCCGTCCGTCCGTCCGGCCATTAACACGATAACTCTCGAACGGTATGAGCTAGACAGTTGAAATATTCAGAGTAGGTTTGAGGGATAAATATCTCGGTTAAGTTCGTTATTGGGCAAAATCGGTCTGACAGTTTCGGAGTAACGAAAAAAAAATTTTTTTTTTACAATACAACTTTTGAATTCAATTTTTTTTAAGAGGCAGTTTCATCATAAAAATCCATTGTTATCATTTTCAACTATAACAAGCTAATACTTTCGGAGATATGATGTTTCAAAGTTTCAATATTACATCGTAAGTTCTATGTATTCACAGACTGTGAACACAGAATCTGTCTGTGTGACTATTCATAAATGTCATCTTTTCTAGCTATTAGAGATTGTCAATTCGTATATTTTCTATTGGAAAGCAAGTATTCGATTCTTGAATGTGTGAATATATACAAGACTGTTTTGATGCAGTTTATGGAGGCAATAGGAAAGAAGAACATAATGGAATCATCAAAAGAAATTACTGTTCGTTGACCACTGAGGTTAATATTACCTTTTACTTCCTTAAGAAGTGGTAGTGAGACATGTTCCTATTTACAGTACTTTCATAATGTTGCTTGCATAAAAATACTGGAATATGGATCTACATTTGTGTATCAATCATTTTTTCTTGAGTTAAGGTTCATAATACAGAAGAGAATGTGTTAGTGGTATGAACTATTAAATTTCAAATTATGAAAAGAGGATAGTATTTTATTAATATATTTTGAACTATTAAAGTAATTTGTTCGTAATCCAATACCTACTCAAATATCAGGAATAAATGGACAATCTGCTATGATTGTCTCTAGCCTTGCTCTAGACATTTGGATGATATTTTCCTTAGGTATTTCGAGTTGTGAAAACTATGCACCGAGTGTGAGTTGCAACAACCCATTCCATGAAATTGAATCATTGCAGATTGCTCCTTTAATCTTGATAAATAACTTTAATGACAATGTTTAAAGCATTGAAGCATTGTAGATTGCTCTTTTTTTTAAAGATAACTTTTAAAGCATTTTTCTTAAACGACACTTTTTTAAATTTAATTTATTTCATGATGCAGTTCTATCATAGGAATCCATTGATATAATTCCCAACTCTGAGAAACCAATACTTTCGGAGACATAATTTGTCTGTTTGAACAAGAGCGCCAAAAAGCTCCTGTCCACAAGGCTTGAACCAATTTTTTTTAATTTGATTTCTATTATAATGCAGTTGTATCATAAGAATCCATTGATATAATTCCCAACTCTGAGAAACCAATACCAACTTTTGGAGATGTGATTTGTCACAGTTTGAACAACAGCGCCAAGACTCCTGGCCATAGGGCTTTCCCACATTTTTTAGATTCCTAGTGGTCTGTTCTCAGTGGAATTTTGTACACCCCAAGGGGTCATAATTGTTCACCGAAGTGCCAAAATAGAACTCAATCCGATATTTGGTTTCGGAATTTCAAGCAAAATATTCCGCTAATAGTTGAAAAATATATATTTTTTTTACTCATGTTATCCCCACGAAATTTTGCACAAGTGTTTTCGTCAGCACTTAGCATCTAACTACCGAGTTTAAATTCAATTGGGTCAGCATTTTTCGAGTTATAGTGAAAACAAAATTTCAATTTCATTTTCAAATATTTGACTTTTTTTTTTCTAGTTTATAGCCATCCGATCAATACAAAACTTCGCAGGCATATATATAAAGGTCATGATTCTACAATTTGATGCTAAATTTCAAATGGATCGAGTGATCGATTTTGGAAATATTCTTGAAAAACGTTTTAACTAAAAATGATCATAACTCCGAAATGGCTTGATAGATTTTGCCCATTAACGAACTTGTCCGAGATATTTACACTCCAAACATGGCCTGCAAATTTCAACGCTCTAACTCGTTCCGTTCGAGAGTTATCGTGCTAACGGCCGGGCGGACCGGCCGGCCGGCATTGTGGCGAAATGATAGCACGCTGTTCCTTGCGGAACACGCGCGCAAAAAGGGTTTTCTTTTATGAGGGAAATCTATGGTTAAAATTAATTCACAACTTAAAGATTCACCCTGCATTGTAAACTGCATTTTATGTCGACCCATAGTGTTCTGCAGGTAACCCGAGTGTTACGCTTTCACAAAATTACCTAAACACTTGCGTAACTCGCAACCTTGAGTTAACTCGCAATGGAGAAACCGACCATGAGTTTATCATTTTCACCCTAAGCATTGATCATATCAACATTACGTCCTACGGACGCGTCAATATGTTCTTCATGAAATGAAAATGGAAACTCACAGTTACCGAGATACATCGCAATGAAAATCCTATAAAGTGAAACTGTTGGTCTTGTGAAAATCACCCCAGGCGTGGAAAATGCCCTAGTTACAAATCTCTCCCATTGCAGTAGGAAGTTCTAGCAATAAATTCTCGTCAGATGCGATAAACTACTTGTTTTCCTTCCTTCCCCGGGAAAACAATGTTTTCCCGCTTTCACTCCTAGTTGTGTACATTTGCAGATCGAAACATTAATCACTTAAAAAGGCCAAACTTTCCTTTAATAGCTATTTCTTTGCTAGCATAAGTAAGCCGAAGAAAGAATATTTCATCGTTATTTGTTATTTAGTGAGATAAAAGTAACATTTTTGTTGCCATGAAATGTGTTTTTTTGCGCGCATGATCTAGGGAACGGCGTGCTATCATTTTGCCCAAATGTCTCTATTTTTGGAATTTTTAACCGACAATATTCTCACAAGATCAGGTTCGCCTCACTGATGGAGAATTCGAGGTCAAATTAGATTCTTTTCGGCCTTTGTCACGATAACTTTCGAACGGAAAGAGACAGCGAAGAATTTTCATTGTAGGTTGCACATCCAAATGCGCCGGTTGAGTTCGTAAATGAGAATAATCGGCCAAACGGTTTTGGAGTTATACCCATCTCAAATGTTGATGTTATTTCCTCAATAACTCAAAAAAACAGATTTTATCAAATTGAGACTTGGTAATTAGTTTTAGAGTGATCAATTTGCCCAAATGTCTGTTATTTTCGAATTTTTTGATGAAAATGGTCTTAAATGATTTGATTCGACTCACTGATCAAGAATCCGTGGTTAAAATCGATTCTGTCCCGGCCGGCTGTAGACACGATAACTCTCGAACGGAATGAGCTAGACAGTTGGAATTTTCAGAGTAGGTTTGGGAGATAAATATCTCGGCTGAGTTCGTTATTGGGCAAAATTGGCCCGACGGTTTCGGACAAACGAAAAAAAAATCCTTTATTACATTACAAATTTTGAATTCAATTTTTTTCAAGATGCAGTGTCATAATTAGAATCCATTGATATCATTTTTAACTCTAAAAAATGGGTTCAAGCCCTGTGGACAGGAGCTTTCTGGCGCTCTAGTTCAAACAGACAAATTATATCTCCGAAAGTATTGGTTTCTCAGAGTTGGGAATTATATCAATGTATTCTTATGATAGAACTGCATCATAAAGGAAATTCAATTCAAATAATAGTATATTTATCAAGATTAAATGAGCAATCTGTGAATGAGAACTGCACCATGGAAGAAATCAAATTAAAATAGCTGTAATGAATTTGACTCTCTCTTATAGAACAGGATCACATGTACGAGTATGAACACAGATCATATAATAATGCTTAGGTAGAATAATTATAACACTCTGTGAAAACATAGAAGTACGATTCATTATTGAAATTTCGTAAAATCAGATCTCCGAAAGTATTAGCTTGTTGGAGTTGAAAATGATATCAATGGATTTTTATGGTGAAACTGCATCTTAAATAAAAATTGAATTTGAAATTTGTTACTTAAATAAAAAAATTTTTTTCGTTACTCCGAAACCATCTGGCCTATTTTGCCCAATAACGAACTAAACCGAGATATTCATCTCCCTAACCTACTCTGAAAATTTCAACTGCCTAGCTCATTCCGTTCGAGAGTTATTGTAGAAATTTTTTTTTTTAATTTTCAAAATTTTTTTTTTACTTTGCGGTAACCTGGTCAATACAAAACTTCACATGCGTATAAAGGCATTGATTCTACAATTTGATGCTAAATTTCAGATAGATCGAGTGATCGGTTTCGGAAATATTCATAAAAAATGTTTTTACTAAAATTGTCCATAACTCCGAAACCGCTTCAAACCCACCTTCCAAATTTCAATCCTCTAACTCCTTTCCTTCGAGAGTTATCGTGCCTACGGCCGGCCGACCGGCTGGACAGAATCGATTTCGACCTCGGATTCTTGATCAGTGAGTCGAACCAAATCGTTTGAGATCATTTTCAGCCAAAAATTCGAAAATTACAGACATTCGGGCAAATTGATAAGCGCTCAGTTCCGAGGAACTAGCGTTGAGTGAAACGTAGATATTGACTGACCTCATTGTTACAGCCTGAAAACCTTCTACTAGCTAGTAAAGCCAAAGGAGCGGCTGTCAAATTGGCGGATTTCGGATTGGCAATAGAAGTACAAGGAGAGCAACAGGCATGGTTCGGATTCGCAGGTACCCCTGGATATCTATCGCCGGAGGTGCTGAAAAAGGAACCGTATGGAAAACCAGTGGACATATGGGCGTGTGGAGTTATCCTCTATATCCTTCTAGTCGGCTACCCGCCATTTTGGGATGAAGACCAGCATCGCCTTTATGCACAGATCAAAGCAGGAGCATATGACGTAGGTAAAATTTGTGTTATACGCGTAGTGTATGTATATTAAATTTCGAAAAAATGTAATGCTTGTAGTTTGTGATGCAAATCCATATTATTCCAAATGAGAAAATTTATCATAGCAATGTATATTTTTTTACACCATTAGAAAGTAGATATTTCAACGAACAAAAAGTTCACCAACTTTTTTGAAAAAGCAGTTATTTTGACGTGAGAATTATTAAGTCGAAATAAGGTGAAAACATTAATATTTCAAATCGAAAAAATTACAGTGTGTTTGTGACATAAAAGGGTAAGTTTTCACCAAATACCGTGCGAAAAAAACATTTTTTGTGAAAGATGAAAATAAAAAACCAAAAACTTGGTTATTTAAATTTTTCACATGAATTTTGGGGTTATGTGAAAAAAGTGTACATAAGAAAGTTATAGATCTTTTTATAACCTACAACTTTGCCATTTAACTTTTTTCAATCGGACTTGTAGATCAACCGGTAATCGAGATAAACCGTTTTTTACCCTTAAAAACTCACCCCTTCCACTTCCCGACCTCAGATCGCCCGTAAATTATTTTTCCTTTCATTTTCGTTAACTTCTCTTCCTTTTCCAATGGGTTTCATCCTACTATTATTTTTTTTTCACTTTTTACCATTTTCGAAGGGTAGTTGCCAGATGTAATGTTGTAAGTTACACTAGAAATCAGCACATAACAATTTTCAATTAGAACACTGGTGGTCTTGAGCAATCAATAGCCAGGTAGGAAGTAAGCGCGAATATGATTGCCTCGTTTCTCGTTCGATATATTGGTGTCTCCTAGACCATATTGAAAGCTCTTCAAGGGCGGTTTCTCGAGTGGCTTTCACTCAAAGAAGACGGATAAATCCACAGCGAGGTCGTGACCGAGCTTTACTGCTATCCAGATTAGGTGTGAAGAGCTTAGTATCCTGAATAGAGTTGCATACGATGAAATTTATATTTGGTTTACTCAACGGAGATCTCGATTGTCGTGAACTCGACTTTCTTGTACCTATTCAAAGTTTTCTATTCGAGCACTCCTAGGACTAATCTGCTGTTGCAGTAAGCTTTGAGAGTTGTATGTGCTGTTGTCAATAAGATATAATGGACTGTGCGGTATGCAAACTGATATCCTAGCCTTTCACCATATTTGTAACAATGTATATTCGAATCGAAGAAATTGATTCGTAGAGAGTTTCACAATATAATAATATACTGTTGAAATATACAGGGTGAGTCTTTGACCACTGCATTAATTTTAACCAAAGATTCCTCTCATCAAATGAAACACTTTTTTCATTTAACATTTTTCCAAATTCAGCTCAGGTAAAAAAATACAGGCTGTTGAAATTTTGAAAAAAAATCAGTTTTTATTTTGTAGCTTTGACATCCTTTTTTCGAATAAAATGAATGTTGGCGTAAAGTTTCCTATAACTATGATACATATTTTCCATATATTAGTTATTTTCTACTTCTACTGGTTTTCTAGTTATGGACTCGTGGATTCATTAAACTAAACGAAATTAGCATAAAGAAAGATATAAAGTTTTTCTTGAGGTTTTCAAGAATATTCCATCGTTTTAGAACATTATATTATTCTTCATCATTTCTCCTTAAACGCACCGTTTTCGAGATATTCTTCATTGAATGTTTTAAAATGGAAAACTCCAGAAATTTCACTACTTTTATGGATCCGTCCCTGAGCGTTGGAATCCCGAATCAAGCTGTAAACCACGTTACCATGCCTTATTCTCGTCCGCCAACAATGTCATAGATAATTTATATGCGGGTGTGTATTAGCACATTGTGAAATCTTAAAACGCTTGTAACTTTTTACCTGAGCCGAATCTGGAAAAATGGTAAATGAAAAAAGTGTTTCATTTGATGGGAGGAATATTTGGTTAAAATTAATGCAGTGGTCAAAGACTCACCCTGTATAATGCTTCACAAAAGTTAAGGAAGTTCAGAAATGTTGGGACTGTTTCAAAAGTTACCATTTTTTTTAACCAATTTTTTAAATATGAGAAATCTAAATGTCTACTCACTTATCTAACTCATTCTTTTATCCATTTCTTTATAAGTTTCACACATTTAGGTGAAATATTTTTTTTGGGTAAAAAATTACGTTCAGTAAAGGGTATGATCACCTCGAACATCAACCTCAGCCTCACAACGCCTTTGCATACTTTCGATCAGATTGTTGAAATAGCCTTGATAAATTTCTCTCCAGAAATGCGGTAAAAGCCGTCTGAGTTCATGAAGTGTATGTGGAGTTGGATGATGAGAATGCAAAGCTCGTTGTAGCTGATCCCATGTGTGTGAAATAGGATTGAGGTGTGGCGATCGAAGGAGCAGGGCCAAATGTGGAATATGATGGATTTTCAGAGCTTCGTCGACAACTCCTGCACATGGGGTGGCACATTAATGTCCAAAAATAAGAAATTTTGGCCAATAAAGCAGCATGAAACAAATAAGGCATAATATTGTCAATGACTTGTTCTATGTAAACCTGCGCATTCGTTGCACCATCAAGCACCATTACAAAATTCATTATTATATTCCCTCGAATATTCTCAAATCTTATTACAATAATTCTGGCCTTCTTATTTGTCTTCTGGATGTGATAGAAAGAAAATGAAAAAAAAAACATAACACTTTCTTTTCCTGATGGTAGCATGAAAACTACGTAAAATACATTCTGAGGCAATATTATTTTAATTAGGACTCCTTCGCAATTTGTTTTGGGCTGATAAGTTGTAGTTTATAAATTGTTTAATTTGTGTTTGAATTTAATTAACTTCATTTTTGAAATATGGTTCGATTAACGGAGATATACAAAATAACAATTTTGCAAATGATTGGTTACGGAGATAACACCCGAACACAAAAAGAAGTATGTCGCTTGTTTTATGAGAAATTTCCGAATTTGCCGCCTATAACCCAAGGGACAATAAGTAAAATAGAGAGTAGCAGTTTCGCTATTTTGGGCATGTAAGGCAGATTAAAAAAGCAGCTGCTGATACCACAGCCCACTATAGAGATAGCCTGGAACACAGTCTGACAACGCCGCAATTAATCGTCTCTTAGAGGCATACTCCTTCAATGCGGTAGCGCTGGATTTTGATGAAATTTCGACTATTTCATCATTTTTCAAATGATTCACTGTCGAAAAATGATGAGGACTACAATAAGATCTTATTTATGATGAATATTTACCGATAAAACAGTTTAAAACAATGTAATTACGAGATGAAGTGTTGTGATTTTGGACACTTTTGGGATTTAAAAAAAAAAACTAGAAGAGAGCACGGATTTTCAACTTCAGATTCGATATCTAAAACCCAAAATTAGCAAGTGAGTAAATTTTCAGGACGATTAGACAGTTATGGGATGCTACAAGTCTATGTGAATTCAGAATATCAATTCAATGCTACAAAGAGTAAATTCACATACAATTATTTTTTGATCTGAACTGTGTAAAAATGTTGATAAAACAAATTGATTAATTCCGAATCTGAATTCCCATTAATTATATTTCTGTAGCGGAAAATGTTTACTTATTGATCTGAGGTTGAGACCATCTGCTCGGGTAAAGCTATGATCGAAAGGAAGAATCCATTTCAAATCACTGCAGAAAATCTGAACATTTTTAATGCATAATTTAAGATGAATAATAAGGTCCTTATTGATTTCAACTGAAGCATCTACAGATGCAGACTTTTGGAAATTAAATACATATATATAAAAATGAATAGATTATTTGAGCTTCTTGATCTCCTATCCAGATGTATCAATTTTTGTTGAAAAATTATTAGAAAGGTCATCAAAACGTTTTATAAAATCGGAAGAAATGAAAGTTCTATTTCACTCATATTTCTAGTCCATCTTGTTGTCTATAGTCTGAACTGAAATGTACTCATCTCCAATAAGTAGAAATAATCCAAAGGAAATTTCACTATTTACACACTGCAGTTTAATCACAGAACATATAAATATCCGACCATATTTATCACTGCATTGCATTAATTCACATTTGACACCGTTGTACACAAAAAATACCACGAAATGCCCGCGAAAAACAATAATTGTTAACTCCAGAATCAGAAGTAATCGTCCATTTTTACAAACAACAACAAACTAACAAACGTTCGACTGACGTACGTCTCTGAGCTGTGATGCCATTTTATCATCTTCCAGGCTAGTAGATATAGTAGGTTGTGCTGATACACTGTGTGAGGATAAGAAATCAGATGTAATGATTGACTTTGAAGAAAATCCACATAAAACGAGTAGAGATGCCTCCACAACATTCAATGTCAGCCATATATCGATTCTAAACTTATTAAAACAGAATAAAATGCATTCCTATGAAATGATCCCTATTGGGAGAACTTATTTCTGTGAACAAATGATGGACATGTTGGATAACAATCTTATCAAATTAGTATACGTTTTGTTTTCTGGTGAAGTACACTTTTTCTCTCAACCATGCTAATCGTTAAAATTGCTGCTACTGGTCAACCGGAAATCATTACTGGATGAGAGAGGAACACACGCAATACCCTCAAAATTTTAATGTTTGGTTAGGAGATGTTCGAAACCATATCATAGGCCCCTTTTCATTGAGGGCAATTTGAATGGTGATAATTATTTAGCAATACTCCACATTTGGCAAATTTATATCCTGATCAAGGAAATCCTAAAGTTCCACGGAATACGATACGGTTCCAACAGGATGGAGCACAACCACATTACTACCACACTTGATCACTTGATTTAATTTTTTTCTAATTTGATTTTTGCAATAAACATGAATGTGAAAAGTGATGAGACATTCCAAACAATGCATCACAAGCCCATACTTTTGAAAAATTGGGTGTTGTACATGTCTTTCGAAGGGGGTTGAAGGTAGGGTTCGCATTTTTACGAAGAAGAATGACAATTTGAAATTTAAATATGATGTGTTTCGGGATTTGCCACAAATATGTACACTTGTACAGTCACCAAGATAAAGAATTTATTCCATTTGGCTTTTTTACACTGTGGTTCAATGTGTCAACAGGAAGGGTGTACAATTTCAATTACTGACTGAAATTGACCCAGAACAAGTAAAAATTAATGAAACCGTTTAATTACTCTGTGGACCAGCTAATATTATTTGAAAATTGTGTACGACCGCTGAGAAAATTTAACTTATTCTTCCTTTTCCAGTATCCTAGTCCAGAATGGGACACCGTCACGCCCGAAGCGAAGAATCTCATCAATCAGATGTTAACAGTTAATGCAGCAAAGAGAATAACCGCTTCTGAAGCCCTCAAACACCCATGGATATGCGTATGTCTGCTCACGCTCATTCTGGATATCCTCTAACTTCCTCAATTTTCAGCAACGCGAACGTGTGGCTTCGGTTGTTCACAGACAAGAGACTGTCGACTGCCTCAAGAAATTCAATGCCAGGCGTAAACTCAAAGTGAGTATTCTATCGAAATCTTTGAATATCTAATACGTTCTGGCTGAGATGCGAGCTCGTCCGGTGTTAAAACCATAATTTTTCCATTCACTCTATCGATTAACTACTCATAGTCATATGGTGCAATAATTCCATCCCAGTCTATATAAACATATGTTTTGTTTTTCTAGGGCGCTATACTCACCACAATGTTGGCGACAAGGAATTTCTCAAGTAAGCAAATGATTATGAAAATTAACATGTCTGTGCCTCTTGAGTTGCATTTGATTTATTTTTATCTGCATTTAAATTTTTTTTGGCGATACCTTACGTTTAATAATCGATAATCACGACTGGGTGGTACAGAAATTATATACTGAACGAAATTATCTCATGATACTAAGTTGCCCTTTCCATAAAAATATGTTGTGAGAATTTGATTAGTCCAGATATTTTACGTTGTTCTATGTTCTACCTGTCGAAGTGACCGTTATATATCTTTCTGGAGCTCTCGTTCCTTGGAGCAGAGTGCTTATCAATTTGCCCAAATGTCTGTAATTTTCGAATTTTAGGCTGTAAATGGTCTCAAACGTTTTGGTTCGACTCACTGATCAAGAATCCGTGGTCAAAATCTATTATGTCCGGTCGTCCTTTAACACGATAACTCTCTATCGGAATGAGCTAGCTGCTAGACAGTTGACATTTTAATCATTAAAGGATACTGTGGGAGGTATACTCATTATTGAAAGGTTTTTTTCTGGGTTTTCTCTCCCAAACTCTGAAAAATATCTATAAAAAAAAATTAATTATTTTGTGAGTTGCTTCTGCGTAAGAAACACAGGATATTTGTCAGAAGCAATCAATTGAACAATGTTGCCTAACAAACAACAACGAAACAACATCAACGAAGAAACAACTATATCGTAACGTTTCGGAGTCTATATCAGACTCCTTCGTCAGACGCTTAACGAAAATCGTTAGAATTATTTTGTTGATTGTTATTCTGAGATTCGAGAATTGTCACATTGACAGTATTTGAAAATCATAGCTAACATAGTTTTACTTCGCATAGAAATTTCCAAGTTCCAACTCCTTGTTCAATAAATTTAGCCAAATATGGTCAATACCAATTGAGCAATTTGCATAATTGCATTCTCTGTTCAATAAAATCCAAGTTGACTCCTTAAGTTTCCTTTTCATAAAAATGAACAGAACCTGATTTTATGAAAAGGAAACTTAACGAGCCAACTTGTATTTTATTGAACAGAGAATGCAATTTTGCAATATGCTCAATTGGTATTGACCATATTTGGCTAAATTTATTGAAAGAGGAGATGCAACTTGGAAATTTCTATGCGAAGTAAAACTATGTTAGCTATGATTTTTAAATGCTGTCAATGTGACAATTCTTGAATTTCACAAAATAACTATCAACAAAATAATTCTAACGATTTTCATTAAGCGTCTGACGAAGGAGTCTGATATAGACTCCGAAACGTTACGATATAGTTGTTTCTTCGTTGATGTTGTTTCGTTGTTGTTTGTTAGGCAACATTGTTCAATTGATTGCTTCTGACAAATATCCTGTGTTTCTTACGCAGAAGCAAATCACAAAATAATTAATTTTTATTTTATAGATATTTTTCAGAGTTTGGGAGAGAAAACCCAGGAAAAAACCTTTAAACATTTTCAGAGTAAATTTGAGAGATAAATACCTAGGTTAAGTTCGTTATTGTTTCAGAGTAACGAAAACAATTCCTTTTTACATTACAAATTTCAAATTCTATTCTTTAATATGCAGTTTCATCGTAAGAATCCATTGATACCATTCTCTACTCTAACAATCTAAAACTTTGGGAGACCGTTAAAACATATTTACTAATCAAAGAAAAACATTCTTCATTGTAGAAAATTATTTATACCGTTATTCCGATCACAATTATGATGTTTCTCCGAAAAATGAGTTTCTCGGGTCGGATCAACTCAAACGCTTTTCTATCGTGTGGTTTCCAAGAAAATATAACAGTAGCGGAAAGTTTCAATTCTTATTCGGATCCGATGATTCCTTTGAGATATCGATTTAGAGTTCCACGTGGGCAATTTACGGAGTGCAATTACTCGTTCCTTTCGGTCCTCTTCATGTCTCATTAATTCAACAGTATTGTATTAATTTGTGGTAGGAATGTCCCCATTATGACAATAAATATTCTTGACTCCACTCAGGTTACGTAGTTTTGTTGACCCAAGAATAGAGGATTCCAATTATTCAATTCAATGATGCCAGTACTAGTTTCAGGCTCAAAATGTCTGACATTTTGTAGGTCTTTATTGATATAATTCAAAGTCAAAACGGACAAAATGTTCAAATCTAAGTATTTCTGAGTATTCCCGAACATATAAAACATATTAATGTTGATATGAAAAATATACAATATCTTAGGGTATTTGACTATTGTACGTTCGTCAACCTGCCATTTTATTATCATAAATCTCATATATTTCGGCATGAATAGTAATATTATAAATTGAAGCTCTATAATTTTTCACTTGAGTAAATTGTTCTCAACAAAGCAAAAATCAATAATTTTTAAAATTTTCCAACAGGAATCTATTCTAAGATCTTTAAAAAATAACTCTACGAAAGGAAAACATTCTCAGATTAATAGTTTAACAATTATCGTACTTGCATTGTTAATGTTCGTGTTACAAAAAATTGTTAATTCACTAATGGTTAACTAATTGAAAAATCGCGTTAAGCATTTTTGGACCACGGATTATTGTTCATTCATCTATCCTACAGGCACCTGAATTTTTTCAATTTTTTATTTTCATATTTAATGAGTTTAAATAACATTTATTCATCAAAGGAACGAAGGGAGAGAGGCTTGCGCAAGCCATAGTACCTGTTTTCGGGAGTATTTCCAACCGTCTAGGAAAATTATTAATATTGGTCCTACAGTTCCGACAGTTATGTTTTTTCCTTAGGAAATTTCCTTCTCTATTCGAATCTTTTTACAAATTTGATTTACCTCAAATAGTTTTTGAGATATTGGCGAAAACCTAAACCTCTTCCTTTTTTTTTCACTTAATTGTTTATAACTATTGCAATTTTTGCGAGTGGCCTTAGCATTTTCTCAAAAACTATCTACATGCCATTTCGAATCGAATGACATCAAAATCATAATTTTCGGAGAATACGCAAAAATTTTGATCTAAAAAGCACTCGTTGACTAGACTAATTGTAGAATGACTTTGTTGCTCCCTCTGAATGATTTATTATCCTATTGGAGAAATTTGAGTACGTATATTTATTTCACTGGTTTACTGGTTATTCATATTTGTCATCGAAGTATTTTCCTTTTTTGAGCGCATGTTCTAGGGAACAGCGTGCTATTATTTTGTCCAAATGTCCGTAAATTTTACTTTTTCGCCTTGAATCCTATCACTAGTAAAAAAATTATATCTCCGAAAGTATTCGTTTCTCAGAGTTGGGAATTATATCAATGTATTCATATGATAGAAATGCATCCTAAAGGAAATTCAATTCAAATAATAGTTTATTTATCAAGATTAAATGAGCAATCATGAGAATGAGAAAAGCACCATGGAAGAAATCAAATTAAATCTGGCTTATTTTGCCCAATAACGAACTTAACCGAGATATTCATCTCCCTAAACTACTCTGAAAATTTCAACTACCTACCTCATTCCGTTCGAGAGTTATATCTATGTCTATGGATGAAAAGCAGTCTCACTACTCTCAGATCTCTTACTTCATGTTCAGTTCCGAAATGTAAGAATTTTCTGAGAAAAACTAATTTCGGAGCAAACAACTGAGATTTTTCTCACTTCGCTCACAATTCTTCGATAATGTAGGAACATCATTTGACATTATGACAATTCATATTCATACATAGAATAATATTATTCTGTGACAACGTTGAAATACGATTTATTACTGAAATTTTGAAGAATCATATCTCCGAAAGTATTAGCTTGTTAGAGTTAAAAATAATATGAGTGGATTCTTATGATAAAACTTCTTATCAAAAAAAATTTTATTTGGAATTTGTTTCGTAAAAAAAAAAATTTTTTTTTGTTACTCCGAAACCATCTGTCCGATTTTGCCCAATAACGAACTTAGCCGAGATATTTATCCCCCAAACCTACTCTGAAAATTTCAACTCTCTAGCTCATTCCGTTCGAGAGTTATCGTGCCTACGGCCGGACCGGCCGGACAGAATGAATTTCCACCACGGATTCTTGATCAGTGAGCCGAACCAAATCGTTTAAGACCATTTTCATCGAAATATTCGAAAATTACAGACATTTGGGCAAATTGATAAGCACTCAGTTCCGAGGAACTAGAGCGCCAAAAATAGTTTTCTTTAAAAATATTTCAGAAAATATCAGTCATATTTCGCACAAACCTTCAATCCGCCATTTTTCAATTGCATACCGGATTTCAGCACGATCAGCTTTGTATTTTAGGAATTATTCTGGAAAAAAAATTTCCGGAGCTAATTTTTGCACGTATGTTCTGGGTAACATCGCATTATCATTTTGCCCAAACGTCTGTAATTTTCGAATTTTTTGCTGAGAATGGTCTCAAACGACTAGATTCAACTCACTGATGAAGAATTCGAGATCAAATTGGATTCTGTCCGCCGGCTGACCGTTGCCACGATAACTTGAGAAAGAGATAGCGAATTTTCAGTGTAGGTGGCGCATCCAAATACGACGGACAAGTTCTTTAATGGGCATAACCGGCTCAACGGTTTCCGAGTAATAATTTTGTCGACTTCTTCCGAAGTCCAAACCAAAAATATAGGAAAAGAGACTTTCAGTTGGAAATGATATAAACCGTGGCACAAAAAGCAACGACTTAACAGTGTCTTAATCTCTTAATAGTCATTAATGGTGCCCACTATAAATCACAACTAAATCGTAGATAAATATCGTATACATATCATTTTGCATGTGGCTGGGATGGCGGGCAGATCGTCTTCCTATCCTCCTTACCGAATTTGTGGTTTCTGTGATAAATTTACGACTTCAGAAAATATAGTCAGGTGTGTTGGTGAAGTCTGCGATACTATTTTGCATAAAAAATGTTTTGATTCGATAGCTAGCAATAGTAGCAATATATTTCTGGAAGAAGATTCCTTCATTTGTTGGAGGTGCATATCAAGAAAAAATCAATCTGGTGAGCAATCAAATTTCAATTCTAATCTTGACTCAGATATATAAATAAATAAATAAATATATTTCCACATCTTTACATTAAATACAGAAAAACATCTTTACATTGAATGCAGAAAAACGCCTCCTGGAAAAATACGGGTCAGAATTGTTATTCTCAAATATTATTCTGAATTCTCCTAAAATCAATCAATATGAAACAGTTGCAAGGTCAGTTTTTACAGCGCTCAGGAGAGTCAGGGAAATCATATGCACCAGAGACAAAAGTAAATATGGAATCTAATGTGTTTATTCCATGCTGATACATTATGAAGAAATTTTTAACTCCCTCTAATGTATTTACAAAAACAAATCGACAATTTTCAAATTTTCAAACTATCAAATTTTCAATTATCATTTTTTTTTTCATTCAGTATGGAATAAATGTGTTATTTAGACCAGTGCTATGCCACTTGAAAATGGTAAAAAGTGAAAAAAAATAATAGTAGGATGAAATCCATTTGAAAAGGAAAAGAATATAACGAAAATTTAAGGAAATATAATTTACGGGTGGTCTGAGGTCGGGAAGTGAAAGAAGGTGAGTTTTTTAGGGTAAAAAGCGCTTTATCCCGATTTCCGACAAAACTACTAGTCCTATAGAAAAAAAATTTAGGCCAAAGTTTCAGGTAATAAAAAGATCTACAACTTTCGTATTTACACTTTTTTCACGTAACCTCAAAATTTATGTGAAAAATTCAAATAAACAAGTTTTTGGGTTTTATTTTTATCTTTTACAATTTACCATTGTAATGTATATATTTTTTAGGAAATCAGAAAGTAGAGATTTCAACAAACAAGAAGCGGATATTTTGACTAGAGAATTTTCGATTGAAAATTAGGCTGCTTTTTCGATATTAAGTCAAAATAAGGTGCAAAAATTAATATTTCAAATCTCAAAAATTACAGTATATTTGGGACATAAGAAGATGAGTTTTCACTGAATTTAGTTAAAAAAAAACAAAATTCGTAAAAGATAAAAATAAAAAATGGGTTCAAGCCCTGTGGACAGGAGCTTTCTGGCGCTCAAGTTCAAACAGACAAATTATATCTCCGAAAGTATTGGACTCTCTGTTATAGAACAGGATGACATGTACGAGTATGAACACAGAGCATATAATATTGCTTAGATAGAATAATTATAGCATTCTGTGAAAACATAGAAGTACGATTCATTATTGAAATTTCGAAAAATCATATCTCCGAAAGTATTACCTTGTTGGAGTTAAAAATGACATCAATGGATTTTTATGGTGAAACTGCATCTTAAATGACAATTGAATTTGAAATTTGTTACTTAAAAAAGAATTTTTTTTTCGTTACTCCGAAACTATCTGGCCTATTTTGCCCAATAACGAACTTAACCGAGATATTCATCTCCCAAACCTACTCTGAAAATTTCAACTGCCTAGCTCATTCCGTTCGAGAGTTATTGTAGAAAACATTTTTTTAAATTTTCAATTTTTTTTTTTAAAACTTCGCGGTAACCTGTTCAATACAAAACTTCACATGCGTATAAGGGTCAGAATTCTACAATTTGATGCTAAACTTCAGATAGATAGAGTGATGGGTTTCGGAAATATTCATAAAAAATGTTTTTACTAAAATCGGCCATACCTCCGAAACCGCTTGATGGATTTTGCCCATTAACGAACTTGTCCGAGATATTTACGCTCCAAACCCACCTTGCAAATTTCAATCCTCTAACTCCTTTCGTTCGAGAGTTATCGTGCGTACGGCCGGCCGGACAGAATTGATTTCGACCTCGGATTCTTGGTCAGTGAGTCGAACCAAATCGTTTGAGACCATTTTCAGGCAAAAATTCGAAAATTACAGACATTTGGGCAAATTGATAAGCACTCTGTTCCGAGGAACTAGAGCGCCAAAAATTAAGATAAATTGATTTGAAATTCGTCATGTTGATAGTCTTTTTGTGGACACTACATATGCTGGAGATGCTTCATTATAGCTGGCTATGATACTTTGAAGGTTTGTATTTCAATCCATAAAAGCTCTTATTGGTATGTGCAAGGGTTCGTGAAATATAATTAGATAACATAGCCATAGCAAGTATAATTTTTTTGTCGAAATGACAAATATTTCGATAACTTTTGACCAAAGATACGTGAAAAGTATACAATAGCTTGCAGAAAGTTCCAGAGAATTGAATAACACTACTGAATGGTGTGTCCCATTTGATAAATAGGTTGGGCTATTCTTGGAGTAATTCGAATTTGCATCCAAAAATTTCACCACACTTTGACCGTTACGCTTATATCGTCCGCTGCGACACTAGTGGGACACCCTGTATATTAAAGCTCTCAATAAATGAGGAAATGAATTAGGACTCCAAACTTACCCTGCAAATTTGAACTGTCTAACGCATTCATCAATGAGTAGACATAATTTTAAGCTAAAAATTCGAAAATAACAGATATTTGGGCAACGTGATTTGGGCGCTCAGTTCAGAGGCACAAGTGCGATAAAGACCATACATTTTCTGGATCTCCAGCAATTTTTTATAATATAAAATAAATATTTTCAGCTGGCTAGTGAAAGTAGCATGATTTTCGCTGTTTTTTGTTGCCTTTGTTTGGATGCTAACATGAATCTGAATTAAAAAATGTTTTCATAAACTTTTTCAATCGTTGTAGGCAGAAGTATAGTCGTGAAGAAAGGAGATGGATCTCAAGTGAAAGAATCCACCGACAGTTCGACAACTATCGAAGATGATGATGTCAAAGGTAATTAGATTATGCACAGCAGTATTTTTACGTACAATAAAATATATTTATGTACTATTCAACGCCGGTAAAACTCACTAATTGCAACTGAGTGTAAACTGCTCAGCTCTGAAGATGTTATGGAATGGCCCATATCCGTACCAGTGAAAAGTTTATTGACTTCGGGTCACGGGTTTGGGATGTCATTCAAAACGAGTCGTAGATGGTATTTTCTCTAACTCTATTTTGGAAATGATAAAAAAAAAATTTCATTTATGGGAATGTCCACCTTGGTAACGCAGAAATAAAACCCTCATAAGATAAAACCATAGCAACAGAACCGACAAACATCCAGTGCAGAATGTTTTCATTCCTGCACAGAATTTGGAATGTTTAAATTCCATACAGTGGTTTGGAATGATTGCATTTCATCATAGATTTTAGTTGTAGAATGCGATATTTTCGAAATAGTGTTAGGGAAAATTATTTTGATTTTTTTGTCATAGAAAGGTACAAATGGTTTTTTTGCCGAGCAAGTTGCTACTCGAAAATCGTATGCCTCTTACTAGTAATTCTTGTGTACACTACACAATATATATACGACATTTGCCATATACTACTTCGATAATGGATAAGTAATTCCAGAACAACATTATCCACATACACTTTCATACAAAATGTGCAAATACTACTTAATACAATGTTACGTTCATGTCTCTGATCTTGAGTCTATTATTATTTCTTTCATTTATAATAACTGATATTTTCAGAACATTTATTCGTGAAATTATTAATATTATTATACAGACTTGTTGATTGTGATTTCTTCTTTTCTTTTCAGTATTCTATCGATATTTTTAATTGTCTTCGATAAATCGTTTACTCATTCCAATCTTAACTATTACATAACTGTCACAATTTTTTCGGGAAGGGTTAGCTTCATTCCATCAGGTCATTCGTTAAAGTACACCATTTCACCAAAAATCGACTGTATAAAACTTACAAAATACGTTCGAAAATTCATAGATGACATTAATCCTAATACGGCGCTGTATGTCGTGTCATCCACATTTTGGTCTTAATTTAGTAGCCGCACATAGAAATCTTCTTTCAAAGGTTTATCTTTGAAATGAATTTTGAAAATAATACGGATAAAATTACAGTATATTATCTTAAACGCGTATCTTTTCCTATCCTACCTCAATTTTAGCTTTTTAAGTTCTTCTAGACTCTGTCACATGTTTTGCAACCTTCATGACAATTTGTTATATCAAATTAACCGCATTGTTCAATAAATTAAAAGGAAAAGGATGGGGAGTTAACGATATACGATGTTAGGAGCGAGTCCAGATCCGTATTAATTTTATTAAATGAACATCCACTGCAAATTGGTAATACTCCGTTATATTGTAGCTTATGTACGATTTTTTGTGAAATGGTTTAGTTTTATGTGTTTCGCCTCCTATTAAAAAGGAATCATCCTGTATAGAAACTGAATGAATGTTTTTGCAAGCACCATCATCATTTGATTTGTTTTCTAATTGATAATCAATATTTTTGGTTATCAATCTATGCGTGGTGTTACGTTAAAAATTTAATATAGACATGTCCGTTCCCACTCTATTCTTTTAAAGGATGTTATAAATTATTTCGGCAAATTGTTAACATTATTAACTTGTATAACATGGTTCTTCAATCAGAAATTGTAATTCATTTTTTAGTTTTTATATTTCAATAACTAAAAAAATAACTCAATAGACTTTTTTCATCATGAAATGAATTACGATTTAAAAAACATTTTATTTCTTCGGAAAAAACAATGGCGTGCCATTATTTACATTGAAAATATTCATTATCATGTTACTCGGGGCGTCACTGATTAAATTTAAAGTTGTATAAAACTATCTAATACAGGTTGTTAAATTTTCGAAAAAAACAATTATACGAAATTAATTTCAACTTATGTCAATTATATATTATGTCAAAAATAAACCGAAAACGGACGTCAAATTGAACTTTTCGACATTCATTTAGATAACACCCGTTATTATAAGAATAGTGGTGAATATATGGTTTTAATATAATCTTAATCAGTTTTTCTTTATTCTATTAGCAGACATTCAATGATTTCTCTATAATTAGTGCTTCTAAGTGACCATAAGAACCTTGAAAAACTTTAATTTATACTCAAAATGGTCATGGATAAAATTCATAGGTATATGGAAAACCATATAAATACCAAGATTAGGTAAAACTTATCTCACACCTCACAGGAAATCTCATAACATAAGGAATACATACATACATCTGTATTACACAGACTATTATATTCAATATTTCATTCTAGATACAATGCAAACTCACACATATCCTCCATACAAAAAAATACATACGATTTTACATAGATATAGGTACATGGTATATTTCTGAATTAATTTGGCTTTAATCTGAAGAAATCACCAAGAAATATTTCAAATAACGTCACTAGCTACAGCCTTCGAAGTTAGGGAAGAAAATAGTTATTATTTAATATCCCCCCTATATGGAAGATAGGAAAATAAAATTTGGTAGATAGCTGACGATTATAAAATGTGTACTTGATTTTTCAACGAATTAAACCTCCATGAATTTATGTGGAGAGTGTCTGGACATTTTTATATTTTTTATGATCTGATTAAAGATTTTATGAGTAAAAGGCCATATTTAAATAAATAACAGGTTGTTTTCGTGTTCAACAATCAATTTTTTAAATAGACATAAAAATTTCTGAAGCGAAATATAAAGAGGTTTTCAAACCCTTGTGGTTTTATAAGTGTCAGTTACCTGCCAAATGTCAATTATTCGATAATGGGGATGTTAAAAAAAAACTTTTCATCTGACTTCAAAGGTCAGTAACTTGAAGAGAAAGGAGTTTCGATCAATAAATAATTTAAAATCCCCCCATATTTTTTCTCGAACTCCCCCTTCAAAATCTTTTGCATCAATTTAGAAACACTTATCCCTAGTATAAACTTTTGTTTTTCGGTCTTTGTAACAATTATATTGATCCCGAAATATATCTTTGCAAAATTACTAATATTCAGTAAGACCATTTTATGTTTCAGTTGAAAAAATCAATTTTTTTTCATTTCACTTAAAATTTTCATGCTCTTGCTCTGCGAAAGAAACATTTATTTTCACATTAGCAATGAGATGCATGACTCTACATCATTGTAGGCGCATTCACCACTGGTTTATTCGTTATCATTATTTCAATTATTTTTTATTAAGAAAGATTTTTTAGATTTATATTCCTGATTCACCTTTGATTCTGTATAAACACCAGGAACTGATTTTATTCTAGGAATGTATACCCGAGAGTTTGTCATGAAATAATACTAATACATATTAGAATGGATTCGATTTCAAATTCAATTTGTTTTATTATTTTGGATACTGATTGAAAAGTAGCCTAAAATGTTATTTTTGGCATGCTTGAATTGGTAGATGTTTGGAGCATTCCTGATGGGTGGATTGAAAATGATAGTTTACTAGTTTTATAAATAAGGGTATTGATTGATCCGATGATAATACTGAGAATATACAGGGTGAGTCTTTAACCACTGCATTAATTTTAACCAAAGATTCCTCTCATCAAATGAAACACTTTTTCATTTAACATTTTTCCAAATTCAGCTCAGGTAAAAAGATACAGGCTGTTGAAATTTTGAAAAAAAATCAGTTTTTATTTTGTAGCTTTGACATCCTTTTTTCGAATAGAATGAATGTTGGCGTGAAGTTTCCTATAATTATGATACATATTTTCCAAATATTAGTTATTTTCTACTTCTACTGGTTTTCTAGTTATGGACTAGAGGATTCATAAAACTAAACGAAATTAGCATAAAGAAAGCATATAAAGTTTTTCTTGAGTCAGTTCAAGAATATTCCATCGTTTTAGAACATTATATTATTCTTCATCATTTCTCCTTAAACGCACCGTTTTCGAGATATTCTTCATTGAATGCTTTGAAATGGAAAACTCCAGAAATTTGACTACTTTTATGGATCCGTCCCTGAGCGTTGGAATCCCGAATCAAGCTGAAACCACGTTACCATGCCTTATTCTCGTCCGCCAACAATGTCATACATAATTTATATGCGGGAGTGTATTAGCACATTGTGAAATCTTGAAACGCTTGTAACTTTTTACCTGAGCCGAATCTGGAAAGATGGTAAATGAAAAAAGTGTTTCATTTGATGAGAGGAATCTTTGGTTAAAATTAATGCAGTGGTCAAAGACTCACCCTGTATATGTTTTTTTTTTTAAATTGTTAAATATGAAGCGTCAGGGCTTAAAAATGTGTGTTTCATATTTAATTTTATAAGTAATAATATAATATTTATTTCGAAATGAAGAACGGAACTTATCAAAATGAATCATTTCACTAAAAAGCCGATAGAAAAGATAAAAAATCAAGTTGAAAATTTCCTTCCTTCTTGTTGGCACCTGCTCGACCAATTTCGAAATTCTCTCGTCAATTTTGGCCATTTTGGTGGTAAGAGGTATTCCCACATGTTCTCCTACATATCCCTTCAAACTACTCGGATCAATATATACTGACTGACAAAGAAACTGCAACACCCAGAAGGAGCTGTTTAAATTTTATTTTTTTTTTGGTAAAACATAGATAGTATAGCAAGGAGTAAATGATTGAAATTTGAAGAAAAAAAACGAAGGGTTTACAATTTTTGTTAATAATGTGTTTGTACGCCGCGATTATCTATACACTCCCCAACACGTCTTGGCGTTGATGCAATAAGATGGTCTATTTCTTCTTGAGGAATACTATCCCAAGCTACCTGTAGTTCATGTATCAGAGCCGCCAAAGTCCGTGGGGGCTGGGGTAAATTTCGAAGCCTTCTACCCATGATGTGCCAAACATGCTCTATGGGCGAAAGATCGGGGGATCTGGGCGGCCATGGCAAAAGATTCACATGGGTCGCTTCAAAAAAGTTTAAACTAACTGGGGCAACATGAGGTCGAGCATTATCTTGCTGAAATATTGGATTTTCGAGCCGGTTAAGGCAAGGGAGAACATATGGCTCCACTATTTCTTGAAGATAACGCAGCGCTGTCATGTTACCTCGAATAAAGACTAAAGGTGACCTACTTGCATGTGCAATAGCACCCCATACCATAACGACTACTGTCCGGTGTACATGACGCCCAATATCAAACTGAGGTTCACGTCGTTCTCCCCGACGTCGTCTAACCCTTCTTTGGCCATAATGTGCACCCAAGGAGAATCGAGACTCATCAGAGAAGACGACCTGATGCCATTCCACATTCCAATGTGGACGTTCTCTGGACCACTGTAATCGTTGCTGGTGATGCTCAACCGTCAGAGGTAACAAAAAATGGGGTCGATAATGCTGCAGTCCAAAACACCTTATCCGGCGGTAAACCGTTCGGACAGTTACAGAATGCCTTGTTCTCCTAACCACTCATCAGCCAAAGATCGAGTTGTCGCAAATCGGTCTCTAATAGCCATAAGTCCTAGACGTCGATCTTGAACTTCATTTGTGCCCCTTCGACGTCCGGTGCCTACTCTCCTTCGATTTTGGGTATCATCAAACCACGCTTGACAAAATCTCATAACAGTAGTTGGATTTCTGTTCGTACGGTTAGCGATTTCTCGAAATGACAACCCCGCCTCCCGTAAATTTCCCAATAATTCGACCTCTTTCAAATTCACTTAGCTGGCGATAAATTCCGCGTACACGTGCTCTAGGCATTCTAACAATAACTAAACATCAACTTTGGATCTCCTCGAACAGGTTTGTTGTAAAATTTAAAAAAAATTGCAAAAAATGACTACAATATGTAAGTAACAAATAATGTTTACATGAAAAAACATTCACGTTTTTTTCTCCAAATTTTAATAATTTACTCCTTGCTATATTTATCTATGTTTTACCAAAAAATAGTTTTAATTTAAACGGCTCCTTCTGGGTGTTGCAGTTTTTTTGTCAGTTAGTATACCTTTGCACTAGTATGATAAAATTTCACGGTATTCTCTAACAAATTCACAGAATATTCTCGGAATTTCAACGGGAATTTTTCCGCGTAAAGGTTCATTATTATGGTAAACGTGCATTGTTCAGCAAATAACCAGAATCGGAATCCACAACCAAATCAAGTCACTGTCAGTACGGGGGAAATTATTATGTACTGGCGGTCGAATTTAACGTTTTGGAAGATAATAGAAACACGGATACATCCATATTTAATATAACATTTCACGCAGGAAAATTTAACGCTCGAATTGCGCCCTCATTTTGTAACCCTTATACAGACCATTTTTTGTAAAATGATTTGGTTCGATAAGTTCTATTTGAGTTTTGAAAATACGTTTTTTTATGTTATGTATAATACAGAAAATTCTTCAACAAACACAATCTTAATAATAACATACCACAAGCATGATATAATTCTTCTTTCTCTTCGTCCATTTTGAGGTTATCCTCTGAATATAATGTCAACTAATCTCTTGAAATAAGAATTCTGGAATTGGATAATTCCGAAAACGAATTATTATTTCAATTTGTCTTGAAATGGCTAAATAATTTCATACTTCTGGAAAATTAAAAGAGAGCGAATAATTTTCCATAAACATTTTATCAGTTGATATACAGGAATTGTAAAAAAAAACTGTTTCTTTTATTTGTCATTGCACTGTTTTGAGAGTTAGTTGATGGAAGTTAATTTCTGAAATGCATTATCATTAACAATAATAACATAATCATTATATGCAATTTTTATATTTTTATGGCGGAATCTCAAGAGAGTTTCTCGACTAAAAACATGATTTAATCGATTGTTTTTTCCGAAACTCACCTGTATTTTGCCATATTAATGAACTTGGTTTTGAAAACCACTCTTTACTCCTCAATAACATTTTCTCAAAATTACTGGGTGATTCCATATAAGTTTGGTTGTATGTATGTTTTGTATAGTTACATATCTTTCAATATTTTATTTAATTCATTCCTTTCAATTAGATATACCTGTGGATATTTTGAAAGGTGAAAAATATCCCAAACCTTCTCTTCGCACATTATAAAGTTATGGTTCTAGGTATATATGAAAAATTTGCATACGATGTTTTGATTGATCTTGTATGTATGTATTATATATCTGTGAAATATGTTATTGCCCTGCTAACCCTTGCTTGCTTGATTTCCCAACTTCAATCTTACTGTATATACCCACTATTTTCACTACCAGCACACAACATTCACAATAACTTCACTTCACACTGTATATTAAACTTAGTTGTTAAGATATATAATCTTTATGAGTAACTGATTTATTTTCTGGGCCGTCGCTCAGAGGAAAAGAAAGGTGCAGTCGATCGCAGCTCTACCGTAATTGCCAAAGAGCCGGAAGGTAAATCTACTAATAATAATCATTTTTTTCACAAAGGCATTGCACCATTGAACAAACGATGAGATGGATATAATATTTCCTCCTTAACTATTTGTATGAAATAAAAGATACTGTCATGTCACTGTGGGGTAAGATAACACCTACATAAGAACAAATTGAGCTATTTGAAGGTTGCTGAATTGGCAGCAGACCAAACACATATTGTGTCAGTGCAAAGCACTGGCGCCTGATAGACTCGAAGTACTTGGGGGTAAAATTCTGTCAACCTCAGACATCCAAAGCAAGTTTCCCAGGAAATTATAAACATCGCCAAGAAGACAATCTATGTAGACAAGCTATGTAGATGGACTGTCTAGGTATGTTTACTGGTCATATAGATCAATCGGCGAGGTAGATCTACAGGCTACATGGATTTATCTTGTGTAGATATCCTAGTCGCATAGATTGGCTGTCCATGTACATCTACCGGTTCATTGATCAGCTATGTAGATCTACCGGTTCATCTACTGGCTATGCAGATCTACCAGACGTAGATATGTTAGCTATGTAGATCTATCGGTTCATTGAACAGCTGCCAATGCAGATCTATCAGTTACGTACATATGTTAGTAATGCAGATCTACCGGTTCATTGATCTGCAGGCTATGTAGATCTACCAGTTACGTAGATATGTTAGCTATGTAGATCTACCGATCCATTGATCTGCTGGTAATGTATTGTAGATATATCGGGTACGTAGATATGTTAGCAGAGTAAATCTACTGGTTCATTGATCTGTTGGCTATGTAGATCTAACAGGTACGTAGATATGTTAGTAATGTAGATCTACCGGTTCATTGATCTGCTGGCTATGTAGATCTACCAGTTACTTGGATATGTTAGCTATGTAGATCTACCGGTTCACTGATCTGCTGGCTATGTAGATTTATCGGTTCATTTATTAATGTCTATGTAAATTAATGACTTGCTAGTAGGGTAATCTAAACTGGAAAGATATCCTCCCTAAGATTAATTTGAAGACAATTACTTTACAAAACTACGAATGCTTGAGGTGTGCTTGTACACTATTCGGATTTATATCGAAAATAGCGCTAATCGCTTGGCAAACTTGGGAAAATTATTAAGTAGGTAAAGAAAAACAATGTGACTAAAGGTGCAACAGATTAAATACTATGTTGTTGTAAAAAATGTGTTGGGTTTTACTTCATTTTCTAATCTGAATAGAATAATCTCAACAGTGCAATTTATAGGTACTTTACATAAAGGTGAGAGAAGTGGGGATACATGAAATTATAGTTGGTCAGTAGTTACAGGTAAATTTTGTCTGTGAGCGTATGAAATCTGAGCGTTTGCTAACAAATCTAATATTTTGCTTTCATTACCTTATGATCTATGAAATTTCCATCTATAAATTTTTTTGAATAGCAGGTTGTTATTTTATTTCGAAGTATAGATTTTTGTATGTTTTGTCTACCTCAATTTTCATGTAACATCCGGTCTGCTCTATGTAGAATGCACGAAAGTATAATTTGTATGTCCTAACATTGCGGAAAAATGCTTTATATACAAATTACAATGTAATAAATGCCCTGCTTTCAACAAGCATTACCAGAAGTTCTATAAATATTATGGTTGATTAACTATAAAATTTATAAAAAACAATACTAAAAGGTTTTCCAATAAGAGGTGTTATTTTGAAGAGCCCGCTATTTCGGTAGATGTCACTTTTGAAGCTGTCATTTTTTGACATTTGACAAGTACAAACTACGCCATTAGTAAAAATGGAACGATACACGCTTCAAGAACGCATTGAAATTATTAAAATTCACTATAAAAATGGTGAAAATTTGGCAGAGACGGTTCGTAAAACTCGAACATTTTTGGGTCGTCGTGAAGCACCTTGTCGGACCACAATAAAGAAATTGGTGGAAAAATTCGAGCTGTTGGGACAAGTTAGTTATGTGAAGAATAAAACCCGTGCACGTCGCTCAAGAACAGCCGAGAATATTGTTGCTGTAGCCGAAAGTGTTGAAGAAAACTCAGGTGTGTCCATTCCTCGTCGTTCTTTGGAATTAGGCATTCCACAAACGTCATTACACCGTATTTTGCATAAAGATTTGGGTCTTAAGGCTTATAAAGTTCAGTTAACACAAGACTCAAGCCGGCCGATCATCAACAACGACGTGTCTTTGCTGATTGGGTCGTTGAAATGCATGAAAATGATCCGGAATTCCATCGAAAAATCATCTTGAGTGATGAGGCCCATTTCCACCTCGGTGGTTTCGTCAACGAGCAAAATTGTCGCATCTGGGGCTCGGAAAACCCAAGAGTTAATGTTGAAAAGCCTCTCTATCCTCAACGTGTGACTGTTTGGTGCGGTTTATGGTCCGGCGGAGTCAATGGACCTTACTTTTTCGAAAATGAGGATGGAGCAACAGTAACGGTGAATGGATTGCGCTATCGAGAGATGATTAATGATTTTTTATGGCCGGAATTGGATGGTATTGATCTGGACAACGTTTACTTTCAACAAGACGGCGCTACCTGCCACACAAGCAACGAAACCATTGATGTTTTGCGGTAAAATTTTTCGGACCGTGTTATCTCTCGAAGAGCTGATCACAATTGGCCACCGAGATCTTGTGATTTAACACCTCGCGACTACTTCCTTTGGGGCCACGGGAAAGAGAAGGTCTACGCCAATAGCCCAGGGCCGATTCAAGACCTCAAAGATGGAATTCGTGAGGCTATCGAGGACATAGGGCAGCCACTTTGCGATTTGGTTATGGAAAATTTCATTAAAAGGATATGGTCCTGTAAGCGTGGTCGTGGTGGTCATTTGCCTGATGTTATTTTCCACTATTAACGGCATAGCTTCTTCTTTATAATGAAATAAACATTTATATTGAAAAATGGCATTTTTCTTTGAATGTAAAATAACACCTCTCATTGGAAAACCCTTTATTTATTGAACAGTGCAATTGCTTTGCGACTCATCAGACAATACAGCATTGCTCCAATTGTCTCCTGCTTATATAAACCTGTTCCAAAAACTAGTGGGAACATGGAATACGCTCAGATTTTATTATTACTCCCTTTAAACATTAAGTTTATCATTGCTGGAAACTCATTGGAAACACATGGTCTAAGAAGATCTGCATCCTTCTGTTGACCAGAAACTTTTTTATCATTCATACTCATAGATGGCTAATACATCTCGAATGTATCGCCTATCGAAGTATGGTCATGGCTATAAGAAAATTCAATGTTTTTGTCAGAAAGTATTTTTTTCTGTAGTTGCGCTGTTTCCTTATATACAAGGTTAGGTTCAAAAATAATTATTTACCACTAATACATTATTTTGATAGTAACTTTAGGTGCAATTAAATGTTTGATATCTGTGAAGTTATGTATCTGTGACAAATAATTTTGTTTTCCTACCTACTATATGAAAAAACTTCACTAAACAAAATTTAAAAAATTTTTTATTTGAAAAAATGCCAATGAACATATTTTGATGAGCAATACATTCTCTATTCTTCTCTAATATAAAAAACAAACTTCGAAATGAAATTAAAACTAGCTTTGTACAACATTGCATGAAAAAAAATAATTATTATTATTAATATATTATGTCTCTATCTACCAGTTACAAATGACCAATTAGACTTTCATCTTTCCCCACTTGTCTCATCTGTAAGTAGTATAAATTGCATTAGGTACTATGTTTATTCTTCTCCGATCTGAAAATGGAATAAAACCCGAAAAAATTTGTCTACCACCCATTTTTATTCCTTGTGAAACTTAATACAAGCTGTTGTTCATCACTTGATATTAATACCGAAGATCCTCCGAACCTTAATTACGCAATCATGAGCTATGAATTATTGATGCCTCTCAGATTCCTCTACTAGATTCGTGAAATCCATTTCTCTTAGGAAATAAGCTGATTAAATCCATGAATAAAGTAACTCAGCTCTGATTAACGTCTACAGAATACCTGAAATTTATTTATGAGTACTAAATGCTTCGTTGAACCCGCCGATGAGAGAGTATAACGGATTTACTACTATTACTACATAGTCTAGGCAACAAGTGCTTTTTAGGTCAAGATTTTTGCGTATTCTCCGAAAATTGAGGTGTCATTCAATTCGGAATGGCATGTAGATAGTTTTTGAGAAAATGCTAAGAGCGCTCGCAAAAATTGCAATAGTTATAAACAATTAAATTAAAAAAAAGAAGGAGGTTTAGTTCTTCGTCAATATCTCAAAAACTATTTGAGATAATTCAAATTTGGAAATAGATTCGAATAGAGGAGGAAATTTCCTAAAAAGAAAGTCCCTACTGCAGGAACTGTAGGACCAATATTTAAAATTCTCCTAGGGGGTTGAAAATACGCCCGAAAACGGATTCTCCGGCTTGCGCAAGCCTCGCCCCCTTCGTACATTTGATGGATAAATATTATTTAAACTTATCAAATATGAAAATAAAAAATTGAAAAAATTCAGACGTCTGCAAGTTAGATCAGTGAAAAATAATCCGTTGTCCAAAAATGTTTATCGCGATTTTTCAATTATTTATCCATTAGTTAATTAACAATTTTTTGTAGCAGGAACATTAACATTGCAAGTACGATAATTGTTAAACTATTAATCTGAGAATTTTTTCCCTTCGTGGAGCTATTTCTCAAAGGTCTTAAAATAAATTCCAATCGGAAAATTTTAAAAATTATAAATTTTCGTTTTGTTGTGAACAATTTACTTAAGTGAAAAATTATAAAGCTTCAATTCATAATATTACTATCGATCCGTTCACTTATGATCAGAAACTACTTAAAAATGATTTTCAATAATAATTATCTCCTATTGTTTAAAAAATTGTTATCAACCAATACGTTGTTCATGAGATTATTCGAAATTTTCATATGAAAACATAATTGAAGCTTTATTTTCAACTCAGTAAATTGTTAGTAACAAAACGAAAATTAACAATTTTACAAATTTTCCAACGGGTATCTAAATCCAAGACCTTTGAAAAGTAGCCCCACGAAATAAAAAAATTCTCAGATTAATAGTTCAACAATTATCTCACTTGCAATGTTAATGTTAGTTCTACAAAAAATTGTTAATTAACAAAGGGATAACTAAATGAAAAATCGCGATAAACATTTTTGGACCACGGATTATTGTTCATTGATTCATCTTATTGCAAGTGCCTGAATTTTTTATTTTCATATTTAATAAGTTTAAATAATATTTATTGAATGGTCCGAAGGGGGCGAGGCCTACGCAAGCAGGAGTGCTCGTTTTTGGGAGTATTTTCAACCGTCTGGGAAATTTATGAATATTGGACCTAGGAGTTGGGACTTTCCTTTTAGGAAATTTCCTCCTTTTCTTCGATCTTTTTTCAAATTTGAATTATCTCATACAGTTTTTGAGGTATTGGCGAAAAACCAAACCTCCTTCTTTTCTTTTCACTTAATTGTTTATAACTATTACAATTTTTGCGAGCGGCCTCAGCATCTTCTCAAAAACTATCTTCATGCCATTCCGAATCGAATGACACCTCCATCATAATTTTCGGAGAATACGCAAAAATCTTGATCTGAAAAGCACTTGTTGTGTAGACTATAAGTAATTATGAAAATGAAGACAATCGGCTTCAATCACTGAGCATTAGTCAGTGCTCAGTGACGTCAGACCTTTAAGAAAATTGATACGATCATCTCGTCATTAGTTGATTACCTAGGGGTGAAGTGAGGAAACATAATCGATTCCAGGTGGCTTCAAGAACAAAAAGTTTCAATTAATATACTAGCGATTAGCTTACGTCTAACATTTAAATGAAACTATCGGTTATACAACATAATTTTCACCATTAAAATGACGAAATGGAAGTTTCATAATTTCAGCTGGTTTTATAAAATTTTAATACAATCTCTGAATGATGGGAAGTGATAATTGATTATTTCTTTTGAAAATACAGGAAGACATAATGTCCAAGTAGAAGTTGTTCAGTGAGAGTTGAAATAAGTAGTGCCCATTTTTGCTATTAACAGGGTGGCGTCCTAAGGTAATTATCATCCTCATATGAATATTTGCAATAAAACGAATATTCTTCATTTCGTAATACAAAAGTATTTTTCTTACCTGAACAATTTCCAAGTAAAGAAATAAGGAACTACTGGTATGTTTCATGCCGTAACATTTCAAGGATCATGAAATTTTACAGATTCACAAACTTTTTACAATTTTTATTGCAATAAAGAATACAATACTATGAATCTATACTAACTGACAAAGAAACTGCAACACCCAGAAGGAGCTGTTTAAATTTTATTTTTTTTTTTGTAAAACATAGATTGTATAGCAAGGAGTAAATTATTGAAATTTGGAGAAAAAAATCGTGAAGGTTTTTTCATGTAAACATTTTTTGTTACTTATATATTGTAGTCGCTTTTTGCAATTTTTTTTAAATTTTACAACAAACCAGCTATTCGAGGAGGTCCAAAGTCGATGTTTAGTTGTTGTTAAAATGCCTAGAGCACATGTACGCGGAATTTATCGCCAGCTAAGTGAATTTGAAAGAGATCGAATTATTGGTCTACGGGAGGCGGGGTTGTCATTTCGAGGAATCGCTAACCCTACAAACAGAAATCCAACTACTATTAGGAGACGTTGTCAATTGTGGTTTGATAATGCCCAAAATCGAAGAAGAGTAGGCACCGGACGTCGAAGGGGCACAAATGAAGTTCAAGATCGACGTCTAAGACTTATGGCTATTAGAGACCAATTTGCGACAACACGATCTTTAGCTGATGAGAGTGGTTAGGAGAACAAGGCCATCCTGTAACTGTCCGAACGGTTTACCGCCGGATAAGGTCTTTTGGACTGCAGCATTATCGACCCCATCTTGCTTTACCACCTCTGACGGTTGAGCATCGCCGGCAACGATTACAGTGGTGCAGAGAACGTCAGCATCGCAAGGTGGAATGGCATCAGGTCGTCTTTTCTGATGAATCTCGATTCTCCTGTGGTGCACATGATGGCCCAAGAAGGGTTAGACGACGTCGGGGAGAAATACGTGAACCTCAGTTTGATATTGAGCGTCATGTACACCGGACAGTAGGCGTTGTGCTATTGCACATGCAAGTAGGTCACCTTTAGTCTTTATTCGAGGTTACATGATAGCGCTGCGTTACCTTCAAGAAATAGTGGAGCCATATGTTCTCCCTTACCTTAACCGGCTCGAGAATCCAATATTTCAGCAAGATAATGCTCGACCTCATGTTGACAGAGTTAGTTTAAACTTTTTCCCTCAAGAAGAAATAGACCATCTTATTGCATGCCAAGACGTGTTGGGGAGTGTATAGATAATCGCGGTGGACAAACACATTATTAACAAATTTATTAAAAAAAATTGTAAACCCTTGGTTTTTTTTTCAATTTCAATAATTTACTCCTTGCTATACTATCTATAATTTACCAAAAAAAAAATCTAAATTTAAACAGCTCCTTCTGGGTGTTGCAGTTTCTTTGTCAGTCAGTATATCATCAATTTCTGATTGAAGAAGTATGTTATATTAGTTAATAATGTTAATAAAGTAAATGAATACATTTTAACACCCTGTATATCAAAAATATAGTGAAAACAACCTATGTTTATATGAATTGTTTGACAAATGCACATGCAAGGATAATTAATCTCAAATATTGACATACAATTATAAAACACCCTGAAAAGACATGGAAATAATAAGATAAAATTATAGGAGAAAGTTTAATCTTAAATCTATGCATAATAATATAAATATCCATTCTGTTTCGTTCGATATTTCATTATAAGATTTAGGTATTCGAGATTGTTGGTCCATATAGAGCTGGAGATCAATTTTGGTAAATTTCAGTGAAATAGATAAGATGTTAAAATCCTTAAACTCATTTTGGGTAACTTAATATTAGTATTCATGATTGGGTGCTATTTTATCTTGCAACCTGTACGTTATATTGGATTTCATGTAGGTATGTAATTCCTGATGGAGTTCGTAGAAGAACTGAAAATTGTTGTATTTCAATTGTAACTATGTCCATCTCAGCGTTAAATCTGATCAATGCTGCAATATGCCAAAACTATTGAATTGTCCACTTCATTTTCTTTGGTCATATCATTTTACTCATTCAATACCATCGATCAACAGAATGCCATAGTGTCTTGCGCTTCAAATATTGCTTGATGTTTTCATAATTTTTTCAAATTTCTCTGCAAGAAATATGTTTAAATTTTTTATCTCTAGCTTACTTGAGTGGTGTACTCCATAATATACTGTTTTTTAACACACTTAATTATTTCTAGGTAGAAAGTGATAACACGTTCATCTTTATACTTACTTAACATGAGAATATTATTCTCAAAGTTCCCTACTTAACGTAGATGGTGAATTTTTCGTTTCTACAAATATTTCAACAGCATATTCTTCACAATTCTTCGAATGAAATATTTTTGTTCGGTTTTCGGTTACAAGGTTTCCAAAATTTTGGCTGATGGAAATCAGAGCTTTTAAAGGTGGGTTTGATGCATATGCTTGGTATCAAACAGCTTGGAAACTTTTCTGAACCATGATTTACTGTTTGAATATATATAGGGAATATAATAAGGAATTCATTCAATCACTATCTGGTTCAGTAACATAACCAAGTGTAAAAATACAGGGTTAGTCTTTGACCACTGCATTAATTTCAACCAAAGATTCCTCTCATCAAATGAAACACTTTTTTCATTTACTATTTTTCCAGATTCGGCTCAGGTATATTTATCCCGCAGATAAATTATCTATGACATTGTTGGCGGACGAGAATAAGGCATGGTAACGTGGTTTACAGCTTGATTCGGGATTCCAACGCTCAGGGACGGATCCATAAATGTAGTGAAATTTCTGGAGTTTTCCATTTAAAACATTCAATGAAGAATATCTCGAAAACGGTGCGTTTAAGGAGAAATGATGAAGAATAATATAATGTTCTAAAACGATGGAATATTCTTGAAATGGCTCAAGAAAAACTTTAGATGCTTTCTTTATGCTAATTTCGTTTAGTTTTATGAATCCACGAGTCCATAACTAGAAAACCAGTAGAAGTAGAAAATAACTAATATTTGGAAAATATGTATCATAGTTATAGGAAACTTTACGCCAACATTCATTTTATTCGAAAAAAGGATGACAAAGCTACAAAATAAAAACTGATTTTTTTTCAAAATTTCAACAGCCTGTATCTTTTTACCTGAGCTGAATTTGGAAAAATGTTAAATGAAAAAGTGTTTCATTTGATGAGAGGAATCTTTGGTTAAAATTAATGCAGTGGTCAAAGACTCACCCTGTAAATTAGAGTGGAGGAATTCAACATAAACATTATGAAATATATCTTTGGTACATGGAAACAATTTTTTTAAAGGCGTTTTCCAGTCTTTTTTTTTGACAGGAGCTAGTACTCATTTTAATGAATTGTTTTACAAACAATGATTTTTTTAAAATTGCAGTAACGTAGAATTCCAGGTTAACTTTCGGTCATACGGGTATGTTAATATGTAGAAGCTCAGTATTTTGATTTGAGAAAGATAAAAAGTGAAAAAATAATAATAGGAAGAGACCCATTGGGAAAAGAAGTGAATATAACAAAAATGACAGGAAAAATAATCTACGGGTGATCTGAGGCCAGGAAGTGGAAGGGTGTGAGTTTTTAAGAGTTTATCTCGATTTCCGGAAAAACTACATGTGCTATGGAATAACGTGAAATTGCAAAGTTTTAGGTTATAAAAAGATCTGCAATTTCGGATTCACACTTTTTTTCACATAACCTCAAAATTTATGAGAAAAATTCAAATAACCAAGTTTTGGTTTTTTATTTTTCTTTTACGAAAAAAACGAAATTTGGTGAAAATTTACCTTTTCATGTCCCAAAAACACTGTACATTTTTTTATTTAAAATATTTATTTTTTCACCTTATTTCGACTTAATATCGAAAAAGTAGCCTAATTTTCAATCGGAAATTCTCACGTCAAAATAGCTGCTTTTTTGAAAAATTCAGTAGAATTTTTGTTCGTTAAAATCTCTACTTTCTGATGGTGTAAAAAAATATGCATTACTATGGTCAATTTTCTCAGAAAATGCTACGAAATACCAGGTAGTAAGGCCCAGGCCCTCCTAGTCCCTTCCCCGTTTCTCTATTAAATAAATACCTTTTGATATGGGCTAAAATGTTGCGTAGAGGTATCTCAGATATATAAGATATATATATCTTAAAATAGCAATAAATAGGCATTTAAGCATGTAATTTAGAGAAGATTCTACAACTCTCTCAAAATATGTCTCATTAAATATTGACTTTATGAACTTAGCTTTTTTCCGAGAAAGTTTACTTCAGTAATGTATATTTTTTACACCATCAGAAAGTAGAGATTTCAAGGAACAATAGGCTCACCGACTTTTCTAGAAAAGCAGATATTCTGACGTGAGAATTTTCCATTGATAATTAGGCTGGTTTTTCAATATTAAGTTAAAATAAGTTGAAAAACTGAATATTTTAAGTCAAAAAAATTACAGTGTATTTGGGACATAAAAATTTGACTTTTCACCAAATTTCGTGAAAAAAAAATTGTGAAAGGTAAAAATAAAAAACCAAAAACTTGGTTACTTGAATTTTTCACATAAATTTGAGTTTATATGAAAAAAGTGTAAATACAAAAGTTGTAGATCTTTTTATTACCTAGAACTTTGCCCGTTTTTTAACCTTAAAAACTCACTCCCTGCCCTCATATCGGCCGTAGATTTTTCCTTTCATTTTTGTTATATTCTCTTCCTTTGGGTTTCATCCTACTGTTATTTTTTTTTGGTTTCAATAGTTATCGACTCTGGTCTAAATGACTTTTTGATGAAACAAATTCATGGCGATTAGTGGTTATCCTTTATTTTATTTCTGAAAAAAAGTTACTGGGATTTACTGCGAAACCCATATATCAAAATTTTCGTTTTGATTAAAGGCAAAATACTCGAATTCTAGGGAAATTACATCAAGTAGACCACATAACACTAAAACTAAAATCAACCTGGATATATACTTTCTCATTCTGATGAATAAGCTAGTTTCGGTACATGTAGAGCAAAACCAAGATGAATAATTTTTTTTAAAGATGGCGGATTCCGAAAAACACATAGAGTAGCAGTGTAAAACTATTCTATTGCACTAAGAGAATCTTCTGTTAAAATATTTGTATCGATGGAAATATCTGTATGGCTAGATATTTATTAAATGATGCATGTATTCATTATTATTATATTGTATTCATTATTACTAGCATTACAACAAATTGTTACACTGGATTAACAATGATCTTACCATTAAATAATTACATTATAATTTAATTTTGGAATAGAGAGATCATTTCTGAAATATTAAACGCTTCATGTGAGTTCAGATCTGTTTTAACACTCACATACTCGTATTTATCTTAATTTCTTTATTCCACGTACGAATTTGCTCAACTGCAGACCAGACCATTTTCTTCCATTATCGAAGAATGCAGATACAGAATGGCTAACAGTAATTAAAATGAATGTCGTACCACTAATATTGATAATGGCGAGAATTACATGAAATAATTTTTTCGTAGGATATTCCAATTGCTGCATATGCCATTAACATCGAATTCTTGAAAGGATCTTGTGTGCCATTGTGAATAATTTGAGTTGTTATGAATTGAGGGATGAATTAAAGTATATTTATTGAAAGTTTAGTTTGAAACAAATACCAAAATGTGTGTCCTTTAAAATAAAGCGAACAATGGGTTGATAAATACGAATTATCGAATGAAGAAACAATAAATTGTTAAGAAATACAGTACATCTCATAGCAATAATGTTATGAAATGATACACAGTGAATGTTGAGAGATGATTCAATACACGATGGCTTCAAACCATCTTGACAAATATACCCTTTATAAGATTTCTTGAAGTTGGAACCTTTAGATTCTGCATATCGATCAGAATTATATAGGTACTTCAAATCAATGTCCTGACTAAATATCTTCTCTTTTCGAAACCGTTTTCGCAAGAGACCACTTCAAAGTCCACCCTGAAATTTCTTTTCAAACTTGTACGCACATCCCATTTAAAGGCTGTTTCAATCACCGTCTACTACTGAAATGTTTATTAGAGTTCCTTTATATAAAAAAAAACATCATTTCAAATTTTATTCTTGAAATTATTTGAAATATGGATTCGGACAAATACGCGAATCACTTGAACAGGGCATGGTATATTATGTGAGAAATCTTCAATATCACAGTCAGGCAAATTTAAAACAATAATGAAGTATAAATATAAATAAAAATAATATAAAGAAAAAACTCATTGCAATATTCATTCGAATTAATCAAGTATAGGGCTTGTGGTATTTTGTCATGAATTTGCTTCCTCCCAGTCTCCCAGGTGAATACGAGATAATAAGTCAAATAAAAATATGAATATAAATGAAAGAATAGATAATATATAACCGAAAATTGAAACAATATTCGAATTCGAATGAGTTCAAGGCATTGTATGAGTACCCTTTTTTTAGGGTTTTCAGAATCCTGAAACCTAAAATTTATTGTTCACTGTTTTTTTCTGTTTTCTCTCCCAAACGCTGGAAAAATAACTATAGAATAAAATAAAGTTTCATTTCTTTTGACATTGTTTTTGCGTCCGAAATCTAAGCAGTCTATATATATACTTAGCAGAAGCAATTTATGGAACAATGTTGCCTAACAGACAGTAACGGAACAGCACCAACAATAAAACAACATTCTGTAACGCTTTAGGCTGTAGGCGAAAGTCTTTAGAATTATTTGTTGTTGAACACTTATTCTGAAATTTCGGTCAAACGGTTTCGGAGTGAAATTTTGTTTTCAAATAATCAGATCCGAATTTTTCTTGGAAAATTTTATATTTCTGAAACTGTATCAATCGGTTTTGCCTGAGTAAATAAAGGCCTTAGATCATTTTTAGTCTCCTGATTTTTTCGGAATGAACGAATCACATTCAATAGATGAAAGGTTGTTTCATCGTTGGCTAGTATATACCTTCGATTTCAGATGCAGAACCAAAAATTTAAAAAAAAATTAATTCTTGAAAAATTTCAAGAATAAAATTTGAAATTTTTTTATTTTATAGTTATTTTTTCAGAGTCTGTGAGAGAAAGCGCTAAAAACAAATTAATGATGATTCACATCTCAATTTATCCTATAATGATTACATATATTATAACTAAGCTGGCTACCCTAATAAAGCTTTTCTTATGTTCGCAAAGTATAATGAATCTAATAATTCAATTAGTATTGAAAGCATAGGATTTTATTTTCAGAAGTACCTAGATAAGTTGTAGGTATTTGTTTGTCCCACTGTCACAGTTGGCACCAAACAGTGTATTAAACAAATATTGTTAAGTTAAGAATTGCAATATTCAGTAATAAATAAAGCATAATGAATAAAGTGAAAAAAACAGACAAAGATATTACATTATTGAAGTCGATTTTGTAACAGTAAAATTGTTGTGAAAATAGATGGATTAAATACCAACATGATATTAAAAATAATACTCAATTGATTTTTTGAGGATCATTCTCTCATTCTTGAAATACTATCAGCTTCTCTTGACAGATGCGTCAAATTTGACTGATGCTACCTGCGTACACATCTATTCCTGGATGTAATGATCTTTGAGATTGTGCAAAACAGGTCCTTAATTTAAGAAAACGGTTAATAAGTTAATTAGTAAGTATATCACGGTAGGCTCTGGTACACCACCTCAATCGCCAAGAGTAGCACCATCTGCATCGAACTCTCTATCCAGCTCTGTAACAACTTCAATGATGAGGCCAAATGCACTTAACTTAGGACAAGCTATGCTTCAAAGTATACAAGGTAGTTTTCGTTTGTAACGTACGACAATGCTGACTAACAACGATTGTGTTTGTTTCCTTATTAACAAGGTTGTTCTTTCGATTGAGTCTGACCAACTTAACTCGCTCTGTTCTACTGGATTTGAGGGTTAAAACAGAGTAACATTAAATTGATAACTTATCGAAATAAATCACTTCATCAGAAATCGCAACTACAATTTCGATTTTCAAAGAGGTCAGACAAATTTTCCAATGAAAATGTATGAAATTTTCACCCGTCATCCGACGTGGAAAAGGGAATAACTTAAGGTTGAACCAAAATAAAAATATTTCCGCTGGAAAAGTGTTCTCGTTAAACTTGTGGATTTTCTATTGACCAAACCGAGATGCATAGAATAACAAGGTGTTAACAGTGTTGACACTCCTTACTAATACCCGTTAAAATTCGCGTCCGAAAAACGGGTTTGGAATTGTCAAATCTAGTTCTACTTGACTCTGTAAACGAAGGTGGCACTAGAGTCTATTCGTTGGAGTTGATTCTGACAAACGACAAAGTTTAGTGTCATTCCTCGGTTACTAGTTCGAAAATCGAAATTAAAAGAATATAATCAGAATCAAAGATTATAGAATAGTCATATATACTGACTGACAAAGAAACTTCAACACCCAGAAGGAGCTGTTTGAATTTTAATTTTTTTTTTGTAAAACATAGCTAGTGTAGCAAGGAGTAAATGATTGAAATTTGAAGGAAAAAACAGAGGGTTTACAATTTTTTTTTATAAATTTGTTAATAATGTGTTTGTCCACCGCGATTATCTATACACTCCCCAACACGTCTTGGCTTTGATGCAATAAGATGGTATATTTCTTCTTGAGGGATACTATCCCAAGCTACCTGTAGTTCATGTACCAGAGCCGCCAAAGTCCGTGGGGGCTTGGGTAGATATCCAAGCCTTCTACCCATGATGTCCCAAACATGCTCTATGGGCAAGAGATCGGGGGATCTGGGCGGCCATGGCAAAAGATTCACATGGGACGCTTCAAAAAAGTTTTAAGTAACTCTGGCAACACGAAGTCGAGCATTATCTTGCTGAAATTTAGGATTCTCGAGCCAGTTAAGGTAAGGGAGAACATATGGCTCCACTATTTCTTGAAGGTAACGCAGCGCTGTCGTGTTACCTCGAATAAAGACTAAAGGTGGCCTACTTGTATGTGCAATAGCACCCCATACCATAACGCCTACTGTCCGGTGTACATGACGCTCAATATCAAACTGAGGTTCACGTCTTTCTTCCCGACGTCGTCTAATCCTTCTTCGGCCCTCATGTGCACCCAAGGAGAATCGAGATTCATCAGAAAAGACGACCTAATGTTGACGCTCTCTGCGCCACTGTAATCGTTGCCGGCGATGCTCAACCTACTGAAGTACTACAAGATGGGGTCGATAATGCGGTAGTCCGAAAGACCTTATCCGGTGGTACAGACGGTGGTACAGTTACAGGACGGCCTTGTTCTCCTAACCACACATCTGCCAAAGATTGAGTTGTCGCAAATCGGTCTCTAATAGCCATAAGTTTTACGTGTCGATCTTAAACTTCATTTGTGCCCCTTCGAAGTCCGGTGCCTACTCTTCTTCGATTTTGGGCATTATCAAACCACGCTAGACCACATCTCATATCAGTAGTTGGATTTCTGGTTGTACGGTTAGCGATTTCTCGAAATGACAACCCCGCCTTCCGTAGACCAATAATTCGATCTCTTTCAAATTCACTTAGCTGGCAATAAATTCCGCCTACACGTGCTCTAGGCATTTTAACAACAACTAAACATCGACTTTGGATCTCCTCGAAAAGCTGGTTTGTTGTAAAATTCAAAAAAATTGCAAAAAACGACTACAATATGTAAGTAACGAAAAATGTTCACATGAAAAAACCGATTTTTTTCTCCAAATTTTAATCATTTACTCCTTGCTATACTATCTATGTTTTACAAAAAAAAATTTGAATTTAAACAGCTCTTTCTGGGTGTTGCAGTTTCTTTATCAGTTAGTATATCATTGTAATTCAACCAGAGTGGTTATATTCTCCAGCTTAACGGATTTATTTTTCGTCTTAGCTTCAGCAAAGTGAGCACTAACTACAGAGCGTTCTATGATGAAATTTCCTGCAGCATCACAAATAACTTTTGAAAACAGAATATGTTTAGTCAGAAAAATGTTAACCCATATATTAGGAACAGCAATTTTATCTTGCCCAAACATAATGAGGTGTCAAATAAGTGATTTATCGGTAGAGGAGTTTCAGTGGAACAAGAGGTTATATCAATTTGAGAACCTGTAAATTATTCATTTTCTATATAACAAAAGATCACATTTAATGTCAGAAAAATAGAAGCATTCAATTTATTCTATTTTTTTCAAATACATTATTAATGTTACAGTAATACCTTTACATAAATTCTTTCGATATTATATTATTATTCAAATGTATAAATTACCTTTATCAATGTTTTTTCTTTCTTTATTCTGGTTGAAAACTGGTTATCTTCTCAATGATTAAGGATATGATGATAGATTTCAAAATATGATTGATTTGATCATTGATGAAATATCAAAAATAATTCATTAAATTGATACACTAACCAAATAGAGGATAGTGCTCCACTTTTCAATATTTTCTTCTATATTATAGTCAGTAAAAATATGTTGTGCACAAACAAAAACGCAAAAATGCTAAACGTATGATAGTGTAAATATGGAAGTTATCAAATGACGAAGAAAATTGCAGTTTCATCAGCTCAATATCAAAGTCGAGCTTTTCATCTCATTAATATTTATATGCAGGTTGATCCAAAAGTAAACCTTACAGTTGCGTATTTCTCTCGTGAAATTAAAATCAAAGGTTATCATCATCAAGAGTTCAGAAACATTCCGTTCAGGAGTTTAAGGCCCTTTGAATAAAAAATTGCACTCTTATTCAATATTTACAAATCCCTATTTTGTGTCATGTCAAAATTGAAAGTGTAAGTTTTGATTATGATCACAAATCTTTGTTAATTGTGGCCCTTGAAAGAAACTCTGTTTATAAGCTGAAGCATTTGAATTTTCAAACTTGAATATTCTGGTTTGAGTTGTCTGTAGATTCGTAATAAAAAACTATATATACAAGGTGAGTCTTTAAGTTGTGAATTAATTCTAACCATAGATTCTGCTCATCAAATGAATCTCCTTTTTGATTTACCATTTTTCAGAATCGACTCAGGTAAAAAGTTTTAAGCGTTTAAAGATTTTTCAATGTGCTAATAATCCCCTGCACTTTAATTACCTGTTGAAAATAGAAAGCCTTACTTGAATCATTATTGTAAAATCATCTTAGAGTGTTTCATCTGATGGTCAAAAATCAATGAAATTGTTTGAGAAAACTTATTTACTCACTCAAGTCTTATGAAATGGTTTTTAATGATTTTAATGCTGCATTTGTAAACATAATGTACTGAATATTAAAACACTGAACTTCAATTTGATTTTCATTCAATATCTACTACAAGATTATACACAATTTAATCATCGTCTTTTCTCACATTCTTTAAAGATTAAAATTCAAAAAACAACAACAAAAATTATAAACTCCATAGATATATGTATATAACCGAAAAGCATGGAGTCATAGACATATTATATTTGCAGTAGGTTTCACGAAGATTCGTTTAATCCACAATAATACAATTTCTCTATCAATTCAAATAGCCTATTAACGGAATTCGGATTCTACAAAGCTTTTTGATGATTCAAAACCCAAGGTTCTTAAATAATAAAAACCGTCGATTAGTCAATCGAAGAAAACAATCTGACAACCTCTCATTTACTCTAATTTAACCGATGTGGGCCCAAAAATGTAATAATTATTAGGTTATATTCTAATTTATCTAGTATTTCTATCTCGAAGCGTCCGGTTGTTTATGTTTGCATAATTGAAAGGTTTTTTTCTGGGTTTTCTCTCCCAAACTCTGAAAAATATCTATAAAATAAAAATTAATTGTTTTGTGATTTGCTTCTGCGTAAGAAACACAAGATATTTGTCGGAAGCAATCAATTTTAACAATGTTGCCTAACAAACAACAACGAAACAACATCAACGAAGAAACAAAATGTTCTAGCACAGGTCATCTGTGATTCTAGTTCAGGGCCGGATTCATAAAAGCTTCAATGAAGTGCATTTCTAAACGGTGCGTTTTACGATAAATTATTAATTATGATTTAATTTTCTTAAATGATTTGAGATTCTTATAATGAGTTAAGATTAACTCAATCTGCTTTCTTCGCGAGTATAACTAACCAACGAGTGGAAGTAGGGAAACACTTTTTATAGGAGAATATGTGTCATATTATAGAAAACGTCACAATAAAATCATAAATTCATTTCATTCTGAATACCATGTCAATGCTACAAATGAAAAACTGATTTATTTGCAATTTTAACGGCCTGTATCTTTTTACCTGTTCAGAATTTGGAAAAATGGTTAATGAAAAAGTTGTTTTATTTGATGAGAGGAATCTATGGTTATTATGAATGTACAGCTTGAAGACTTACCCTGTGTATAGGTTGAGAATAAGTAAAATAAAGTACATAAATCGTAGTAATAAACAAGTACATAAATGTAGTTTCAAGTTCGAATATCTCGAAAAATTTTGTAAATTTGATAAAAGAGTAGGTATAACATTTCCATAGGAATTTTCCCACTATACTCAATTATACAAAATTTCAACGAAAAAGTAGCTTAGAGCAAAACATCCCAGCTACTCAATGACGCATGAAGCTAGTTTTTACTCTGTCCACTCTTACATTTGATGGGGATTCGTAAATTTTTAATAAGATCGCAATTTTCTTGTTCCTATGTTGGAGTCACTTTTCAAATTCTATTACTTCCTAAACCTAATGTTTCTGGGTTGCTGTTCAACAAACTCATTTTCTTATTGTCATGAGAGGAATCCGCTATCCTCAAGATCCACGTTTATTTTTGAATCACTTGAAACCATTATTCATAGGATAATAGTGAACGCTATCAACTACACTGGTACTTCAAAACATCGCTTTTCCCATGTAGAAAAATCGACTACCATCAATATAATCAACAGAAAAATCATTGCACATATCAGCGATACAACAATCATTCTGAGGGATGCTATGTAAATATTTTGGTCATCATTTTGAGATATTATACAGATCTAGCCAATATTTTATCCAACATTTAAGCATTCAAGGCACCCATACCTTTTCTAGATATGGGGTAAAGGTAGTTTTCTATAGTCGGTGAAACGGTGGTAAGATCTGTATACTCGCAATATACAGTGTATATATGTATAGTCTAGTCAACAAGTGCCTATACAACAACTTTTTATAGTTCTCCGAAAATTATGATTGAGGTTTCATTCGATTCGGAATAGCATGTAGATATTTTTTGAGAAAATTCAAGGGCTGCTCGCAAAAATTTCAAAAAACAACTAAGTAACAAACAATTAAGTGAAAAAAAAGGGGGTTGGTTTTTTGTATATACCTCAAAAATTATTCAAAAAGAGGAGGAAATTTCCCAAAAAAATGTCCCAACTCCCAGAACTGTAGGACCAATATTTATAATTTTCCCAGAGGGCTGAAACTACGCCTGAAAAAGGTCGTATAATAAATATTATTTAAACTTATTAAATATGAAAATTAAGAACTGAAAAAATTCAGGCGCCTACAGGATAGATCAATGAACAATAATCCATGGTCCAAAAATTTTTATCTCGATTTTTCAATTAGTTATCCATTAGTTAATTAACAATTTTTTCTAGCACGAACATTAACATTGCAAGTGCGATAACTGTTAAACTATTAATCTGAGAATATTTTCCTTTCGTGGAGCTATTTTTCAAAGGCCTTAGAATAGATTCCCGTTGGAAAAATTAAAAATTTCAAGGGTCCAAGGGGGTTCAAGGGTCAAAAATTGCAAAAGTTATAAACAATTAAGTGAAAGTTTTTTTTTGCATATATCTCAAAAACTATTTGAGATTTTTTAATCTGTCTCTCTGTATTTTTTTCTACTTAAAAAAACAAAAACAATCATGTTTTATTGAAAAAAAAAATTATATTTGTTATTGAACTTTCAATTTTCTATTCTCTTTCATTTCATTATTACGACATTAGAATAACAATTTCATCAGTTTAAAAGTTATAGTAAAATTAAACATAAAAACATGTCAGAATAATGAAATGAAAGAGAACAGAAAATTAAGTTCAATAAAAAATATAAAAATTAAATTTTTTCAAATAATACATGATTGTTCTCGTTTTTTAATGGAAATAAAAATAATACGAAGACAATTCATATGTTTATAACAAATTGCATATTAAATAAACAATGAAAAATTGTTAATCAACAAATACATTTTTAAGCAAAAAAATTGTTTTTAAGGAACGTTTTTTTTAAATCATATTCTTCATCAAAGCTTATGTTTGCAAAAAAAATTAAATTATCTTATAAACAACGCATTTGTTTATAATAATTTTTTAATCAATAAGAGATGAAAATTATTTCAAATCATTTTTAAGTAGCTTCTTCTAATCACGAGAAGACAGATCAATAGTAATATTATAACAAAAATGTTTTTTTCAATGATTAATTGAGCTTTATAATTTTTAATTGTTATTAACAAAACGACAATTAACATTTTTTTAATATACTGGAATCTATTCTAAGGCCTTCGAAAAATATCCCCACGAAAGGAAAAAAAAGTTTAACAATTATCGCACTTGCAATGTTAATGTTCGTGCTAGAAAAAATTGTTAATTAACTAATGGATAACTAATTGAAAAATCGCGATAAAAATTGTTGGACTACGGATTATTGTTCATTGATCTATACTGTAGGCGCTTGAATTTTAAATTTTCATATTTAATAAGTGTAAATAATATTTATTCAATTAATTTTTTCATCGCAAAATAAAAATTCATGCGGTAAAGGGTTAAAGGTCCGAAGTTGGCGTGGCTTGCGCAATCCGGAGTACCCCTTTCGAGCGTATTTTCAACCCTCTGGGAAATTTATAAATATTGGTCCTACAGTGCGGGGAGTTGGGACCTTTTTTTGGGAACTTTCCTCCTCTTTTTGAATAGTTTATTCAGATATATGCAAAAAACCAAACCCCTTTTTTCATTCAATTGTTTATAACTTTTGCAATGTTTGCGAGCGGCCTTTGAATTTTCTCAAAGAATATTTACATGCCATTCCGTATCGAATGACATCTCAATCATAATTTTCGGAGAACTTTAAAAAGTTTTGACCTAAGAGGCACTTGTTGACTAGACTAGACTAATCACTAATAGGAGGGTAAACTATAAGTATCTACTTTTTTGCATGTTTCGCTCATCGCATTACTAACGGAGCTTATTTATGCAATTATAGAAATACGGATTGTGTGCCCCAATAAGCCGTGCACACAGCTATCCACAAATTCTCAAACTTCAGGTATGCATACTCCTGGAGAATGTAATGTGAATCTGAAGTATAGAGCTACTTATACTCACCTTCCTGCTTCCTGTATTGGTTTGAGACTATACTTACTCACTTTTTCCTTGTTGAAGCTACAGTTTGAAATATTAAAGTAATAAGAATATTTGAGGTTAAATTATCCGATCTGTCATAGAAATGTGCAACCTATCTTCTCCTTCAACCTCGAATATTCTGTAGTGCATATCTATCTGATTTATTTACTGCCGATATTTTATTCTTTTCCGTACCTGAGCATGTGCACTTTAATACTACAATGAACGTATAAACCAGTGGTTATTAGTGTAGTCCTTTCAAGATGATGAAGTTAATATTGCTAGTTGATCACATTTTGAAATTCCCACAGCTCGACGACAAGAAATCATTAAAATAACCGAACAACTTATCGAAGCGATCAATTCTGGCGACTTTATAGCTTACACGTAAGTACAATTTTTGTTTACTTAATGTCACAGAACTATTAACAGGTCTTTCCTATTTTCCACAATTTTTTAGAAAATTTTTGAATTTACTTTCTTCTGTTTCTCTAATTCAGACTACAAGTTTGAAGGTTTTCTCTCTCAAACTATTCAAAATTTCAATTGTTTTGAAATTATTTCTGCGTTAGAAACACTATATTTCTGTCAGAAGCAATATATAGAACAATGTTGCCTAATAAACAGAGTTCTATTTTTCAAAGGCCTTGCAATAGATTCCCGTTGGAAAATTTAAAAAATGTTAAATTTCGCTTTGTTATTAACAATTTACTTAGGCTAAAAATTATAAAGCTTAATTGAAAATTGAAAAAGACATTTGTTTTATAATATTACTCTTATTGCTTGAAACATTGTTATAAACAAATGCGTTGTTAATAAGATAATTTAATTTTTTTTTATTTTTTTTTGGGAACAGCATCTGAATGAAAATTATGATTGAAAAAAAACTTTAAAAAAAAATTATTGGTTAAAAATGGATTTTTTAATTAAAAATTTCTTTCTACCACTTGTATTTAATACTAAGGAATCATTTTTCTTAATTCTCATTATTTTGGTCTTTGATATAAAAAAAATTGATTATTATTCAAATTTTCATTGTTTATAAAATAAACAATTTATTACAAACAAATGAATTATCTCTCTGTATTTCTTTTTATTTCTACTTGGAAAATCAAAAACTTTCATGTATTATTTTAAAAAAAAATTTGTTGATAAATAAAATTTTACTCAAAGATAATTTTTATAAACAAACGGTATAAATTAAATGAATAATTGAGTAAGAACTTCAAATTTGCGCTTAATTTGTTGTTGTCTGATAAACAGAGTTCTATTTTTCAAAGGCTTTGGAATAGATTCCCGTTGGAAAAATTAAAACAGTGTTAAATTTCGCTTTGTTATTAACAATTTACTTAGGCTAAAAATTATAAAGCTAAATTAAACATGAAAAAATCATTTGCTTTATAATTAATTGATAATATATATAATTGAATTAATAAATTGTTATAAACAAATGCATTGTTAGAAAGATACTTTCATTTTTTTTTGAAAACATCATCTTCTATGGAAATTATGATTGAAAAAAAATTGTTTTTTAAAACAAAATTATTGGTTAAAAATGAATTTTTTAATCAAAAATTTTTTTCTACCACTTGTATTTTACTAAGGAATCATTTTTCTTAATTCTCATTATTTTGGTCTTTGATATGAAAAAAATTGATTATTATTCAAATTTTCATTGTTTATTTAATGAACAATTTATTACAAACAAATTAATTATCTCTCTGTATTTTTTTTATTTCTACTTGGAAAATCAAAAACTTTCATCTATTATTGAAAAAAAAATTTTTTGATATGAAAAAATTTTACTCTAAGATAATTTTTATAAACAAACGGTATAAATCAAATGAATAATGAAGAACTTCAAATTTGGGATTAATTTGTTGTTGCCTAATAAACAGAGTAGTATTTTTCAAAGGCCTTGGAATAGATTCCCGTTGGAAAAATTAAAAAAATGTTAAATTTCACTTTGTTGTTAACAATTTACCTAGGCTAAAAATTATAAAGCTTAATTAAACATTGAAAAAAACATTTGTTTTATAATATTACTCTTATTGCTTAAAAAATTGTTATAAACAAATGCGTTGATAATAAGATAATTTAATTTTTATTTGGGAACATCATCTTCTATGAAAATTGTGAAACTGTTTAAAAAAAAATTCATTTTTTTCTACCACTTGTATTTAATATCAAGGAATCTTGAATTTTCAGGAAAATATGTGACCCACATCTCACAGCATTCGAGCCTGAAGCAATGGGAAACTTAGTGGAGGGTATGGATTTCCACAAATTTTATTTCGATAACGGTAGTGAGTATTACTTGGATTTTATCAGAATGATCCATGTGAGATTTTGAGAAACATAGAGTAGCGTTGCGTAGTGATGAAAGCTTGATTAGAAGTGAAGATTCCGAAAATACTATATTGTTTTCCAGATTTCATAAACGACTGTGAAGGATCAGCCTCAAAGTCCTGCGAAGTGAATATTTCTGCGTTTTATACTAATGACACTTCAACAAACCAATCCAACTATTTCTTATACCGGCCCTTTTTTGTGGTGACACCTCTTATAAGTGAAAAATCGATCGTAATCACTTGATAACTCATTTATTTAATATTGTGACGCGTTTCGTCGACACAGTGACTTCATCAGACTATGTCATACTAAATTCTTAACAAGTAATGATCTCCCTGTTGAATAAATCGAAAGAAATCCATTCAGACTGCCAAACTTCCTTGTCGCTTTTCATCGAATTGAGAAAACAGTTGGATATAATCCAGGGTTAATCAGAAAAATGATTGAGAAAAAACAATTTAGAAATACATAATAAAAAAGTTTAGTATTTCCAGAAATTATGGACGAAAATAAAACATCCAGGAGCTTTACACATGTTGGCAAATTGACTCACCAAATTATAAGGTTCTTCGAAACCAATAGGCAGAAATCTTATTCCGGACAACAATAACCGGGCAAAACCCATCAAGAATTTGAAATCAAAGGTCAGTAAAGTAAATAAATCTGGTGTGTATGACTTAAATTGCGGTTATTGTGATAAATTATAGATAGGAAAAGCGGTAGAATTTTGGCATAAAAATTAAGGAACATCATCACAGCTACCAAAACAACAAAATTAATTCTAATTATTCGAATCATTTATTAGCATGAGAGCATAAGTTTAATACGGATTTCAAAATTCCACACAATTTGAATGAAGTTGCGCAACGCAATTATTGGGAAATGGTGGAATAAATAGAGAAAAACATAAGTGCTTAGTTAATGAACAATTAGATCTAAATTTTACTCCGTTTCTCAATATATTCAAATATAGAATAAATTTAATTTTACAAGAGCGGTTGGAATGAATCATTTTAAAAGGATTTTGAAATCCTTATGTCCTTCTGCTAATGAATTACAGGAATATCTGGAATTAATTTTGTTGTTTTGGTAGCTGTGATGGTGTTCCTTAATTATTTGTTCCAAAATTTCTACCTGTTTTTCCTATACCTATATAATTTATCACAACTACCGCAATTCAACTGATAAACACGGGATTTATCTGCTTTCTTGCTCTTTGATACATTATTATCAATAAGTTTTGCCTGTCTATTGTTTGCCCGCAATGACATATTTACCTATGCTTTCGTGGTTTGGTTTGCCAAAATATTTTAATCTATTGAATATATTATTTATATCCTTTATTTATGGAAATTCTAAACTAATAAATTGTTTTCCAATCATTCATCGAAAAAGCTGAAAACCTCCACAATCGTAATATATAATTTTGCTGACAGTCCTGTACGATCTCTGAACAGATTTGCGAGGCAAAAAAGGGTAGTTGATAACAAGCAATAATTTTTATGAAAACGGTACATTTTAGTCGATATAGATATCTGTGAGAGTGTACAATTCAATCTCCATATAGCTCATATTATTTTTGAGTGAAGTAGTTTTTATATTTTACGGATGTAAAAGGCAGGCTAAATATAAATATCCATTTTTTTAGGTCTCATTTTAATGAACTCTCTTTTATGTATTTTTCAGTCCTCAGTAAAAACTGTAAGGCAGTTAACACCACAATTTTAAACCCACATGTTCATCTTTTGGGAGAAGATGCAGCATGTATAGCCTATGTCAGGCTCACCCAGTACTTAGACAAGTAAGTTGGACACATCTGTATTTTTTGCCACAACTCCAATAGGTTCTTGTGAACTATATATTTCATCCGAGACGAAATAGAAAAAATTATAAAAACAGTGATGTTCAGAAATTTTGAAACTTTCCATTTTTTTCACCAATTTTTTTAATATGAGAAATCTAAATGTTTACACACTTATCCAACTCATTCTCTTGTCCATTTCTTTTACAGTTTCAGGTGAATTTTTTTTTAGTATTTGCAGTGCATAATCAGTTCATTCAGAAAATTGAAAAAATAAAGTTCAGTAAAGAGTATGGCCTCCTCGAACATCAACCACAGCGTGACAACGCCTTCGCATACTTTTGATCAGATTGTTGAAGAAGCCTTGATCAATATATCTCTCCAGAATTGCGGTAAAAGCCGTCTGAGTTCCTGAAGTGTATGTGGAGGTTGTTGATGAGAATCCAAAGCTCTTTGTATAGATATATACAAAATAGATATTCAAAATCGATTTCATACTTAGTAATTAATTTAACGTAATTTATTTTCAGACAAGGTCAAGCTCACACCCACCAATCAGAGGAGAGCCGTGTATGGCACAAAAAAGACAACAAATGGCAAAACGTGCATTTCCACAGGAGCGGCAGCACTGGAGGAAGTGCATTTGGATTCAGTAAATAGTTAACTTAAAAACTTTATCTGCTTCTTGTGTGAAAAGTGATAGTTTGATCAAGGCCGTGGAAAAGATTATGAAGATTGTATTAGATTGAATCTATTCACATGTGAACACTTTGTATTTTCCAGGTCAACTTTTCATTAGCCATATTTGTAAATTTTTGAATTACAGTTACCTCTTCATATTTGCTTAAATAAACATTTTCTATTAATTTATTTAATCCCTTATCTTAATGTTATGAGAAGAGTTGTGTGATTCTGCCAGATACTTACCGAAAAATATGCATTCGGAGAAGTGCTTGAAAAATCAAATGAGGCAACTATTTACAATTTAACGTTATATGCAGATGACTTCATTATAACTTCTAAAAAACATATCTGCAAAATTTTCAAACTACCTATTGATTAGACAATAGTTTAATTTATACTAAGAACATTTGAAATAATGATGTATCGCTAATGAGTAAAAGTTATTTATGTTCAATGATACATACTTATTGTTGTACTCATGAGAGTGGTAATAAAACACTGAAAATTGTTTTTTCGAAACGCATCTTCATTAAGTATATGTTCAATAGTATTGATTTATGTTTGAAACACGCTGTACTTATCCATTATATTGATCTTCCTATATTTGATTGTTCATAAAAAGCTTGAGCATGAAGAATTGAATGATAACAAAATTAATAGCACAATTTATACTTCATATTGTTCTCATTTCAGAAGACATCTGCCCTGAAACGACTTGATCATTAAGAAACCAACAAAAATAACTTAAAGGTACCTACCTATTAAGAACAATGATTAAATATTGAACAGTGTGAACCATTTTGTTCATATAAAATTTTCATCAATAAGCTTTGTTGTGCTGAATTACATGCTCTGCAATTAATAGTTAAGTTAGGGGCCTTTTTGAATATTCTCTTCAGGCAATTTAGGATCTACAAGATTCATCTTTCATTTTAAAGAAAGTGTTATGATAGAGAGATGAATTGAAAAGTATGTGCAATTATTGAAAATCACATACTTTTTTTTCATTCAATAAAATATCATTAATATAATGATAGGTTCTATTTAAGACTGGTGATTAAAAAACTTGAATATAAATTCCAATGAATTGAATTTCAACTAACCTAAGAATACTGTAGGTATATTCACTAAAAAATTAATATTGAAACGAAATCCTACTTGAAAATACATTGATTAAATTAATTTGTTCAGTTGAGCCTTCAAATGTTCAAGTTGGGCGCATATCTTTAATACAAATGGCACTTGAAAATTGGGACAAATATTACCATTTGCTTCCAAAATATTGTGCCAATTGGTATTGTTTCTTGAGAATTACTTCATTATTGAATTGAAACAAATGCTTTTCACTGATGGAAACCTAAATCGCTTATCAGATTAAACTAAAATCAGTTTCAAGTATATGTCCCAATTTTGCAGGTACCTCTACCTACCTATAAGTAAAAAAATTATAATTGCTTTGTTGAGAACATTGGAATATTTCTTACGATAAGAATATAAATGAGTATTAGTTTGAGATATAATGTTTCCTCCTATGATATGACAGATATAGGTAACTTACTATTAATATAAAAACTTGAAAAATGTTAAGTTATTCTGAAATTGGGGCCTTCCAACTGCCTTCAATGCTAGGTAAAGTAGATCCATCATCTCATAATTAGTTTCACCGTAGGTTAATTTTTTTACATAAATTTCACATAAAGAAATTGTTGTGCCCGAATATGAAATACATGGTCATAATTTGAAGCCTAGGCATTTCAATGAAAATTTCGAATTTCAAGCTTGATAATCAATCACAAACTTAAGTTATAGCTTCAACATACCTAGTTCATGTAACTTTTAAAAATACATTACTGGAAATAATGAATTTGGAATTTTCCCGTTTTCAAGAGGTTAGGAAGTGCAGATTGTTAATTAATATAGATTCAGAAATGACTTTAAGAGAAGATTGAGAGATACAACATCTTCTCGTTTTCATCAATTTGAGATATTTATTCAAACTTTCACGGTTTCACCACATGTTAGTTAGAAAAAAATGTGGATCTAGATATTCAATTTCATTCATTATGGATATAGGACTGTATAAAGTTATTGGGAGTTTGAAAATGTTCTATTTCTACATTTATTCTGATATAGTTTATATTCAAAATTGTTCTGGTGTGACTGACAACATAGATGTAATTATTGACTCTGAGAAAATTTGCTCCTCAATTGTGTATTCGCCTATTCAATATGATCACTTGTCACTCTGATATCGATTCTTTATTGTTGGAGCTTGTACTCCAGATTTATTCACTGTCGATATTGAATTGTATAATATAAGAAATATATTTAATGTTCAACTTTTGCATTTAACGAATTTTTAGACTTTCTGCTTTCAAGTGATGATATTTGGTGGAGTTATGTATTCAACGACAAGTAACGAATGAATTTGAAACATCTGTTAAAACGGACTCATCCAGTATCGAAAACCTAGCACATAAACATTTAACTAATAGATAATTGTTAGATTCGTCGTTGAATTAAACCACGAATTTTACAAATTTTTTATGGGAATCCTTTTTACCTATACCATTTCTCAATGTGCAATATTGTATTCCTTAAGCATATGTAATTTTTTAAATGAATCATTTGGAATGATGCACAATTGATTCTTATGACTGTTGAAATTCTACATAGTTTCAGTATTTTAGAGTGGTTTCAACCAGTCAAAATGTTCTGGTTTGTAGTATTTTTCCCTTTATCGTGTCACCTGATTTAACAAACCTTCAACTGGAAAATAGGAACAAAAATTAGAGTTAAACCACTCGAACAATATTGCATCTCTGTAGAAGGCCTCTATCTATTATTACTTAAGTGAAGTGCGTTTTTCCATTAATACATAAATTGTGAAAAGTGAGAGTGAATAATATTATATCACAAGTGAATCAGAAATACATGTTTCTTTTGGGAAATTGTGTTATTCATTTTCGGTTTGTCATTTCCAAATAAGATGCATGGAGATATGAGTCTGGTCTACCGCAAATAGTAAGCCATTAGCCATTAATCCGCCTAGATATTAATCTATTTATCCATTAATCTACGTAGCCCATAATCCGCCAATAATTGAGACATCAATCCACCTAGCCATTAATCCGCCGAGCAATGAATCTACCTAGACATCAATCCGCCTAGTCATTAATGTACCAATGCCTTTAATCTATCTTTCCTTTAATCTACCTAGCCATCCGCCTTGCCATTAATCTACTTACCGATTAATCCGCCAAGTTCAATCGAAAATGGTAGTCCATTTTTTTCACAAGTAAATCAAAAATACATGTTTCTTTTGGGAAATTGTGTTACTCATTTTCGGTTTATCATTTCCAAGTAAGATGCATCAAGATATGATTCTGATGTACGGCAAATATTGAGCCATTAATCTTCCTGGCCATTATTCCGCCTAGCCATTAATTCAGCACTAAATCCCGAAGAAGTCTTTTTAATCTGTGATCTCCAGAAAACAGGGCGTAATTTTTCTTCGAGATATGATTCTGATCCTTAACTGAGGACCTCAGTTAGGACTTAACGGAGATAGAATGCTTTGTGAATACGGCGGTGATCTCCAGAAAACAGGGCGTAATATTTTTTCGAGATATGATTCTGATGTACCGCAAATATTGAGCCATTAATCTTCCTGGCAATTAATACGCCTAGCCATTAATTCAGCGCTTAACCCTGAAGAAGTCTTTTTAATCTGTGATCTCCAGAAAACAAAGCGTAATTTTTTTTTGGTTAATTGAATGTTTTCGAATTTAGCAGTTTAAGACCAATCAAAGCTAAATTTTGGGATTTTTTGTTACCTCTATATGCCTAAGGAAAAAATTCGGAAAATTTTCCTCGAAATAGCTCTCAGCCGTCATCGCCAATTTTCGACCTAGTCGCCCCGTAGGATTTTAATTTTTTTCATTTTCGCGAGTTTTCTTTAAATATAAATATTTTCTTCAGAAATGGCCCATCATCTCTTACCTTACCAGAGCTCCTCGAGATTCCACCATATCCGGCTGGACAAAAAACTGATTCCACACCTGTGTAATTTTATTCGAAGCTCCGGCTCGGAGGACCAAAAAATGTATAAATAAATTGAGGGAAATTGAAATGAAAACTATTCGTTCAACAATCCATTTATACTTTCGATAGAGTGGACGTTATTGAGGAAGTATCAACAAAACTACAGATGGGTATAACTCCGAAACCCTTTTGCCGATTATGCCCAATAACGAACTTAACCGTCGCATTTGAGGGCGCAACCTACCCTGGAAATTTCAAGCAAAACCGTTCGAAAGTTATCTTGTTAACGGCCTGCCGGACAGAATCAAATTTAACCTCGAATTCTTCATCAGTGAGGTTTTTCCCTAAGCTCTTGTATCATACGTCGAATTGTATGGTACCCCGTAACACTAACCTCAATTAGGCCTTTTAAAGCTCGCAATCAAACGAATATATATTAATAGCAGAGACTCGAACCTAATCGTTTGGGACTATTTTCGGACAAAAATTCGAATATAACAGACATTTTTGCAAAATAGCACGTTTTTCCCTAGAACATCCGCACAAATCCTATGTATTCGTTAGAAGTAGCTCATAAGCTGAATTAACGATCGTATTTACCATTACCAGTGGCGTAGGCAGGAGGGGAAATATCCCTCCAGGAAGAGCAATCATTCAAAAATATCCATTTGAGCCGATTTAAGATGAAATTATCAATGGCGTAACGACCTAGGCGACTAAATTTTCGGCAATATTTTTTCCTGGAGAAATCTTCATTATTTCCCTCCGATGCTGACGTCTGACTACGCCACTGCCAATTACAGACAGGTTTCGAGATATTTTTTACCGGAATTCCCCCGTGAATTTGAGAAATTTCGAGGAATCACAACCATCTGACGTTTCTCGGAAGTTGGAGTATAATGATTGTTCGAAAATATCGAGACATCTCGGAAAAATTGGTTCAAGCACTGACGTGAAGTCAGAAGCTTTTGCGCGTATGTTCTATTGTCCATTCTTCTGTATTGGACACCCTTAATCGAATTTACCATGGTAAATTATGTTGTTCATTCTCCTGTATTGGACACTCTTAATTCGAATTTACCATGGTAAACATGAGAATGGACGACATAATTTACCATGGTAAATTCGATTATGGGTGTCAAATACAGAAGAATGGACAATAGAACATACGCGCAAAAGCTTCTGAGTTCACGTCAGTGCTAAAACCAATTTTTTTTTTCGAGATTTTTTTTTTAATTTTCTAGGGGTACGGTTCTTAAAAATTTTTTTTCGTCATTTTTTTCATATATTCTAGGGGTACGGTTCTTACAAAATTTTAAACACGTCTTTATGTTGATTTTCTACTACTAGTTACCCAGCTTCAATTCGATCGAATATTTATTTTTTGAGTTATCAAGGGAATAATATTCCAGGTGGGTATAACTCGGAAACCGTTAAACCGATTATGCCCAAAAAAGAACTCAACTCTCCCTTTCGGATACGCAACCTACCCTGAAAATTGCAAGTCCCTATCTCCTTTCGTTCGAAAGTTATCGAGGCAACGGTCACCCATCTACTGAACTCACACAAGAATGGGAATCTCCAACAATATTTAACCGATCGTATTAAAACTTGAAACTTGGCAGTAGAGTTAGGATATGAAGGCTCTTGCAAAACTTCAGCAATTTCAAACGAATAGTTATTGATATATAGAATTTTTTTTTTATTTTCAATGATTTATTAAAAATTTTCTACAAATGCTATCCTCACCAAATTTTGCGAACATTTTCGCGTTGGCATTCTACAACTAATAACCATGTTTGAATTCAATCGGTTCAGTATTATTCGAGTTAATGACGAACAAAAAACCACCAAATTTCAGAAAATTTCAGATGGCTATAACTCTAAAACCGTTTGGCCGATTATGCTCATAAACAAACTCAAATGTCGCATTCAGATGCACAACCTAACCTGAAATTTTCAAGCCGCTATCTCTTTCGGTTCTCAGGTTATCGTGACAACAAAAATATTTTTTAATCATTTTTTAATAATTTTCTAGCGATACGATTCTCACAAAATTTCACAAACGTGCTTAGGTTCATATTCTACAACTATTCACCAAGTTTCAATTCGATCGGATCTATATTGGTTGAAAACAAAATTATTACTCGGAAACCACTGGGCCCATTATGCCCATTAACGAACTTGTCCGTCGTATTGAGATGCGCCACCTACCCTGAAAATTTGAAGTCGCTAGCTCTTTCCGTTCTCAAGTTATCGTGACAACGGCCGAACAGAATCAAATTTGACCTCGAATTCTTCATTGGGGAGTCGAACCAAATCGTTTGAGACCATTTTCGTAAAAAAATTCGAAAGTTACAGACATTTGGGCAAAATGATAACGCGATGTTCCCCAGAACATACGCGCAAAAATCCTGTTTTTAGGGATTATTCTTGAAAAATTCTGTAACGGTATAAAACCCCGTTGTGCTGTTTTCGTAGTTATGCAATTCGTGATGTGTTAATTGATGATCGCGTTATGGTTTGAATTCGTCTTTTTATTTCGAGTCTAAATTAGAAATGTTTTGTCTCATGAGTCCGTATTGATTTGCCACATTTATTAAATTATACTACTTCAGTATAATTTTGATCAATACCGTGAATTTATCATTTCAATTCTGTGCGACTAGAATTTTATGTGGTAATACGATTGATGGGTGTAGCAAGCTCCCGGGGTTTTCTCGTTTTTTTACGTTCGGTCGTTCAAAGCGAGGCACTTCTTCTAACTCTTCTCGTTTTTTTCTGGTATATGTGAACTTAATATTGATGTTGTTCTTTGAACGAAACAGGGTAGTCTTTTCAATTTTCGAGCGATTGTGTGCCTCGTGTTTTTCAAGGCTGAATTCCGATGAATAAAGTTTGTGTACTGTTGATTTATATCTTTCGATTCGAAAAATATTGTATTTTACATAGTATGTGTAACCTGGTTTCATTGTTTGTAGTTTTTGGCTGGGAGCGAAGATCTACCTTATACATTTTTGGCTAGGGCGAGAAACTCGTTCTTACGTTTTTTTGTGAGGCTGCATGCATAACACATGTTAAGTTGCAGCCTAACTGTTTGCCAGTGTTTGCTATAGTTTGACAGATAAACCAAACGCAAACAGTTACCAAATGTTTGCAATCGAAGGTTTGCCTATTATTGGATTGAGGTGAAAATCAGCCTTACTGAACCCTTTGATGTTGTACTGGAACTAATACCTACACCATGTCTGGAGAGATCGTGTAAAGTATGGTGCCTCATATCTAGCATCCTTCAAGAAGGAAACAATATTTATTCATTTGCGGTTATGGTAGGATGAAGAAAATTCTTTGCATCTTTAGGAAATTTCTGCTATATCAATCAATTGAGATCTACTACTGTGAAATCCATCCGTCAACAGGCTAATTTTAATGTTGGATATGTTCTGGCAAGAGTGTCTGTGTGTACAACCGGCTGTCCCTAATTTACATTTACTCTGATACAAGAATCGGTCATCTGTTGAAGTGAACAGTAGAGGATCATGTCCGACATTTATGTCGTAGTCTAAACTTGCTCTTTCGAATCTTTCAAAAAAAGGATATTTTTATATTTCTCCTGTGGTTTATTCATTTATAAAAAATGAAACCACAAATCAACTAAAAGTTGTTATCGTAGCATTAATTACTTTTAAAAATATCCCCACTCTACTAATTTCATTCTTAGGTTATTAAATATTACTATATTGGTGTAGATAGAGGAAAAGTAGAATGATACCACATTACGCTGTCTCTTACAGTCAATGTTTGTAGCCAACATCACATGTCTATGGCTTAGGGTGGGTGCATACCGGCTAAGTCCGTTTTTAGAAAATTGAAATTTTTAAGTCATTGTTGGCTATAAATCCATAATTGTTGAATGAAGTATTTTTCGTGATGAGACAGTTCTTTATTTCCATCTATGTAGAACAAGCACCAACAAAATTCTGAAATATAAACTAAATCAAATCAAAATAGTTATTTCGATTTCCTAAAAAGATTTTTCATTTTTGCAGTTAGCAGGTTTACAAATTAAGCCATCGATATGTTATTTACTATATTTTCCAAGGTTTTCTTCGCAGATATTTTGACCAAATTTTTCTGTGTTGTATACATAGACAAATTCCATGGATCTGAGTTTAAACCCTAATATTGAAAATATAGGTTTAAAAAAATATCATCATATACCTTCAGCCTCTGAACGAAAGAAATTATTCTAATTCACTTATTTTTCAAAATGCTTTCTGAATAATTTTATACATCAATATTGATACCATTTATTCAGATTCAAATACACATTGATGGTGTCGTAATGTTTTGTAATCCAACAATCACTTTGCAGTGTATTGTACCTTTATCGAATTTTCTAAATTATAGGATACTGCTACGTATCTTTCATAGACCAGAAAATTATTGATGGCAGTATTTCACCACTATACTAGGAAAATTGTGTCCAAAAACAGAATAAGATGAAAAATGGAACACAAAGCCAACATCAATCCCAGAAGCTAAATCTATGAATAAGTAAGTATATGAATCTTACCAAACACTTGACTGTGATTCAACTCTTTTGAGGACCTACATGATTTCTATTCGTTTTTAGATTAACAATTTTAAGATCCATTACGCCTCTGCTCAGAAGAACTACTTATATTGATTGAAATTTACAATATTTTTACTGCATACTGCATCATTAAACTTAACTACTACATGCAATATGCATAAGAGGAAAATAAAGAGTTTATCTGTTTAAAACACACCGTTTTATGGGCTGCCAATTATGGAAAATACTACTTTTAACTGACTCTTCACTGTATATAAAGGGAAATCAAAACAGAGAATAGATGATGCTGGTGTTGAAAAATAGATGAGCAAATAGAGAAAAATATGTTTTATATCGAATACATTACCTATCAGGAATTCAATAAATACAAAGCCTAATCGCTGTCATAATGTAAAATATACAAGATGGATGGTTGAAAGTATGTTTTAAATATTAATATTGAATCACATTGTAATACTAGGTAAAGGAAGGAACTTTGTCCAGTTGCAATTAATAAGAAAATATAATATAACTTTCAACATTTTGGTACATTTAAACATGAAATAACATTACCTATCAATATGGACCAGCCACATTGAATTCACTAAATAAGCACAAGTTCCTACTCGCTCTTAAAAATATACTTTTTAACCATCGTATATGCAAGTCCAAGGGTAAGAGCCCCAACTGCTGCTCCTTGAGCGCCAACTCTGAGATGCATCAAGTAAACGCTGGTGCTCATTTTTCCTTTATTCTTAAACATGTAAGCGCCATATCCCACAGCTAGAGTTAAAACACCAACAGCTGAAAAATACTTCATTCAATATTCATTCAATCAACATTAGTGATTACTTCGAGATTCATTCGATATTTAATGTTGGAACATATTATGCAAAATTACAATACAAAATATGAACCTATTTATTTTCAATATCATGTTTCTCTGGTTTCCACAATATCACCCTTCGGAAAAATACTGACCTTCCACCAGTAAATGTATTTCGTATTAAGTATGATATTGACTACTGCCCATATAACAATATTTTTCCATTGAACAACCTACCTATTGGAAACATGGGGGCCTCTTGGGACTTTCTGAGGAGTTTATTACTTTGTTCATCGTAACGTATTGGAGAGTTCTGAGACATGTTTGATGCTGGAAAGAATATTATCTTTACGATTTTTCCTCGAATTCTATAATATATTAATAATAGAAAGGCAGTGAATAATTTACAAAGCAAAATTGTTAGGGCGCCCCCACCTTTAATTTGTTAGATCTATAGATTTTAGGCAATATTACCAAGTGAAGTCATGTTACACAATATCTCGACCTAACTTGAAGGTCCGAATTTTTAACTAACCAAGAATGGACTAGTACAATGAACATCAAAGTCAAAGATTAATTTAAAATGTGTCATATGATATGTCAGTTTTATGTCACTAACTGTCACTGTCACTAGTGACAAAATTAAAATCACAGAAAGCAATGAATCAATCGATAGCAGATCTAGTAGAGTTCTATATATATATATTCTATTTCTAGGGATGTCAATGATATACCGATGCATATATTTGCGAAACCGATGCTTTATCAAAAAACATCGAAAAAACCATATATAATTTCTGCGATATTTTATAGCTTCAGCGAATTAAGATGATTGTGGTTGAAGTGGAGCTTTTGTGAACATGTTCTAATGTCTATTCATGAAATGCTTTAACCTTTAACCCCTTTATTTACCGTTAACAGGTGGAATAATGAATTGGGCATTAACTGAATTCAAATTTTAAAATAAATAAAATACTACTTACTCAGCACGGATTCTTACCCGATTCTTCTACGCCGCAGGCGAGCACCCTACCATCTCGGCCTTCGAGGTGTTGTCACAAGTCTGATATTTAGATGATTTGAAATCCGGAAAATGAAAATAGTTCCTGAATTTTAAAATTTTTCAAGAAACAATTTTTTTTTCTGGTTATACGATCCTCACGAAATTTGCGCGTTCTACAACTAATTACCAAGTTTCAATTTGATCAGATATGTATTTTTTGGGTTATCGAGGAAACTATAGGTTTGTTCCTACAGTGACCGAAACCGTACAGTGTACGGTCCACGGACCTCGCAGTGGTGTAAAAGGAAGGCTTTTACACCACCGCCCACCGTTCGTGGACCGTTCACTGTATATATTTGTATTCTGTGCTGTACGGTTTCGGCCGCTGTAGGAACAAACCTAATAATTCAGATGGGTATAACCGCAGATTATCTCTGAGGTATAACTCCGAAACCGTTTAGGCGAATTAACGAACTTAACCGCCGTATTCGGATGTGCAATCTACACTGGAAATCCCGGCCGGACATAATCGATTTTGGCCTCGAATTCTTCATCAGTGAATAATAATGCCATTTTCGGCAAAAAAATCGAAAATTACAGACATTTGGGCAAAATGATAGCACGCTGTTGCCTAGAAAATGCGCGCAAAAACAAACCAGCTCTAATCTGGATTATTGTACAATTATTGACAATTACAATTTTTGTCTTCATTCTTGCAAGATAATATAAATTTTTCAACAAAAATATTCGGTTTATTATTTAGAAACAATAAACCCTAGTGCTCAAACATATAAAAATTCTCGTCGTAAAATAATTGGAGGTGAAAAGGGGGAAAGCCCTGTGGCAGGAGCTTTGGTGCTCTTGTTCAATCTTTGACAAATCATATCTCTGAAAGGATTGGTTTTTCAGAGTTGGGAATGATATCAATGTATTCTTATGATAGAACTGCATCATGACAGATATCAAATTGAAACAAGAGTGCCAAAAACCACGAACTTACCCGAGATATTCATTCCTCAAATCCACTCTGAAAATTATATTATATCAATTGAAACTTAGCCAATATTTGAGTTATGTTTTTACCGAAGCTATTCTGAACCCATTCTTACCAATGTATATATTTCCATCACTATCCACGGGCATTAAAATATCATCAAAAAGTATAATAGCATATTATAATCCACATAATTCTACGATAGCTGAAATGAATTTGACCCTCTCTTATAGGAAAACAAGATGACATGTACGAGTATGAACACAGATCATATAATAATTCATAGATAGAATAATTATAGCATTCTGTGAAAACATAGAGTTCGATTTGCTATTGAAATTATGAAGAATCATAACTAAGAAAGTAATAGCTTGTTGAAAATGAAATCAATGGATTTTTATGGTGAAACTGCATCTTAAAAAGAATTGAATTTGAAATTTGCAATGTAAAAAGTTTTTATTTTGTTACTCCGAAACCATCGATTTTGTCCAATCACGAACGAGATATTTAACTCCCAAACCTACTCTGAAAATTTCAACTGCCTAGCTCATTCTATTCGAGAGTTATTGTAGAAACAATTAAAAATTTTTTTTTTTTGTCACTTTACAGCAATCCGATCAATACAAAGCTTCGCATGCATATAAAATAAAGGTCATGATTCTACAATTTGATGCTAAATTTCATAAAAAATGTGGGAAAGCCCTGAGGACAGGAGCTTTGGCGCTCTTGTTCAAACTTTGACAATTTATCTCCGAAATTATTGGTTTCTCAGAGTTGGAAATTATATCAATGGATTCTTATAATAGAACTGCATCATAAACGAAACTAAATTAAAATTATATAACGAACTTATCCGAGATATTCATTCCTCAAATCTACTCTGAAAATTACATTATATCAATTGAAACTTAGCCAATATTCCGGTTTTGTTTTCACTGAAGATATTCTGAATATATTTTCATCATCATATGGATTATCCAAGAGCATATAGGGTAGGGGTAGTTATAATATCCTATAATTGTTCATTTTGCATTCAATCATACTTTGTTATAGAAATCACTATATATGTGACATATCTGTCATAGGTAGATAAGATTATATGTATGAACAGTGAACCCAGATAGAACACAGACGGATAGAATTCGCATTCTGTGATAACATAGAAGTACGATGTATTATTGAAATTTTTAAAAATCTTATCTCCGAAAGTATTAGCTTGTTAGAGTTGAAAATGATATCGATAGATTCTTATGATAAAACTGCATCTTAAAAAAAATTGAATTTGAAATTTGTAATGTAAATAAAAATTTTTTTTCGTTACTCCGAAACCATCAGGCCAATTTTGCCCAATAACGAACTTAGCCGAGACATTCATCTCCCAAACCTACCCTGAAAATTTCAACTGTCTAGCTCATTCTGTTCGAGAGTTATCGTGTTAACGGACGGACGGACGGACGGACGGACGGACATAATCGATTTCGACCCCGTATTCTTGATCAGTGAGTCGAACCAAATCTTTTAAGACCATTTTCAGTCAAAAATTCGAAAATTACAGGCATTTGGGCAAATTGATAAGCACTCTGTTACCAGTAAGAAGAGCGCCAAAAATGTTTTTACTGGAAATGGCCATAACTCCGAAACCGCTTGGTGGACTTCGCCCGTTAACGAACTCGTCCGAGATATTTACGCTCCAAACCTACCCTGCAAATTTCAATACTCTCCTTTCGTTCGACAGTTATCGGCCGGCCGGAGAGAATAAATTTCGACCACGGATTCTTGACCGGTTAGTCGAACCAAATCGTATAAGACCATTTTCATTCAAAAATTCGAAAATTACGGACATTCGGGCAAATTGATAAGCACTCTGTTCCGACGAACAAGAGTGCCAAAGATGGGTACATACAGATTTCTAAAACTTTCAGAGGAGTTCGAAGTGTGAAGGTTCTCAAAGTTGTATAAGCGGTGAAGGAGAAAGGGCGATTAGACCATCCCTCGTCAGGAAATAGGCTCTTTCCTCACAAAGTTTGGGGGTGACGCCCGGTATATTTTATTGACAAAGATGGTTTCGGGGGTTAAGTTACTGTGATGTTCTGAGAGCACATTTTCCAAGTTTTTTTGAAAATATGTAGTTTCGATGATATGATGTACCACCTGGGTAGCGAATTAATCTCAGAATTCTATACAGTATTCTACAAATTAGATAAGTACCCATTAAAGGATACTGTGGGAGGTATACTCATTATTAAAAGGTTTCTTTTCTGGGTTTCCTCCCCCAAACTCTGAAAAATATCTATATAATAAAAAATTTATTATTTTGTGATTTGCTTCAGCGTATAAGAAACACAAGATATATGTCAGAAGCAATCAATAGAACAATGTTGCCTAACAAACAACAACGAAACAACATCAACGAAGAAACAACTATATCGTAACGTTTCGGAGTCTATATCAGACTCCTCTTCGTCAGACACTCAACGAAAATCTTCAGAATTATTTTGTTGATAGTTATTCTGAAATTCGAGAATTGTCACATTGATAGTCAAGGAGTCAACTTGTATTTTGTTGAACAGAGAATTCAATTTTGCTAATTGTTCAATTGGTATTGACCATATTTGGCTGAATTTATTATAAAAGGAGTTGGAACTTGGAAATTTCTATGCAAAGTAAAACTATGTTACTATTTCAAATACTGTCAATGTGACAATTCTCGAATTTCGGAATAGCAATCAACAAATAATAATTCTGAAGATGTCTGACGAAGGAGTCTGATATAGACTTCGAAACGTTACGATATAGTTGTTTCTTTGTTGATGTTGTTTGTTCGATTAATTGCTTCTGACAAATATCTTGTGTTTCTTACGCAGAAGCAAATCAGAAAATGATATATTTTTGGCGTTCTTGTTACTGGTAGGTAACAGAGTGCTTATCAATTTGCCCAAATGTCTGTAATTTTCGAATTTTTGGCTGAAAATGATCTCAAACGATTTGGTTCGACTCACTGATCAAGTATCCGTGGTCGAAATCGATTCTGTCCGGCCGTTAACACGATAACTCTCGAACGAAATGAGCTAGACAGAAAATTTCAGAGTTGGTTTGGGAGATAAATATTTCCGCTCAGTTCGTTATTGGGCAAAAGCTGATGGTTTCGGAGTAACGAAAAAAAATTTTTTTTTTTACATTAAAAATTTCAAATTCAATTTTTTTTAAGATGCAGTTTCATCATAATAGTCCACTGATATAATTTTCAAGTCTAAAAAGCTAATACTTTCGGAGATATGATTTTTCAAAATTTCAATAATACATCGTATTTCTATGTTATCACAGAATGCGAATTCTATCTGTCTGTGTTCTATATGTGTTCACTGTTAATATATAATCTTATCTACCTATGACAGATATGTAAAATATATTGATTTCTGTTCTAAGAAAGTATGATTGAATGAATATAGGATAGTATAACTACCCCTACACTGTATGCCCTTGGATAATCCATATGATGATGATAATATTCAGAATATCTTCAGTGAAAACCGAGGTGAAAACCAAACCGGAATATTGGCTAAGTTTAAATTGATATAAAATAATTTTCAGAGGAGATTTGAGGAATGAATATCTCGGAGAAGTCCGTTATATAATTTTAATTTAGTTTCGTTTATGATGCAGTTCTATTATAACTCTGAGAAACCAATAATTTCGGATTGAATTGTCAAAGTTTGAACAAGAGTGCCAAAGCTCCTGTCCACAGGGCTTTCCCACTTTTCAATATATTATTCAGAGTTTGAAGGTGAAAACCCAGAAGAGAAACCTTTTAATTACAAATTAGATGCCATAGAAACAAAGTAAGAGGCGTACAGGCCGAGTAACTTCGGTTATTTTATTACGAAGACTACTGTGGGAAATGCAAGGCTCTGTAATTCATTTATCGAATACATCACAGGATACTCAGCATAGGAAAAGTATCAGGAAGAATTAAATATCATTTCATTTCAACAATGGTGCACCCAGGTCGGAGTTCCACAAGGATCTGTTCTGGTGCCACTTCGCTATTATTTACGGAAAGATACAAAGTATGTTGATTAATATTATTCACTGAGTATACTCTAACGCGTTTCGTTGCATTACATGCTCGAAGGAATGCCTTCAGTTTTTAGCGTGCTTGTTCATCCGAACATACATTTGCCCAAATGTCGATCATTTTCGAGTTTTCAAATGTTCTCGAACGTTTAGTTTCAATGTCAAACTTAATTCTGTCCGTATGGCCGTATGTACTTTCTAACGAAATGAGTTAGAGAGTTATGGAGTCCACATGCACCGGCTAAGTTCGTTAATGGAGAAAATTCACCGAGTGGTTTCAGAGTTATAGACATCTGAAATCAATAACTAGAAAAATACTGATCTCATCGAATTAAGGCGCAGTAGTTAGTTCAAGAATGCCGACACGAAGACTTATGCAAAATTTTGTGAAGATCACATGGCTGCAAAATTTAAAAAAATATACTTAAAAAAATCTCTATCTCAGGAACTATCCGTCAGAAATCGCGAGATCCTTCTAAACCTTATTTTTCAGTAAAGTTCTAGATTTAAGCTCAATCGGATCTATATTGGTGAAGATATTGCCGAAATATCAAGATATAACAATGATCGAGATGAACTGGTCAATTTTGTTACACTCGACTAACGAAGTTGTCAACAGTCTTTGATTATTGACGCATCTGGAGAGAATTTAATTAATAAGGTGCATAGATCGGCCGAAGTCAAATTTGACAAGTCGATACGTCAGTAATAACATTCGTTCAATATCTAATGAGAGTTGGTATATATCTTGTCTATGATATGTTACTTATTTCACAGCCAAGTTCTTGGTTTAAACTTGATCGAATAATATGTAACAAGATGATATTTTTTTGAAATTAGAAATTTGAAAAGAAAGCATCAAAGGTCAGTAATAACATTCGTTCAAGATCGTATTGATCTTTTTCATTTTTTTTTCATTTTCTATCGAAATAATGAGTTTGAGAAAAGGGATATGGACGGAATTAAATCAATATTCAGCTACACAGATCGTTTTTGATCAAATGTCAAATCAAAGTTCCTCATGGCACAAACGTACGATTCGACCGATTTTTGTCATAGGAATGATTCTCGGAATAAACTATTGAAAATAAACCACTGCTATACAGGTGTTTTTGGCACTCTTGTTGCTCGAAACAGAGTCTGTAGAATCCGTGGTCAAAATCGATTCTGTACGGCTGGGGCCGTTAACACGATAACTCTCGAACGGAAGAAGCTAGAGAGTTGGAATTTACAGAGTAGGTTTGGGAGTTAAATATCTCGGTTAAATTCGTTATTGGGTGGTTTCAGAGCAACAAAAAAAAAATATTGTTGCATTAAAAATTTCAAACTCATTTTTTTTAATGCAGTTTCATCATAAGAATCCATTAATATAATTTTCAACTCCAACAAACTAATACTTTTAGAGATATGATTTTTCAAAATATTAATAATTATTCTTAATTCTATATGATTTCATAGAATACTCATATAATTTGCTGATGTATGTAAATCCAACATGATGTGAGTCATAGACCTTGGTTTTGAATTTAATTACGAAAATTCCTCAAAATTGAGGCACAGAAGCCAAATTGAAAAGAGATCACAGCACGCGGTGTTCCCAAGCGGTCACCCACCCAAGTACTAACTGTGCACGACGCTGCTTGGCTTTAGTGTTCGGACGGTAACTAGGATATTCAGTGTAGTATGGCCATAAAAAATATTTCTTCCTCTAACTCTGCAATTATTTTTATGATGCAGTTCTGTCATAAGAATCCATTGAAATCATTCCCTACTCTGAGAAACCAAAATAATTTCGGAGATATAATTTGTCAAAGTTTGAATAAGAGCGCCAAAGCTCCTGTCCACAGGGCTTTTCCACTTTTTTATCTCATATTATAGGATTGACCTGATTGGTGCCCTTACTCCTCCACAAACAAAGCCCTGTTTATTTTCTACCCAAGATTTAATGTAGGTATGTATTCGAATGGGTCCCTACGCCACCACAAACACAGCACTTTTTATATTCGAACCGAGAGTGAATGTAGAATGTATGTATGTGATTGGAAGGTACCTTACGTCACCGCAGACACAGCACTGTTTATATTCGACCCAACAGTAAATGTATGTATTTGAGTCAAAACTAATCGTTAGAGACCATTCTAAGCCAAAAAGAGGACCAGTTTTTTTTAGACGCTTGTTTTTCAAGTCGGATTTGTATTCTTTGAAATATTGGGAATATTATTGTTTTTCTGGAGCTGAGCAGCCTTAGGCGAGTTCAGTACCTGGATGGGTGCCCACTCTGGCTATGAATTTGTACCGGCGTGCCAAAGTGCCTGGTTCCAGAACTTTTCCAACTTTCATATTTTCAAAAATGATCCATATTTTATTGAAGAAGTAAAATATTTTCATTTCATCGCGGTCTTCTACAAAAATGCGCATAAATTCAGTCTCTCGATATCGAATACATCCAGAAAGAAGCTTTTCAGTCTACTATATTATTTTTTCAGCGAACACAATCGCTCCAAGCGAGAAGGTTTGTAATTCAGTTCAATCATCATAACAAAAAAATTGGTTCAAGCACTGACGTGAAGTCAGAAGCTTTTGCGCGTATGTTCTATTGTCCATTCTTCTGTATTGGACACCCTTAATCGAATTTACCACTTAATTCGAATTTACCATGGTAAATTCGAATTAAGAGTGTCCAATACAGGAGAATGGACAACATAATTAACCATGGTAAATTCGATTAAGGGTGTCCAATACAGAAGAATGGACAATAGAACATACGCGCAAAAGCTTCTGACTTCACGTCAGTGCTTGAACCAATTTTTTTTTTTTATTTATAAATTCATTTAAATTAATATTGTAGGACGTTACTTTAAAATTTGTAAGCTATACTGACTTACAGCTAAAATATTATAAAGAAAAGAAGCAATTGGATAGTCTAACTATCATTTTAATAAAATGATGCATTTTTATTGTTCAAATAAAGATATTTTGTTAACTTACAAGAATTTCTTCATTCAATGGTATTTCAAAGATCTAATTACAGTTTTAAATATAAAATAAGTGTCCAATACAGGAGAATGGACAACATAATTTACCATGGTAAATTCGATTAAGGGTGTCCAATACAGAAGAATGGAAAATAGAACATACGCGCAAAAGCTATCTATCATTTTCTTCAAGTTTCACGCCCCAAAAAGGCCTAAATCGTCAGTTTCGCTTTCGAAAATTTCCGGCCCCGTCTCTGGAATTAATTCTGACGTTTCTCGGATTGACTTTTTGAATGGAAAATCGTCGGACTCAAAACCTCCGAAACTTGTATCGAATTAGTATATTTATGCTCAACCTAGAAGAACGAAATTTGGGAAAAACACAAATCGATTCGTCTTCTTCGACTCGACGGCAAAAGTCCGGGTCGAGCGATCGTTTCTTCGGAGCCTCACGCTACACCAAATCGGTACTACTGAACTCGCACAAGAATGCTCGAATCTCCAACAATATTTAACCGATCATATTAAAACTTGAAACTTGGCAGTAGAGTTAGGTTATGAAGGCTCTTGCAAAATTTCATGAATTTCAAACGAATAGTTACTGATATATAGAATTTTTTTTTTTTATTTTTAATGATTTATTAAAAATTTTCTACAAATGCTATCCTCACCAAATTTTGCAAACATTTTCGCGTTGCCATTCTACAACTAATAACAATGTTTGAATTCCATCGGTTCAGTATTTTTCGAGTTAACGAGGAACAAAAAACCACCAAATTTCAGAAAATTTCAGATTGCTATAACTCTATAACCGTTTGGTCGATTATGCTCATAAACAAACTGAAATGTCGCGTTCTGGTGCACATCCTAACCTGAAAATTTCAAGCCGCTATCTCATTCCGTTCGCAAGTTATCGTGACAACAAAAATATTTTTTAATAATTTTTTTAAAATTTTCTAGCCATACGATTCGCACAAAATTTCACAAACGTGCTTAGGGTCATATTCTACAACTACCCACCAAGTTTCAATTTGATCGGATTCATATTGGTTGAAAACAAAATTATTACTCGGAAACCACTGGGCCGATTATGCCCATTAACGAACTTGTCCGTCGTATTGGGATGCGCCACCTACCCTGAAAATTTCAAGTCGCTAGCTCTTTTCGTTCTCAAGTTATCGTGGCAACGGCCGGCCGGACGGCCGGACAGAATCAAATTTGACCTCGAATTCTTCATTGGGGAGTCGAACTTAATCGTTTGAGACCATTTTTTTCAAAAAATTCGAAAGTTACAGACATTTGGGCAAAACTATAACGCGATGTTCCCCAGAACATACGCGCAAAAATAAAATTAGCAGAAAATTAAGATTTTTAGAAATGGGAATTGAATAACCGCCACAAAGTATAGATTTTGTCGATTTTCTTTAAATGCCTATAATTTTTAAATTATATCACCTAATTTTTTTAAAATATTTTTTCTGATAACTATCTTGACTTGTAATATCACCCGCTTCCGACTTGGAGTCGAGTTCTGGGACACCCTGTATATTCACTAATAATAACACACCGCCCAGCCCGAATAAATCCCCGATACTGGACTACACCCCAGAAAATTCTAGTCGCACAGAACAGAAACGAATTCACGGTATTAAACAAAATCATACTGAAATAATTTCTATAATATATTGACATATTAAATGTGGAAAATCAATACGGATTCATAAGACGAAAAATTTCCAATTTAGACTCGAAATGAGTTACAATATGTCAAACCATAACGCGACCATCCATTCACGTTCAACGTATCACGGGTTGCATAAGTACGAAAACAGAGTGACGGTTTTATACCGTTACAGTATTCGAATGGTACCTTACGCCACCGCAGACCGACCCAGCAATATTAATTTTCGAACCAACAGTGAATGTATGTATTTGAATGGGTCCTTACGCCACCATAGACACATCGTTTTATTTTCGTGAATGTATATTTTCGAGTCAAAACTAATAGTTAGAGACCATTCTCGGCCAAAATGTGAACCAGTTATTATTGGACATTTGCTTTTTAAGTCGGATTTATAGTCTTTGGAATATTAATCTTTTCCTGGAGCTGAGCAGCATTGGACAAGTTCAGTACATGGATGGGTGACCGGTCTGGCTATACATTTGAATAAGCGTGACAAAGCTCCTGGCCACAGAGCTTTTCTAACTTTTATATATTATCGAAAATGATCCAAATTTTATTGAAGAAGTGAAATATTTTCATTTAATCGCGATCTACTACAAAATGGGTTCAAGCCCTGTGGACAGGAGCTTTCTGGCGCTCTAGTTCAAACAGACAAATTATATCTGGTATTGGTTTCTCAGAGTTGGGAATTATATCAATGTATTCATATGATAGAACTGCATCATAAAGGAAATTCAATTCAAATAATAGTTTATTTATCAAGATTAAATGAGCAATCATGAGAATGAGAGCTGCACCACATTTTCAAATTTTTTTTGTTGACACTTTGCGGTAATCTGGTCAATTCAAAACTTCACATGCGTATAAAGGTCATGATTCTACAATTTGGTGCTAAATTTCAGATAGATCGAGTGATCGGTTTCGGAAATATTCATAAAAAAATATTTTTACTAAAATCGGCCATAACTCCGAAACCCCTCGATGGTTTTCGCCCATTAACGAACTTGTCCGAGATATTTACGCTCCAAAACCACCTTGCAATTTTCAATCCGCTAACTCCATTGGTTCGAGAGTTATCGTGCCTACGGCCGGTCGGCCGGCCGGACAGAATCGATTTCGCACTCGGATTCTTGATCAGTGAGTCGAACCAAATCATTTGAGACCATTTTCAGCCAAAAATTCCAAAATTACAGACACTTGGGCAAATTGATAAGCACTCTGTTCCGAGGAACTAGAGCGCCCAAAAAACAAGTTTCGTATGACAATTGCCCAAAACAGGTTTAAAGTACCTACAAATAGTAGGTATTCCATAAAACATGTATAAAAGAAGATAAGTAATAATAAATACCTTGTAATCGATCAAAAATTTCCTGATCTACGTTCACCAAATTTTCTCCTCTCTCGAACTACAGAATTATGCTTTCAATATTTACGTAATATTTTCAAACATTTTCGGGTGAGGTCCCCGTTGGATCGCTAAAATACGAGTATTTCAACCCCAATATTCTTGAAGTTACAATATTCCCTTCTGTCAAGTTGACTTTATGACAATTCATACATAGAATATACATAGAATAATTATATCAATCTGTGAAATACGATTTACATTGAAATTTTGAAAAATTATATCTCCGAAAGTATTAGCTTGTTAGAGTTAAAAATGATATGAATGGATTCTTATGATAAAACTGCTTATTAAAAAAAATTTAATTTGGAATTTGTTTTGTAAAAAAAAAATTTTTTTTTTATTACTCCGAAACCTTCTGTCCGATTTTGCCCAGTAACGAACTTAGCCGAGATATTCAGCCCACAAACCTACTCTGAAAATTTCAACTCTCTAGCTCATTCCGTTCGAGAGTTATCGTGCCTACGGCCGGCCGGACCGGCCGGCCGGACCGGCCGGACGGAATGAATTTCGACCACGGACTCTTGATCAGTGAGTCGAACCAAATCGTTTAAGACCATTTTCATCGAAAAATTCGAAAATTACAGACATTTGGGCAAATTGATAAACACTCAGTTCCGAGGAACTAGAGCGCCAAAAATGCGCATAAATTCAGTCTCTCGATATCGAATACATCCAGAAAGAAGCTTTTCAGTCAACTATATTATTTTTTCAGCGAACACAATCGCTCCAAGCGAGAAGGTTTATAATTCAGTTCAATCAAATTGTCCATAAGGGTGAATTGGAGCATGCTCAGCTTTTGGCTGTTGATTGTTATTTCTGAGGGGCAAATTGCATTGCAAATAGAGAATGGTATTAACGCCGCGTGTTTGTATAAGAAAGGCATGGGGTGATTCCCCCATGGCAGAGAACGACTTCGCTCCGACATTGTTTATTCAGTGGCCGTGGAATTAACAATCCAGCTATCTTCTCATTCCGCTCACCACTAAAGCCTCTTAATATTATTCAATTCGGTCTCCCTCGATTAACCACTCCATTTGCTGGATCTTCCTTTTTTTGCATATTCATTGCTCGTTGTTTGAGGATTTTCTTTCTAATTTTAATGAATGTTTTCGCCCGACTGCAGAAATATATCTAAAAGTTTGAGAAAAGAACTGAAGTGAAGTCAGGAGCATTTGCGCGATTGTTTCATTGTCTATTCACGCCTCATTAGGGCTTCACGCGAGAGCGAGATTTTTCTCGTCTCGTCTCGTTCTCGTCTCGGAAAAGCGAGACGAGACGAGACGAGACGAGACGTTTCCAAAAATATTATAGGCGATATCGAGACCACATACAGCGCAACACGAGAGTCTCGTTTTAGGTCTCGTTAATTTTTTTGTATGAAGTTTTATATACGACTCGACTTTTTTCAACACCCACAGAAAACAATAATTGAATATGAAGAGTTTCCACTATAATCACCAATATCGTTCTAGAAATACACGATTTTTAGAAGATTATTAATTCGTTATGACCTTGCGTTAATTGAAATTATTTTTCAAGAAAAATAGAATTCACAACCATAAAAACGGATGCCATCATGAATTCAATACTTAATGGACAACTTTTATTGCCCCTAAATCCCAATACTTTGAAAATTTCGTCTCTATCTGAACATCTGGAGAAATTTATTTCCTTGTGCTCCTTGTAGTGAAGATGTGAACAATTATTGTATACATCTGTGGAACTACGGATAATAAAACTGGTAAAGAAATGAAGCTATTCAATGTTTCGAAAAGTGTTATGAGGACTACGCCAAGAACACCCTCAATGATCTACCCACTGGGAAGGTTCTCTTTGAAAACTATACCAAATTGTTTAATTCTATTAAAAAATGTATCGACATCGATAGCCTATTTAAAACATCAACAAAACTTTCGAAATATTGGAAAGCTGATGTTGAAGAATATTTGCTGTTAGAAAGAGCAAATAGGAATCAAAATATTTTACAGTGGTGGAGAGTGATGAAAAAGTTCTTCCTACACTTTCCAAGATGACTAATGATTTATCAATGGCTACATCCGTACCTGTTGAAATATTATTTTCTAAAGCAGGTATAATCATGGCAAAAACACGTAAATCATTGAAAGATGATGTGATGCAAGCTTGAATATGTTTGAATTCTTGGTCATCGAGTAATTTAAAAGTTGAAATTATCAGTGTTTAAAATTAAAAATAATATGTACATGTACAAATATTTTTGTATAAAAGCGTAATAAATATAGCTTGACAAATGTATTCATTATTGCATACCATTTCGTTTATAAATTATAATATTTATTATTTTTATTCAGAATTAAGCGAGACGAGACGAGACAACTGATAACGAGACGAGAACGAGACTTAATTTTTTGGGAATTGGCGAGACCGAGACGAGATGTGAAGCCCTACGCCTCATACGAAGACGATCGAGCATAGTTTCTGAAATATAAAAGTTTTCAAGTTAGCTGAAAAAAATTAAAATGTAACCTAAAATCGACAAAATTACTGTTAATAATGTATTCTTCACCCCTATTGGACACTCTTAATCGAATTTACCATCGATATAGACCGCTTTTATAAGATATGAATACATATACTCCATTCTCTTTTATAAAGTCTCCCGGTTGGCCATGATTTAGGTCTATCACGTTTTTGTAACTGAAGCAGAGGCAGGTTGGCACTGCTGAAATATCGTCAAGGTCAAAACAATTCGCCGAGACGTTGCCAATTTCTACTCTCAACATAATCATAACGTAATCTTCAATCTTAGACAAGATATTATCACAGACCATTATCTTCGAATAATAAAGAACTCTCCGCTTTGAAATTGAAAATGCCGAAAGCAGTTTTGAAGAAGCAGAAACAAGTGCTATACAGAACCGAAATCTGCAATAGGAAAACTTCATTCTGACATTTTGAACTCTCGAATAAAATTACTTAGTTTCCTATCATTATATTTTATCAAGGTATACAAATGACTCGGGTTTCATAGTACTACTACCTTTTGAAACTGGTGTATTTCAAGTTGTGCAACAAGGTGTTTAAATGTCTTCTTGAGAAAAGTGGGGAATTCCATAGGTACGTTTGTTCGTTTAGAAGTTTTCCTGCCGGGTTATTCAGGTACTTTTATTCTTTTTTCAAATGAACTATCACAAAGTAACGGACTACTTTTATAAGGAGTTTTCGTCCTATTTCAACGTAGAATATAGGTACCATTAAATTTAATTTTGGGACACCTGTAAAATCACTGTCATCAGAAATCAAAAATGAAAAATTTTTTCACCTGCTGAAGATTCATCATTCCTATAGTTAAAATAATAGTAGCGCTCTTGTTACTGGTAACAGGGTGCTTATCAATTTGCCCAAATGTCTGTTATTTTCGAATTTTTGGCTGAAAATGGTCTCAAACGATTTGGTTCGACTCACTGATTATGAATCCGTGGTCGAAATCGATTCTGTCCGGCCGTCCGTCCGCTAACACGATAACTCTCGAATGGAACGAGCTAGACAGTTGGAATTTTCAGAGTAGGTTTGGGAGATAAAATTCTCGGCTAAATTCGTTATTGGGTAAAATCGGCCCGATTGTTTCGGAGTAACGAAAAACATTTTTTTTTTACATTAAAAATTTCAAATTCAATTTTTTTTAAGATGCAGTTTCATCATAAGAATCCATTGATATCATTTTCAACTCTAACAAGCTAATACTTTCGGAGATATGATTTTTGAAATTTCTATAATACATCGTACTTCTATGTTATCACAGAATGCGAATTCCATCTGTCTGTGTTCTATCTGTGTTCTCTGCTCATACATATAATCTTATCTACCTATGACAGATATGTCAAATATATTGATTTCTGTTCAAACAAAGTATGATTGAATGCAAAATGAACTATTATAGGATATTATTATTACCCCTACCCTATATGCCCTTGGATAATCCATATGATGATGGAAATATATTCAGGATGAATATCTTGGATAAGTTCGTTATTTAGTTTTAATTTCAGTTCTATTATAAGAATCCATTTATATAATTCCCAACTCTGAGAAACCAATAATTTCGGAGATGAATTGAGGAGTAACTTTTCAAAACGCATTATGTCCAATTTGGGCGAAATTGAGTTTGAAGCGGATTCGGAAATGATTTCTATTGCTCTGTAGCCCTATGCAAACAAAATCTTTCAAATGGCATTATGTCCCTCTGTAATTCAAATCCAAAGTATGTAAGCCGCATTGCAATGATTAATTATGTTTACGTTTGCATTTTTAAAACAGATAAAATATAACCAAAAACATTTTTTATCGATTTGCTCATGTTAATTAGGTTACAGGCCAACACTTACTGTGCGGACTGTTTTCTCTAAATGTCTAAAAAATCGCAACAAACAGGATTATTTTCAAGTTCAACCACATCAAAAGGCATTATATACAATGAGATGAATCAAAACGCATTAAGACGTTTTTTACATTTTCTGTGTATATCTGATCAATATTGATATAAATGAGATTAGTTATTACCTTTAGATGTAAATTTCTATCAAACAAACTCGACGTACTCAAATTATAAGCCAGGGTGGAAGAAAAAATCGTTTTTCGTTGATTCCCAATAAAATGCTTTTTGGACTTTTGAAAAGTTGCTCCTCAATTGTGAAGGTTTGAACAAGAGCGCCACAGCTCCTGTCCACAGGGCTTTCCCACATTTTCTAATAAAAAAATAGAAATCAATTTGAATGAATTCAAGTCGAAATAATTTACATTTATTAAATGGATATCAATATCATTCCACCCAAATGAACTGAAAAATACAAACAATAATGTTTCGAACGCTGGTATGAAACTCTAAAGGACATTATGACTCAGCAATCGATTTTCAGCTTCTATTTCTGGAAGTATACAACTTGTTAGGTGGAATTCCAGAGGTGAGTAGAAAGCCATGTTTACTTTATTTCTACCCTGGGAAGCGGAATACAGAAGGGGCGTATGTTTATCGTCACACACCTTGAAAGCTCGCCCTATCAACCTGAAGGCTTTGTGAATTAGACTTTGTCTCGTGACTGAGGATGTTCAGTGAAAATAAATATTAATTATTGAAAGCATACTCAAACACAAAAATTAAAAAAAAATAATTTTAGGATATCTACTCAGCTGTATATGAACGAACGCCAAATGAATGCAATCAATTTCATGTCGTATTATATTATACAGGGTGTAGATACAATTTGGCATACTATTTTTTATATTTCTTGTATCACCGGTATGCTAGAAAAAAATTAAAAGCTCTCAATTAACTTCAAGAGGTTGCTCGTTCATTTTATGATCAATATTTTCACTGTTTTGTAACACTGTACTTCTTTGGGCAAGAAATCGACAGGAGCGAAGATCTAGCCTTCTTGAAGCCATTCCAGATACTGGAGTTCATCAGAACTCTGGAACTGGAAGGCGAGCTGTAGATGGTAATGACATCGACAGCTCTGAAGGGGGGAGGGCACAATAGACCATAAGGCCGCAGTGCAACGTTACCCCCTATAACAATATACAATATACAACACTGTACTTATACGGTTGAAAGTCAGTGGCGGCTTGTCCTATGAGGTAGTGCGCCACCAATAATTATGGAAAAGTACACGTATTAATGGAACATTTTATTCTTTATTTCATCATCACATAATTTCACATTCTTTCTTCACTATTTTCATCCATTAGCATTAACAGCATAATTTGAAAAATTGAATTTGAAATTTGTTACTTAAGAAAAAAATTTTTTTCGTTACTCCGAAACCATCCGGCCTATTCTACCCAATAACGAACTCAACCGAGATATGTATCTCCCAAACCTACTCTGAAATTTTTAACTGCCTAGCTCATTCTGTTCAGGAGTTATTGTAGAAACAAAATTTAAAAATAATTTTTTTTTTTTTTACACTTTACGGCAATCGGATTAACACAAAACTTAGCATGCGTATGGAGGTCATTATTCTACAATTTTATGCTAAATTTCAGATTGATCGAGTGATCGGTTTCGGAAATATTCATAAAAAATGTTTTTAATAAAAACGGCCATAAGTCCGAAACCACCTGATTGATTTTGCTGGTTAACGAAACCGTCTGAGATATTTACGCTCAAAACCTACCCTGCAAATTTCATTGCTCTAGATCCTTCCGTTCGAGAGTTATCGTGTTAACGGACGACCGGACGGCCAGCCGGACGGCCAGCCGGCCGGACGGCCGGACATAATCGATTTCGACCACGGATTCTGGATCAGTGAGTCGAACTAAATCGTTTGAGACCATTTTCTGCCAAAAATCCGAAAATTACAGACATTTGGGCAAATTGATGAGCACTCTGTTCCGAGGAACATGAGCGCCAAAAAGAAGAACAGAGAGACTCTATATCCAGGATTGTGAAGTATAGCGAGATCATTACTTGTTACAAATTTATTATGATGTTGTTTGAAGAAGTTGCTACTGTCGCTGTATCTACGAAACGTGTCATAATAATAAATAAATAATTTTAAATCATATATAATTCTACATTTGGGTTAAAATTGATTTTTATCCAGAAAAAGCCGAAAATCAAATATTAAGCAAACAAAATTTCAAATCGGAACATTGTTTATAATAACGATTTATTCTAAGGGGTTCAAATTTAGAGTGGAAATAAAATATTCAAATATAATATCCTGAATATCTTATTAACGGATTGACATGAAATTCGATATACATATACGATAAAATCAAAATGGCGTATAAAGGTGAAAATAAATAAATGCTAAACTTTAGCGGGGAAATAATTAACCATAAGTAAATTTCATGAACCCTCTTACGACCCTACATGGTACGCATTTCATGATGTGAACAATAAAAGAATTTACAGTCGATTATGTTTTATTTCAAATTCTAACAAACGTACCGAAAGTGAGCTCCATATGATTGACACAAATCGACCGCGTGAGCGGCTGTGTTTTGCTATCTTGAACTTTTGAAAAGGATAAATGAGAATCCTCAAGCTGTAAAAACAAGCCGGGAAGGCCGGGATGAATCCGCTGTACATGCTCCATTCGCATCAAAATACGCCGTCATGTGGTCTTCCGGATGATTTGAGAGAGCTAAATAGATTAGATGGTTTTTAATTCTATTGGAATTATGGGTTTTCGAATTTACTATACCTTTTCAAGTTCAACTCGGAAAAAGTACGACCAATTTCGGAAAAAGTAAATCCAATTTCGGAAAAGGTAAAACCAATTTCAAAAAAAGTAAAACAGATTTTGGAAAACGTTAATCCAATTTCGGATAAAATATTCAGCACAATTTGGTGTCCATCAGACTTATTTGTGTTATGTTCGTAATGAATATCTTCTTTCTTATTATTTCAACTCGTACGTTAAGTGATTTAAGTAAGACTAATGTCCAGGAATAGTATATTATTTCACAAGGAGAAGTGTCATTTCTACCCCGAATGAAATATGTTATTTTATTTTCAAACGTACAATAATAACGTCATTTTTCGATTGAGAGGGCCATCGAAAAGTTCTATTTCTTCGGCCAAGGAGGAGAAGTGTTGCTATGCAACACCACTTTTCCGATCGGCGGCAGGAAAAGTGTTACTATATGCAAAATATGAATTGGTTACTATGGACGAAAAATTCTCTAATTCAAACGTCATTTTTGCGCGTATGTTCTGGGGAACATATCGCTTTATCATTTTGCCCAAATGTCTGTAATTTTCGAATTTTTTGCCGAGAATGGTCTCAAACGACCAGGTTCAACTCACTGATGAAGAATTCGAGTTCAAATTTGATTCTGTCCGGCCGGCCAGCCGTTGGCCGTTGCCACGATAACTTGAGAACGAAAAGAGATAGCGACTTGAAATTTTCAGGGTAGGTGGAGCGTCCCAATGCAACGGACAAGTTCGTTAATGGGTATAATCGGCCCAACAGTTTCTGAGTAATAATTTTGTTTTCAACCATTACTGATCTGATCAAATTGAAACTTGGTGAGTAGTTGAAGAATACAAACCTAAGTACGTTTGTGGAATTTTGTGAGAATCGTATCGCTAGAACATTTTAAAAAAATTATTAAAAAATATTGTCTATGTCACGATGACCTGAGAACGGAAACAGATAGCAACTTGAAACTTTCAGGTTAGGTTGTACAACTGAAGGTGACGTTTGAGTTTGTTTATAGGTATAATCGGCCAAAAGGTTTTAGAGTTATACCCATCTGAAATTTGGTTGTTATTTCCTCAATAACTCGAAAAATTTAAAACCGATCCAATTCAAACATGGTTATTAGTTGTAGAATGCCTACGCGAAAATTAATGCAAAATTTCGTGAGAATCGTATCACTAGAAAGATTTTGAAAAATCTTTAAAAATCATTCAAAAAAAAATATTGCGCGCATGTTCCATTGTCTATTCACGCCTCATATGAAGTCGATCCAACTGAAATCGGTACTCGATTGTAAAATGGTGGCTCGAAGGTATGTGCGGAAGTTCAGCGATATCGGACGGATTGTTTCTGAGACACAGAATTTTTTTTAATGTTTTTTTTTTAATTTCTAATGATATGATACTCACGAAATTTGGCAAAATTTCAGCATTCTACAACTAATTACCTTGTTCGAATAAGATCAGACTCGCATTTTTTGAGTTATTTAGAAAATAACAACAAAAATTCAGAAGGGTATAACTCCAAAAACGGCATATATTCGTCTCTTGGTCTCTTCCGGGTTATCCCACTCCCATTGCAAACTCGGACCTCATTTGGACTCTATGCGCAGTATTTTCTATGGATAGGGTTACACAGACGTGAGGTCCTATAATCTTTTTTGCCTCTGGCTATAATAATAAAGATCAAAGAATATCGAATTCACGAGAAGTATTTATAATAGCGAACTAATATTCCTTTCTAGTTGCAAAAATGCTTTGATATTCCGAACAAATGGAACTTTTTCGTCTACAACAACAACCTAAAGTTCTCAGGATTAAATTCTGAAAATCTCCAAAGAATCAACACTCTTTGCTCTACGCCACTGTTCCAAAAATAACCTATTGGTAATAATGAACGAAAATACCGGACTCATATCGATAAAATACATATTCATGAACCACGATTTAATATATCTGACTGAAAAATTCGAAATCGAATCAAATGCCTTTCAAAATACCCCGACCCGGCCGACGCGTGTGCCAACAAGGGGATGCGTAAAATTCAGAGATAAGGGCGTCAGGCTTTGAAATCGGAACAACACGTATCTGCATATGGAAGCCTTGGGCGTACGGTCAGCTCGATTGGTCCTATCAATATTTGAATGGGAATAATTAAGATAACTGGGATATGACTTGAGAGATAATGACAAATGGTAATGCGGTGGTGAGTCTTCGGCAAAGATAAATCGACAGTGCATTCTTGAATTCTTCACTTTGCGTTTTAGAACGTCGTTACTCATTTGATATTAGATTCTTGATACTCATCCATGTAAATATATGGTAGTTGGTATTATGTTGGCTTGAAAATAGAAAATACCTGTGTTTATTATAACGTGAGTGAATGACAGTTGTCCCTTCCCTCCAAGATAGATGCATAGAATACATGGTGAAGACACTCTTTGACATATTTTCGGCCGATTTGCGGTCCAAATACTGTCAAAATACAAGGATTTTGTTTTACTTCAATTTTCGCCGATAGATGCCGGCAGTAGAAATTTTATGGACAAAATTACCGACATGTCAAATTAAATTTGAATCTTTGCTTATTCCAGTTTCTTGTGGAAAGTCGTTTGCTGCGCCGAAAGTAAGTCAAATGTTTGCTGTGTGAACTCTGAACGAGTATCCAGAACCATTTTAATCAAATACTATTGTCATTTCGAAAATACTTCGTTTTTATGCGAATATATTTTTTTAACAATTGTATATTCTTACCGGATCAGGGGCAGATTTCTAGTATCAAGATAGTTATTAATTTTAATATTAATAATATTGAAAGATCGCTGATACCGTTAATTGTTAATAAATCAACATAGGAGAACGTAAGACTTGTTGATTTACTATAATCTTGCCGGTTGATGAACATAAACTGTTTTAACAGTTGAAATTAAGATATAACTATTGATTAATAATTATATTCATTATACAATTCAGTTATATATTGAGAAGGAATGAAATGCCATGTTATGAAAACTAACAATATTATTTGTGAACGATGAAAGGACTATCAGAGAACAAAGTTCAGAGCAACCACACAGTGTGATTTCATCAATTTGAATAGCTTTCCTAAGGCGTCATTCTTTTTGGCGCTCTTATACTATAATATTATTTGTTTCATGGATATTGTTAAACGACAAGAATGGCAACTGGCTTGTGCTAGAGGTAGGGTATCGAAAATTAGAACATTTGTTTGTTCAAAATATTTTTCTAGCGAATATATGTATATTGAATAAAAGATTGAAACGTAGTACACTACCCTCTATTTGGTTAGTTTATCAATTTAATGAATCATTTTTCGATATTTCATCAGTATATACTTATTTCTGAATAATAGCTATCGAATTAAATATCTATATTCAGCAATCTAATTGCTGAGAACATGAAAAGTTGTCAAGGGGTATTGGGTGACTGAAAAAATGCTGTATACATGAGAATGTTTTGATGAAATTTCAAATTATACATATAATATAATAAGTAAAATGCTCAATTTAAAAGAGCCTTACATGATAAAGGAATTACTACATTTGAATAATAATATGATATCGAAAGATATTGTATGTAGAGGTATTACAGAAAATTCTGTATCATTCAATGTATTTCAAAATACATAAATTAAATGCTTGTACTCTAATGACGTTGGATGTGATCTTTCGTAATGGAAAAATAATGATTTCACAGATTTCTTCATTTACAGTTCCATTCAAAATGTTCCAAAGAAACTCCTTTACTGATAAATCCCTTATTTGACCTCATTATGTCTTGGCAAGATGAAATTTCTGTTCCAAACCAATGTGGTTTACATATTATCTCCGAACAGATATCTGATTAATCAAAAAATGGATTGATTTTTCAATAACTGCTTCATTATATACTTTTAATTTGAATTTACGAACTAGCAACGGTGAAAAGTGAACTTTGTCGCTTGTCAGTTTTCATTTATTCGCTTGTCAGAATCTTCGACATCGACCCTAGCGGCACCATCGTTAATAAAGTGAAGTAGTACATAAAGTACGTGATTTGACAGTTCTTGGTCCGTTTTTCGGCCGAAAATTTTAGCAGGAATTAGTAGGGAGTGTCCACACCTTGTTATTCTATGCATCTTGCCTCCAAGGCTCACCCTGTGTAGGGCGTCTTTCATGAGATCTTTCGATTAGGAATTTAAAATAGTACGTTATATGTCACTATAGTACGGAAGCGTAGAAGGGCCATGGTAGATTTTTATTCCATAATTCATACAATAAAGTATGAATTCATAGAAAAAAGTAAGAATTCATACAATGAAGTATGAATTCATAGAAAAAAGTATGAATTCATACAATAAAGTATGAATTCGTGTTCGTGTTCAAACTTGTAACTTGGCAGTAGAGTTAGGATCTGAAGGCTCTCTAAAAATTTCGGCGATGTCGGAGGAATAGGTTCTGATATACAGAATTTGTTTCAATGATTTTTAACAAATTTTCTAGTGATCCGATCCTCACGAAATTTTGCAAGAATTGTCGCGTTGGCATTCTACAACTACTAACCATGTTTGGATTCGATCGTTTCTATACTTTTAGAGATATTCGGATGCGCAACCAACCCTGAAGATTAGAAATTGGTTCAAGCCCTGTGGACAGGATCTTTGGCGCTCTTGTTCAAACTTTGACAATTCATATCTCCGATTATTGGTCTCTAGGAATGATATAAATGGATTCCTACGATAAAACTGCATCATGAAAGAAATTGAATACAAACAGACCGAGTCTCCCCCAATAACAAGCTTATTCGAGATATTCGTTCCTCAAATCTACTTTGAAAATTATATTATATCAATTAAAACAATATTGCAGTTTTGTTTTTACTGGAGATATTCTGAACCCAATTTGATTATGTATCTTACCAAAGAACATATTTCCATCATCATATGGATTATCCATGCACGGGCACTATATTGTCACCTTAAAAGTATAATATCATATCATCCTCATAATTCTACGATAGCTGAGGTTGTTTCATTGGTCATTTTGCATTTAATCATACTTGTTTTCTAGAATAGAATGTGTATTTTATATCAAGAATAACGAACTAGAAATAATTTTGACATTTATCGCTCATCGCTATCGTTATACTATAGTTATCGAGGCAACGGTCACCCATCCACCTACTGAACTTATCCAAGGCAGCTCGGATCTTCGAAAATATACATCCGATCATGTTCAAACTTGGAATTTAGTAGTAGAGTTAGGGTTTTTAAGGTTCTCGCAAAATTTCAGTGATGTCCGGCGAATAGGTTCTAATATACAGAATATTTTCAATGATTTCCTTTTATTTTTCTAGTAATACGATTCTCGCGAAATTTTGCAAAAGTTTTCAAACCGGCATTTCACAACTAGTAACCAAGTTGGAATTGGATCGGTTTCGTATTTTTCGATTTATTGAGGAAATAAAAACGAAATTTCGGATGGGTATAACTCCAAAACCGTTTAGCCGATTATGCCTATTAATGAATACAAATGTCGAAGTCAGATGGACAACCTACCCTAAAAATTGCAAGTCGCTATCTCTTTCCTTTCTCGGATTATCGTGACGTAAATAATATTTTTTAATAATTTTTTTAAATATTTCTAGTGATACGATTCTCACAAAATTTAACAAACGACTTCGTATTTGTATTCTACTACTTGCTACCAAGTTTAAATTCGATCGGATCTGTATTGGTTGATGGCAAAATTATTACTCGGAAACCGTTGGGCCGATTATGCCCATTAACACTTGGATGCGTCACCTACCCTGAAAATTTCAAGTCGTTATCTCTTTTCCTCCTCAAGTTATCGTGGCAACGGCCGGACGACCGGACGGCCGGCCGGACAGAATCGAATTTGACCTCAAATTTTTCATTAGTGAGTTGAACCTAGTCGTTTGAGACCATTCTCGTCAAAAAATCGAAAACTACAGACAAGTTGAAAACCGTTTGAGATCAATAATTCATGAACATAAAAAATATGGATAAAAACGATGGCAAAGGAGGGTGGATCAGCAAATTACTTACTACCAAACGCATTATTTCAAATTCGAAGCTATTTTAACGGTATAATCGACCAACTCTAACGTAATCAATATGCACATGCTAAAAAATAATTCCCATGACAGGGTAGCAAAAAAGTTATCACCTATGTGTTGGGGGGTGTCACCCCGCAAAGAGATTCAACATCATATTTTCTAATTTTCCCTTCGTGTATTGCGTGAAACGCCTTCCATATCGAAGGCGGGGCCTGGTCGTTTGGGGTCGCATCCCCTACGGAACGGATCGATAATTTCATTCTTTGTGGGTGCTGGGGTGCGTTGATACCGCCCTAAAAGTTATCCATTTCCTTCCGCTGGTTTCAGTATGACGGGAATATAGTAACGTTGGCATAAAACTGAATATTGGAGTTGGCGGATAAATGAGGGAATATCATATACAGGGAGTTTGGTAATTCGACGTGATCACTTTAACTTTATTGAATATTATTCAATATATCACAATACTAGACATCATTTGCAACGATTTGAGTTCAGTGAACCATGGTCCAAAAGTTTAAGAACGTTGAACATACGAAAATGGTGGATAGGTGGGGTCATCTGCTACTCACTCAGCCCTATTTTATGTGGCCCTGGCCCACTGGATTTTTAAAAAAAATTTTTTTTTTGCTTTCTTCTAGTTTCACCACTTTCTTAATTTTAAAGTGTAATTTTTATTACAAATGGGTAAAACAGGCAATATTTTGTTTTTTTTTTAATATTTAATGTTGGCCCATTCTTATTAAATTATTGCTTTATTCAGATGTTAGCTAGAATAAAAGTTATGAGTCCTTAGACTTACAGAAAGATGTAGAAAATACTCAAATCTTAACTTCATCTTGCATTAAAAAAAACAAAATTTGATTGAGGAGTTCCAATTCTAGCAAATCATCCCTTATGTGTCACCTTCCTAATGGTATGTAATTTCCTTGTATAAAAAAAACTTTTAAGAGCTATTTTATAATTTTATCAAGTAGAAAATTTTCTCTACCTTTACGGAAAGTGAAATGTTTTGCGAAATTTATAACTGCAAGGTTGATAAAAATTAAATGATCTATCGCTTGCCAGTAGCAGTGGTGCAAATTGACATTTCACTATTCCCTTGGAAAGGTCACACAAAGCAAGTAGAAATTATTAATTAAATAAATTATTTAATTGTTTCCTTAACGCACCTAACTGGTACATCTATTTTCTTTGTACTGAATTCAAGAACTTACATAATTTCAATCGATCATTTATTTTTTACCAACCTTGCAGTATTAAATCTCGCAAAACATATCAACTTCCGTAAAGGTTGAGTTTCGTCGAAAATTTCCTATACTTGATAAAATTATGAAATGACTCTTGAAGGTTTGTTTAGAAAATTACATACCATTAGAAAGGTCACATACTAGGGATATTTTGCTAGAATTGGAACTCCTCAATCATTTTTTGTTTGTTTTTTAATGCGAGTTGAAGTTAAGATTGAAGTAATTTTTAAATCGTTCTGTAAGTTTGAGGACTCATAACTTTGTTATTTGTATTTTGAAAAATATTGCCTGTTTTACCCATTTTTAATAAAAATTATACTTTAAAGTTAAGAAAGTGGTGAAACTAGAAGAAATAAAATATTTTTTAATATCCAGGGGGCCATCAGGGCCAATTAAATTAGGGCTGAGTAAGTAGGAGATGACCCCACGTATCCACCTATTTTCGTATGTTCAACGTTCTGCTAAACACCCTGTATATTGGTATTTTGACTTTTCGAAAGTTTTTGGATTTACCATCGAAAACAATTAATTTTGTGGAAAATACTCAATATAGAAGTAAAGTTTTTTTGAAAGCTGATGAGATGAAGATCCATTTCCAGAAAAAATCATTCCCAAAAGTTCGGATAAACTGAAAAATAAGCAGTCTGAAGTGGCATCAATTTTTTTTCTCATTAAATTTTCATCAAACAGATGCGTATTTATCGAAAAAATTATAACTAACTTTGAGTACAAATAATAAGTGAAAAAACTTCCTTGGTTGATGAACTTTCCAAAAAGGTACATTTGTAACAAATTTTCTCACGAGATCAATTATCTAGCCGGAAATCTTAGCAAGTAACAGACTTTGTTCCTTTACTTGTGATTAATGTGATTATTAGTTGCTTGTTACGAGTAGGACTAGTACAAATAAAAAAAAATCACAGTATGTCTCGAATGAAAATTGAAATAATACGTAATTAACTGAGAGTATAACTCTAAAGATTTCAATCTGAGGATAATTAGTTTTAAAAAGAAAAAATGCTGATATTTCATTATGTTATGGGTTGTACCCCTGGAACAAAATACGCCTTATTGGAGCGGTTTTCTGGCCATATTTTTCGATTTCATGAAGGAATTATTGACATATGTACCATTTGAAAAGCTAATGAAGCATCAAGGAAGTTTTTTCCTGAATTTCTACACTAAGTTCTTAATACTTTGTTCGAGTAATTCACAACTGGTTCATCAAGATTTTATGAGGAAAACAGTTGATGCCACTTATGACCCCTTATATCTCAGGTTATCTAATTTTTTAGTGAATTCTTTTTCGCATGAAATGATATCCATCTCTTCAGCTTTTAAACAATATTCATTGAATATTTAGAGTCCATGAGTTTTTACAAAATTAATTATTTTCGATAACAAAACAGAAGGATCACGTCGAATTACCAAACACCCTGTATAAATGAATGATATTTCCACAAATTTTTAATAAGCACAACACGTATCGATGGTCGATGCGCAATATCTTCATCAGTTACTGAATAATATCAACCAATTCAATGTTCTATATACATGCCCTGGGGAACAACGTGCTATCTTTTTGCCCAAATGTCTGTAATTTTCAAATTTTATGACGAAAATGGTCTGAAACTATTAGGTTCGACTCACTGATGAAAAATTCGAGGCCAAATTTGATTCTGTCCGGCTGGCCGTTGGCCATGATAACGGTTTCCGAGTCCGAGTTATACCTTACTGAAATTTTATCGTGATTTTCTCAGTAACTGAAAATATAAGAAACAGATCCAATTCAAGCATGGTAATTATGTAGTTGTAGAATGACATCGCGCAAATTTTGGCTAAATTTCCTATCATTAAAACATTTTTAAAAAATTATTGAACAAGTTTGAAAAAAATTCTATATATCAGAAACTATTCGTCCAAAATCGCTGAAATTTTGCGAGAGCCTTAAAAACCTAACTTTACAGCCAAGTTCCAAATTGTAACACGATCGGATCTATATTGTTGGATATTTCAGCAGCCTTGGATGAGTTCAGTAGCTGGATGGGTGATCGTTTCCGCGATAACTTTCGAACGGAAAAATATTGTGTATCTCACTATAACTTGAGAACGGAGGGAGATCGCGACTTGTAGCATTCAAGGTAGGTTGCGCATCTGAATGCTACGGTGAAGTTCGTTAATGGGTATAATCGGCAAAACGGTTTCGGAGTTATACCCATCTGGAATATTATTTCCTCGATAACTCAAAATATACAGATCTGATCGAATTGAAGCTTGGTAACTAGTTGTAGAATATCGACATAAAGACGTGTGTGAAATTTTATGGGGAGCGAAAATTTAAAAAAAATTCTGAAATAATATTATGTTTCTCACGATAACTTGAGAACGGAAAGAGAAAAAGATATACCGAAGACTTCAGGGTAAGTTGCGCATCCGAATGCGACATTGAAGTTTGTTAATTGGCATAGTCAGCCAAATGGTTTTGGAGTTATACTCATTTGAAATGTTTGTTGTTATTTCCTCTATAACTCAAAATACACAGATTTGATCCAATTAAAACTCGGTACCTAATTACTTGTAGAATGCCGACCCACTAATTTTCGCGGAATTTCGTGAATATCATATCCTGGAGTTACTTCGTATTTCAATTCCAATAGTATTTATATACAGTGCTTCCCAACAACACCGCACCAAGAGGGACTTTTCTTTTCTATTAATATTTCCGAATTTTATTGCTTACAAAAAGTTGGTGCATCAAAAATGATATAAAATGACATAAAACTTTGCCAACTGAGAGCTGACGCCATTTTTAAACAAAAGTGTACATTATCTTGGAAAATTCGAACTTTTTTTTGTTAAGCGCTTTGAGTAAGCTTGTTTGAAATAACAATTTAGATCCATGTGCCAAATTTCAGGTCGGAAAACCATCAACATTTTTTTTCTTTTTTTGCTCATAACTCTTCTGAAAATTGAATGATTATCTAATGGATTTTTTTTTGATTACTACATGACATTAGTATCAGTATGAATATGATTTCATCTAGTTGGTTGGAACTTGGTTTTTCGACATTTGTTCGAATTTTCCCTCAAAAGTAGTTTCATTATGGTGCAATGTTGCTCCTATTCTTATTTTCTTCATTAAAATCTTTCAATTTCAAATTCAATTCACGTCCGGGAATACCAAGAATGCAAATATTGCTGCAAACTGCCAATTCTTAGTGAGATTTTTGATTGAAATAGAAATTTGCCATGAATATCCATCGTTAGTTCAATTTCAACGCCTGTTTATTATTTTCTATGATCACTGCTTTGTGAAAATTCGATCAAATGTCGAAAAACTAAGTTCAAACAAAATTTGGAAAATACAAGCCATAGGCTTAAAATATGAAGAAAAAGAAGAAGAAGAAGAAACAAAATTTTCTATACTTTCCATTCTGACACTAATATTGTCTAGTCCTCAAAAGAAATTCCGTTTTATAATTGTTCAATTTTTGAAAGAGTTATTTGCAAAAAAATGTGGGAAAGCCCTGTGGACAGGAGCTTTGGCGCTCTTGTTCAAACTTTGATAATTGATCTCCGAAATTATAGGTTTCTCAGAGTTGGGAATGATATCAATGGATTCTTATAATAGAACTGAAATAAAAACTAAATAACGAACTTATCCGAGATATTCATTCCTCAAATCTACTCTGAAAATTATATTATGTCAATTGAAACTTTGCCAATATTCCGGTTTTGTTTTCACTGAAGATATTCTGAATATATTTTCATCATCATACGGATTATCCAAGGGCATATAGGGTAGGGCTAATTATAATATCCTATAATTGTTCATTTTGCATTCAATCATACTTTGTTATAGAAATCACTATATATGTGACATATCTGTCATAGGTAGATAAGATTATATGTATGAACAGTGAACCCAGATAGAACACAGACGGATAGAATTCGCAATCTGTGATAACATAGAAGTACGATGTATTATTGAAATTTTGAAAAATCTTACCTCCGAAAGTATTAGCTTGTTAGAGTTGAAAATGATATCAATAGATTCTTATGATGAATCTGCATTCTAAAAAAAATTGAATTAGAATTTTTCGTTACTCCGAAACCATCAGGACGATTTTGCCCAATAACGAACTTAGCCGAGATATTTATCTCCCAAACCTACTCTGAAAATTTCAACTGTCTAGTTCATTCCGTTCGAGAGTTATCATGTTAACAGCCGGACGGACGGACGGACAGAATCGATTTCGACCACGGATTCTTGATCAGTGAGTCGAACCAAATCGCCAAAAAGGAAAAATATTTTTTTCTACAAACGTCAAAAAATGACAAGGTTCGCGCATTGACAACAATATGCGAAGTGACCCTTTTTTTCATTTTCCTTCGTTACCATGACACCGTGCGCGAAGTAGTGTGCGAAATACCTACTTCGCACACTGCATGTAAACTATATGGAATTTTTATATTTTAACCTTTATGTTCCTCGATTTCTCCGGTGAAAGATTTAAAATTACTGAATTGACCGCATCTGCCGAGTTAGGTGAGGTACTGCTTACATCATCGTCGCTCGAAATTTCCATTATTTCACAGTTATAAATATCATGCACGAAATTGACGCGAATAAAAAGTCACTCCAAAATAATTATCAAGAACTGTCACTTTGAAATAATGGTCAACAAATGCCATTTTATTTCCATAGTTACAGTAATTACTTGATTTGGAAAAACAGTTTAAGCCAGTTCCATACTATTTTTCATATTGAGCTAAGCATGTTACTTATTTTAGAACAATATTTTTGAAGTTTGTAGAAAAAATTTTGTTTGCATCTCATGCGCGAAATACTTTGGTGATCTCGACTATTTTTTTTAACTCGGCTGCGCCTCGTTAAAAAAAATTAGTTCTCGATCACCAAAGTAGCATTTCGCGCACTAGATACAAAAATAACTATTTCGGTTTTCCGATCTGAATTTTTACACATTGATGTAAGTTATAATTTCAAACAAGTTTAGTTAAAGCGTTTCATACAAAAAGTTCGAATTTTCCGAGATAGTCGACATTTTTGTTCAAAAATGGCGATTTCCGCTCAAACCGGAAATCGCAGTTGACTGAGTTTTATATCGTCTTTCATCATTTTTGATGCACCAACTTTTTGTAGAAAATATAATTCGGCAATATTTATATAAAAGAAAAGTCCCTCTTGGTGCGGAGTTGCTGGGAAGCACTGTATATTATGTCAGAATGAAAAATTCTATGATCATAGATGATTCTCTGGTTACTGAAGTCCGTCATTAAAATGGTATGAAATATATTCGTATATTATAAAAGCTGAGAAACGTTAATTAGCCATGCTTAATTCGATTAAGAGTGAGTAGACACTAGAACATGCGCGCAAAGACTCCTGATTTCACGTCAGTGCTTTTCTCGATTTTTGGCGCTCTAGTTCCTCGGAACTGAGTGCTTATCAATAAGCCCAAATGTCTGTAATGTTCGAATTTTTCGATGAAAATGGTCTTAAACGATTTGGTTCGCCTCACTGATCAAGAATCCGTGGTCGAAATTCATTCCGTCCGGCCGGTCCGGCCGTCCGGACGTAGGCACGATAACTTTCGAACGGAATGAGCTAGACAGTTGAAATTTCCAGAGTAGGTTTGGGGGATAAAAATCTCGGCTAAGTTCGTTATTGGGCAAAATCGGACAGATGGTTTCGGAGTAACAAAAAAAAATTTTTTTTTACAAAACAAATTCCAAATTAAATTTTTTTCAATGAGCAGTTTTACCATAAGAATCCATTCATATCATTTGTAACTCTAAAAAACTAATACTTTCGGAGATATGATTTTTCAAAATTTCAATGTAAATCGTATTTCTACGTTTTCACAGAATGATAGAATTATTCTGTGGGTATTCTATGAATTGTTATAATGTCAACTTATTTTCCTGAGACATGATTGTCTCATTGTTGTCATTCATTCCAGCAATCGTATAAATATGACAATAATAATATTTATCATACTTTTGGTTGGTTGATATTTTCATGCCGATGGTCAATCCATATGATGATGGGAATGGTAATGGTAAGTTAATAATATTGAGTTCAGAATATCTCCACTAAAAACAAAACTGGAATATTGGTGTATTGGGGTAGATTTGAGGAAAGATATATAATCTTAATATATATATTTCTTGGTGCGTGTGTATGTGACTGAACTCCTCCTAAACGACTGGACCGATTTTGATGAAATTTTTTGTGTGTGTTCGTGGAGATTCGAGAATGGTTTAGATTTACTAAAAAACCAAAGTTTTCATTGCTCATCATAATTATCCTTTCTTTGATGGTATACCTGGCACCTCCGCCAATTTGCAACGCGATGTGTAACTTCGACTAGACCGATTTTGATGAAATTTTTTGTGTGTGTTCGTGGAGATTCGAGAATGGTTTAGATTTACAATTTGGTCTACTGGAAAATGTTTTTTCAATTAATTTCTTATTTATAAGGAGTTGTTGATTTTGGAATGTTTTACATTAGATCCGGCGGACGGCGCTATCATCGCATTCAATTTTAGTTTGTCCCGACAGATGGTGCTACGATTAATTTGTTATTCAATTCATGTGCTGATTAAAATATTAAATGTAATTATTTTTTAAAGAGTTTTGAAGTGTGTATAAATAATTTTGTGAATTCAGATGTTTTTTTTTTTGTAAGGAGTTTTTGATTTTAGAATGTTTTACATCAGATTCGACGGATGGCGCTATCATCGCATTCAATATTATTCTATTTTAATTTTAGTTTGTCCCGACAGATAGTGCTACGATCAATTTGAATTGGAGTTGGCGTTAGGGTTGGAGTTGTCGTTGGCGTTGAGGTTTGCATTGACGTTGGAGTTGGAGTTCACGTTGGAGTTGGAGTTTGAGTTGGAGTTGGAGTTGGAGTTGGAGTTGGAGTTGGAGTTGGAGTTGGAGTTGGAGTTGGAGTTGGAGTTGGAGTTGGAGTTGGAGTTGGAGTTGGAGTTGGAGTTGGAGTTGGAGTTGGAGTTGGAGTTGGAGTTGGAGTTGGAGTTGGAGTTGGAGTTGGAGTTGGAGTTGGAGTTGGAGTTCGAGTTGGAGTTGGAGTTGGAGTTGGAGTTGGAGTTGGAGTTGGAGTTGGAGTTGGAGTTGGAGTTGGAGTTGGAGTTGGAGTTGGAGTTGGAGTTGGAGTTGGAGTTGGAGTTGGAGTTGGAGTTGGAGTTGGAGTTGGAGTTGGAGTTGGAGTTGGAGTTGGAGTTGGAGTTGGAGTTGGAGTTGGAGTTGGAGTTGGAGTTGGAGTTGGAGTTGGAGTTGGAGTTGGAGTTGGAGTTGGAGTTGGAGTTGGAGTTGGAGTTGGAGTTGGAGTTGGAGTTGGAGTTGGAGTTGGAGTTGGAGTTGGAGTTGGAGTTGGAGTTGGAGTTGGAGTTGGAGTTGGAGTTGGAGTTGGAGTTGGAGTTGGAGTTGGAGTTGGAGTTGGAGTTGGAGTTGGAGTTGGAGTTGGAGTTGGAGTTGGAGTTGGAGTTGGAGTTGGAGTTGGAGTTGGAGTTGGAGTTGGAGTTGGAGTTGGAGTTGGAGTTGGAGTTGGAGTTGGAGTGGGAGTTGGAGTTGGAGTTGGAGTTGGAGTTGGAGTTGGAGTTGGAGTTGGAGTTGGAGTTGGAGTTGGAGTTGGAGTTGGAGTTGGAGTTGGAGTTGGAGTTGGAGTTGGAGTTGGAGTTGGAGTTGGAGTTGGAGTTGGAGTTGGAGTTGGAGTTGGAGTTGGAGTTGGAGTTGGAGTTGGAGGGCAGTACGAAGTCTGCCGGGCCAGCTAGTATCGTTATATAATCATAGAATTGAGGAATGAATATCTCGGATGAGTTCGTTGTTGGGTGGAATTCGTCTATCGGTTTTGGATTGATAATTTTTGGCACTCTTGTTGAATTTAAATTCTTCTATGATGTTTGAATTCAATTTCTGCTAAGATTAAGTTATTTCAATAATAAATAGTACTTCTATGTTTTCACAGAATGCTATAATTATTCTATCTAAGCTTTATTATATGATCTGTGTTCATACTCGTACATTTCATCCTGTTCTATAAGAGAAAGTCAAATTCATTTCAGCTATTTTAATTTGGTTTCTACCATGGTGCAGTTCTCATTCTCAGATTGCTCATTTAATCTTGATAAATGAACTATTATTTGAATTGAATTTCCTTTATGATGCAGTTCTATCATAAGAATACATTGATATAATTCTCAACTCTGAGAAACCAATACTTTCGGAGATATAATTTGTCTGTTTGAACTAGAGCGCCAGAAAGCTCCTGTCCACAGGGCTTGAACCCATTTTTGGCGCTCTAGTTCCTCGGAACTGAGTGCTTATCAATTTGCCCAAATGTCTGTAATTTTGGAATATTTCGATGAAAATGGTCTTAAACGATTTGGTTCGACTCACTGATCAAGAATCCGTGGTCGAAATTCATTCTGTCCGGCCGGCCGATCCGGCCGGCCGTAAGCACGATAACTCTCGAACGGAATGAGCTAGAGAGTTGAAATTTTCAGAGTAGGTTTGGGGGATGAATATGTCGGCTAAGTTCGTTATTGGGCAAAATCGGCCAGATGGTTTCGGAGTAACAAAAAAAAATTTTTTTTTTACGAAACAAATTCCAAATTAAATTTTTTTTAATAAGCAGTTTTATCATAAGAATCCATTCATATCATTTTTAACTCTAACAAGCTAATACTTTCGGAGATATGATTTTTTTAAATTTCAATGTAAATCGTATTTCACAGATTGATATAATTATTTTTCTATGTATGAATTCTCATAATGTCAACTTGACAGAAGGGAATATTGTAACTTCAAAAATATTGGGGTTGAAATACTCGTATTTTAGCGATGCAACGGGGACCTCACCCGAAAATGTTTGAAAATATTACGTAAATATTGAAAGCATAATTCTGTAGTTTGGTGAACGTAGATCAGGAAATTTTTGATCGATTACAAGGTAATTTTTTTTATTATTACTTATCTTCTTTCATATTTGTTTTATGGAATACCTACTATTTGTAGGTACTTTAAACCTGTTTTGGGCAATTGTCATACGAAACTTAATTTTTTGGCGCTCTAGTTCCTCGGAACAGTGTGCTTATCAATTTGCCCAAGTGTCTGTAATTTTGAAATTTTTGGCTGAAAATGGTCTCAAACGATTTGGTTCGACTCACTGATCAAGAATCCGAGTGCGAAATCGATTCTGTCCGGCCGGCCGACCGGCCGTAGGCACGATAACTCTCGAACGAAAGGAGTTAGCGGATTGAAAATTGCAAGGTGGTTTTGGAGCGTATATATCTCGGACAAGTTCGTTCGATCTATCTGAAATTTAGCATCAAATTGTAGAATCATGACCTTTATACGCATGTGAAGTTTTGTATTGACCAGATTACCGCAAAGTGTAAAAAAAAAAATTTGAAAATTTAAAAAAAGTTTTTCCACAATAACTCTCGAACGGAATGAGCTAGGTAGTTGAAAGTAGGTTAGGGAGATGAATATCTCGGTTGAGTTCGTTATTGGGCAAAATTGGCCAGAATTAATTCGATTTCTTCCATGGTGCAGTTCTCATTCTCATGATTGCTCATTTAATCTTGATAAATAAACTATTATTTGAATTGAATTTCCTTTATGATGCAGCTCTATCATATGTATACATTGATATTTAGGATAATTCTTGCATCAGTAACGGGTTACGGATAATACGGGAAAACCCACAAATCAAACAGCTAAACCTACCCCCGATTAGTTTCAATTTGTCCTATTTGGTGCCTCATTAACTCCTACAATATTCGAGTGTACGGTTTCCGGTGAATGCGATATGGATTTTCCTTTTCTGCAGATGTTCGACGATTATTGACAGTCTTGCGGGATGACGAACGTGCGGACGTATTTACTTGACAGATTATTGACACAAGACCAGCAAACGTAAAAACCCACCCTTCTGTTCGCCGAGATAAACTCTTTGAATCGTCATATTGTCTGTCAGTCAGTGCAACAATTCTAGTCATCGCGCCCATTCAGTAAGTCTCCTCAATCACAATTTCTGAAAATATTTGAGAAGTTCATTGTGGTCACGGGATTAAAAAGTGACTTTCCCTATATTTGAAGGAATTGTAACGAAGGTACCATTCATGGTAGTTAATCCTGTGAAAAGGGCAAGTGTAATTTGGGTATTTACACAGTGGGTGTCGTTTTGTTCGCCAATTGAATCAAGTTAATATTTTTTTAAGAAGTATGAAGAGGAGATTGAGATAAGTCAAAATAATTGTATCAGTTGAATTTGATTAAATACATTTTCTGGCGCTCTTGTTCCTCGGAACAGAGTCCTTATCAATTTGCCCAAATGTCTGTAATTTTCGAATTTTTGGCTGAAAATGGTCTTAAACGATTTGGTTCGACTCACTGATCAAGAATCCGAGGTCGAAATCGATTTTGTCCGGCCGGCCGGCCATTAACAAGATAACTCTCGAACGAAAGGAGTTAGAGGATTGAAATTTGCAAGGTAGGTTTGGAGCGTAAATATCTCGGACGAGTTCGTTAATGGGCGAAATCCATCAAGCGGTTTCGGAGTTATGCCCGTTTATAGTAAAAACATTTTTTATGAATATTTCCGAAACCGATCACTCCATCTATATGCAATTTAGCATCAAATTGTAGAATCATTACCTTCATACGCATGTGAAGTTTTGTACTGATGAGGTTACCGTAAAGTGTAAATAAAAATTTTGAAAATTTGTGAATTTTGTTTTGAAGTTTTCAGAGTAGGTTAGGGAGATGAATATCTCGATTAAGTTTGTTATTGGGCGAAATAGGCCAGATGGTTTCGGAGTAACAAAAAAAAAATTTTTTTTAACTAACAAATTTCCAGAAATCCATTGATATCATTTTCAACTCCAACAAGCTAATACTTTCGGAGATATGATTTTTCGAAATTTCAATAATGAATCGTACTTCTATGTTTCGACAGAATGCTATAATTATTCTATCTATGATTTATTATAATGATCTGTGTTCATACTCGTACATGTCATCGTGTTCCATAAGAGAGAGTCAAATTCATTTCAGCTATTTTAATTTGATTTCATCCATGGTGCAATTCTCATTCTCAGATTGCTCATTTAATCTTGATAGATAAACTATTATTCGAGTTGAATTTCCTTCATGATGCAGTTCTATCATAAGAATACATTGATATAATTCTCAACTCTGGATCCTTGGATCGGATTTGTATATTTCCAACTAGTTTCTACAACTAGTTACCAAGCTTCAATTCGATAGAGTCTATATTTTTTGAGTTATCGAGGAAATAATATTCCAGATGGGTATAACTCCGATACCGTTGGGCCGATTATGGCCAACAGCGAACTTAACTCTCCCATTCATATGTGCAACCTATTCTGAAAATTGAAAGTCCCTATCTCCCTTAGTTCGGGACGGTCACCCATCCAGCAACTGAACTCATACAAGGTGCTTAGATGCCCAACAATATAAATCCGATCATGTTCAAACTTGATAGTAGAGTTAGGTTCTGAAAGCTCTCCCAAAATTTCAGCGAAGTCGGACGAATATTTTCTGATAATAGATTTTTTTTCAATAATTTTCTATGATTTTTTGAAAATTTTCTATTGATACGATCCTCATGAAATTTCGCGTTGCCATTCTACAACTAACTCGACAACTAAGTAATAACTATGTTTGACTTGGATCGGTTTTATATTTTTCGAGTTATTGAGGAAATAACAACCAAATTTCAGATGGGTATAACTTCAAAACCGTTTTGCCGATTATGCCTATAAACAATCACAAATGGAGCATTCAGATTCTCAACCTAACCTGAAAATGTGAAGTCACTATCTTTTGCCGTTCTTAGGTTATCGTGACGTAAATAATATTTTTCAACAATTTTTTTTTTAAATTAGCAATACGATTCTCACAAAATGACACAAACTTCCTTAGGTTTATATTCTACAACGACTCACCAAGTTTCAATTAGATCGGATTAGTATTGGTTAGAGACAAAATTATTACTCAGAAACCGTTGGGCCGATTATGCCCATTAACGAACTTGTCCGTCGTATTGATTGAGATGGGCCGCCTACCCTGAGAATTTCAAGTCGCTATCTCTTTTCGTTCTCAAGTTATCGCGGCAACGGCCAGCCGGCTGGCCAGACAGAATCAAATTTGACCTCGAATTCTTCATCAGGGAGTCGAACCGAATAAATTGAGACCATTTTTGGCGAAAAATTCGAAAATTACAGACTTTTGGGCAAAATGATATCGCGATGTTCCCCAGAACATACACGCAATAAGAAAGTTGAACATGCGCATAACAATGCGTTTGTACACGAAATGAGATAGAATAAGAAATAAGAAAAATAACTAGCGATGGTCAACTTTCATCATTATTTATTATTTATGAGCGCATGCTCACAGAGTGAAATTTACAAAAGATGCATAAAATTGTCAAAAAGCTGCGATTGGATTGGTCCATTATTATTTCATATTTAGTTTTAGATCGTCCGCATCAATCAATCCTTTTAGCCCTATTTTTATTTTAATTCGTTTCTTATTTTATTTATCGTATAATCTTGAGTCTGACATAGGAAAGAGAAAATGTTCACACCATCTGAAATTTCTGTGGATAATTACGCTCAAAAACTATATTGAGTGTTTGACACATCTTCTATACTCGCCGGATTACCACCCCCATAACCTACCGAATTGCATCAACATCCATTGTACGACACCGAGAGTACTAATCGTTTTATTTCATTCCAGAAATAAACCTACCAGCACATCTCCGAATAGATCTGCTGGAACACGGAATATGCCACATTTTCATCAGTTGTCTAAATCTGATCAGGGTCTCATGTCGGCCGGAGTCAGCCTGGCCCACCCGTATTGTAAACCGCACAGCTCCTATCGCGACATGAATTGTTTGCCAACTCGAAACATCCATATGGAAGGGATTATCGTGGTAGCAAATAATGGTTCGGGATAAATCGCACAGGTTGTATTGTCGGAGTAACGAAGGCATATAATAACAATACGTTGGATCACAAGTCTTCACCATGTGGAATAACATGGGAAGATCTTCCTCCAGGTCGATCTGACAGACAGTATTCTTTTGGGATTAATGCCGTGAATAGATTTTTTGTTCGCTGAATTCGGGGACCTGTTGTGAATTGATGAATGCAGGAGCGGAGATATTACTGTTGAACGGTTTTTTATTGGGTATTTCGGGAATTTTGGATTGTTGGGATAATAATAAGATGGATCGAGCGTGAAAGAAATTTATTAACCTTTTATTTTTGTGCACATGTTGTAGGGAATAGCATGCTATCATTTTACCCAAATGTCTGTAATTTGTTGCTGAAAATAGTCTCGAACTATTAGGTTGGACCATGAGCGGACTTTTTGGGCAGCAGCCCAGGGCCCCGTGGGTACAAGGTCTCCCAGATCGAATTGAATACAATATTGTGAAATAAATACATCTTTAATTCTATATTCTATTTTAATTCGGATCGGTATTGGTTGAATACAAAATTATTACTCGGAAACCGTTGGGCCGATTATGCCCATTAACTAACTTATCCGTCGGATTGGGACGCGCCACCTACCCTGAAAATTTCAAGTCGCTACCTCTTTCCGTTCTCAAGTTATCGTGGCAACGGCCGGCCGGACAGAATCAAACTTAACCTTGAATTCTTCAACAGGGAGTCGAACCCAATCGTTTAAGACCATTCTCGGAAAAAAATTCGAAAATTACAGACATTTGGGCAAAATGAAAACGCGATATTCCCCAGAACATGCGCGCAAAAATAAAATATCTAAAATAAAAACAAACCAATCACAAGGTTTTCTCGGGGGTGCGTCTATTACGGGGGTACTTCTGTTTCAGCATTCTGTTTTCGTCATCAATGTAAAAAAGTGGGAAAGCTCGAGGACAGGAGCTTTGGAGCTCTTGTTCAAACTTTGACAAATCATTAATAAAAGGTTTCTTTCTGGGTTTTCTCTCCCAAACTCTGAAAAATATCTATAAAATAAAAATTAATTATTTTGTGATTTAGTTCTGCGTAAGAAACACAAGATATTTGTCAGAAGCAATACAAATACATTGAACAATGTTGCCTAACAAACAAAACAACATCAACGAAGAAACAACTATATCGTAACGATTCGGAGTCTATATCAGACTGCTTCGTCAGACGCTTAACGAAAATCTTTAGAATTATTTTGTTGATAGTTATTGTGAAATTCGAGAATTGTCACATTGACAGTATTTGAAAATCATAGCTAACATAGTTTTACTTTGCATAGAAATTTCCAAGTTCCAAGATATTTTTCAGAGTTTGGGAGAGAAAACCCCGAAATAAATCTTTTAATAATGAGTATACCTCCCACAGTATCCTTTCATGATTATCTTGACAAATCATATATCATATATATGAACACAGATCATGTAATTCATAGATATAATAATTACAGCATTCTGTAAAAACATAGAAATACGATTTAATATTGAAATTTTGAAAAATCTCCGCTTGTTAGAGTTTGAAATGATATATGATTCTTATGATGAAACTGCATCTTAAAAAATTTGAATTTGAATTTAACTGAGATATTTATCTCCCAAACCTACTCTGAAATTTTCGACTGTCTAGCTCATTCCGTTCAAGAGACAGAATCGATTTTGAGCAAGGATTCTTGATCAGTGAGTCGAGCCAAATCGTTTACATTCTCATCCAAAAATTCGAAAATTACAAACATTTGCGCTTATAAAGACCGAACCTTTACCTTATTTTACTTGTTATCGAAAGTATTCAGCATAAAAATATATTTTATGTTTTTATTTTTTGTAGGTGAGTAAAAAAAAAATTATACATAATAATTTTTGTGTTTGTCGCTCTAATTCCTCGGAACAGAGTCCTTATCAATTTGCCCAAATGTCTGTAATTTTCGAATTTTTGACAGAAAATGGTCTTACGATTAGGTACGACTCATTGATCAAGAATCCATGGTCAAAATTGATTCTGTCTGGTAGTCCAGCCGTTAACACGATAACTCTCGAATGGAATGAGCTAGACAGTTGAAATTTTCAGAGTAGGTTCGGGAGATAAATATTTCGCTTAAGTTCGTTATAGGGCAAAATCGGCCAAGTGGTTTCGGAGTAACAAAATCCTCATAACAATCCATTGATATAATTCCAAACTCTGAGAAACCAATAATTTTGGAGATATGATTTGTCAAAGTTTGAACAAGAGCGCCAAACGATTTTTGGCGCGTTTGTTTCTCGGAACTAGCGTTCACCTATTGTTTTTCCCAAATGTCTGTATTTTTGGAATTTTTGGCCGAAAATGGTTGAAACGATTGTGTTCGAGTTACTCCCGATTAATTCGGGTTCAAATCGAATTATGCTGGTATGTCCGTGAGAACGATAACTCTCGAACTAAATGTGTTAAAGTTTAAATTTGCAGGGTGGGTTTTAGGAATAAATTTTTCGTTAACGGGTAAAATCGGCCAAACGATTTTGTCCGTTTTAAGTTTAAGCTGACGAAATTTGTAGTGGACAAGATGCAACTACTAGTGTAATATTTTCGGTACTGCAACTGGTGCATTGTCGAGCTGGAGCAGAAAAATCCAATAATGAATATTTTATTATTCATCTATTGGAGAAGAATTCACGAAACTGAGTTGAAAATAAATGCTGAATCTATGTCCTTTGACACGAATTTGAAAATTATGGAGGACGCAAAACAAGCGTTGCCGCTCGTTAAGAACATGACTCAAATAGTCAAAGTATAATTTTGCATTGTTATCAAATAGAAATTATTATTATGATGTAATGATATGAGGATTTCAACAGCGGACAAAAGAACAGATTAAACTAAAGTTCAATGAAGTTCAAGAGGGACCTGAATGATGAAGGTCGGTCCTTGAATTCATTCTTCATGGATAATGGAACTGATTGCTTCGAACTGGATTGTAATTCAAGATCCACCAAAAATTAAATGAATGGATGAAGTGAGAAGAGAGTGACTAGCATAAAAATTGATTGACGTGCTCTCAAATAGGATCTGCTCCGTTTTGATGAATGGATATATCATCTACTCAAATCGTGGTAGTTCGGAAGACAAGAAGAACGCAAGCAGTATTTGATATGAAAGATTTGATTGTTGCTATCACAACACGAGTTTAGATATGGCACACAACTAACGTATTCCTACCAAACATGATAATCGCCCAGTAAAATAAAGTTTATTAAAAGGTTTCTTTCTGGGTTTTCCCTCCCAAACTCTGGAAAATATCTATTATATATACAAAAATTTATTATTTTGAGATTTGCTTCTGCGTAAGAAACAAGATATTTGTCAGAAGCAATCAATCGAACAATGTTGCCTAAAAACCACAATGAAACAAGTCGAGAATTGTCACATGTACAATTCTCGAATTTCAGAATAACTATCAACGAAAAAATTCTGAAGATTTTCGTTAAGTGTCTGACAAAGAAGTCTGATATAGACTCCGAAATGTTACGATATAGTTGTTTCTTCGTTGATGTTGTTTCGTTGTTGTTTGTTAGGCGACATTGTACGATTGATTGCTTCTGACAAATATCTTGTGTTTCTTACGCAGAAGCGAATCACAAAATAATAATTTTTTTATTTAATAGATGTTTTTCAGAGTTTGGGAGAGAAAACCCAGAAAGAAACCTTTCAATAAAGAGTATACCTCCCACAGTATCCTTTAATGATTACTTAAAATAGGGTATGTTAGTTTCAAGTTTTTGAATTGCTTCAGTTCACGACAATCTAAACATTTGATAAAATTACATAAACAGTGGTGTAATATTACCTAATATAGGATGGCCACAGGTCTACAGGTAACTGTAGATAGTTTCATGGTGGATAAATGGTACCAAGGGGAGCCAAAAAACAACAATTAAATTTGGTCTAAGGATCTTGGTTTCTGATATACAGGGTGATTTATCGATTTGATTAGAAATTTTAGTTAGCTATAGATTAGAAATTTTAGTTAGCTATAACTCACGAACCGTTCAACAAATTATTTTCAAATTTTACAGTAATAAACTTCTCCTGCTAACAAACTCTGATTATGAACAATTCGAAGAAAGTGTGGGCCAGGACTCAGATATTTTGATTTTTGCTTTACGGTCTAATAAAACACCCTGTACATGAAATATCAATTAGTCGTTAATATCATCTGATTTTCCATAGATTTATCCTTCGAAAGTCCTTTGAAATGCATTGGTTTAAAAGTTATAGTAAAATTAAACATAAAAAACCAAGTGAGAATAATGAAATCAAAGAGAACATAAAAATTAAAAGTTAAAAATAATACATGAATGTTTTTGTTTTTCCAAAGAAAAACAATTGAAATTTGTTCATAATAAATTGTTTATTAAATAAACAATGAAAATTTAAATAATAATCAATTTTTTTCAATATTAAAGACCAAGATAAATAATAATGAAAAAATTACCCCTTAATATTAATTACAAGCGGTAGAAAAAAAATGCTATTTAACAAATCCATTTTTAAACAATAAAACAATTTTTTTTAAACATTTTTTTGTTAATCATAATTCTCATCATAGATTATGTTTTAAAAAAAATCAAAATTAGGTATCTTATAAACAACGTATTTTTTTATAACTTTTTTTCAAACAATAAGAGATAAAAATTATTAAAAATCATTTTTAAGTAGCTTCTGATCCTGAGAAAACGGATCAATAGTAATATTATAAAAACAATTTTTTTTCAATGTTTAATTAAGCGTTAAAATTTTTAATCTAAGTAAATTGTTAATAACAAAACTAAAATTAACAATTTTTCCAACGGGAATATATTCTAAGGCCTTTGAAAAATAGCTTCACTTAAGGAACAACTTCTCAGATTAATAGTTTAACAATTAACGCACTTGCAATGTTAATGTTTGTGCTAAAAAAAATTGTTAATCAACTAATGGACAACTATTTGTAAAATCGCGATACAAATTTTTGGATCACGGATTATTGTTCATTGATCTATCCTGTCAGAACATTTATGTTTCCAGTTCCTAATTTTCATATTCAATAAGTTTAAATAATATTTATTCATTGAAGGTCCGAAGTGGGCGTGGCTTTTGCAAGCCGGAGTACCCATTTTCGTGTGTATTTTCAACCCTCTGGGAAAATTATAAATATTGGTCCTAAAGTTCCGGGTTTTGGGACTTTTTTCGATTAATTTCCTCCAATGGCCGGTTTCTAAGGAAAGTAACATGTATTTTATCTTGAGTTCATCTGTCCACTTCAATAGAATTCAGAAGAACTACATTCAATGGTCCTCAGAAACCGGCTTTAAGGGTATAATGTCAAACCATACTTGAGTATAGAAATTTATAGAATGTTTTATTAACTCCACGTCTCAGAAGATGGAAACATCGTTTTCGAAACATATGTCAGGCGACAAAATTTATGGTGGACAAGAGTGTAGTTACTAGTGTAGTGTAGGATTGTATTTATTCACAACAATCTATAATCATTTTCATTGCGCGCAAGTTTTAGGGAACATGCGTGCTATCGTTTGGCCCAAGTATATATCTGTAATTTTCGATTTTTTTGCCAAAAATAGTCTCAAACGATAAGGATTAGGAAGAAGTTGAGGTCCAATTGTTTTTTGTCCGTTGTCATGATAACTTTCGAACGGAGAGAGATAGCAATTTGAAATTCTCAGGTTAGGTTGTGCATCCGAATGCGAAAGTATAGTTCGCTCATTACATTACATGGGCATAGTCGGCCGAACAGTTTCGGAGTTAAACCCATCTGAAATATTATTTCAATGGCTCAAAAAATACAAATCCGATCGAATTGAAACTCAATTAGTTGTAGAATGCCAATGTGCAAATTTTGCAAATATTCGTGAGGATCGTATCACCAAAAAAACTATATTTTTTCTTCAAAAAATGTATATTTCAAATAGCGCTGAAATTCTGCACAAACCTTCAAGCCAGCATTTCACGTAATGGAGTAACGGATTTATACAGGTCGCTTCGTTGAATTATTATTATTTAATAATTAATGTAATCTTCCAACTCGAAAAGGCTCCCTTATTTTGCAACGTTCATGAAAGAAATTTCGTGCTGAAGGGCAAATTTCAATAAGTTCTAATCTGTTGCATAAATAATTACTTCGAGATATACCACATCAAAGGATCTTTGGATCATGAAAAACGATAACTATTACATAAATCTCAGGTAGTCGAAAGTATCAATTTCACTTCTTTCTAAATTTTCATGCTTCAATTACGTATAATAACCAAGACAAATCAGTTTCATACCTCATTCGTCCGAAGAGCAAATTATTCCACATCATTTAGAAAAGAAAAAAGATAGGCAAGTTCTCGCATGGCGTGAGTTTCGTTACAGTATCAAAACACAATGTCGACGATTATTACTACAAAGCCACAATCAAGAAGAATGCCAACACATTGGGTCCAATTTTACAATACGTCAATTATACAAAGGCTGCGGCTAAAAGGGATGCTTTAAGCCTCCCCCGGGCAAACAGCACAATCGATGTGGTTTCAGTAACTCAATGATCCCCATTCGGAACCGGACCACCTTTAGAGTTCATTGATTAAAGAATTCCAGCCATTTATATTCCATTTCGTGCCTCTGTTTGAATGAGAGAGTCATCAATTCAGTGGATTAACAGGAAGAAGCTGCTGTCAACGCCCATTATGTTGCTGAAGATCCACTGTTTGCTTTGCGAGATGCGTCCGAGTTGATCGACGTTGAGTTGAGCATTCGAAATTTCGATAGGACTTCTCACTATACGGGATGTTTACGTATCGTACAGGTGCGAGCGAAATGTTCATTCAAAAATGTTGCTGGAGCTGTGGTGGTCCGAAAAGGGTGTTTCCCGTGAAATAACAGAAGCGAGTGGTGTCTTCGTCAGAGCTTCATATTGAATTGCAATAAGAAAGTCCCAGGAGCAACTATTATAACGAAAACGCTATATATACAGTGCGTTTCAAAAAGTACGCACCAAGAGAAAATTTTCTCGCCTGTATAGTTTATTAAAATTTGGGTTTTCGGGAAAGTTGGTGCTCAAGAAACGATGATTTTTGACATATATGTCATTGATCGTGTTACTCTGCAAACCTGTCAAAATTGACATAAGACGTAGAAATCAGAACAATATCAAAAAGTTTCTGAAATTAATGTTGCTCAGAATTTCATTTTATACCAAACTGCCAAATTGCATAGTGAATTTTCAGAAATTTTTTGATATTGATATTTTGATGACAGCACGTAAGTGGCAGCTGTGGGCTTTGCGGAAATTTAAAAAATAATTCGGAATGTAATTCCAATGCAAGAGACATTATCACAATTCAAATAAATTTAATATTAATTTAATGTTCCTCATAAATTATGATTTCTATAGTGAAAGCCTCACAATCTTGGTGCAAACCGAATTATACTTGAGAAATTAAATGCGCAAAGAGCTAATATCTCGCTAATTATTCTTGGAACATCATAAGAAATTAAATTCTTCGATTTTAAATCGGAAGAATAATTCTCCAAACCCTGTAAAAACGCTTTTGAATATATTTTCTCAAATACTCGCACAAATAACACTAAAAAAGCAATACAGACCTCATCTAATACAAAGATACCTGTGAAAATGAAATCGAGTAGACAGGCGGATAATTTCTTATGATGTTCCGAAAATAATTAGGGAGATATTAGCTCTTTGCGCATTTAATTTCTCAGGAATAATTCGGTTTGCACCAAGATTGTGGGGTTTTAACTATAGAAATCATAATTTATGAGGAACATTGAATTAATATAAACTTTATTTGAATTGTGATGATGTCTCTTTCATTGGAATTACATTCTGAATTATTTTTCAAATTTCCGCAAAGCCCACAGCTCCCTCTAAGGTGCTGTCATCAGAATAAGAATATCAGAAAATTTCGGAATTTCACTATGAAATTTGGCAGTTTGGTATAGAATGAAATTCTGAGCAACATTTATTTCAGAAACCTTTTGATATTGTTCTGATTTCTACGTCTTTTGGTAATTTTTCTAAAGAAATGTCAATTTTGACAGGTTTGCAGAGTAACACGATCAATGACATATATGTCGAAAATCATCGTTTCTTAAGCACCAACTTTCCCGAAAACCAAAATTTCATAAAATTATACAGGTGAGAAAATTTCCTCTTGGTGCGTATTTGCTCGTTATATCGATAATGCTGATAATCCAGAAAATCATAGAATGTCCAACCCCCTTTAATTTGAATCGATTTTGACAATAATTTGCAAGCTGATATAGTCTGGTCAACAAGTGCTTTTTAGGTTTTGCGTATTCTCCGAAAATTTTGATTGAGGTTTCATTTGATTCGGAATGGTGTGCAGATGGTTTTTGAGAAAATGAGGACGCTCGCAAAAATTGCAATAGTTATAAACAATTAAGTGAAAAAAAAAGAAGGAAGTTTAGGTTTTCGCCAATATCACAAAAACTTTTTGGGATAATTCAGATTTGAAAAGAAATTCAGATAGAGGAGGAAATATCCTATAAATTGTCCCATAGCCGGAACTGTAGGAACAATATTTATAATTTTCCTAGAGGGTTGAAAATACACCCGAGAACGGGTACTCCGGCGCGCAAGGCTCGCCCCCTTCGTAGCTTTGATTAATAAATATTATTTAAACTTATTAAATATTAATATGAAAAATTGAAAAAATTCAGGTGCTTGCAGGATAGATCAATGAACAATAATCCGTGCTCCAAGAATGTTTATCGCAATTTTTCAATTAGTTATCCATTAGTTAATTAACAATTTTTTATAGCACGAACATAGTACGCTAATTGTTAAACTATTAATCTGTGAATGTTTTCCTTTCGTGGAGCAATTTTCAAAGGTCTCAGAATAGATAGCTTCTGGAAAATTTAAAAATTGTTAATTTTCGTTTTGTCATGAACAATTTACTTAAATGAAAAAATATAAAGCTTCAATTTATAATATTACTATTGATCCGTTTTCTTATGATCAAAAACTACTCAAAAATGATTTTTAATAATTATTATCTCCTATTGTTTAAAACATTGTTATAAGCAAAATGCGTTGTTTATGAGATAATTTAAAATTTTCTTTTGAAACGTAATTGAAGCTTTATAATTTTTCACTTAAGTAAATTGTTAATAACCCAATGTAAGAGTTGGAATGATATCAATGGATTCTTATTATAGAACTGCATCGTAAAAAAATTAATTGAAAACGTAGATCTATGACTCACCTCATATGTTAGATATAGATACATCAGCAAATTATAATTAGAGCATTCTATGAAATCATAAAATTACGATTAATTATTGAAATTTTGAAAAATCATTTCTCCGAATGTATTCGTTTGCTAGAACTGAGAATGATATCAATGCATTCTTATGATTGAGCTACCTCTAAAAAAAATTGAATTTGAAATTTGTAAACAAAACATTTTTCGTTACCATGAAACCACCCAATTTTCCCCGATAACGAACTTAACCTAGATATTTATCTCCCAAACCTACTCTGAAGATTTCAACTGTCTACCTCATTCCGTTCGAGAGTTTCGAAGGCTCTCGCAAAATTTCCGCGAAAAGTTGCTGTATCTTTCCGCTCGAAAGTTATCGTGGCAACAGTCCTTAAGCTCTGGAAAAAACACCCTTCACTGAGGTAAGCTATACGGTTTCCTTGTCTCAATAGTAAAAATACAATCCAAATATAAGTACACAATATTTTTTTTGAATATATTATTTTTAACTACTATTTGCACAAACAAGTTGGATTATAGCTTTCCAAATAATTTGTATATCAATTAAAATTATTGAATTAACCTTCCTCCCCCTTAACACGCCTTTGATACATCCTGAAGCATTAGTAATCGTAAAAATTTAACCAAAGGACGGAATATTAAATTCCTTTCTGTCCATATTTGAATTTAGTTCCGGATTCCTCGAAAACTCACGTGATGCAAATCGAAACAATTACGAATGAGTTGTTTCATAGATTAATTGAGTCGACAGGACAGGGTTAAAAAGGCCTCAGAGGGGCTTTAGTGAACCCAGCCGTGATGATTGAAGCGTTTGTAAGGGTCATACGCATTCTGATCACGCAATGATTATCTTTACCCTCTTCGGTATCCAGAAAATATAGTTCTTCGATTTTCCCAGTTCTCATTTCGTTCGTCAACTTCGGATACAAAGTTACCAAAAAATATTATTCCATTCTATAAATATTTAGACAATGAAATTCTCAAAACAATGTAGAGCGTCTGCATTCTACGAGTAAAAACCGAGTTTTAAATGGAAAGTATACAGGGTGTCCCAAGTTCGAGTGCCTATTAGACGTTTCAGGAGAACTGGACATATTTGAAAGCTGAAAATTGGGATTATTATATCGCTTGAAATTCTCTACAGAGCTAAAATATTTTCGAAGCCCAAGCACTTCCGGTTATACAGGGAGTGAAAATAAATTTGATGAAAACATTTTTTTTTCAATTTTTGCATTCCTGGTATGATCAAGTATTCAATGCTGAATACATTTCCGTTAAAACCATTGTATTCATTCGAATAGCTTTCAAAATATCGAAAAAAAAGTAAAATATGTTTAGTCAGTATTATGTTCATTAATCTTATTTTAAACATCCTGAGCGTGAACCGTTTTTACAACATCGAAGAGGAAGAATGTGGAAAGGTCATGCATCTTTTGAATTTCAGAAATATCATCACGGGGTATTTCAAATTTTGTGTCGAAAATTGTGATCAAAAATTGGACTTAACTTCTGTTTTTCAAATTAGAAAAATAAATGATCGACACAAAATTTGAGACACCCTGCGATGATATTTCTGAAATTCAAAAGATGCATGACCTTTCCACATTCTTCCTCTTCGATGTTGTAAAAGCTTCAATTCTATTGAGTCTTTATTTTTTGAATTATCGAGGAAATAATATTCCAGGAGGGTATAACTCCGAAACCGTTGAACCGATTAGGCTCGAAAACGAACTTAACCCTCTCATTCGGATGCGCAACCTACCTTGAAAATTGCAAGACCCTATCTCTTCTCGTTCGAAAGTTATCGAGGCAACGGTCACCCATCCAGCTACTGAACTCACACAAGGTTGCTTGGATCTCAAACAATGTAGATCCGATCGTGTTCAAACTTGGAACTTGGCACTAGAGTTAGGTTCTGAAGGATATCACATTTTCTAGTGATACGATCCTCACGAAATTTCGTAAGAATTCAAAACTCAAATATCGCATTCGGATGCACAACCTTACCCGAAAATTACAAGTCGCTATCTCTTTCCGTTCTCAAGTTTCGTGGCAACGGCCGCGGATGGACAGAATCAAATTTGACCTCGAATTTTTCATTACGGACTCGTACCCAATAGTTTCAGACCATTTTCGGCAAAAAAATCGAAAATTACAGACATATGGTAAAATGATAACGCGATGTTCCTCAGAACATACGCGCAAAAACCCTGAATATTCGTCGAATATTTCACCCTAAGCCTTTTAAACTTTTAAAATTCTTGCCTGCTCATTGGATGGGTAAATATTATTATTCTGGTCAATATCGAAATGTCACATTTTGCAATAGGCGTGCGGTACATAGAAAGTTCTCTATTCTCATATCAATATAAATATATTATAGAAGTAGATTATGAAAAAGGGTATGCTGTTTATCTTGATATAAAATCTGTTTCATTCAATGAACTCTCTCGCTGAAGTTCCTGATACCACCACTGTTTGAGAAATTTTCAGAACTCACTTTTTAACGGTCTTGTTCCTCGGTACAGAGTGCTTATCAATTTGCCCAAATGTCTGTAATTTTCGAATTTTTGGCTGAAAATGGTCTCAAACGATTTGGTTCGACCCACTGATCATGAATCCGTGGTCGAAATCGATTCTGTCCGGCCGGGCGTCCGTCCGGCCGTCCGGCCGTTAATACGATAACACTCGAACGAAAGGAGTTAGAGGATTGAAATTATCAGGGTAGGTTTGGAGCGTAAATATCTCGGACAAGTTCTTTAACGGGTGAAATCCACCAAGCGGTTTCGGAGTTATGGCCGTTTTTAGTAAAAACAGTTTTTATGAATATTTCCGAAACCGATTAATCGATTTATCTGAAATTTAGCACCAAATTGTAGAATAATGACTTCTATATGCGTGCGAAGTTTTGTCAAAAAAAAATAAAAAATTTTAAATTTTGTTTGTACAATAACTCGCGAACTGAACAAGCAAAGCAGTTGAAATATTCAGAGTAGGTTTGGGAGATGAATATTTTGGTTGAGTTCGTTATTGGACAAAATCGGCCTTATGGTTTCGAGTACCGACAAAAAATTTTTTTACATTACAAATTTCAAATTCATTTTTTTAAGATGCAGTGTCACCATAAAAATCCATTGATATTATTTTCAACTCTAACGAGCTAATACTTTCTGAGATATGATTTTTCGAAATTTCAATAATGAATCGTACTTCTATGTTTTCACAGAAGTCTGAACTTGATTATTCTATCTATGAATTATTATATGATCTGTATTCTTACATGTCATCTCATTTTCCTATGAGAGATAAATGTCATTAATATTTCTGGTTCGTTATACTTGATATAAAATACACCTTCTGTTCTGGAAAACAAATTATGATTGAATGCAAAATGACCAATGGAACAACCTCAGCTATCCTAGAATTATGAGGATGATAAGATATTATACTTTTAAGGTGATAATATAATGCCCGTGGATAATCCATATGATGATGGAAATCTATTCTTTTGTAAGATACATAATCAAATTGGGTTCAGAATATCTCCAGTAAAAACAAAACTGCAATGTTGTCTAAGTTTTAATTGATATAATATAATTTTCACAGTGGATTTGAGGAATGAATATCTCGGATAAGTTCGTTGTTAGGGAGAATCGGTCTATTTGACTTTAATTTCTTTCATGATGCAGTTCTATCGTAAGAATTCATTTGTATCATTACTAGTGACCAATAATTTCGGAGATATGATTTTTCAAAGTTCATCATTGCTGGGTGAGAAGTACAACACATCATATTTCGACCTTATACCAGGGTCTATGGTTTAAAAAGCATTGAGATTGGTCCAACAAAAGTTGTCAAATTGAAATAGAAATAGATTCTATGGGTACTTCAAATATAGGGTTCACTGCTGTGTGGATGAAGTTACTTTCTCCGATTGCCCTGTCAAGATGAATCTACCTTATGTAGAATACATAGGCTAGTTCAAATTTTCAACCTACGGGGCGATATAACAAAGAGATATTCTTTCAACTTGTGGTTGTCAAACCAAGAGTATCCGTATGGAGACACACAATGCACGGAGGATGACGGTAGCTCTCAACTTGCATATTGCTTAGTCACAAAATCTTGATGTTGAAATGATTTCCATTGAAATTCCATACCTACTTCTATCACCCGATATATTTTTGTGCGCATGTTCTGGGGAACAGCGTGCTATCATTTTGCCCAAATGTCTATAATTCTGAATAAGAATTTTTTGCCGAAAATGGTCTCAAATTATTAGGTTCGACTCACTGATGAAGAATTCAAGTTCAAATTCGATTCTGTCCGACCAGCGCCAGCCGTTGCCATGATAACTTTCGAACGGAAATAATTAGCGACTCGATATTTTCAGGGTAGGTGACGCGTCCAAATGCGACGGTCCGACGGTTCTGTGTACTAATTTTGTCTTCAACCAATACTGATCCAATCTTGAAACTTGGTAGCTAGTTGTAGAATACTGACACGAAGACGTTTGTGAAATTTTGTTCGATTCGTATCACTAGAAAATTTTAAAGAAATTATTAATAAATATTATTTATCTTAGGAGTCAGGATAACTTGAGAACGGAAAGAGATAGCGACTTGCAATTTTTAGGGTAGGTTGCGCCTCTGATTTTGTTAATAGTCATAATCAACAAAACTGTTTTGAAGTTATACCCTTCTGAAATGTTGTTGATATTTCCTCAATAATTCAATAAATACGAATCCTATTCAATTCAAACATGATCATTGGTTGTAGAATGCTGCAAAATTTTTGTGAGGATCCCATCATAACTAGAATATTAAAAAAAAAATATATATATACAGGGTGAGTCTTTGACCACTGCATTAATTTTAACCAAAGATTCCTCTCATCAAATGAAACACTTTTTTCATTTACCATTTTTCCAGATTCGGCTCAGGTAAAAAGTTGCAAGCGTTTAAAGATTTTACAATGTGCTAATACACTCCCGCATATAAATTATCTATGACATTGTTGACGGACGAGAATAAGGCATGGCAACGTGTTTACAGCTTGATTCGGGATTCCAACGCTCAGGGATGGATCCATAAATGTAGTGAAATTTCTGGAGTTTTCTATTTTAAAACATTCAATGAAGAATATCTGGAAAACGGTACGTTTAAGGAGAAATGATGAAGAATAATATAATGTTCTAAAACGATGGAATATTCTTGAAATGACTCAAGAAAAATTTTATATGCTTTCTTTATGCTAATTTCGTTTAGTTTTATGAATCCACGAGTCCATAACTAGAAAACCAGTAGAAGTAGAAAATAACTAATATTTGGAAAATATGTATCATAGTTATAGGAAACTTTACGCCAACATTCATTTTATTCGAAAAAAGGATGTCAAAGCTCCAAAATAAAAATTTTTTTTAAAATTTCAATAGCCTGTATCTTTTTACCTGAGCTGAATTTGGAAAAATGATGAATGAAAAAAGTGTTTCATTTGATGAGAGGAATCTTAAGTGAAAATTAATACAGTGGTCAAAGACTCACCCTGTATATATCAGTAAGTATTCGTACCATATTGCTGAGATTTAGCGAAAGCTTTCAAAACCTAACTGTACAGCCAAGTTCCAAGTTTGAACACGATCGGTTCTATATTGTTGGAGATCTATGCAGCCTTGGCTGAGTTCAGTAGCTGGATAGGTGACCGTTACCACGAACAGAAATAGATAGGGAGTTCAATTTTCAGGGTAGGGAGCGCATCCGAATGAGGCATTTAAGTTCGTTAATGAGCATAATCGGCCTAACGGTTTTGGAGTTATAGTAATCTGAAATTTTGTTGTTATTTCCTCTATAACTCAAAATATTAAAATCTGATCCAATAGAAAGTAGGTAGTTACTTGTAGAATGCAGACACGGTAATTTTCTCGGAATTTCGTATCCTCAAATTACTAGAGACAATATTTTTAAATTTCAGCAAATTTTGTAAACAATAGTTACAAATCACCACACTCACGGGGAGAAAGGGTTTTTTGCTGAGGTTTTTCCCTAAGCTCTTGTATCATACGTCGAATTGTATGGTACTATGAGGAATGAATATCTCGGATAAGTCCGTGGTTTCGGATTAATAATTTTTGTCACAGGTGGTACAGTACTTGAACGATAGACATCGTAATGGTCACCGAGATCATCCGACTTAATTCCCATGGACTTTTCCCGTCATTATTTATGAGAAAATAATAAATCACGGTGATTAGAATTGGATCAATATCACTTTTATCGCTTTCCACAGTAACCGAATGAAACATGACAATTCCAATCTTTCGGATGTGCCCTGAATGCTGCTGAATACCCATCAGAAATTCTCTCGAAGAAAAACATATTAGATACCAAAAAATAACAACGCAATGTGATTTCGGATCAAGTTATTCTGAAACCAATGGGCGAAGATATATAACTCGAAATATATACCTAATACATAAATCAAATTATGGCTTTTACCACAAAACATAACAGAAGCGCAAACGCAAATCGACCCGAGCGTCGCTCTGGCTAACTTTCAACCCTCCCTTGATCCGCCCTAACCCATGGGCGATGTCGACGTTGCTGGTTAACCCAGTTACATTAAAAAATTTTTTTTTCATGAAATAATGTTCCATAAAGTAACTGGTAGGCGATACTCAAAAATCCAAGCTATGCGTTCCGAACGAGGTGTAGGTTGATCTTATGACGAAAATGTTCCAAATGTATCCGAAACTAATCAATCATTCAACGCATGTGAAATACGAACATACGTGCCTACCTTCAATTTGGAAAATATGTGGGCATGGATTGTATGCCTAGGGAGAATTACAAGCTGTGCTTTGGCAGATACGTGTCGAGAAAGATTGATATTGAAATGATTTGAATTTGAACAAGATCAATATGCACCAGCCCAAAATCGAACATACAGAGTGATAAGTAATCATTAAAGGATACTGTGGGAGGTATACTCATTATTGAACGGTTTTTTTCTGGGTTTTCTCTCCCAAACTCTGAAAAATATCTATATAATAAAAATTAATTATTTTGTGATTTGCTTCTGCGTAAGAAACACAGGATATTTGTCAGAAGCAATCAATTGAACAATGTTGCCTAACAAACAACAACGAAACAACATCAACGAAGAAACAACTATATAAGGAGTCTGATATAGACTCCGAAACGTTACGATATAGTTGTTTCTTCGTTGATGTTGTTTCGTTGTTGTTTGTTAGGCAACATTGTTCAATTGATTGCTTCTGACAAATATCCTGTGTTTCTTACGCAGAAGCAAATCACAAAATAATTAATTTTTATTATATAGATATTTTTCAGAGTTTGGGAGAGAAAACCCAGAAAAAAACCGTTCAATACAGAGTGATATCAGTTGTACATTAATTTTAACCATAGATTCCTCCCATCAAATGAAACACTTTTTTGACGCTCTTGTTCCTTGGAACAGACATATTGTATTTGCGGTGTTTCAAGAAGATACGTTTGATTCACAATAAACCACACTCTTTATCAAATTTAAGAAACCGATTAACGGGATTCGGGTTTTACATAGCTTTTCGGTGATATCAAAACCCAATGTTCTTAGATAAGAAAAAGCTTGATCAAATCCGTCGATTACTCAATCAAGAAAAACAATATGACATCCTCGCATTTACTATAATTCAACCGAGGCACAGTAATATCACAGTATAATAATATTCTTTTACTGTGACAGGCAGGCACAAATGTAATAATTATTAGTATATTAGGATTAGGTTATACATTTTATCACAGAGCGTTAGTTTGTTTATGTTTACAGTCATAGTTCTGTACTTATAAGAAATTTCTCGTCAACAATATTTCAATAGGAAGTATTAAATTTATTTATCGTATGATGAAAAGACTGAATATTGATTGCGAGTAACAAGTTCTCTTATGCATACTAACATACTTCAATCAAACTACAAACTGACTCAACTATGTTCAAAATAATTAGAAATTAGAAAATAATTAATTGAATGTGTGTTATAAGTAATCATTAAAGGATACTGTGGGAGGTATACTCATTATTGAAAGGTTTTTTTTTTGGGTTTTCTCTCCCAAACTCTGAAAAATATCTATAAAATGAAAATTAATTATTCTGTGATTTGCTTCTGCGTAAGAAACACAAGATATTTGTCAGAAGCAATCAATTGAACAATGTTGCCTAACAAACAACAACGAAACAACATCAACGAAGAAACAACGGATTGCTTCTGACAAATATCTTGTGTTTCTTACGCAGAAGCAAATCACAAAATAATTAATTTTTATTTTATAGATATTTTTCAGAGTTTGGGAGAGAAAACCCAACAAAAAAAAAACCTTTCAATAATGTGTGTTATAAGCGGAAATTATGTTATGTAAGATAGAAATCCTTATAATGATTATGCAGAATCAAAGCAGTAGGAAAATAAATGTATTGATCACATGGATATGGATGACAGATAATTTCAAAGTTTTATATTAACTTTTGGGGATAACTAGAGCAAAATTCATAGATTAATACAGATCATGGTAAGCCTGTTCATCTATTTCCCAAAAGATAACTACCCTGCAATTCAAGTTGTCTAAGTAATGATTGTCTATGTACCTATATGCCCTATTTTATGATGAATTTGCACAATTCAACAACAGGCTGAAATTTTGAACTAATTATTTATCAAGAAATTGAAATTTGATCATAAGATAATCTTAAGTTATATCTGATTAACTTATTCCGTATTAAGATGATAATATAACCAATTAATCTGGAAAAAAGCGAGATTGAAATGCATGAACATATTATTTGAGAAGAGGAGGTTACTATAGCTCTACCTCTTTCTGGAATAGTCAACTTTGAGATCGTTAAGCAGTCTATGCCTTTACTCGAGCACAGATCATCTGCGATTCTACTTCAGGACAGGATTAATAATAGCAGTTAAATTTCTGCAATTTTTATCAGATTTTATGACATTAAATGAACAATATCTCGAGAACGATGCATTTTAGGAGAAATGCTGAAGAATAATTTAATTTTCTAAAATGATTGAGTATTCCTAACACGTCAAGATAACCTTCATTTGCTTTTTTCATGATAACTTCTCATAGTTTTATTAATTCGCGAGCCTATAACAAGGAAACCAGTGGAATTAGGAAAAAACTGTATTTGAAGATTATGCGTTATAGTTATAAAAAACACCAAAATGCATTTCATTCTGAATAACCATGTTGAAGCAACATGTAGTCATCTAGGCGGACTCATGTCGAAGGATTTTAATCGCCAGGTTCCTGATTTTGGATATACCTGATGATTTTCGGATATTGACGGAACTTTCAAAGTTCAATAAATCTTGAACCAATTAACTGATATACTTCTATGTTTGCAGTTATATCACCCTTTCGTCTACCATTTCTCAAATGAAGAAAATCAGGACCGAAGTAGGATAATTTTAGACATTTCTTATATTTGTTAGTACATATAATATGTTTACCCTTTTCGTGAACACTGAGAAGGGCTTCCATCATGATGAGCATAGAAGAGTTATTCAACAAAATACCTAATCCAAAAATGTGGCTTGGTCCAATCATACAGGGTGTTTAATGAATTTTATTTTTGAATAAATAACTTTTGATATAACTTATTTAACTAGCTAGATAAATATTTTACCTTTGTGACAATTATATACGAATTATTATACCCTATAACTATTCAGTCAAGGAATGACACAACTTTGAGAAATTTTTGCGCGCATGTTCCAGGGAACAACGTGCTCTGCCCAAATGTCTATAATTTTCGATTTTTTTGTCGAAACTTGTCGAATTAGGTTCGAATTCGAGTTCAAATTCGATTCTGTCCGGCCGTCCGTTGCCACGATAATTTCCGAAGGGGAAGAGATAGCGATTTGAAATTTTCTGGGTTGGTGGTGCATCCGAATGCAACGGTTAAGTTTGTTAATGCGATTAATCGGCCAAACAGTTTCAGAGTTATACCCATCTGAAATATTGTTTCCTCAAAAACTCAAAAAATACATATCCGATCGAATTGAAACTTGACGTGAGACGTGATTATCGTATATCCACAGAAACACATTAGAATTGAAAATTGGTAATTAGTTGTAGGATGCAAACTTCGCGCAGAATTTCGAGAGGATCATAACACTATCAAAACATTTTTTTTCCTTAAAAATTCTTATCTTTCATAAACTATCTGTCAGATTCTGCACAAAATTAGTTGCTCCTAATTTTTACATGTTAAAATATTGAATTGGATTGGATATTCCTTTGACAAAAATGGTTCAAATTACATTTTCTATCGATATGTTCGAAGGAAATATGGATGTGCAATTTGAAAAAAATTGAAATATTCAAGTTTAACTTATCTCAACGTTACAAATTCATTGTGAAAATTACAAATCAGCTACAGCATTCAGTGACCAATGAGCATGCAGTACCAGTCGCAATTATTGCCCTATTGTCGGGTGTTTTGATTATTTCTGTATTATGAATAGTTCCGATATTAGAATGGGCGTTATGGTTGACTGCTGTAAGTAGTCATTTTTTCGTAAAAGTTGTTATATCTCTGTAACCATGGCAACTACATAAATATTGGTTGGGCCAGTTCTCTTCAATCTTTTCGTGGAATACGTAGGTACCTCTTCTCTTACACAATAATTTCTTGTTGTTTGAGGATGACGTGAAGCTTTTTTTAGTTGTAAAGTTCTGGGGGATGCACTGAATTTTCGGTATCAAGTTGATTCTTTGCTTGCCTAGTCCGACTTGAATTGTTCATCTCTGAATGTGGCTATTAGCATTTTATACATTGCAATAATTTGCAGAACGAGTAAATAAATCAATAAGTAAAAAAATAAATAAATATGATGCAGATAAAAAATCGAGTCATGTCAGGAGCTTTTGAGCGCATGTTTCATTGTCTTTTCACGCCTCACATACTCTGACGAAATACTACACGAAGTATGAATGAAGGCAGTATTAAAACATGCATTGGGCATCAACTTAATTCAAATTTTAAAATGAAATTCCGTTATCCGTGAATCGATTGTTTAATGGCGGTTGGGAGTCTTGTGCCGAATTTCAGTAAAACCTGACAGATAGTTTCTGAAATAAGTATAAAAAATTTTTAAGACGAAATTTTTCTTTTTTATAATGATTGTGGTTTTGCATTGTTCAACTAATTACCAAGGCTCAAGTCAATCGGATCTGTATTTTTGGAGTTATTGAGGAGATAACATCAAATTTTTATAACTGCGAAACCGGCCAAATACGTCCATTAACAGACTAACTGTCGCAACCTACCCTGAATATTTCAAGTTGCTATCTTTTTCCGTTCGAAAGTTATCGTGGTGATGGACGGCTGGCTAGACAGAATCGATTTTGAACTCGAGTTCTTCATCAGTGAGTCGAGCGTATTCGTTTGGGAGGAACGTCTACAGGGCCAATTATTTGAATGACCTTGTATACAGGGTGATTCCAAATTAGACGTTATCCTTGGAGGAGGTATTAGTATGACTCATTTCCTGTCGTTTGAGTCATATTTATTGGTAACCGGAAATCTACAGTTACCGAGATATTTGAGTTCTTATGATTTTCAAAAGATTTCTCAGTTTACACGCAAAGAAATAGAGTTGGAAAAATCAACCATTTGTTGTAGTTTTTAATTCGTGGTACAAAATATCCAAATCGCGATTACATCAACCTCCAGAATCGGCACAAAGTATCTCAACCTTATTCATATTCACTATGTTAAAACGATTCAATAAGAAATGTTTTCATGGTATAATTTACCACGACGCAAAGAGGTTCCAACCATTCGTTTTTAGTTCTTTGTACCGAAAACGTGTTCACGGAATACCAACATATATTCACCACACTGAATGGTAATTGTAACCCAAATTGTCCGTATGTGGTACTAATCTTATTGTGGTTATGAGTTATGCAAATGTATTACTATATCGAGTGATGAACGCCACTAAATATTGTTCAATTCTAATGAATCTAACATTTAACAAATTTGTCTTCTCATTCTTTGTATATTTTAAGATACAATTGTTTTACTATTTTCTGAACAGATATTACTTATAATGCTACTTTGGTAAAAATATATCATAATGGATGGTCGCATGAACACGATGAATATGCTGTGAATAAGAATTAATTAAAATAAAAGCCGTGAGGATTCATTTTCTTCCGATGGATTCGAAGCGTATCAAGTAATTCTTGAGAATAATAGGAGTACAAGCATTTTTAAGGACTTGAGGCATTCATTTCAGAATCTACAATAGTAGATCATGAAAAGCCCCAAAAATTCTAATATGTCTAGATGTAGTGTAAGTGAGGACACATACAAAAAAAAATAAATTATGAAATAGATCTGAAGAAGAACGATAAGACCCAAACGGATATAAAAGAAGAGTATGTTTGGCATACTTTGAAAATATATCACCTTACTCATAATACCTATGTGGATATAATGCATGATATTGTTGAAGGAGTTTGCATTTTTGATTTGTTCCTATTTTGAACGATATGATTTACACTGACAATGTGATTGAACTGAAAATTATTAACCACAGACTTAAAATTTTCGACTTTGAATGCATTGATAATAAGAATAGACCACTAAAACTAAAGACAGATGATTTTAAAGAGTTCAAAATTCTCATGTCTGCCACCGAAATGAAAATATTTTGTTAATATTTAGGTTTATTCATTGGAGGTTTACATTATATCATCAAGGATAATTGATTTGATCACTTCCAGGTTTCTTCAGGGTGAATATCATTTATTAATCGATGAACTTGTCGAGAACACCTTACTCTCCATCAGGAGTTATTCAAAAATATATTGAAACCAAAACGCCAAAATATGTTGCATTATGGAAAAGTGTTCAGAATGTCTGGACCATTAATACAACTTTCTTGTTTGAGGTTAAACACCAGAAACGATTTATTTTGACAAACACTTATTATTTTCTACATGTACCCTAATTTTTCACCCATAGGAAGGGTATAAAAATTGAAAATAAATGATGAACATGTTCCTGTGTCGCCATCCCTGTCATAGTACCCTGTATGTTCACCCCCTACCCAAGCTATGACCGAAAAACTACTCAAAGATAGTGTCAGTCAGTATTCATTTCAACCTCCGTCCTAAATGAAGTGAAAATTGCATAAGAGTTCGGACGATTAAAGCATACGACAATAAGTTGGAGGAAACTTTTGAACTGTACGGATTGTCACATTTGATCAGCATTTCCACGGTAAGTAGAGGAATATTATCTATACATCTCATTTTTGCATTTTTATACCGACAAAAAACGTTGTTATAATATTTAAAATTCACTGCATGCTGCATCAATGGCGGGTTTATAGATACACCGAGCGGAGGTTGGTCAAAGTTACCACGACGGGATAGAATGATAGATACATATATAACCCCGGTTCTTGGGAGCCCCGTACAGTAGAGCGATATTCGGTTGTCTTCACATTGTCTTATTGAATGGGGGCAGATGTGAACGAAAAGTTGGTGGCTTGTACCTTAGCTACACTGAGTAAATTACTGAATCTATAAATTAATTTCAGGTTCACCAGAGACATTTTTGAGGACATGGTGGACAAAATAATAGAGTGTGCTCCAAGTCAAAAAAGAGAAATCTACTATATTCCATCCAAGATTGTGGTCAGACGAAGAATTTCTTGCAAAGGAATATTATACGATAACTATTGCAATCAAAGGAGGAAATTTATCATACTTGGTTCGATCCAGAAGTGGCAGAAGATTTCCCAAGGTAAAATGATCTATAACTACCACTTCTTATACGCATATCAATATTAACCATATTTTTTTTCCAAGGAAAATGATACCAGAAGAAATACTGGACGATGTTCAATGGCTAAATGATACCTTTGAGCCATGGACAATGGTTTCAAAAAATGGGAGCAAACCTATCAAGCAAGATTTGAGTTACTTGATTACTTAGGAAGCAGTATACTAGATGTAAATGACTCATTTATTCCCTTCAAAAATATACTGGGTTGGAATTTGATGAGTTTATACAACACTATTCGAATACGAGAATGCAGAAATTTTATAAACGGTAACAATTATTACATATTTTTCAAACCGAAAATATTTGATATAAGGTGTTCATGTTGTTATATTGGAATTTTTTACATAATACTTAATATCGAGAGCCAATATCAATCATCAGTTAGCAAAAATTAACCTTTATTTTGATTTTTTCGATTGCAATGTGTACTGTGGATATATTCTGTGAAGTTTGTATGGACGATTATGTTGTCACATAATGGAAAACTGACACAATCGGTCCTATGAAAATCTACTTTAAAATTCGTTATCGAATGACACTTTCCATTATTCTGATTCAAAAAATCATTTATATTATGCCAAAACATTATGTGTAGTGAATACAATTTTCCTTTTCAGATCGAAAATGAATTCTGAAAAATCTATCTTGACAAAGCAGATAACCTTTTCCTGAATCGACCCTTAAAGAGAAACAGCATTTTGGATACGTTGATGAAAAATAATAACAGGGCAAACTCTGTTTGATGTCCACCTTTCCGTCATACTCATTGCGCAAAAGAATAAAACAAGTGGATTTATCTCCATAGTCTCTGAAGATAACAACAATACCAGACCCAGTATCGTTCGACTCCTTATGATCATATAATGAAATCAGAAGTTACCATCACTACCATTGACTGATTGATGAGATAAGGAATGTGGAACATTTACCAATTTGTTTTATGAGAGTGTAGTTATATTTGTTCTTTATAGTATATTTAAGAGAGTGTACCTGACATTAGTTCAATATATTTTTGTAATACATGGTGATGTATAATGCAGCATTGTTTTTCATTTCAAGAATCGAAACTGTATATTTAGGTAATCATTAAAGGATACTGTGGGAGTTATATTCACCATTGAATGGTTTCTTTCTGGGTTTTCTCTCCCAAACTCTTAAAAATATCTATAAATTAATTTTTTATTTTATAGATATTTTTCAGAGTTTGGGAGAGAAAACCCAGAAAGAAATCACTCAATGACTACATATTTAGACCGATTTAATTGAAAAAAAAAACGATCAAAATGAATAGTCCATTTGAACATTTGATAAGTGAAAATGACTATTCCAGTAAATTCAATGGCACGATTGGCAATGTTCAAAAATACCCCAAGTCTCGTGGTGAATCTGCTTGTGTTAAATTTCACTATCGTCGTGGTAAATTCGTCGTGGTAAATTTCACCATCAATTATATCGTGGTTATACTCTGCCACGATTATGAAAGTGCCACGATTCGTGGTAAATTGTACCATCAATTGTTATATGATTTCACTGTATTAAATGTATAACGCTACTATTACTAACGACACTACCCATCTTTTGGTTGGGTTTGGAGTACTTTTCACGTTTTTAATAAAATCGTCACTACATCATAGTAGAATTAATCAAGAAAAATGTCTGGCGCTATACGCACCATTCTGTTCGGTTGATTCCATCGCGATAATAGTAACAATTACCGTCTTTTTCTCTGCGTGTAGTTAATTTTTCGTCAATTTTTTCTACGTTGACCAAATTCGATTGTAATTTTGTATTATCTTTATCAAAAGAGGATATAATATGTATGAAAGAAACAAAACTATGCTGTATAAGATGATGAAGAAGAATTAGTATGATTTGAAATGTACGAATAAAAGAAAAATCAATTTCTATTACCAATTTGCCTGCAACTTTCGATTTCCACAATTTATGTATGCCAACATTATTTCAAAAACTGGCCAAATTCCTCCTACATTCTCTAAAAAATAATTCGCTAGAATGCATTCAATAATTTCGTTTCAGCTGCAGATTTTTTATGAGCTACTTTTTGAATGTCCGGCATAAAAAATAGCGAGTGTAAATTTCAAGCGGAAAGTAACAACTGAAGAAATTTGAAAGATGGCCTATCCTATAAGGAATGGTGGAGGTCATTTCGAACATAATTTATTAATACATTTTTTAAAGTAATTTCGAGTTGCAATAAAAAATATTTAATTGCTTAGTTTTCTTTCTTTGCTTCGATATATCCCCTTTCAAATCATACTTATTCTTTTTCAACATCTAATAGAGCATAATTTTGCTTTGTTCACACATATCATATCCTTTTCTGATAAAAATAATCCAAAATTATAATCATATTTGGTCAACGTAGAAAAAATTTACCAAAAATGAACTAATGTGAGAAATCTTCTAAAAATCACAAGAACTCAAATATCTCGGAATATTGATTTTCGGTTATCAATAAATATGGCTCAAACGAAATCAAATGATCCATACTAACACCTCCTCCAAGGTTCACGTATAATTTGGATTCAACCTGTAGGTATAGGTATATGTAATTTGAAAATTTCAATCGTCTTATTTTTCTAGGTTTCTTCTAACTGAACATATAAATGACCACAATTCCTCAAAATGTTTAGCATAAACTCACATAATATGAATATTATCAATTTTATTGAAATTATTGGAACTTTTAGCAACTTACTTCCAGTATAGAGTAATGATAATGATTACGTACTAAACGAAATCAAAGGATCCATACTAACACCTCCTCCAAGGTTCACGTATAATTTGAATTCAACCTGTATATGTAATTTGACAATTTCAATCCTGTTGTTTTCCCAGGTTTCTTCTAACTGAACATATAAATAACCATAATTTCTCAAAATGTTTAGCATAAACTTAGGTACATAATATGAATATTATCAATTTTATTGAAATTATTGGAACTTTTAGCTTAGCAACTTACTTCCAGTATAGAGCAATGATAATGATTACGACTAAACGCACCGTCAAATATCCAAAATCAACCCAAATTGGAGGAAACTTAACAAAACGACTGAAATTAACAAATTGACACATAACATCGACGCCATATTGGAAAGAACGTCACGGTATAATTTAGTCGAATGAAAAAGGTATTCAATTTTCCCTCCGGAATTTATTATGCATCTGTATAGACTCAGGTTGATGAAATTATTGGATGGGGTTGTTTATAATTTTTTAACAGCGTAAATCACGTGAATCACCCTCACTGGAAACTAAATTTAAGTCACTTTACCTGATGTCACTAATTTCAACTGGATAAATACAGAGGTAGAATCTCAAACGATTTTTCATAAAAATTCTTTTCACGCGAAAATCGCGACCCTCATTCTAACGCGAAGGCGCATTTCTGCTAAACTAATTCCCTGCTTAGGATAAGGATTATCATTTGGGTATCGATGGACCGCTAGATATTTATGTTGGAGAATCGGGGGTAACCGCAAATCGCTTCCTTCACTTCCTCTGCATTTATTTATCTTATGTCAAGTAGCTAAGGTAGGTACTTAGCGGCTGGATTCACTGAAGCCGGGATTTTTAGCATTTGCGACTATGAAAGGACTTCACAAGGGGGGGCGGACTTTATTGACATGAAGCAATGGGACCCAGGACTTATTCAAGGCGGCAATTATACGATGGGACTACTATTGGAGGGTAAAACGAAGGCGGGATTGCCGATGACAGAACTTGCGCAGATGCTGGACCCGCCTCTGAAATAACCCAGTCAACTCCCTAACCATCTGTTTCGTCTAGTAACATTGTACCCTATGGAGAAGCTATGTGCCAGTGTTTATATCTACCTACTTAATCTTTGTGTAAACTTTCCGATGTTGTGTATCATAATATTTAGTGAAAGCAAATTTATTTTTCAAAGATTGATTTGAAAGAAAACAATCTACGAACAATTCAGTTAAAATAGTAAAGTGTTGACTAGTGCGTAAGGAAAACCAGTTTTGGAACAACATTTCAAGAACGATGCATACGATTTTCTCAGATCAGAACGCTTATTACCGCACTAGTGCCGCACCATATTCAACAGCAGCAGCTGCAGCAGTTAATGTTTCCACCAACCATTATGCATATGAACAATATTCCCGATATGGTTATGCTGCATGGCATCACCAACAACACCAAATTTCCAACACTAAAGATATGGTAAAACCACCCTACTCATACATCGCCCTCATCGCCATGGCCATCCAAAACGCCAAAGAGAAAAAGATCACTTTGAACGGTATTTACCAATTTATAATGGAAAGGTTTCCGTACTACCGGGAAAACAAACAAGGTTGGCAGAATTCAATCAGACACAACCTAAGCCTGAATGAATGCTTCGTGAAGATACCTAGAGATGATAAGAAACCAGGGAAAGGGAGTTACTGGACCCTGGATCCCGACTCATACAACATGTTTGATAATGGATCTTACCTGAGGCGACGAAGGAGATTCAAGAAGAAGGACGCGTTAAGGGAGAAAGAGGAAGCTTTAAAAAGACAGCAACTGAAGACGGAAACTCCTCCAACTACAGTATTATCACCGAGGATTGAACATAAAATAGAGGATGCTAAGTCGAAATTTGTATATAAATCAAAGAGAGAACTAGATACTGAATTGACCCCCTGCATGAACAAATACGTAGATACCAAATTCCCAATGGGTCACCAGCAGGATCATCTGATGGGCGATGTAGGACCTCCGATGCAAGTGATGGATACGGCTACAGCGTTCTCAGTTGACAGTTTGATGATCAGCAGGGACCAGATGGGAATCCATCCGACCTCTGGCAGACTTCATTCCCCAGCCGAAATATATTCGTATTGTTCGAGTGCAGCTAGTCCTCATCCCCAACACCAGTACATCCCCGACGAAACGGCTTCAAGGTATGCCCCATGGTACAGTCCTGAGACCTCGCCGGAATCCACCACCGCAACTCCTGGTTACAGAGATATAATTTTCGACGGAACCATAGGACCCAGCTGTCAGTTGTCAAGTTTCAGACATTCCGGAGTTTCGACAACCCCACCCACCTACAAAACGGCGGGATATTACCATCAATAATGTGTTGTTCAATAGCGTACGGATATTTTGATTTATCGAACTGCAATAGACAATGGCTGATGAGTGTAAATTTATTCCTATTTATTATTTGAGTGCTTTTGTCATTCGATTTGAAGACTTTAACCCATCTCATCCAAATGTGATTATGTAAGTAAGTTATTCGCAAATTTTTATTATTTGGTGCTGATGATCTGAGACGTGCATTTTTGGGTAGTGAATTTTCTTGGTAGGTATATAAGAGAATTTGAGAGAAAACTTAAATGTGATATTTGTTCAATATTAAAGATATTATGTACTCCTTAAAAATGCGTTTCTTTTCATCGATTCACAGATAGCTCAAAATTATTTAATTAATTCTCTTATTCTTCAACGAACCCCACTGGTATAATATAAAGTATTCGAAAGTTGCATCTATATGCATGAAAGGAACAGTTGTTAACCAGCTGTACGTTTGATGAGCGATGATGTGAGGCTGTAATAGTTTTGGGGTGTAGTCTTGATCGAATCTGTCAAACGTCATATCAAGCAGACCCAGCTAGCACTAAATTATCAAAATTCTATGTTCGTTTGTGTAGGTCGTTTTTGAATGAATTTTATTTTTCAACTGAATTGAACAAGAGATTCAACCAAAAATTTGTGACACTGATATGAGAAATTAACGTACTTAATAAAACAGGGGCATGTAGCAAATGTCATACTTATTATCTTCTTCAAGGGGCGCAAAATGAATGATTAAATTCGTGAAAGAAATCAAAAAATTGGATTCATAAAATTCGAATAAAATGCTTCTAATTAATTAAAACACTGACAGAATGATGCCTTTGCTTATTCAGAAATAAGTAGGAATATTAACTAATTAACATACAGGATATTCCTTAAAGACATGCTAATATTTGAGGGGGTGATTTTTTGACTTATTTTAAGAAAAAACTCGAACTTTAACCTATGAACGTATGTCCTGAAAGTCTTAACTCTTGAGATACGCGGTTGTAAAATTTTGAAAAATAATCAGTTTTTTAATAATAACTGAGATAATATTGTAAACATCTTCATTCAATTTGGTACATGTCTTCTATGCATCAAGGCGCATTTTGTGATGTACAAAAAATTTTATTTTCTCTACCAGTGGCGTCCACACGGGTTTTGTATTGAATATTTTTGGAGAAAAAATACTACGCAACTGCTTTCTTTTGGAATAAAAATTAATTTTGAGATCCTCATTCACTTTTGAGCGAATTTTATTTAGTGGGTTTTCTTTGTCCGACGCAGGGTTTCCATTCAAAAAATAAAAATCGTTTTACTTCAGGATCGATTCCTCAAAATTCTGATGCGGTGTGGAAATGTTTGTGCATCAACTGAAAACAAATTAAGAGATCAGATTTGTTCCAAAATGAATCAGATTCCAAAAAATATGTTTGCTTGTCGGATGCTCTGTTCTTGATTAAAATATTTAAATTAAAATTGCTTCATATCGCAGTACCATTGTATCACAAAAAGTAAGACTTTTACGAAATACGTTCATAGAAAGTTTTTTCTCAGAATGATTCAAAGAATCACTCCCTTAAATATTAGCATCTCTTTGAGGACCACCCTGTATGTGCTATTACCTACACAGGGTGATATTTCGGTAACTAACTGTGTGGTTATATTTTTAAGCGCTATCATTTTGTCCAGATGTCTGTAATTTTCTTATTTGGAGTTGAAAATGGTCTCAAACGTTTATACAGGGTGGTCCAGATGTTAATCAAGAAATTTTAACCACGTATTCTACGTCAAAAATAAGCCCTAGTTTGTCATATAAACATATGTCGGGAAATGCTTCCTCTATGAGATACAGAGGGTGTTAAAATTATTAGAAAAAAAAAGTTTTTCTTTCTTTTACTTCAAACACCTTCTTAAAATTCATAATTGAGTGTGGCTATTAACGCTTATTTTTTTGTAATTATATGTTTCGTTTACAAAGATAGTCTTATTATTATTATGTACCATATCACATTTTAGCGATTTCCTCATGCATGAGGATGTGTTTAATTCTTTAACTCGGAAACGGTGCCTCGGATGTCAAAAACGCAAGAGAATGAATTTGCTCCATATTAAATAAGGATTTCAAGAATAATTTTTAATGTTGGAAAAACCAGTGGCGTATCATTTTTTTGTCTGAAAATATTCAGTCTCGATGCAGTGCGGACGCCACTGGTAGAATAAACAAAAAATTATTGCATTCAAAAAGTGCTCCTTGATCCATTAAACATGTCCCAAATTTATTAGAAATATTTCAAAAAGTGTAAAAGTTATTAATAAAAAACATTTCTTTTGTATAATTTCAACACCCTGTATCTCGGAGAGGAAGCATTTCTCGACATATGTTTGTATGACAAACTAGGGCTTATTTTTGACGTAGAATACGTGGTTAAAATTTTTTGGTTAAGATCTGGACCACCCTGTATATTCGACTTACTGATTAAGAATCTGTAGTCAAAATATATTCTGTCCGTCGGCCAATCCGTAAGAATGAAGAAAGAATTTAGAGGCATGAAAATTGCAGTAAAGGTTTGAGACATACACATAGTATTCTTAACCCCGGTAAGGTTCAAGAATTGGAAAAATCCGTGCAATGGTTTTGTAGATATTTGAAATTTAATTTTTTCAATATTCCGAAACCTGTGAATCCGATCAAGTTGAAATTTTCTATTAAGGTCTAGAATATCGACATTGGCTCATGCGAAATTTTATAAGAATTTAAACACTATAGAAACTCATTGGCAGAATTCGCTGAAATTTTGTGTGTACCTACCCAAAGGGCAACGATAAAGACCAGAAGACCGGAAAAACCAGCTTTTATTTATATTATCAGAAATTATGGGTTTTCTGGAAAGTAAGTAACTCATTGATGGTATCTAAGCGAACGATTTATTCGTTGCTATGAATTTTCATTACTATCAATATTATTTTGGGTCCTGAAAAATATTGAAAGAGTACGTTACTTTGATAGAATTCATATGTCCAATTGCAATGTTCTGTTCTTGATATAATTGATTATTATATCCATAAACTTCAGTAGCTTACGTGATACAAATTAGTGGGTGGATTAGGATTTGAGGGTTATATAAAAGGAAAATATCCAAGCTCTCAAAGTAATATTACATAGTTATTCACTTTAAAAGTTGCCCCATTACAGAAACCTACATACCTATTAAGTATAATCAGGGATCAGGATATCCAGCGCGCTCGTTCATTTAATGATCAATGTAATATTTCACACCAAATGAACGGGATAATTTTTTCAGGGAATTCCAGCAAGGTCGTGAAATGCGAGAAGGCCACTTTTACCGATCGTTTCCAAAAAAAATTGGAAATGCACAGACATCAGCCTGCACTGGCGCGCTTGTTCAAATTCATAGCCAGAGCGGTCACCCTTCTAAGTACATGGAGAAAAAAATATTTTCCCAATATTTCCAACAATATAGATCTGATAAAGTTCAAATCTAGAACTTGTCTGTAAAATAATCGTAATGTTTTCGATTAATCGTAATGTTTTCGCATTAGTCTTCGTGTCAGTATTTTTCAACTAACTACTGAGTTTCAATTCTATTCGATCAGAATTTTTTGAGTTATTGGGAAATTATTGTGATAACTTCGAAAGCACTTGGCGGCTCTTGCCAATTAACTTAACCGAGATATTTATGTCGCAAAAGTACCCTGCAAATTTAAACTCTCTAACTCCATTTTTCCCAAATTCGAACCACATTCTCGAAATTTTTCTTCCTATTCGTTTTCTCCTCTGTGGTTCATACCATCATTACGCATATATATGCGTAATGATATCTATGTATAGAATCATGAAAACTTCTATTTCTGTTATAGCATAGAATATCTTGCCAGTGAAGCAAGCAGATAATACACAAATTCATGAGAACTTCGATTGAATGATTATTATCGTTTATTATTAGATATTTGCAACTTTTGAATGAACGAACATAATGATATACTCGTATTACTGGAATGACACAACGTTGATGTATTCAGCAATTATGGGCAACCAAAGAACAATTTGGGATATAATATTAAAAAAAAAATTTCAAAAATAAATGCGTCAGATACTCCAGTTACCTAGTTAGTAGTAATTGTTAGTGGCAGTATGACATTGAGCATACTAAGTATGGTGAAGTATATCCTTTATTAAAAAAAATAAATATTTCTAAATTATTGTTGAATATTAAACAACAACAATCATTTGAATATCTACAAAACTCATTTTATAACTCTAATATCTAAAACTAACCTAAAATAATCTTTATTTCTATCTCGTCTTTCCTCTTGTTTTCTTCCCCCTTTCAAAAACCTATTCAGAACCTTTCTAAATTCCTTTTCTAATTATTTTCTTTCTCCGTCACAAAATGAATCTGAGTGGCTTCTTCTTATTATTTGTTACTTTTCCTCTTATTTTATTTACTTCAGATCAATCTACTTTTTATCTTGTTTTCAAACTTCAGTTCAATTTTTCTTTAAGAGCCTTTATATCCTTTTTATCTTCTAATCTAATCTAATCTTCTCCATAAACAACTTCGTAATTTAAATTTTTCAAATTATGTCTATCTTCATGACAAAAAATATAATTTTGATCTATCAAACTTAAGTTAAAGACATGATACAATATGCAATCCAATTTTTTCTAACATATTTTAACAAAAAAAAACCTTAGGAATTCCACCCTATGACAATTTCTAATCATTCCTAAAAGATCAAAATTTTTAATTCAGCTAATTAGTATCTTTAGCTTACATCAGTGTTTTTCTTCTCTTTCAGAAAGGTGCAAATTATTTATTTGCCTCTATTAAATGGTTGGGAACAGAAAACCATAACTGTACCTACCTATAATATTATGGATTCGTGGACAAATTTTGGCATCATTCTAAATAAGAAAAAATAAAAAGTTGTTCCATTCAAAATGACCCAACTACGTCACTTTTTCAAGTTAGGTGAATATATTAATTTTTGAACCACCCCTCACTCAAATAACTGAGATTTATATGAAGAGCAGGAAGTCTCAATCCATCACCAGACGTTTAAACAAATCTCGGGTTCATAATATTATATCAGAGTTCGATGATATTTGCATTGTTTCTTGGATAATATTTATGACGAAAAAAAAAAATATTTAATTTATATCACTGTTGCAAACTGCAAATATCAGAAGAATTGTGAGGAAATTAATTCCAAAAGTTAAATGATAGTACCTACAGAAAACATACATTCGAAAGAGGAAGGTTGGTATTACTTTTTTAATAGAACTGACAAAGCCTCATTTCCAAAAAAAAATAATTTGGATGGTATTAGCTGAATGAGCTTTCCATGAAATTTTCATAATGATCCATTGCCTGGTACATTAATAAAATACCTAATCAATTATTTCCTGCAGAAGATAACTTCAGATATAGGTAATACATAATGAGAATTGGCTACATTAAAAGAATAAGATGCGGCAATTCATCAGGGTTCTCAACAGTACCTACTCAGAACGTTTTCTGAAATCTTTAGGATTTAGCAGGTAAACACTGAAACGATTGCAGGGAAAGACAAGAGGGACAAACCAGATGTTTTACAATGAGAACACCCACTTTTCTGTCCGATGAGCCAGTGTATCTATAAAACAATAGGCAAGTTCTTGGAAGCCTTCAATGCATACCAACTTTTACATGTGCAAATGTGAATATCTTTGGTTGGAAAATCGAGAAATATTAAAATATCTTCTGTTGATTAGTCATGAAAAACTCTACTAATCTTACATAAAGGTATCTATATTATTTCCTGTGCTGTTGCTGTATCTCTCATTACCCCAAATTTTCATAGTATTTTTGTTGTATCTTGTTCTTTGGAACACGGTGTTTATCAATTTGCTCAAATTACTGTAATTTTCGAACTTTTGGCTGAAAATAGTCTCAAACGTTTTGGTTCGACTTAATGATCTAGAAACCGTGGTCGAAATCGATTCTGTCCGGCTGTCCGTCAACACGATAACTCTCGAACGGAATGAGCTAGACAGTTGAAATTTGAAGAGTAAGTTTTGGAGAGAAATATCTCGGTTAAGTTCGTTATTAGGCAGAATAGGCCTGATGGTTTTGGAGTAAGGAATAAACAATTTTTTTTACATTGCAAATTTCAAGTTAAGTTTTTTTTGAGATGCAGTTTCATTTTAACAATCCATGTCAATCCCAACTCTGACAAAGTAATACTTCTAGATATATGAGTTTTAAAAATTTCATTAATTAATCGTAATTTTATGATTTCATAGAATGGTCTAATTAAATTTGCTGTTGTATGTAAATCCAACATATGAGATGAGTTATGGAACTACGTTTTGAATTTGATTTTTTAATATGCAGTTCTATGAAAATAATCCATTGATATCATCATTCCCAACTCTGAGAAACCAATACTTTTGGAGATATAATTTGTCAAAGTTTGAATAATTACTCGAAGGTAGTTTGGCAAGAGCGCCAGAGCCCCTGTCCACAGAGCTTTTCCCCTTTTTCTTCATAAATATGGATCCACCATGCATAGAACATTGCAACAGTAATATTCATTCTGAATTCCATTTAAATTAGTTGATTAATTATAATTTTTTTTTCATTTCAACCCCTAATTTTCGTCTTCAAGGTGAATCGATCCGAAAGAAAAGCTGGGGCAATACCCCGATTGTCCCAAAATACTCCAAATAGTGTACCAACTTTAATGAATTTCTGCCCATGTTTAGGCGAAATGTCCAGATGTACATTTTGTTAATTTTTTTAATTCTATATAATCGAAATCTTCAATTTCGGAGGAGGTTAAGAAAATGTGTTCAGCTGCTTATTTATTATTCGAGAAAATATTAAATGAATATCCCTTCAATCAGAAATTGAACAAACATACTATGTTTATTTCCTTAATGCATTCAGTTCGTTCTATGAATAAATATCAAAACAAAATATTTCTCGATGAGAATTCTGAATTATCAACATAATTATAATTTTCTAGAGTCGTGGAACATAAATGTTTCACAATTCTAATATCATGAGATATCCCCTAAAACAAGTCAACATAGACCAACTTCCAAGGTAAGTATTAAAATAATAAATTTATTGAAACTTTCTCACAGAATAAGGAACAAAAAGAAAAAGGCTTATTGAATATTTCCATCTAACTATTTTCATAAGATATGCTGGGAGAATGTGCTTCAGGCAATTTTCAATAAAAGTCAACACACATTGGCACCAAGCCTGGGTCCTAGAAGTACACATCTGGTTCCGAAATGATGAAATTTACGACTCTCTAGAACCATTGTTTCCAAATATTCGACCCTTTTCAAATTCACTGAAGGCAAGACTTGTGAAAGTTGTGAAACCTAAAACTGTAAACTTGCAATCAGCAACATCAAATAACTTCGATTTCCATCTTGATTTCAGGATTTTTGCTTTTATGGTAATTCACTTATACGTTCCATTAATGCGAATATGAAGTAATTTTTTTAATTTGATTTTTAAATATCAACCATCGAAATTTGGTTCAAGCACTGACGTGAAGTCAGGAGCTTTTGCACGCAAGTGTAAGTAAAGAAGAGGTTGAACAATTTCTTTTACATGCTCATGATGACCAGTGGGTGCTGGCGAAAATTGTAACAATATTTGGGATTTTTGAATGTTGTCGATGTGACGAAATTCTCTTCTTAAACATGAATGATGTAGAAGATATGGGAAAATACGTTATTGTGACATTGCGGCAAACAAAAAATTTAACAACAAGAAGATTCACCATAATCGATGATGGCTGCAGCTTCAAGCCCTGCATGATATACAGAAAATATGTAAATCTTCGGCCTCCTGGAACAGAAAGCCTAAGATTTTTTTTGACATACCGACATGGAAAGTGCATTTCCCTTAATGCTGGCCAGCACACTATTGGTGGACTCCCAAAGCATATAGCGAAATATTTAGGTTTAAAAGACCCAGAGTTATACACCGGCCACTCTTGTCGCAGAACTGGAGCCACTATGGTTGCGGATTCGGGTGGAGATATTTTAGCACTAAAGCGTGCAGGAGGGTGGAAGAGCACCGAAATTGCGATGAGTTATGTCGATGATTCGATCAACAAAAAATCGAAATGTCTAGCAAATTATTTGGTAGTAAAGAGAGTACAAATGTTCTGCAGTCCTCGAGACAGTTTCTGAGTCAACAGATGGTTCATCATCATCAGTATCAACTCTTTCATCATCAAAAATCTGTGTTACTGGAAATAACAATTGTACCATGATTTTCAACATATATGACGATAAAACGAAATTTTCTAATGTAAATAATACTACTAACTTGTAAAAATTTTGCAAGTTAACTGTCAGTTTTATAAGTTAGTGACTTGATAAAATAAACTTTCTTGATTAATATTGTGTTTTTGGAAACTGACGTTTACAAATGAGAAACAAATAAAATCATTATAGTAATGCCCCCAGTTTTTGCAACAGAGCCGTTTGACAGTGTATTCGATCAACTCAGCAAAATGGTTGTTTTTAGCTGAAACTGAACGTTCACCTCACTTCCTAACCCCTTCAGACAAGCCAATACGTTTCGCAGACCAGTTCATTCAGCGTTGACTCTATATTTCTGGTTTATCCCTATTAACTTCAAACGAGCCACAATAGCTATAATACTAAACAGATTTCCATTCTGTCGTGAATGGACGTTAAGCTGCGGAAGTTTTAATTTAGTACGTGCTCGGAAGTATAGACAGTAGATCTTTTTACCTTACACTATTCTCCATTTTGTCAATAAGGGTGATCAACAGATTTTATGGGATGATAGACAACGTGGGAACTATTTGAAAAATGCGTGTCCTCGAAAATAGAATTGATATTTTTCTATGCAATGATCTTTTTAATTTACAGAACGCTATAGATTTTTTTTGGTAGGCCAGGAATTGCATTCGAAAAATTTGAAAAGTCAAATACTTAGTCGAGTATTTTGAATTCCAATTTTGTTTTATGAAAAAAAACCTATTTTCGAATATTCTACTATTCGACTAATACATTGTAGTTCGGAATTGTATTCGAATATTCTATATTCGAATTATGTGTTGTAAAAAGTTTTGACCATTCGAATACCTACTTAACTATGTATATATTGTATATTGTTGTAGAGGGTAACGTTGCACTGCGACCGTAAGGTCTAGCGTCAAAGCTGTCGATGTCATTACCATCTACAGCTCGCTTTACAGTTCCAGAGTTCTGGTGAAGTCCAGTATCTGGGTATGGGAACGCAGCGTTATTATTTTGCCCAAATGTCTGTAATTTTCGAATTTTTTGCCAAAACTGGTCACAAACGATTAGGTTCAACTCACTGATGAAGCCACTTGATTAAGGGTTGGTGGCGCTTCCAAATACGACGCCCAAGTTCGTTAATGGGCATAATTTTGTCATCAACCAATACAGATCCGATCGAATTGAACCTTGGTACCTAGTAGTAGAATACTAATACAAGGACGTTCATGAACATTTGTGTGAATCGTGTCATTAGAAAATTGAAAAAAATTATCAAAAAATATTATCTATGTCCCGCGGTAACCTGAGAACGAATAGAAATAGAAATTTTTAGGGTAGGTTGTGCATCTGGAAGCGACAATTGAGTTTGTTAGTAGACAAAATCGGCCGAACGGTTTTGGAGTTATACCCATCTGAAATTTGGTTGTATTTCCTCAATAACTCGAAAAATACAAATTTCCAATTCATGCATTTGAAACATGGTAATTAGTTGTAGAATATCGACGTGAAAATTCTCACAAAATTTCGTGAGGATCGTATCACTAAAAATTTTTAAAAATCATCGAAAAAGGTTCTATATATCAAAAACTATTCGCCTGACATCGCTGAAATTTTGCGACAGCCTTCAAAACCTAACACTACTGCCTAGTTCCAAGTTTGAATTCGATCGGATCTATACTGTTGGAGATCCAAGCAGCCTTGGAGGAGTTCAGTAGCTGGGTGGGGGACCGTTGCCTCGATAACTTTCAAACGAAAAGAGATAGGGACTTGAAATTTTCAGGGAAGGTTGCGCATCTGAATGGGAGAGTTCCGTTCGTTCTTGGGCAAAATAGGCCAAACGGTTTCAGAGTTATAACCTTCTGGAATATTATTTTCTCGACAATTCAAAAAATACAGGCTCGATCGAATTGAAACTTGGTATCTGGTTGTAGAATATCGACATAAAGACGTACCTATCTGAAATTTTGTGAGGACTGTACCACTACAAAATATCAAAAAAATTACGAAAAAATATTATGTATCTCACGATAACTTGAGAACGGAAAAATGGTTCAAAAGATTAAAACTCGGTGATTACTTGAAGAATGCCGACCCATTAATTATCGCGGAATTTCGTGAATATTGTATCCTGGAGTTACGTGAGGCGGAAGTTTTTCGTATTTTAATTCCAATAGCATACATAGGTCAGAATTAAAAATTCTGTTCATTCGTTACTGAAGTATTTCATTGAAATGGTATTAAATGAATTCATATATAATAAAAGCTGAGAAAATGGTACCTATATATCGATGCTACATTCGATAAGGAGTGTCGAATAGAGATGAGTAGACAATAGAACATGCGCGCAAAAGCTCCTGACTTCACGTTAGTGCTTGAACCAATTTTTTTATATACTATTATTTAAATAAACATACCAATAGATTTTATTGTCCCTAATGTTATGACTTTACGACAAATTTTAAATTAGATCTAATTCAGTAAGATTCAATGATTAATGATTATATTATCACGTGAAGTCAGGTACTTTTGATCTCATGTTATTCGTTCTATTCTCGACCCACACAACCTTACGAAATACTGTATGAACCATCAAGCCGTCTTTTTTCAATAGTACTTTATTTCAATTTTATCGGATCTGTATTTTTGAAAATGTTGGTAAAGTATGATTCATCTTGAAGGTTTGAGCAGAATTTCAGCGCAATCTGACAAATAGTCCCTGACATGTTTGAAGAATTTGTTTTTTTGAAGAAATATTTTTTTTTCTTTTCTAGTGAAACTATTCTCAAGAAATTTCGCAAAAATTTTTGCGTTGAATTTCTACAAATATTTATCAAGTTTAAATTGAATATGATTCACATTTTGTTGCTATTTGTGCAACTATTCGAAAATTGGACTATTCGAATATTCGACTAATACATTATAGGTCGATTATTGGAATAATCAACTCTGCGAATACTAATATTTTTTTAAATTCCGAGCGCTGCTGTGGACCTCATTTGGCGTTTAAATAGCTATTCTATTGCAAAAAGTTTACCTTGTAAAAGTTCTAGCTCAAATATCATTAAATTATGCAAATTCATACCTGTTTTATATTCACGAATATCCCCAAGAAAACCATCGGCTTCGATTTACGTAAATGAGGGAATTCGTCTGTCGAATAGGAAGGAAAAGATTTACTCGATAGATTTATGGATCATACAGCTATAAATACATATTCTGAATCTAAATTTCTCAGTTTATTGAAAACCTATCGACGTCTTCTATGAATTTTACAAGCATATCGCATGGGAAATCAAGTCGATTGAATTTCATCAACTTTTTCATTTGAGAAATTCGGGAATTTTTACACGAATGTCCATTGTTTCTTGAACGTATGAATTTCCTACCATACTTTTGTTTGCTTGCACCATCATTTTTCCCAAATGTCTTTAATTTTGAATTTTGCGCCGAAAATAGTCTGTAACGATTCTATTTGAATTATCGATGAAGACTCTGCTTCTCTAGAAAAATTGGTTCAAGCACTGCCCTGAAGTCAGGAGCTTTTGCGCGTATGTTCTATTGTCCATTCTCCTGTATTGGACAATAGAACATACGCGCAAAAGCTCCTGTCTTCACATCAGTGCTTGAACCAATTTTTTTGAAATTTTCTAGGGATACGGTTCTTACAAAATTTTTTTTTTTCGTAATTTTTTTCAAATTTTCTAGGGGTACGGTTCTTACAAAATTGTGAACACGTCTTTATGTTCATTTTCTACTACTAGTTACCAATCTTCAATTCGATCGAATATTTAATTTTTGAGTTATCGAGGAAATAATTTGAAGGTAGGTATAACTCGGAATCCGTTAAACCGATTATGCCCAAAAACGAACTTAACACTCCCATTCGGATACGCAATATACCCTGAAAATTGCAAGTCCCTATCTTTCGTTCGAAAGTTATCGAGGCAACGGTCACCCATCTACTGAACTCAAACAAGGCTGCTCGAATCTCCAACAATATTTAACCGATCGTGTTAAAACTTAAAACTTGTTAGTAGAGTTAGGATCTAAAGGCTCTTGCACAATTTCAGCAATTTCAGACGAATATTTACTGATATAGAATTTTTTCTCAAAAATTTTCTACAAATACTAGTCTCACGAAATTTTTCAAGAATTTTCGCGTTGGCATTCTACAACTAATAACCATGTTTCAATTCAATCGGTTTAGTATTTTTCGAGTTAATGAGGAGAAAAACAACCAAATTTCAGATGGCTATAACTTTGAAACCATTTGGCCGATTATGCATATAAACAAACTCAAATGTCGCGTTCAGATGCACAACCTAACCTGAAACTTCAAGCCGCTATCTCTTTCCGTTCTCAGGTTAACGTGACAACAGAAATAATATTTAATAATTTTTTAATAATATTCCTGCGATACGATTCTCACAAAATTTCACAAACGTGCTTTGGTTCATATTCTACAACTACTCACCAAGTTTCAATTCGATCAGATTTATATTGGTTGAATACAAAATTATTACTCGGAAACCATTGGGCCGATTATGCCCATTAACGAAGTAACGAACTTGTCCGTCGTATTGGTATGCGCCGCATACCCTGAAATTTTCAAGTCGCTAGCTCTTTCTGTTCTCAAGTTATCGTGGCAACGGCCGGACAGAATCGAATTTGACCTCGAATTCTTCATTGGGGAGTCTAACCAAATCGTTTGAGACCATTTTCGTAAAAAAATTCGAAAGTTACAGTCATTTGGGCAAAATGATAAAGCGATGTTCCCCAGAACATACGCGCAAAAAATGGTTCAAGCACTGACGTGAAGTCAGATATTTTTGCGCGTATGTTCTATTGTCTACTCACCTCTATTGGACACTGTATTACGAATTTAGCATCGATATTTACTGTTTTCCCTGTGACATTTATAATCACAGAACTTTTAATTCTATTGGAATTGGAATACGCAAAAACTTACCTCTCAAGTAGAGAATACAATCCCGGGATCCCGACCGTTTTCTGACCCCGAAAATCCCGGGATTGTACTTGGATAATCCCGGGATTTTCGGGATTGTCTCAAACATTGATACACGCGATCTCATAACGGAATAATTATGGATAATTGAAGGTGATATGAATAAAAGTATACGCGAAACATTCGGGGGGATATTAATTCATGATAATATGATTCGAATTATTAATTAAGTAGTCAAAATTCCAATGAATAGGAAAAAAAGAAAAAAAGCAGTATCATGTTGAATACCTTAATATTATTGATTATTATATAATAATCGATGAAAATACTGAGAGAGACCCAGGAAATATGACACATTTTGTCTTATATCTCCAGAAATTGAAATCGTATAGAGCCAAAATTTTGCACAATGTTGCAAAATACTACAATAGAAGTTAGTACAAGTTTTTGTTGCAATCTGATGAATAGTTCACGAAAAAATAATTTTTTTTTCGAAAAAATTAAAAGAAATATTTTTTTAAAAATTACCAACATTTCGATCATAACAGAATTTTGCCAAAAGTTGCGCGTTTATATCCTCGAACTGACTACCAAGTTTCGATTCAACATCTTCTTTAGTTCCTGAAATATCAGGGAAATAACCTCAAAATTTTAAATGTCTATAACTCCTAAACCGTACGGCCGATTTTGCCCGTTAACGAACTTAACCGTCGCATTTTGATCAGAAACCTACCCTGAAAGTTTGAAGTCGATAGGACCTTCGGTGCTCCTGTTATCGTGCCTACGGCCGGAAAACCGGCCGGCCGGCCGGCCGGACGGCACCCAAAAATCTGACACCGGATTCGTGATCAGGGAGTCCGAATTAGTCTATTAGCCAATTTTCAGCTCGAAATTCGAAAATTACAGACATTTGGACGAAATGATAGGACGATGTTCCCCTAGAACATGCGCCCAAAAATGTTTCAGTAAATAAACCAAACGCTTGCAGAGCAGTAGAAACCATGGGGGTGATCAGGTAAAGTTTCTCTCACAGTTTTTTGTATCCAAACTTGTAAAAATCAGGCAAAAACACGGGTGTTTTTATTGGGCGCATGTTCTAGGGGAACATCGTCCTATCATTTCGTCCAAATGTCTGTAATTTTCGAATTTCGAGCTGAAAATTGGCTAATAGACTAATTCGGACTCCCTGATCACGAATCCGGTGTCAGATTTTTGGGTGCCGTATGGCCGGCCGGCCGGCCGGCCGGCCGTACTTCCGGCCGTAGGCACGATAACAGGAGCACCGAAGGTCCTATCGACTTCAAACTTTCAGGGTAGGTTTCTGATCAAAATGCGACGGTTAAGTTCGTTAACGGGCAAAATCGGCCGGACGGTTTAGGAGTTATAGACATTTAAAATTTTGAGGTTATTTCCCTGATATTTCAGGAACTAAAGAAGATGTTGAATCGAAACTTGGTAGTCAGTTCGAGGATATAAACGCGCAACTTTTGGCAAAATTCTGTTATGATCGAAATGTTGGTAATTTTTAAAAAAATATTTCTTTTAATTTTTTCGAAAAAAAAATTTTTTTTTCGTGAACTATTCATCAGATTGCAACAACTAACTAATGTACTAACGTCAATTGTAGTATTTTCCAACATTGTGCAAAATTTTGGCTCTATACGATTTCAATTTCTGGAGATATAAGACAAAATGTGTCAAATTTCCTGGGTCTCTCTCAGTATTTTCATCGATTATTCTATACATAAACATAAAGAATCAAGACATAGTTTAGACGTCGAAAGAAGGACGATGTTGATCGACTTGAAAAGGTACCTATTTCAAGAAATGCAATAATGAAATGCTTAATTTATGGATATAATATTATCTAAGTATTGTTGGGATCGGGCAGTTGGAAAATTTTTTAATAAAAAAATTTGTACCGACGTTAAATCAAGCATTCTACACGAGTGTGCAAAATTTCAGTTCGATACGATCTCAATTCCAGAAGATATTGCTTAAAATTCACATTCCAGCGTGTTTTGACGTTCTATGGTCACAGAAAATCGTCACAAAAATCTATTTACCTCATTTGACGGCTGTTTGTCAAATCAATTAATTCCAATAATTGATGTCAGATTTCCTACATACCAAGTTCAAACACATTTTATTATATGGAAAACACTTATTATGATCACGTTCTACAGGAATTGATACTAAATAGAAGCTAGATGAAGATTATTGTAATGGAAAATTTGTGTTCCAGAATAATATTAAGGTATTCAACATGATACTGCTTTTTTTCTTTACTGGTCAGTACGGGCCACAAGGAAGATGAACATGCGCCCAATAGCTCCTGTCCACAGGGCTTGAACCAATTTTTTTAATTCTAGCTTCAATTCGTATGTGTCTACGACCCATTATAAAGGAAAGCTTTTATTGATTTCTTTGTATCACTGCCTTCAAATTTAAAAAATTCAAAGTAGTTTTTTCATTATTATTTTTTTCAAATTATAGTTTTTTTTTTATTGTATTTTTCTTCTTTCTTATTATTGTTTGTGATTTGTTCTTTTACATTATAAACATTTTTTAAGAAATTACACAAGTTTTTTTTTTCCATTTGAGCTCATTTAGAAACCACATAGTTTAATCCCGGGATAGTCCTGGGATCCCGGGATTGTGCATACAGAATCCCGCAATCCCGGGATCGAAAAAAGAAAACGGGATTGTATTCTCTACTCTCAAGTACTTCCAGAATACGATATTCACGAAATTCCGTGACAATTAGTGGGTTGGCATTCTACAAGTAATCACAGAGTTTTAATTGGATCAGATTTGCATATTTTGAGTTATAGAGCAAATAACTCCAAAACAGTTCGGTTGATTATGCCAATTAAAGAACTTAAATGTCGCATTCGGATGCGCAACCTACCCTGAAAATTGCAAGTCGCCATTTTTTTCCGTTGTCAAGAGATAGGTACATAATATTTTTGCTTAATTTTGGAAAATTTTCTAATGGTACGGTACTCACAAAATTTTATACTCGTCTTTACGTCGATATTCTACAACTTCAAGCTTCAATTTGATCGAGTCTATATTTTTTCTGCTATCGCGGAAATAATGTGGGTATAACTCCGAAACCGTTGGACCGATTATGCCCAACAACGAACTTAACTCTTTCATTCTTATGCGCAACCTACCCTCAAAATTGCAAATACCTATCTCCTTTCGTTCGAAAGTTATCGAGGCAACGGTCACTGATCCAGCTACTGAACCCACACAAGGCTGCTCGGATCTCCAACAATATTGATCCGATCATATTCAAACTCGGAACATGGCAGTAGAGCCGATTATGCCTATAAATAAACTCGTATGTCGCATTTAGATGTACAACCTTACATAAAAATTTCAAATCGCTATCTCTTTCCGTTCTCAAGTTATCACGGCCGGACAGAATCAAATTTGACCTCGAATTCTTCATCAGGGAGTCGAACCCAATCGTTTGAGATCATTTTCGGCAAAAAATTAGAAAATTACAGACATTTGGGCAAAATGATAACGCGATGTTCTCCAGAACATGCGCGCATAAAGTATTAAAATACAAACTGGAAAGGGGTATTCTTCATTTTGCATTTCAAATACTATTTTGAAAATGTCACATCTCTGATACATAGTTTTAAAATATATACATGTCCGTGCTATTATACCTTTTGTGGATTCGACTTGTAGACTGTGCATCAAATGCATGTTGCATTATTTCAGACTTTAAAAGCTTCCTTCCGGTAGTGCTCTTTTATTTTGAATTTTCATCTTATACATACTCATTCCGATTAATTATCCTTATTAATTTGATTATAAGTATGCCTGATGTATCCATCGTTCTCCCTTAAGTAATTTATTTCATGCAAAGCATTATATCTGAAATTGTCTGTTCATTATCTAAGGTGCTAATGTTTGTATAAGCAACTCGGGTGTTCTACTGGGGTGGGCTGTTGAAGAGGTTTCTATGATCGATTGTATTAGACGGATGATGTGTCACCATGAAAACACCTAAAAAAGTATATTATAGAATGATTTCAATCTTTTTTTTTTTGATGTAATGTTTACAGGATGTAGTGAAATTCAACGTAAAGTGTGTAAGTACCTACCGGGCGATGGATTTAGCTATTCCTGCTCTGGCAAAATATTAAAATGAATCCATGTCATTTACTAGCACGTTACTGGAAATTTTTCAACGAAAAGCAGTAACGTCATTGCTTTTTCTTTGAAAAGAACCAAAACTATTCATTCGATTTCTGAGAACAATACCCGCCTTGGATTTCTGTGTATTCAGCCAAAGAGTACAAAAAACAAAATAATTAATAATAAATGAATTGAGCTTTAATAAGAATAAAAACAGATTCAATAACAGCAAACTAAAAAAAAAATTGTTCTCACCTTAATACATTTTTGACATCCTGCAAATAATGATTTTATTTTAATCATACCATAGAAGGCTACTGAATCATCAAGAAAGTTGAAGGCTGGAGATTTCGAACAATTCAGCCTGTGGTACAATATCAAATTTATGTGTCAAATTAATTAGTGATAATAGTATTTTTTTTTTGTTACAGTTTCATTGAACTATTAATCATTATGTTTGATATGATGATTAATTGAACAACCTGTATTTCCAATAAATCCCTAGTATTGTTCATAGAACTATATAACTCCTACTATTTTTCGAGTCTATCGCTTCTTGTGATTTTCGTATTGAGAACGGTATTATCCTGTATATTTCAGGGGTAATTCAACCCTTACAGTATTCAACAAAATTGGTTCAAGCCCTGTGGACATGAGCTTTGGCGCTCTTGTTCAAACCTTGACAAATCATATCTTCGAAATTAATGGTAAGAGTTGGGAATTATATCAATGCATTCTTATGATAGAACTTCATAATATGTAGCAGAAATTAAATTTAAATACCATAAAAGAATTTAAATTCAACAAGAGTGCCAAAAATTATGAATCCAAAACCAATAGACCAATTCTACCCAACAACGAACTCATCCGAGATATTCGTTCCTCAATTATATAATGAACGATAAATTTTTTCCTCGAATCCACTCTGAAAATTATATTATATCAATTGAAACTTTACCCAATATTTCAGTTTTGTTTTTACTTGAGATATTTTGAACTCAATATAATTAACTTACCATTGCCATTCCCATCATCATATGAATTAACCATGGTCATTAAATATCAACATTTGACATATCATGTCTCAGGAAAATAAGTTGACATGTACTAACACAGATCATATTATAACTATTCATAGATAGAATGATTATCGCATTCTGTGAAAACACAGAAGTACGATTTATTTTTGGAATTTTGAAAAATCATAACTCCGAAACTTTTAGCTCGTTAGAGTTAAAAATGACATGAATAGATTCCCATAGTGAAACTGCATATTGATAAAGACTTATTTTGAAATTTGTAATGTAAAAAAAACCGATTTTGCCCAATAACGAACTCAGCCGAGATATTTATCTCCTAAACGTATTCTGAAAATTTCAACTGTCTAGCTCATTCCGAGAGTTATCGTGTTAACGGCCGGCCGGACAGAATCGATTTCGACCACGTATTCTTGATCATTGAGTCGAACCAAATCGTTTAAGACCAGTTTCAGCCAAAAATTCGAAAATTACAAACATTTGGACAAATTGATAACCACTCTGTTCCGAGGACCAAGAGCGCCAAAAATCCCTGACTTTCATTAAATGAAATCTCTGTGAAACAAATAAAATGGGTTCTTCATATTCGAATATTCCGTTACCACACAAGTCAAATTCACATTTATGAGCAGGATATCATCTTGCATTAGTCATCTGCGATCACTCAGAAATATCGAATTTCATTGCATGGTTCTAAACCAGGCATAACATGCCACTTAACATGTCTTATTAACAGAAACAAGCATAGAATTGGGCAATGGAATGAGGAATGATGCATTTTAAATACATAATGCCATTACAAAATGATAAATTTCACGAGTGTTCGAAAATATTTCACAAGTTTCATGAGTTCTAATTTCTATTGAAATATTCGTGATTTCTACCTCTAAAAGTCATATCTTTGCCAGTGAGAGACCCTGTATATAAAGGCAAGATCCTGTGAATTAACCTGACGAACTACCTTCACTTGATATATGAAGGTTTGTTCTTCCTTCGAGAGTGCTTATCAATTTGCCTAAATGTCTGTAATTTTCGAATTTTTGGCTGAAAATGGCCTCAGACGTTTTGGTTCGACTCACCGATCAAGAATCCGTGGTCAAAATCGATTCTGTCCGGCCGTCCGTCCGTTAACACGATAACTCGACAATTGAAATTTCCAGAGTAGGTTTGGGAGATAAATATCTCGGTTAAGTTATTGGGCAAAACGGGTGGTTCCGGAGTAACGAAAAAAAATAAATAATACCAATTTTAAATTCAATTTTTTTTAAATCCAGTTTCAACATAATAGTCCATTGATATCATTTTCAACTGTAAAAAACTAAAAACTTTCAGAGATATGATTTTTCAAAATTTCAATAATTTATAGTAATTTTATGATTTCATTGAATACTCTTATTATAATTTGCTGATGTATGCACGTTTTGAATTTAATTTTTGCTGCTCTTGTCCCTCGGAACAGAATGCTTATCAATTTGTTTTCTCAAGATATAGATGATCTATACTCCTCGATTGAATAATATACCAATGACAGGGACATAATTTGACAATGCCGCATGCGAACGGAGACAGATATAAAGTCTATGATCCCATGGACTTTCTGTGAGGGTTACCTACGGATACCTAATTATTTTGAATATTCTGTCAGTTGGAATCACATCTATACTATGCGATTTCAGATTTTCTTGGAAATGAATGGATTATTGGATATTTATGGAATTTTCGATAACAATAATATTTCAAGAAATCCCATATGTAGATATGAATTGTGAATATTAAACAAACATCATCATCTTTATTAAATTGAGCTTCATCACTGAAGATTGTCCTGTACGTAATTCTGTGATTTGCGATCCAATATGAGAAATTTAATCTTAAAATATATAATATATATTCTAACGGTTGCAGAGGATTGACAAATTGGTGATACCTGAAAACAACTTCTTAACTCTAATTTATGATGCAGTTCTATCATAAGAATCCATTGATATCATTCCCAACTCTTACGATGGGTTTCACAAAGATTTGACAGCTCTTAATTGCCAAATCAGTGTGATTGACAATGTCAATTTCCAGTTCAGTTTTTATGCAACCACGGAATTAAATCCACAATTAAGCTAATCGAAGCTTCGTGAAACCCACCATGAGAAACCAATACTTTCGGAGTTATGATTCGTCAAAGTTTGAATAATTACTCGCCAGTAGTTTGACAAGAGCGCCAAAGCCCTTATCCACAGATCTTTGCCACTTTTTGGCGCGCTGTTCACCTGACAAGAGTGCCTATCAATTCGTCCAGATGTAATTTTCGAATATTTGGCCGAGAATGGTCTTAAACGATTAGTTTCGACTCACTGATCAAGAATCCGAGGTCAGAATTTATTATGTCCGGCTAGCCGGCCGTCAGCACAATTACTCTCGAACGCAATGAGTTAGAGAGTTGAAATTTTCAGGGTAGGTTTGGAGTCCAAATGCACTGGCTAATTTCGTTAATGAGCAAAATCCACCAAGTGGTTTCAGAATTATAGCCATTTCAAATACTCCTCAATATTACTCATTAAATTTCACCATCCCATGACGTTTCCGTCATCAATATATATCAATATACAGTGAACTCTTGATAAGTCGAACATCGATAAGTCGAACTCTTAGATAAGTCGAACATTTATTCCGGTCCCAATTCATTGGTATCTAACCCTGTATAGTTTCACCTCAATGAGTCGAACAGAGTTCTTGAGAGTAAAGAGTCTAGTAGATGAGTCGAACTGCTGGAAGGGTCCACGAGAGAACCTCCACCTCTATCAGTCGTGCTCCTCACCATCATCTCCTCTATGAGTCGAACTGTTTGATCTAACGAATGAAGCCGAAAAGAATTCGGTGTGCTAACGAATCAGGAATCACCACATTTGGTAGCCATCATATGTATTTTTAATCGCTTAGTACATTGTTCAATTTATTTTTTATTTGTTTATTGAGCCGTCGTGCGCTGAGAGCGTTTTAGTCATGGATCCGTGAAAACTGAAAATTTTATCAATAAGCAGATGAACTCGAACTCATTCGGGAAGTAGAGAAAGGAGAGGAAAGTAAAACCCTTATCGCTAACAAGTTCGGAATTCCTAAATCCGAATTGTCATCTATCATGAAAAATAAAATAACTTGCCTCGGCATTCAGATGTTCGCATCTTCCCTAGGCCACGAATTTACAGCGAGTAGTGGTTGGCTACGTATGTTCAAAAAAAGATACGGAATTTCTGGAAGTACTTCGTTAGGTGAAAGTGCTAGGGTCAATGAAGACACTTGTCATCAACCCTTGTTTTTCATTAACTAGTGTTGATGTCGTGAATACGCGAGTTTTTCCCTCAATGAGTCGAACTCTCACCTCAATAACTCGAACGTTTGGTGAGACGAACCATAGATAAGTCGAACAGTTTTTTATGGTCCCTGGGAGTTCGACTTATCGAGAGTCCACTGTATATATATATATATATATCAATATATCGGAAATCATTGAGTCGATTATGCCAATTAACGAACTTGTCCGTCGTATTCAGACTGTATCAACAAAAAATAATTCTGAAGATTTTCGTTTAGTGTCTGACGAAGGGTCTTATATAGAGACTCCGAAACGTTACGAAATAGTTGTTTCTTCGTTGATGTTGTTTCGTTATTGTTTGTTAGGCAACATTGTTCGATGTATTGATTCAGAAAATAATATTTTGTGTTTCTAACGCAAAAACAATTCAAAAAATGATAATTTTTTTATTTTTTAGATATTTTTCAGAGTTTGGGGGAGAAAGAAAACCCAGAAAGGAACCATTTAATAATGAATGTACCTCCCAAAGTATCCTTTAATGATTACAAAATATGATTATTCAAGTTATTCACGTTCTCCGATATACTTTCATGAAGCGTCCAATCTGCATGGGGAACATTGTCTCATTGCCTTGTTTTTACAGAGGTGCAGAAAGATAAAACTGAAAAACTTCAATGGAAATACTCCAGTGAAACAGGGAGTTTCTATCCATCCAGAGAATCCGCGCCACTTCCATATTGATTTTTCACCTGCCCGAAGAGAACAGTTGTTCCTGAAACTGGAATATGGAATGTATCCCCAGCCAACTATACCTAACGCCTGAACAGTTTCTAGCTTGGATTTATCCTTTCAAAACACAGAAAGCCGAGTTTTCAGAATATGATTTCGATCTGCGTGTTTGGTATGAATTTAGAATATTTATGAGGGAGGATCTGAGGGGCCTTGTGAACGCAATTTAAGGATGCGTAATCAAGGATTAACCCAGGAGAAGAAAAGGCAAACCGTACACATCGATATACAATTTTCAATGATCGACATGTATCAGATGTCAACGTCAACATTTAATGGTACGTTTCCTACAATTTTACCAATTTGAAATCTGCAAGCATCGTTGAATTTATATAGTTTAAAGTTTCCAAAAGGACGTCGAATTACAGACGGCAAGTTAATGCATCCATTGCTATTAAAATTAATCGTTTTTATAATTTCAAAATTATGATGTTTTCTGTACAAGTTACATATAATATCCACAATACATGGTGTGCCGAAATTAATGCAACAAAATTTGATCTAGAGAACAAATTAGCAGACCCCTATATTTGATTTTTGCATAGAGCCCCCTCTTACGGAGTTACAGCCCACTGAATTTCGCCCCTTAAAATTGTTTTTTTTTTATCTCAGAATCCAGTCATACGAAATTCACTGAATTTGGTACACAGTGCAGCACACATAGTGCTACCTATTTTGGCGATGAACCCCTCTAAGACACTTTTTTCTAGGCCAAAATGTCTTTGGAACCACTAAACATTAACCGCGTATCTGAATTCTTTGAAAATTTTGAAACCGTTAGAAGGCCCATTCAATTGAAAAACATTCTTGTCTCATACAATTTTTTATGAAACTCAAGGTTTTTGAGAAAAATCTAAAAATGTGATTGAACGCATTTCGAGATTCGCATGTAATTCTTCATTTTTAGATATTTCTCAAAAATCTTGCGTTCCATGAAAAAATTGCAAGAGGCAAGAAAGTTTTATGTTAGGCATTTCTGTCAGAGTATAATTATTGTTTCGTGTGAAAGAGTCTATTCTCAATGTGTAGTCTATATACAGGAATAGGTAAATAATTTTCCTTACTTGTCAGACAAATAACCAATATTTTGTCTCATCTGATGAGCTGAATTTTGTGAGAATTTTAAATCGACCAATAATCTCATTTTTCGGACGACTTATTGTAGACAATGAGAAGTGATTTTTTCGTACTGGTGATAATTAATTGTTAAGAATTTATAGTATAATGTAGTCTGAAGAAGTCGCTGTGTCGACGAAACGCGTAACAATATTAATTGAGTTTAAATCATATACAAGTTTTCTTCACGTTATAAAAAGCCACAAGTATTCCATTTTGAACAAAAATATTGATCACAGGGGAGAAAATACAAATAAAAATTGGTTGAAGCACGGACGTGAAGTCAGGAGCTTTTGTACGATTGTTCCATTGTCTATTCGCACCTATAAGAAGTAGATCGAGCATAGTTTCTGAAATATAAAAGAAGTGGAAAATATTAAAATTGAATCTTGAACCGACAAAATTTCTGCTAATAATTTTTTATTCACCTCTATTGGACACTCTTATTCGAATTTACCAACGACTTCATAGATTTTATAAGATATGAAAACTTTTCGTACCATTTTAATGAGAGAATCGTCTATGATCACAGAATTTTCAATTCTGACTTATGTATACTATGGGAATTGAAATACTTCAAATATCAAATGATATACGAAAAAAAATCAGGATACGATATTCGGAGAAAATTTGGAAGTTGGCATTCTAAAAGTAATTACCGAGTTTTAATTGGATCATATTTGTATATTTTGAGTTATATGGAAAATAACAACAAAAATTCAGATATGTATAACTCCAAAACCGTTTGGCCGATTATGCCTATTAACAAGCTCAAATGTAGCATTCGAATGCGCAACCTACCCTGAAAATTACAAGTCGTTATCTCTTTCCGTTCTCAAGTTATCGGGAGATACATAGTATTTTGTCATTTTTGGGCGCATGTTCTAGGGGAACATCGTCCTATCATTTCGTCCAAATGTCTGTAATTTTCGAATTTCGAGCTGAAAATTGGCTAATAGACTAATTCGGACTCCCTGATCACGAATCCGGTGTCAGATTTTTGGGTGCCGTCCGGCCGGCCGGCCGTACTTCCGGCCGTAGGCACGATAACAGGAGCACCGAAGGTCCTATCGACTTCAAACTTTCAGGGTAGGTTTCTGATCAAAATGCGACGGTTAAGTTCGTTAACGGGCAAAATCGGCCAGACGGTTTAGGAGTTATAGACATTTAAAATTTTGAGGTTATTTCCCTGATATTTCAGGAACTAAAGAAGATGTTGAATCGAAACTTGGTAGTCAGTTCGAGGATATAAACGCGCAACTTTTGGCAAAATTCTGTTATGATCGAAATGTTGGTAATTTTTAAAAAAATATTTCTTTTAATTTTTTCGAAAAAAAAAATTTTTTTTTCGTGAACTATTCATCAGATTGCAACAAAAACTTGTACTAACGTCAATTGTAGTATTTTGCATCATTGTGCAAAATTTTGGCTCTATACGATTTCAATTTCTGGAGATATAAGACAAAATGTGTCAAATTTCCTGGGTCTCTCTCAGTATTTTCATCGATTATTCTATGAACTCTTTGAATTCCACCGAAAACAAATTCAAAGACATAAACATAAAGAATCAAGTCATAGTTTAGACGTCGAAAGAAGGACGATGTTGATCGACTTGAAAAGGTACCTATTTCAAGAAATGCAATAATGAAATGCTTAATTTATGGATATAATATTATCTAAGTATTGTTGGGATCGGGCAGTTGGAAAATTTTTTAATAAAAAAATTTGTACCGACGTTAAATCAAGCATTCTACACGAGTGTGCAAAATTTCAGTTCGATACGATCTCAATTCCAGAAGATATTGCTTAAAATTCACATTCCAGCGTGTTTTGACGTTCTATGGTCACAGAAAATCGTCACAAAAATCTATTTACCTCATTTGACGGCTGTTTGTCAAATCAATTAATTCCAATAATTGATGTCAGATTTCCTACATACCAAGTTCAAACACATTTTATTATATGGAAAACACTTATTATGATCACGTTCTACAGGAATTGATACTAAATAGAAGCTAGATGAAGATTATTGTAATGGCAAATTTGAGTTCCAGAATAATATTAAGGTATTCAACATGATACTGCTTTTTTTCTTTACTGGTCAGTACGGGCCACAAGGAAGATGAACATGCGCCCAATAGCTCCTGTCCACAGGGCTTGAACCAATTTTTTTTTTAATTTTCCAGTGATATACACAAAATCTCACACATATCTTTATGTTGGTATTCCACAATAAGTTACCAAGCTTCAATTCAATCTTATCTGTATCTTTTTTGAGTTATCGAGAAAATAATATTTCAGTGGGTATCCGAAACCATTGGAACGATTATGCCCAGCAACGAACTAAACTGTACCATTCGGATGCGCCATCAACAAACCCTGAAAATTGCAACACACCATATCTCTTCGTTCAAAAGTTATTGTGGCAACGGTCGCCCATCCAGATACTGAACTCTCCCAGGGCTGCTCGGATCTCCAACAATATAGATCCGATCGTGTTCAAATTTCTAACTCGACTGTAGAGTTAGATTTTGAAGGCTCTCGAACAATACAGACATTTGGGCAGAACATGCGCGCAAAAATAAATATTCCTAGGGAATCAAAGATACAAATTGTCTCGTTTGAATCGACTGAACGAAAACGATTTCAACCATTCAAGAAAAAAGCGACCCTTTTAACATTCACGAAATCGGCCTAATCCCGAACAATTATGAGCACTTTTCAGCATGATAAACACATGTGTTCCATCTCGACAAATCTCTTCTCAAAGTATTCCGTTACCGAATGATGAATGAGGGAGGGACAGGGTGTTTTTCATTACGTTTCCTGTTTCCGTGTGTGGTGCCAGTCAGTCTAGCAGATGAAGCGAGGGCTCATCGTCATCACGTATTCAATGAAATATCGCTTGTTTTTCTTGGCGGTCCGCTTTGAGTCTAGAATGTCAACAGAGGCATTCTAGGGATTAGGAACTCCACGCTGTAGGGCATGTCCACTAATATCGACGTCATACCTTGCCCCCATTACTATTCCTTTCGGGAATATTGTTATCATACGATATTATTTTTAGACAGGAAATATCTATTTCAGAGAGAACGCAGTTCGGATCTAGCAATTATAAATCAAATCGGCTGGGAGGAAGAGGGAAATATGGCGAGGGGGAAAGATAAACATAAATAAATATTCAGTGGAAATATCACGGAAAAATCCTTCGACAAGTGGATTCGCATACCGGAGATCTTTGTCGGAATCATCTTCCCTCTTTATGATGGGTTCCAGAAAACCGACGGAATTTCTGGGAAATTAGTTATTTCAGTTGAGAAATTAATTTCTGACAGCCGAGGGAAAGGAAGAATCCTCATGGCTGGGCTCGTTTATTGTTGATTGTTTCATTTCTTCACCTAGAATAAAAAAATTGGTTCAAGCACTGACGTGAAGTTGAACCAATTTTTTTTTTCGTGATATTTGAAATTTTCTAGGGGTACGGTTCTTAAAATTTTTTTTTCGTCATTCTTTTCAAATTTTCTAAGGGTACGGTTCTTACAAAATTTTAAACACGTCTTTATGTTGATTTTCTACTTCTAGTTACCAAGCTTCAAGAGAGAGAGAATTAACTTTATTAGCATACGACCGAAGCCAAGCTTCAATTCGATCGAATATTAATTTTTTCAGTTATCAAGGAAATAATATTCCAGGTGGGTATAACTCGGAAACCGTTAGACCGATTATGCCCAAAAACGAACTCAACTATCCCTTTCGGATACGCAACCTACCCTGAAAATTGCAAGTCCCTATCTCCTTTCGTTCGAAAGTTATCGAGGTAACGGTCACCCATCTACTGAACTCACACAAGAATGCTCGAATCTCCAACAATATTTAACCGACCGTATTAAAACTTGAAACTTGGCAGTAGAGTTACGTTATGAAGGCTCTTGCAAAATTTCAGCAATTTCAAACGATTAGTTAGATTTTTTTTTTTCAATGATTTATTAAAAATTTTCTACAAATGCTATCCTCACCAAATTTTGCAAACATTTCCGTGTTGGCATTCTACAACTAATAACCATGTTTGAATTCAATCGGTTCATTATTTTTCCAGTTATGAGGAACAAAAAACCACCAAATTTCAGAAAATTTCAGATGGCTATAACTCTAAATCCGTTTGGCCGATTATGCTCATAAACAAACTGAAATGTCACGTTCTGGTGCACATCCTAACCTGAAAACGTGAAGCTGCTATCTCTTTCCGTTCTCAAGTTATCGTGACAACAAAAATATTTTTTAATAATTTTCTAGCCATACGATTCGCACAAAATTTCACAAACGTGCTTATATAGGTTTATATTCTACAACTACTCACCAAGTTTCAATTCGATCGGATTTATATTGGTTGAAGACAAAATTATTACTCGGAAACCACTGGGCCGATTATGCCCATTAGCGAACAAATTTGACCTCGAATTCTTCATTGGGGAGTCCAACTTAATCGTTTGAGACCATTTTCGTCAAAAAATTCGAAAGTTACAGATATTTGGGCAAAATGATAATGCGATGTTCCCCAGAACATACGCGCAAAAACACTATTCACTGATCCTAAATGAATCACTAAAGAACAAGTGGTGACGCAATCGTGTTATATGCATTGTTAAAGATTTCCATACATTTTTTGACAAAAATTGGTGTATAGGTGTATAGCATTTCAGGGATAACATAGAATTTTTGCATTAATAAATATATCATTATCATATTCATAAACATATCATTTTTGGGTTGGGTATCTCTATACAGGGTGATTCTATATTAGACGAGAACCTTGGAGGTGTTAGTATGACTCATTTGCTGTTTTAGCCATATTTATTGATAGCCGAAAATAAACAGTTTCCGAGATAGTTCTCGTGATTTTTAAAAGATTTTTCACCTTAGTTCAATTTTTTCTCGTTGAACAAATTTGATTATAAATTTGCCTTATTTTTATCAGAAAAGGATATGATATGTACGAAAAAAGCATCAACTATGCTGTGTAAGATGTTGAAACAGAATTAGTATGAGTTGAAATGTGGTATACTGGCAACTTTCGAGTTCCACAATTTATGTATGACAAAATTCTTTTAAAAATTCGCCAAATTCCTTCTTTTTCTTCAAAAAAAAATTTCTACAAAATGCATTCACTAGTTTCGTTTCAACAGATTTTGTAAAAGCATAAAAATAGTGAATATGTAATCAAAGACAGCGAATTTCATTTCGAACATAATTTATGAATACATTTTCTAATGAAATTTCGAGTTTAGTTACAATAAAAAAATATTTCATTCGTTATTTTTCTTTATTTGCTTCTTATATACCCTTTCAAATCATACTAATTCTTTTACAACATCTAATACAGCATAGTTTTATATTTTTCAAACATATCATATCCTTTTCTGATAAAAATAATCCAGAATTATAATCAGATTCGCAAAACGTAGTAAAAGTTGACGAAAAATTAACTAAGGTGAAAAATCTTTTAAAAATCACACGAACTCAAATATCAGATTTAGTGAGGATCGTACCTCTAAAAACAATTTTTCTTTAAAAAAATGGGTTCAAGCCCTGTGGACAGGAGCTTTCTGGCGCTCTAGTTCAAACAGACAAATTATATCTCCGAAAGTATTGGTTTCTCAGAGTTGGGAATTATATCAATGTATTCATATAATAGAACTGCATCCTAAAGGAAATTCAATTCAAATAATAGTTTATTTATCAAGATTAAATGAGCAATCATGAGAATGAGAAAAGCACCATGGAAGAAATCAAATTAAATCTGGTCAATTTTGCCCAATAACGAACTCAACCGAGATATTCATCTCCCTAAACTACTCTGAAAATTTCAACTACCTACCTCATTCCGTTCGAGAGTTATATCTATGTCTATGGATGAAAAGCAGTCTCACTACTCTCAGATCTCTTACTTCATGTTCAGTTCCGAAATGTAAGAATTTTCTGAGAATAATAGAACTGCATCCTAAAGGAAATTCAATTCAAATAATAGTTTATTTATCAAGATTAAATGAGCAATCATGAGAATGAGAAAAGCACCATGGAAGAAATCAAATTAAATCTGGTCAATTTTGCCCAATAACGAACTCAACCGAGATATTCATCTCCCTAAACTACTCTGAAAATTTCAACTACCTACCTCATTCCGTTCGAGAGTTATATCTATGTCTATGGATGAAAAGCAGTCTCACTACTCTCAGATCTCTTACTTCATGTTCAGTTCCGAAATGTAAGAATTTTCTGAGAAAAACTAATATCGGAGCAAACAACTGAGATTTAACTCACTTCGCTCACAATTCTCAGGAACATCATTTGACATTATGACAATTCATATTCATACATAGAATAATATCATTCTGTGACAACGTTGAAATACGATTTATTATTGAAATTTTGAAAAATCATATCTGAGATTTTTCTCACTTCGCTCACAATTCTTCAATTGAACATCATTTGACATTATGACAATTCATATTCATACATAGAATAATATTATTCTGTGACAACGTTGAAATACGATTTATTATTGAAATTTTGAAAAATCATATCTCCGAAAGTATTAGCTTGTTAGAGTTAAAAATGATATGATTGGATTCTCATGATAAAACTTTTTATTAAAAAAAATTTAATTTGGAATTTGTTTTGTAAAAAAAAAATTTTTTTTTTGTTACTCCGAAACCATTTGTCCGATTTTGCCCAATAACGAACTTAGCCGAGATATTTATCCCCCAAACCTACTCTGAAAATTTCAACTCTCTAGCTCATTCCGTTCGAGAGTTATCGTGCCTACGGCCGGCCGGACCGGCCGGCCGGCCGGCCGGCCGGCCGGACTGGCCGGACAGAATGAATTTCGACCACGGATTCTTGATCAGTGAGTCGAACCAAATCGTTTAAGATCATTTTCATCGAAATATTCGAAAATTACAGACATTTGGGCAAATTGATAAGCACTCAGTTCCGAGGAACTAGAGCGCCAAAAATACAAAAAGTTCCCTTTGAAAATGTTATATTTCAACTATCTGTCAAATTCTTCTGAAACTCCACAGAAAGTTCAGGCAGTTTTTCGTGAGGGTGTGTGAGGCGTGCATAGACATGCGTGCAAAAGCTCATGGCTTCACGACAGTACTTTTTAAGAATTTTGTGTTATTGTATGTCCAATGAAGGACGATTTTATTGGGGTAATACTGACTTTCCATAAATACTCCTTTACAATCTCAATATGAGATTGAGAATACTTTCTCTTGGAAAATTAGTATCTGAATTTTTGAATTTGCGAATAAATGTTTTGAAACCGAAAATAATATTGACTGATTACATATTGACTAATTTATGTATAAATATTTGGGATGATGTTTCAGAAGATTTAGAATTGGATCATTTTAAATATGTAGTTTATGGAGGCAATAGGAAATAAGAACAATGGAATCATCAAAATAAATTACTGTTCGTTGACCATTTAGGCTAATATTACCTTTTACTTCCTTAAGTAATGAGACATGTTCCTATATACAGTATTTTCATAATGTTCCTAGCAAAAAAATACTGAAATATGGATCTACATTTGTGTATCAAACATTTTTTTTTGAGTTAAGCTTCATAATACAGAGAAGAATGTGTTAGTGGCATGAACTATTAAATTTTAAATTATGAAATTAAAACAGGATAGTATTTTATTAATATTTTGAACTATCAAGATAATTTGTCCGTAATCCACTAACTAATCAAATATCAGGAATAAATGGACAATCTGCTATGATTGTCTCCAGCCTTGCTCTAGACATTTCGATGATACTTTCCTTAGGTATTTCAAGTTGTGAAAACTATGCACCGAGTGTAAGTTGCATCAACCCATTCCACGAGGTTGAATCATTGCAGATTGCTCATTTAATCTTGATAAATAAATTTAATGATAATTTTTGATGCATTGCTCTTTTTTGCATTTTTTTAAACGAATGTTTTTTTGAAATTTAATTTCTTTCATGATGCAGTTCTATCATAGGAATCCATTGATATAATTCCCAACTCTGAGAAACCAATACTTTCGGAGATATAATTTGTCTGTTTGAACAAGAATGCCAAAAAGCTCCTGTCCACAGGGCTTGAACCAATTTTTTTATTATTATTGTTTTTGTTATATTTGTCTACAGGGTGGAGTTGAATGATATACTGATCATGTAAGCCAACTACGAGCATTAATGGTACATGAAAAGAGTCAACTGTCTCATTGAAGGGGATAAAACTGATTACTTTGAATTTTAGTTGAAATATCAGGTTTGATCAATGGGATACCTACTAGAAATCCAAACGTAAATATTTTTTAAACTTCTAGTTCAAATATTCCTGAATAATTTGCCAATTTCTTAGATCTAGTAGTTACGGTGAGAAAATAACCCAATACGCAGAAAATCCGGGAGATATTCGTCAGCGAATTCGCCAAAATGCTCCGACCTGATGAAATAGACAGGAAATAGGTACATTTCCGTCACTTTGTTCCTCAGTTATAAATCGCATCCGACTGTACACTTCAAAGGAGACTCGATGAAAATATAATCAAGTTGTAGTTCTATAATTATTTGAAAATTACGGGGCCATTTCAAAAAGCATTTCACATGTGAAAATATTTCTCTACATCCGATTCATTCGAAAGTATCGGACACATGGAACATATTATGAATGAAATTAGAACAGTTTATCCTTTCTAGTTTTGAGATTTGAATTATCTTTGCATCTTATATACAGGCTGTGTTTAAAGATAATGATTTTTATTCAACAGCTACTAGCAAAAAATAAACCATTTCACCTTTCACCAAAAGTAAGTAAAAGAGTACCGAAGTTCGAAACGATCTTAAAAATTTGAGCAAAGCACTGACGTGAAGTCAAGAGCTTTTGCGTGCATGTTTGATTACCTATATTCACGCCTCATACGAAGTCGATCGAGCTGAAATTCGGCACTCGATTATAAAATGGTGACTGGAAGCTATGTGCGGAATTTCAGCTGATTCTGATGTAGAGTTTCTGAAATATAAAAGTTTTGAAGATAGCTCAAAAAAATGAAAATTTAAACTAAAACTGACAAAATTACTGTTAATGATGTTTTATTAACGTCTATTGGACACTCTTAATGGAATTTACCATCGATATAGACCGTTTTCTCAGCTTTTATAAGATATATGAATATATTCGTACCATTTTGATGACGTACTTTAGTAATGAGAGATGACATAATATGTGAATTGAAATTCGTTAAATACCTAATAATATACGAAAAAGCTCAAGTAATTTTATTGAAAGTTCGAATTAAATTCAGTAGATATAATATAATATTATATAATATTTATTTGGTGGTTGCGGAGTAAAAAAAAAAAAAAATTTGACATTACAAATTTTGAATTAAGTTTTTCAAGATGAAGTTTCATCATAAGTTTCCATTGATATCATTCTCAACTCAACTCAACTAACACTTTCTGTTGAAATTTTCAGAGTAGGTTTGGGAGATAAATATCTCGGCATTGGGCAAAATCGGCCAGGTGGTTTCGGAGTAACAAAATAAAAGATGTAGTTTTACCATAAGAATCCATTGATATCATTTTCAACTCTAACAAGCTAATACTTCCGGAGATATGATTTTTAAAATTTCAATAATAAATCGTACTTCCATGTTTTTACAGAATGCTATAATTATCCTATCTATGAATTATTATATGATCTGTGTGGATACATGTCAACTCATTTTCCTGTTATGTCGAATTCATTTCGGCTATTGCAGAATTAGGAGGATTATAATATGATATCATATATTTTGGGTGATATTTTAATGCCCATGGTTAATCCATATGATGATAGGAATGGTAATGGTAAGTTAATATAATTGAGTACTGGAATACTGGCTAAAGTTTCAATTGATATAATAATTTTCAGAGTGGATTTGAGGAAAGAATATATCGTTCATCATAGATTTAAGGAATGAATATCTTGGATGAGTTCGTTGTTGGGTAGAATTGGTCTTGGATTAATAATTTTTGGCACTCTTGATGAGTTTAAATTCTTTTATGATATTTGAATTTAATTTCTGTTATGATGAAGTTCTATCATGTGAATCCATTGATATAATTCCCTACTCTTGCCAATACTTTCGGAGATATGATTTGTCAAAGTCTAAACAAGAGCGCCAAAGCTCCTGCCACAGGGCTTTTTTTCTGTCAATACGACGTCTTTACGAACTTTGGCCGCATTATATCTCAGAAACTAAGCATTCTAGCATTCAAAAATTGTTGCGCATTCTCCGAAAATTATAATTGAGGTGTCATTCGATTCGGAATGGCATGTAGATAGTTTTTGAGAAAATTCTAAGGCCACTCGCAAAAATTGCAAAAGTTATAAACAATTAAGTGAAAAAAAAAGAAATAGGTTTGGTTTTTAGCCAAAATCTCAAAAAAATCTGAGATAATTCAAATTTGGAAAAATATTCAAGAAGAGGAGGAAATTTCCAAAAAAAAATTCCCAACTCCCGGAACTATGACCAATATTTATAATTTTCCCCGAGGGTTGAATATACTCCCGAAAACGGGTACTGCGGCTTGCATAAGCCTCGCTCCCTTCGGACCTTTCATGAATAAATATTATTTAGACTTATTGAATATGAAAAAAAAAATTGAAATAATTCTGGCGTCTGCAGGATAGATCAATGAATAATAATCGGTGGTCCAAAAATGTTTGTCGCTATTTTTCAATTAGTTATCCATTAGTTAATTTACAATTTTTTGTAGCACAAACATTAAAATTGCAAGTACGATCATTGTTGAACTATTGATCTGAAAATTTTTTCCTTTCGTGGAGCTTTTTTTCAAAGATCTTAGAATAGATTCCTGTTGGAAAAATTAAAAAATTGTTCATTTTTGTTTTGTTATGAACAATTAACTCAAGTGAAAAATTATAGAGCTTCAATTTATAATATTACTATAGATAATTTTTCTTATGATCAGAAACTACTTAAAAATGATTTTCAATAATCATTATCTCCCATTGTTTAAAAAATTGTTATAAACCAATGCGTTGTTCATTAGATAATTTAAAATTTTCTTTTGAAAACATAATTGAAGCCTTATATTTTTCACTTAAGTAAATTGTTAATAACAAATCGAAAATTAACTATTTCTAAAATTTTCCAATGGGAATCTATTCAAAGACCTTTGAAAAATAGCTCCATGAAAGGAAAAAATTCTCAGATTAATAGTTTAACGATTATCGCACTAGCAATGTTAATGTTCGTGCTACAAAAAATTGTTAATTAACTAATGGATACTAATTGAAAGATCGCGATAAAAATTGTTGGACCACGGATTATTGTTCATTGAGCCGGAATTTTTCAAATTTTTATTTTCATATTTAATAAGTTTAAATAATATTTATTCATGAAAGGTCCGAAGGGGGCGAGGCTTACGCAAGCCGGAGTACCCGTTTTCGGGAGTATTTTTAACCATCTCGGAAAATTATAAATTTTGGTCCTAATTCCGGTTGAATTGAGACTTTTCTTAGGAAATTTCCTCCTCTTCTCGAATCTCTTCTCAAATTTGAATTATCTCAGATAGTTTTTGAGATATTGGCGAAAAACAAAAGCCCTTTTTTTCACTTAATTGTTTATGACTATTGCAATTTTTGCGAGCGGCCTTAGCATTTTCTCAACAACTATCTACATGCCTTTCCGAATCGAATGACACCTCAGTTATAATTTTCGGAGAATACGCAAAAATTTTGACCTAAAAAGCACTTGATGACTATAGACTATTAGGACTTCATCTCCCGCAGAATAAAATAGACCACATTAGTTAGGTTAGGCGGGAAATTTGAATTACGATCCATCCGTGGATCCGAGCACTGAATTCCCCATGCATTTAGTATGGACCTAAAATTTATGCGAATTTCTCGCCTGTTTTTAGATACTTTGGCTAATTTCTTAAGGTTTATTTTGGTTGAAATAGATTCTGTGAACCTTTCTAAACCATCTAGAATCAAGTTTTCATAACAAAATTGTATATTTCCAAAATAATTAATAAATATAAAAGTGTTCACCAAATTCGATTGACGTATATCTTAGCTCACTCGAAATCCGTCAAAAATAATAACATAACCCTAATTCGGCCTTGTAATGACGCACAACAGAAGTCATCTACGACATACGGAAATCTTTCTAACTAGAATGGTTTCAATTTTGATTTAAGAATAAATAGAAGTAGATTTTAATGTGGAAAGAACATGAAAACATGCACTAATGATGAAGGTACCCAATACTTGATGTCTCTGTACTAACATTCTCTTTTAAATAGGGTGGTTTCATCTTAAAGTTGAAAATCCATGTTAAAAAATTTGAATATGGATCTCCCGCCAAGCGAATGATTCTAACCTAACTAATGTGGTCTATAAGCTGCATTTATCGCACGGCCATAAATAATCTAATCATCTCAAGATATACCACACCAACATGTGCTTTGCGACTTCTTCAATCTCTCACACCCGTTATATATCCCGATGTGAAATCCGGAAATTCTAAACTCGATTCAGAAATATATGTCTGCTCTGTCTGCTGGATGTAATCTTCAGACGTATAACGTAAACACTATGCACGTAATGACAGATTCCTCATTTACATTACAAAAATATATGATCGTGTAATCTGAGAGAATTATTTTTGAGGGAAGAATATAATTTAGATGCGGCGTGCATATTGTGGGAAGGAAGGTTGTAACATTCCGAAAATTCTGTTTGAATCTTTTCCAGAGTAGGCTCCTGGCATCGAACATATGCGGCCGTAATTTTATTACTTATAGTATAAACATTGGTTAGAATATTTGCTTTTGGTCGGATATGTTCTGGTATTGGGCTTCGTGTGAGGTTTCACGCACTCACTCCTTTCAAAACAAATCATAAACTTCAATAAACAAATTAGACAATTCTTATACCGATAGTGAGCCCTAACGAAAAGGTAACAAAGAACTTTCCCCGTCAATGAGATCATGTTGGCTGATGATTGATAGCTTGGGAGATAAGAAACGTTGCAAATTGTACATAAAAATTTATTATTTGCTCATGAGAATGAACACGTGCTTTGTGTGCTTTATACATGTCCAATAAGTTTAAACGAATAATAATGCGTACCACTTCGACCTTTTTCGTCGGTTTTCATCGCCACGATGGAACACTAGTCCAGGGCCTTTAAAAATGGTAAAAAGTGAAAAAAAAATCATAGTAGAATGAAACCTATTGGAAAAGGGAGAGAATATAACAAAAATGATAGAATAAATAATTTGCGGGCGATCTGAGTTCGGGAAGGGGAAGGGGGTGAGTTTTTAAGGGTAAAAAACGGTTTATTTCGATTTCCGGCAAAACTACAAGTCCTATGGAAACAAGTTGAATGGCAAAGTTGTAGGTAATAAATAGATCTACAACTTTTATACTTGCACGTTTTTCACATAACCTCAAAATTTATGTGAAAAATTCAAATAACCACTTTTTTGATTTTTAATTTTTATCTTTTACAAAAAATTTTTTTTTTTCAACAAATTTGGTAAAAACTTACCTTTTTATGTCCCAAATACACTGTAATTTTTTTGGATTTAATTTTTTTTTTTTCACCTTAATTTGACTTAATATCGAAATAGCTCCCTAATTTTCAATCAAAAATTCTCACTTCAAAATATCTGCTTTTTTGAATAAATGGGTGGACTTTTTGTTCGTTGAAACCTCTACTTTCTGATGGTCCAAAAAAATATACATTACTATGGTAATTTTCCTCAGAAAATGCTAAGAAAGTTAATATTTAATAAGTCATCTACAATATTTTGATAAAGTTTCGAATCAATCATCCTCGGAATCTTCTCTAAATCATATGCGTAGATTCCTATTTGTTGCTATTTTATGATAACTTATATACCTGAGTGATCTACGAAAAATTTTAGCCCATCAAAAGGTATTTCATAGAGAAGTGGGGAAGGAACTAGGAGGGTCTGAGCCTTATTGCCCGTTATTTCGTAGAATTTTCTGAGAAAATTTACCATAGTAATGTATATTTTTTTAGACCATCAGAAAGAAGAGATTTCAACGATCGAAAGGCCCACCTACTTTTTCAAAAAAGCAGATATTTGACGTGAGAATTTTTGATTGAAAATTAGGGTGCTTTTTCGATAATAAGTCAAATTTAGGTGGAAAAAAAATATATTAAGCCAAAAAACTACAGTGTATTTGGGACATAAAGAAGTAAGTTTTTATCAAATTTTTATCTTTGCAAAAGATAAAAATTAAAAACCAAAAACGTGGTTATTTGTATTTTTCATATAAATTTTGAGGTTTTGTGAAAAAAGTTGTAGATCTTTTTATTGCCTACAACTTTGCCCATAATTTTTTTTCCATGGGACTTGCAGTTTTGCCGGAAATCGAGATAAACCGTTTTTTACCCTTAAAAACTAACCCCTTCCCCTTCCCAACCTCAGATCGCCCGTAAATTATTTTTCCTATCATTTTTGTTATATTCTGTTCCTTTTACAACGGGTTTCATTCTACTATATTTTTTTTCAGTTTCAAAAATTATCGACCATGGTCTACACGTCCTGGTGAAACCAAAATGTCTATGGTAGTTTCATCGTCTGTTTCAATTTTTGTTCCATCTTGATTATTGACACGAAGGCATAAACTGGGGTCATAAAGCTGGACTCACATCTGAAGATTTTAGTCGTCCATGGTTCTTGGACATACATACATGTTTTCGGCTATTATTTCACATATACAACAATAACATAGATATAAGATAACAATATAAAAATCTAGCCTGCTGACAAAGGGAACGCTACAGTCATTTTAGATTCAAATGAATACCTCAATAGACTTTTGGATATTGTTAATTATAAGAAAAAATGCACCAAAATCAATAAAGATCCCACGTCTACAACAGAAAGAATACTGAAAAACATTTCATCAAAATATTTCAGAACCCTGACGTATAGACAAAAAATTGGATCAAGCACTGACGTGAATTCAGGAGCTTTTGCGAGCATGTTCTATTGTCTATTACTCTATTCACCTCTATTGGACACTCTTAATAGAATTTAGCATCGCGATATATACCGTTTTCTCAGCTTCTATAGAATATATTAATACATTTCATATCATTTTAATGACAGACTTCAGAGTTGTGTTCGAAAATTAACTCCACGGAGAAGAGTAGAGTTTTTGAAGGTTTGACAGATTTACTCTAGAGTTAATCTGACACCGACACTGACAGTGACAGAAGGTGCCAATATCGGAAAATAGGTTATGTTGGTTTAAGAAAGATCCTATTATTGTTGTTTTCTTCACATATATGTAACTCTAATCTTAAATATATATTGTGAGCAGTAGACTGGGCCAAAAAAAACGACAATTTTTTTTTCTTGATGATACTGTGAAAATATCATTCATGATGATAAAAAAAAATTATCATGAAAGTTTGAGCCCTTAGTAATAGTATTAAGGGGTGTATCGTTACGACTATTGGATTTTTAACAGTAATCGCATGTTTTCACTCAAAACTCGTCAATTATTAATTTGAAAAATTTGAGCGATACGTATTCTTAAAGGAAATTAAATTCCCTACAAAAAAAGCTCTTTTTGTAAATTAATGCAACAAGCCGTTTGCTTGTTATCGTGCCTGAAACATTGATCTATTTTTTCAATTTTGCGTTTTGATTTTGCATTTTTGTAACTACCAGAAATATCAATATTTTTGTGGTACAAAATACTTATTTTAAAAGAAATTTAATACTCTACAAAAAGAGTTTCTTAACATTTTTAATTAATTTCACTCCTTCCAAAGTTATTCGAAGTTGAAGTTAAATTCAAAAGTAATTTATCGTTTTTCTCGCGTTAAACATAATTATTTCCACTGGATTGAAAAATTTATTAACTCTCTTTTTTCTCTCGACCACTAAACTTTTTTTTGTAAAATCATAATTTATTAATGTATTATTTTGCTTTTTAACGATTAGTTATCTACATAAATTCATTTTTAATGTATTTAAGCAACTCCAATTGGAGTAGCAAAATAATACTCTAATAAATTATGATTTAAAAAAAAAAGTTTAGTGGTTGAGAGAAAGAAGTTACTCTCAATATTTAAGTAATAAATTTTCAATCAAGTGGAAATAATTATGTTTAACGCGAGAAAAACGATAAATTACTTTTGAATTTAACTTCAACTACGAATAACTTTGGAAGGAGTGAAATTAATTAAAAATGTTAAGAAACTTTTTTTGTAGAGTATTAAATTTCCTTTAAAATAAGTATTTTGTACCACAAAAATATTGATATTTCTGGTAGTTGCAAAAATGCAAAATCAAAACGCAAAATTGAAAAAATAAAACAATGTTTCAGGCACGATAACAGGCAAACGGCTTGTTTTACATTAATTTACAAAGAGAGCTTTTTTGTAGAGAATTTAATTTACTTTAAGAATACGTATCGCTCAAATTTTTCAAATTGATAATTGACGAGTTTGGAGTGAAAAAATGCGATTACTGTTAAAAAACCAATAGTCGTAACGATACACCCCTTAATACTATTATTAAGGGCAAAACTTTCACGATAATTTTTTTTTTATCATAATGAATGATATTTTCACAGTATCATTAAGAAAAAAAAATAGTCGTTTTTTTGGCCCAGTCTAGTGAGCAGTATAAAAACTATTAAATTACCTCACAAAACATTCATAAAACAGTAAGACAAAGATACTAGATTTTCCTTCCCATGAGTTATGTCAATTTTGACAGGAGTAAAATGAACTCCGAGTCGAATACTCCGACTTTTCGGACGACAGTCACGGAGTAAAATTACCTCAACCTTTCAGTTTTCGAACGCAATGGAGTAAATACTACTCTACGGAGTTAATATTCGAACACAACCCTGTAGAGAATCGTATGTGATCATAGAATTTTCAAAATGTGACATATGTATTCTATTGGAATTGAAACACGAAAAAACTTACGCCACAAGTAACTCCAGGATACGATATTCACGAAATTCCGCGAAAATTAGTGGGTCGGCATTCTACAAGTAATTACCGAGTTTTAATTGAATCAGATTTGTATATTTTGAGTTATAGAGGAAATAACAACAAATTTGCAGATGAGTATAACGCCAAAACAATTTGGCCAATTATGCCAATTAACGTACGTCGTATTCAGATGCGCAACCTACCCCGAAAATTGCAAGTCGCTATCTCTTTCCGTTGTCAAGTTATCGTGAGGTAAATAATATTTTTTCATAATTTTATATTATTGTATTATTGTATTATATTATTGTATACTCATTATTGAAAGGTTTTTTTCTGGGTTTTCTCTCCCAAACTCTGAAAAATATCTATAAAATAAAAATTAATTATTTTGTGATTTGCTTCTGCGTAAGAAACACAACAATGAAACAACATCAACGAAGAAACAACTATATCGTAACGTTTCGGAGTCTATATCAGACTCCTTCGTCAGACTTTTAATGAAAATCTTTAGAATTATTTTGTTGATAGTTATTTTGTTAATTTCAAGAATTGTCACAATGAATGTGACAATTCGTCCGTCGTATTGGGACGCGCCACCTACCCTACAAATTAACCCATTAACAGAATAACCGTCAGCAAAAAATAAATCTGAAGATTTTTGCTTGGTTTCTGACGAAGCAGTCTGATGTAGTCTCCGAAACGTTACGAAATAGTTAATAATGGAAAAAATACTGTTGTTAATAAATCAACAAGTCCAGAGAGTTCCTGCCAATAGGGTCTCCATAATGGCTTCGTATAATTAATATACGTATGCATATATTTCACAAATCAAATAAACCCCAGGGGATTTCGTCGATTTGCCGAGAAACGAGAGCAGATGCGTTTCTGGCTTCTTGGCCTTCATCAGTACTTTTTGTAGCTTCCAACAAATTCAAAATACGGACTTGCGAAATTCTCTATCCCCAAGTCCAACCTATCCCTAGAGACTTTTTGCCAACATGATAGCGCACGAAATTCATAAAATCCAGTAATTAATCTGGATTCCTCAACTTCTTTCCATGGATTAACCGAAAATAAAAAAATTGGTTCAAGCACTGACGTGAAGTCAGAAGCTTTTGCGCGTATGTTCTATTGTCCATTCTTCTGTATTGGACACCCTTAATCGAATTTGCCATGGTAAATTATGTTGTCCATTCTCCTGTATTGGACACTCTTAATTCGAATTTACCATGGTAAATTCTTATTAATTATTACGAATAACTCCGAAACCACCAATTTTGCCCGATTACGAACTTTACCGACATATTTTTCTCCCAAACCTACTCAATCTTTCAACTGTCTAGCTCATCTCGTTTGAAAGTTATGGTGTTAACGACCGGCCGGTCGGTCGGACAGAATCGATTTGGACCATGAATTCTTGATCAGTCAGTCGAACCAAAATATTCAAAACCATGTTCAGCCAAAAATTCGAAAATTACTGACATTTGGGCTAATTGATAAGCACTCTATTCCTAGGAACAAGAGCACCAAAAATCTATAGTCTGAAATTTTCTGAAAACGAATACAAAAACTCGAAACGTGGTGTATTCTACCCACTATAACTTTATCATTCGAGATGGAAAGTGGACGGGAAATTAAAAACAGACTCCAGAACCACTGAAAAAATTCATTCGAAACTCAAAAATTAAATATTCGTTTTGCAATGCCGGTTAGGAAATTGTTCATTATAAGTTATCGATGATTAGTGGGTAATTATGTTGCTGGAAATGTGTGAAAAATCATTGTGTTCACAAATAGAGAGATTCGTTAATTTGGAACAGGAAATAAAAAAAAACCTTTGAGCAAAAAAGATCTAGGTACACTTAATTATCTAGTATTTATTGTAGGTACTTACGGAGATTCTTCTCAATCAGATGGTAAAAAAAAACGGAAGAGGATATTGAGTGTCTGTTTGGAAATATAGGTATATCCTAACACATAGAATAATGCAACCATTTACATTCTTCAGAACAAATTCAAATCATGCGTGTTGTAGATATTAATTTAGAGTGGAACTAACCTAGATTGAGTTCGGCAACCCATAATACACCAATTATACTTCCTTGAAACTTTTCTCTTATGTTATCCAAAATATCATCTGCTGTATTTTGTGTTGCATACGCACGTCTTTCGAAGAGCAGATGTAACGTGTGTAGCAGAAAAATAATTTCCAACACTAGTATGGTAGCAGCTAGAAACCGAACAGATTATATGAATTGCTGTCGCATCAGTAGTCAAATTAATAAAATATTCGTAGGTATAATCATTTATAGTTATATATTTATATTTTCATTCGTAAGCATCCTCCTGACCAAGTCTATTATTATCATTGAAATAATTAAGTTCTGTGATTTCTGTTTATGTCAGAAATATGGTTTATAACCAAGGGCTTAGCCAGAAGGGGTAGGGGTTTTGGGGGATCAAACCCCCCCCCTGAATTTAATTCCTGGCTACGCCCTCGTTTATAACAGAATATGAATTTCCATATGGTACTGCGATTCTGTATATTACAATTCATAAATTATTTATATTATATAAATAAAAACATATTATGCATTGTAATTTTGCTTTAGTTTGTAGAAACTATATATCCATTTAATGATAGGTGACTTTATTAAGTTTCTTCAAATTTCCACATTTTTATTTGATAAATAATAATTTATTCGCTGTCAAATATATTCCAATTATCTTCAATAAATGGTTTAATAAATGGAATTTTTTTTACCACCAAGTTTACATTTTAGGTTTTATTCTAACCATTTTTGGAAAGTTTTGTCTTTTTGTCCTCCGTTGAGCCTTTGGCAATCAATAAAAGTGAACATAATTCTACCTGTACCACTTATAACCACTAACCAAATCTAAATAAAAAATGTTAACAGCGAGAATAGTTGAATAACCATTTAACTTTTATTAGGGGTTATTTTAGATTCCGAACTAGAAATAAATACTTAACAGGTGGTTTCTGTTAGTGTCGGACATTAGTGAACAATGCTTTGATAGATAGCATCAGTAAAATGTTTCACAATGGGTGACGCTATGAAGGCAGCAGTTCAAGTAATGGGAAATAAACAATTTATCTAAAACAACAAACAAATATGGAATCATTTGTCTGAGTAGTGATACACTACAAATGTTTTATATTTGTAGATTAATGGATTTGATATAATTTTGTATGCAGTTAATAGCAATAGATACAAAACAAGGGCGTAGCCAGGAATTAATTTCGGGGGGGTTTTGAAATAGGAATTAATTTCGGGGTGGAGTTTTGGGGGTGTAAGGGTCACTTTCTGCAGCAAAAATTTTTTTTTAAGAGAAAAATAACATTTCGGGGGGGGGGGTTTGAACCCCCCCCCCCTACCAAATTGTTTTAGCATATACCAATTTGTGCTGAATTATTTTCGTTTACGAAATCAGTATTCCACTATCCACAGGTTTTAGTTCAGGAACAAAAAATCACTACTGAAAATGTATTAAGAAGAATGCATAATGCCAATTTGAAAATTTCGAAAATGCCAAGAAAAGTTTTGCGAATTTATCAATGGTAAGTATTCCTGTTTTGCTTATCCATTCTGTTTAATATTTTGAAAAATTATATATGATTTTAAAAAATACAAGTAAATTAAATTGAATTTAATTATTTTCAAAAAGTTATTCGAAATTTTAGTTGAGCGGGAAAATTGTTATACCTATAAGCAACATAAATATGTGGAAGTTTCATTAATTTATTATTATGTATTATATATCACTAGGATATATTTACATCACGCACACCGATTCAATTGACTATTTTGAAAAATTGATTCGCTCTTTTACCAGATCGTCATCAGTACGTCTAGATATCTGTATCTTGGAAATTTTAGTCGAAATGGAATAGAAAATTTTTGAGAATGTGTAATGAGGATTGAGTCAGCTGTTCGCTGTTCTACTCTGGTTCTATTCTTCTCACTTAGTATATTTCTAGATTCAAAAATAATTCATGAAAAATAATATTTTTTGTACACCATTTCTGTCATACAGTTCTTGATTTTGGAGGCAGAGGTTCACTGACCCTCAAAAACAGACAAATGACCACCAACTCATTTCGGAATTTGTACAGAACTGCCATAGAAAATAACGAAAATATAATAAACTATATGAAAACACTTCACAAATGAGATAACAGCCTACAATCTTATAGGCGCGTATTCTTGTTTTTTCTGATGTCAGCTCTTTTCGGAAATATTTGATATTTTGAATGGATGCTGCAAGTGTGAATAACAACAACCAAATAATAGTCCCATAACTTTATCAAAAAATGGCAAAATTGTATTGTTGAATAAATTTATTAATTATTTATTAGATTACAAAGGTGAATGTTAGTGATCACAAAGAGCTTATGATACATGAGAGCGTTTGATATATCATTTATATACACTATTTACAAATATATTACATGCGTTTCATTCTTCGAATCTCTTCTGGGTGATGCTCTGAGTAATACAAATTGGAACATTACACAGGGTACAGAATTGAAGTGAAATAAAATGAGTATTGATTTGATATAAAGTCTCTTCAGTATGATACTGAATGAAATTAAAGAAAAACTAGACTATATCTCAATGTTTCTTTGGGAAGGTTGTCCATGTACATCTATTTCTTTGGTTAGTGAAGCCGGTGAATCACTGAAATGAAAAAAAAAGTTCAGAACTAGTCACAAGATATGTCACACTAGATGTCACATAATATAAAGCAATATATAATAAGCGGGAATGAGAAAAATATTTGCGCCTGTAGTATTTGTGTACAGGCAACCCGAAACACGCTTGTCCAGTATGTGCCGTTGTATATGGAACACCTTTGAGGGGAAGTCTAGATAGCAACAAATTATAATTATTAAAATTCACTGAATATTATAGTTTCTGGTTTAGCACCCTCATAAGAAATATCAGGAGATAATATAAAATTGATTGATTAATTTTCTTCATTGATATTATTTCATTTGGTCGTTCCATAATTGTTGTTATAATAATAATGATGAAGATAAAATTAGTTTCACAAAAATATATGAATTACGTTGAAAAAATTACAAAACAAGAAAATTAATATGAGATAAAGGAAAGAAGCTGCTAGCTAGTTGAATATGAGGTTTTGCTTTCTATTAACCCATGTTAGGTATACCTTTACCTATAATGGATTAATTTAATTGAGATCGAAAAGAACCGTGATTACCGATTCTTGAATTTAGTTAAAAGATTTTTTACGCTGAAGTGAAATATACCAAGGAATATACTGACATCGATTTTTTTTAATACTATCCCCCATTATTCTTATCAGATTTAAAAAGTTCGCATCCCTTTAAGTACCAGTTAAGAACGTAATTATGAATGGTGGATTCAATATAGATTGATATGAAGTTGTTTTTTGATCGTTCTCTCAAAAAGGTCTCAATCCAACAATTATTGATATGAAGGTTGAACAAGGGGTTTGATTTTGGGGGGTGGGTTGCAGCCCCAAAAAAATTAATACTAACTAAACTAACTAAATAGTTACTAGTTGATTGGTTGATTGATATTTGATAATGATGATTATTGATGATAATTCTTATTTTAAGACATCTAAATAAGCCAATCTGTTTTGCCCTTGATTCTTATTTTATTTTAATTTGGTTCTTATATTAGTTTAATTTGTTTCTTATATAATTTTATCTGTTTTATTTTCTGTGTAAACCTGCCTTAAAATTTGTTATCTTTCGATTGTGATATATTGTATGAATAATAATGATAAATTCAAATATGAAACTAAGGTCATAAAAAAATTAGACTGACCATTATCGTTCTGTGAATAAATTCCTGGATATTGGTAACTGTAGACATCTTGAATCGTTGGTTGTACCGTTGTGGAATTAGGATTTTCCATATTGTTTGTGGGTTCCATCTTCGGATAAGACATCGCTGGAGTTTCCAGGTGCGTAGGAAGCATGTTAGACGAAACGTTCCAATCTCTTTCGCATTGCTGTTGATATGACTCGTAGTTTCGATGTTCGTAGTTGGGGTAGTGCGAAAACGGTATTTGTATCGTAGATGATGAATTATAGGTACAAGTTGGGTATTCTTGCGAATGCAGCAAAGTCTGGGAATCGTAATCGCCCGACTGATTGAGCATTTCTGAAAATACAAATAGAATTATGTGTATAATTTTTCTGATGTTGTATAATTAATTGAATATTTAAGAGGAGTAAATTCAGTTAAATGATATGTAACTAAGATGAATTATTAAAATTTCCAAATGTTTATTTTAAATATCTAATAATAATATTTTCACCCAAATATTCGAATAGTGAAACAATTTCGAAATTTATAATTTTATTATGGAAAAGGAAAAAAAGTTTAAAGAAAAAAATTTGAAAAAGGGTGGTTCATTTAACCTGGAATTTTGTATTTACTCAAAACTACGCATTACCGAAAATAAATTGTAGAAACAATAGTTTGATATCCTCCTGTATCGGAGGAGGGGGAACTTTGAAATCTTAAATAGCAACCCCTATTTTATGTGGTAAAATCAAATCCTCTGTCGCAAAATAATTATGTGTCCGTAAAATTTTTGTACATTTGAGAAAGATGGCGCAAAAAAATACGCGCAACAAAGGAAAAACGAGAAAAAAAAAAACATCCAACAAACTTGTATTTAGAAATACTTAATAAGTTGCCTGTTACTGATGGAACGGCTGACATCCTTCCGCACACCCTTTGAATAACCCGAAAAACGAACCCCTACTTACCGTTCATCGTTTTCCTCTTGTTTCCTTCTTTGTGCATACACCGCCATCAATCGCAAATAAACATACATTTTACGGAAATATAGATACGGATTTTTTGACATAGAATTTGATTTTTTCATAAAAAATAGGGGTTGCTATTTAAGATTACAAAGTTAACCCGAAAACGGTCTCACACATTAGATTCGACACACTGTTGAAGAATTTGATTCGGTACGGCTTATCATCCGAATGCGACGGCTAAGTTCGTTAATGGGCATAATCGGCTGAACGGTTACGGAGTTATACCCATCTAAAATATTGTTTCTTCAATAACTCAAAAAATACAGATCCGATCGGAGAATTCCAACGTACACATTTTCGGGAAATCACGCGAGGATCGTATAACCAGAAAAAAAATGTTCTCCAAAATTTTTCTATTTCAGAAACTATCCACCAGATTCCGCTAAAATTCCGCGCACACCTTCAAGCCGCCATTCTACAATCGAGTACCGGATTTCAAATCGATCAGCTCTGTAGTTGCAATTATTGTGAAAATAAAATTCTGGACTGGTATGTGCTTCTGAAATTTCAAATAATATAAATCTGAGTTTACTTAGGACACTGCGATTGTTGCAAGGTCAGTGTCCTCTCCGGACGCGCAGGAGATCCGGGTTCGAATCTCCGCTGAGTAGTTTTACTATTTTAATTATTTCAAAATTTCAATTCAGTTGATGCACAAAAGCTTTTGACTTCACGTCAGTACTTTCTTAAGAATTTAATTTTTCGGTTTAAGTTGAAATTATTTTAATTTTACTACTAATTTTTGCATTATGATTCATTGATAGTTAAATGGTAAAGTCGGAAAGATGGATTTCTTATTCGATTCCGCTTTATCCTTTCTAAATTAATCTTGCTGATACATTTTTTGAATACCTGGTATTTCTAGTTTTCTCGGCAATGATTCTCCGAGGTTTTCATTCGTATCGTTTGATACCTATCGTTTGATAGTGTTGGTTGAAATGCTAAAAAGCTTTCATGATTAACTTGTCAACGGACTTTACGAAATTCGAAATGCGTGGCAGAATCCAATAAAAATGGTTTATTTGACGATCTAAATCATAATTTTTCTACGTATTTACCTTGGTCATCCGAAAAGCCTTTTTGTGTCATGCGCATCAATGCGTTGTCCCTATTTGTATGAAACAATCTTGTGTATGAACCTGAAATGAAAACACTCCACTCAAAATCTGAATTCAGCAGCATAGCAAATGTACACTATGTTTGGTAGATTATATCTTAGGGCAAAAACTATTCAGATTCTTTTAAGATTTCAGAACTCGTATGAAATTAAATGAAATTCGCTTGATGGATATTGGAGAGATTTGTATGAAAAATTCTTAATAAGCACTGACGTGAAGTCCGGAGCTGAAATTCATTACTGGATAGTGATAATATATATTCTAGTGATACGATATTTAGCGCGTGGGCATTCTACCAAGTTTTAATTGGATGGAATTTATATATTGGAGTTATAGTAGAAATCACAACAAAATTTAAGATGGGTATTACTCCGAAACCATTTGGCTGATTATGTCCAACAACATACTTAACTGTCCCATTTGAATGGGCAACCTACCCTGAAAATTGCAAGTCGTAATCTTTCCGTTCGAATGTTATTGTGGCAACGGTCACCCGTCCAGCTACTGAACTCACCCAAGGCTGCTCGGATTTCCCGGATGAATCCGATCGTTTTCGAAATTGAAACTTTCAGCGATATCGGATTGATAGATTCTGAGATATGGATTTTTTTCCGAATGCGCAACCTACCTTTGTCGGCTCTCAAGTTATCTTGATTCACATAATATTTTAAATAATTATTTTAAAATTTTCTAGTCATACGATCCTCACGAAATTTGACATACAACTTTGTATCGGTATTCTACAGCTAGTTACCAAGTTTCTATTTGATCGGATCTGTATTGTTTGAAAACGACCTTAGTACTCGGAAACCGTTGGGCCCGGTTATGCCCATTAACGAACTTAACCATCTCATTAGAACGCACATCCTACCCTAAAAATTTCAAGTCGCTTTCTTTTTCCGTTCAAAAGTTATCGTCGCAACCGACGACCGGCCGTACAGAATCGAATTTGACCTCGAATTCTTCATCAGTGAGTCGAACCTAATCTTATCGAGAAAATTTCCGACAAAAAGTTCGAAAATTACTGACATTTGGGCAAAATGACAGTACGCTGTTCCCCAGAATATGCTCGCAAAAAGTTTGTTTTGTCATTTTATTGTCCAAGTGAAAATGACAATGATTCTGGTCTATAGTTGTGTGATGTGCTATTGGCGTTGGTAAGATTTGGAACAAATTACTATCAATTCAGTTTGTTAATTAGAGAAGCTTTGTCCCCATCTGATTTTTTGTGCCAATGTATAGTTTCATGCCAAAGTCTTATAATGATTTAAATTGAAATTAAAAAAAAACACCCTGTATGGAAAAAACAAAGTTTTTTTAAAAATTTTAGCTCAATTTATAATATTTTCGTACAAAACTTTTTTTTCTACATAGTGGCACTAAAATATTGGAGGGGGGAGGGGTATTTATAATCAATCAAGCTGTACACCATCGGAAGAGAAGGTTGTAGCCAAACATGTTCTCAAAACGATTTGAAACATTGTTGCTATTTTGAATATGTTTTTTACTCAACTTCAACATTTCACAATAATGTTCTGAATCTGAATCTTTTATGAGTTCTTCTAGTATTTCCTCTGAAAACACAGATTCTTAAATTTGTGTTATTTGGTTCAACACACATCATACAAATCGAATTATCTCATCTAGATTTAGATTGGGCACTCTAAGTAATTAAATTTCCAACCATTAGCCCAATATACTAGTGCTTGGAATTATCGACTCGTTGTTTTATTTTGTCTATAGCTAGCACACGCGGTACCCAAGTTGGAAAAGCTCTGTGGCCAGAGGCTCTGGCGCGCTATTCAAATTTATAACCAGAGCGGCCACCCATCCAGGTACTGAACTCGCTCATAGCTGCTTAGCTCCAGGAAAAAAAATCTAAAGAACTATGGTGAATATATGTGCATGCATTTTGTTACATTTTTTGTTTACTTGACTCACTTCCTTAAAATCTGAGAATCATCAAAGAATTCATTTAATTGGTTACTTTCTGAGTTTTCTTTCCCAGGCTCTGAAAAATATCTATAAAATAAAAAAATTGTTTCGGCGTTAGAAACACAAGAAATCTATTTCAGTAAAAACATTCCTGCTTATATAAGCTCCCTCTGACAAAATACTTGCATTTATCAAATCGTTGACTATTTTCCATTCATTGTTTGTAAGTTGCGAGACTGATTCCAGAATCCTATCTGTTCACCAAGATTTGCTATATTACATATGCATTTTTTCTCATTTTCTTTCATGTCAGACAACATGAACATAGAGAGAAATGAAATGTGCATAGATATACTTATTAGATATTCTAATATCTCTATGGAAATATGTGAATGACACCACAGAATACTAATAATAATGGGAATATTTTTTCACCGTCATTTAGGTAAGCTGCACCGTGCTATAAAGAGACAAAAAAAATTTGGGGCATCCGTGTATAAAAGAATGATGCCATAAGTAAAATTTGTATGCCTTAAGGTGGTTAATTATAAACTAAAACTGACCTGTCCGAGCGTTTGGCTTGAAAACATTCAATAATTTGGTCCTTACTTAATCCACATACTGTATTATTTTTCAATAATTTTATTACAGGATTGTCTGTTCTTTCAATGTTCGATACAGTTTAAAACTTTTTTCAAGGGAAACTATTTTAATGTAAACAACAAAATATCAACCCTTCTTTGTAAGTATGTAATTGAAACATCAGGTCTATGATCGAAGAATAGATCGATGTATTTAAAGAAACTCAATTCATATATCAATTATATGACGGGAATAAAATAGCTATTAAATCGTTTTCACTGTACAGAACATGACGATAAAATGAGCATAAATCAATTTGGAAACTGGAATAGGTGTTTCTTGGCCCCATAAATGTTCTATGGTTCATCGCATTCTTGGATTTACTTTTCATCTCTATTTAGGTACTACTATTTTATACACAGAATGATGTCTTCTGAGACAGTGTCGCTTTTCTACAACAACCGCAACTTTGTTCGCCGAGCGATTCAGGAGCGTTCGTTTCGCAGAATTTTCTGAATCAATGAGAATAATTCGAGATAAAGTCTGGAGTAGGGCTTCACACGAGACGAGAGTAGGCGAGAGCATAAAAATCTCGTCTCGCTCTTGTCAATTGCCAAAAAATTAAGTCTCGTTCTCGTCTCGTTATCAGTTGACTCGTCTCGTCTCGCTTAATTCTGAATAACGATAATAAATATTATAATATATAAACGAAATGGTATACAATAATGAATAATTTTGTAAAGATATATTTATAACGCTCTTATACAAACATATTTGTACATGTACATATATTATTTTTAATTTTAAACACTGATAATTTCAAATTTTAAATTACTCGATGACCAAGAATTCAAACATAATCACGCTTGCATCACATTATTTTTCAATGATGTACGTGTTTTTGCCATGATCATACCTGCTGTGGAAAATAATCTTTCAACAGGTAGCCATTAATAAATCATCGGCCATCTTGGAAAGTGTAGGAAGAACTTTTTCATCACTCTGTACCACTGTAAAATATTTTGATTCCTATTTGCTCTTTCTAACAGCAAATATTCTTCAAACTCAGCTTTCCAATATTTCGAAAGTTTTGTTGATATTTTAAATAGGCTATCGATGTCGATACATTTTTTAATAGAATTGAACTATTTGGTATAGTTTTCAAAGAAAACCTTCCCAGTGGGTAGATCATTGAGGGTGTTCTTGGCGTATTCCTCATAACACTTTTCGAAACATTGAATAGCTTAATTTTTTACGTTTTATTATACGTAGTTCCACAGATGTATACAATAATTGTTCACATGAGGAGACAAAAGAACCTGCGCGTTAAAGCTCCTGACTTCATAGCAGTACTTTCGCAATTTTTTTTAACAATCGTTCGAAATAGTCGGATTATTTTGAGACAACCTGTATAAGAGTATACAGGGTACACGTCTCCCTAACATCTGCGTCGATCGAGCGAAGCTGGAACGAAAACAGAATAGCTTCTGTTAATTTTATGTTACTTTTATGCAATTCACACATGTTGAAATATTGTTAACAGGCTAACTCTTTGCTTGTCGAAGGTTTCCTGAAAAGCTGGGAGGCAACCGGCATCAATCATCGCTGGCTCCGTGGTTTGTCTTCTGTCTTGTATCGTGTAGTCGGGTCGGAACAGAGCCGTGTTAAATTTGTCGACGCTTCACATTTTACCGATCAATTAGCGCCGTCATGGTTAATTACCTCCTCGGGACAGAAATACTGGAGTTTCAAATCAGGGTTCGATAAAGTACGATTCACTTGAGATTCGGTGATCTCACGAGTGGAATTAGAATTTCTTTCACACTAGACAATTTTAATGTCACAGAGAAAACTTGATTTTAGCACTGACGTGAAGTCAGGAGCTTTTGCGCGTATGTTCTATTGTCCATTTTCCTGTATTGGACAGTCTTAATCGAATTTACCATGGTGAATTCTATTGTCTGTTCTCCTGTATTGGATACTCCGAATTTACCATGGTAAATTCGATTAAGAGTGTCCAATAAAGGTGAATGGACAAGAGAACATACGCGCAAAAGCTTCTGTAATTTTTTTAAAATTTTCTAGTGCTACGATCCTCACGAGATTTCGCAAGAATTTTCGCGTTGGCATTCTACAACTGATAACCATATTTGAATTGGATCGGATTTGTATTTTTTGAGTTATTGAGGAAATAATAACCAAATTTCAGATTGATATCACTCCAAAACCATTTGGCCGATTATGCTAGTTAACGAACTTAAATGTCGTATTCAGATGCGTAATCTACCCTGAAAACTGCAAGTCGCTATTTCTTTGCGTTCTCAAGGTAAATTTTTAAACATTTTCTAATGGTACGGTACTTGGAATTTGGTAGTAGAGTTAGGTTCTGATGGCTCTCGCAAAATTTCAGTGATATCGGACGCATAGTTTCCGATATATAGAATTTTTTTTAATAATTTTCTATGATTTTTTAAAAATTTTCTAGTGATTCGATTCTCACGAAATTTTGCAAAAATTTTCGCGTTGCCATTTTACAACTAATAACTCTGTTTGAATTGGACCGGTTTTGTATTTTTCAAGTTATTGAGGAATTAAGAACCAAATTTCAGAGGGGTATAATCCCAAAACCATTTTGCCGATTATGTCTATAAACGAACTCAAATGGCGCATTCAGATTATGAACCTAACCTGAAAATTTCAAGTTGCTGTCTCTCTCCATTCTCAAGTTATCGTGGCAACGGCCGGCCGGAGGGAATCAAATTTGACCTCGAATTCTTGATCAGGGAGTCGAACTCAATCGTTTGAGACCATTTTCAGCGAAAAATTCGAAAATTACAGACATTTGGGCAAAATGATAACGCGATGTTCCTCAGAACATACGCGCAAAAAGTATGAAAGCGTCAGTGGCTTCAGCGGGCTCGTTAATAAGATGATCAATTGAACCGTCAAATCTAGAAAATATAATTTCAAGTGGGCATACTTATACGATCGAGCTGAAATTCGGTACTAGATTCTGAAATAAGTGCTCGAAGGTATGTGCGGAATTTGAGAGAATTCTGATGAATAATTACCGAAATATAAAATTATAGGAGAACAAAATTTCTAATCCTTTATCAAGTGATATTCACGAAATTTTGCGAAAATTAGCACGTCGGCATTCTACAAATAATAACCAAGTTTAAATTGGGTCGAATTTGTATATTTTGATGAATTTATATAACTGATTTGAGCGATTATGCCCAGCAACGAACTCAATAGTCCCAATCAGATGCGCAACCTACCCTGAAAATTGTAAGTCACTATCTCTTTACATTCGACATTTATTATGAGATACATAATATTTAATATTTTTTTAAAATTTTCTAGTGATACAATCCTTACAAAATTCTTCAAAAATTTGTGCGTCAACATTCTACAACTACATAATTACCATGTTTGAATTGGATCGGATTCATATTTTTGAGTTAGTGAGAAAGTAACAATAAAATTGAAGATGGGTATAACTCCAAAACCGGTTGGTCGATTACTCCAATTAACAAACTTGAATTTCGCATTTAGATGCGCCACCTACCCTGAAAATTTCAAGTCGCTATATCTTTCCTTTCGAAAGATATCGTGGCAACGGCCGGCCGGACAGAATCAAATTTAACCTCGAATTCTTCACCAGTGAGTGGAACCTAATCGTTCGAGACCAATCTCGGCAAAAAAATTCGAAACGTACAGAGATTTGGGCAAAATTCGAATAAATACGCAAATCCATTGAAGTTTCCTGAAAACGTAATTTATTCTTGGGAATCTAGAAATTTTTATCCAGATTAGTTACGTCTTCTATTGTATTAATAGCAAATTTAATTTACAGCAGCGAGTGAATCGTTTGCGTCGATTCCAGAATTGATTTATGCAGATTCCATAAAGATAAACCAGATTTTCTGATATGAAGGTTATAAAGATGATTTTTTCCAAATAATCATTGAAGGCTACTGTGGGAGGTAAATTCATTATTAAATGGTATCTTTCTGAGTTTTCTCTCCCAAACTCTGAAGAATATTTATAAAATAAAAATGTATTATTCGAAGAATTATTATTTTTTGTTGAGAGCAATTCACAAAATAATACATTTTTATTTTATAGATCATTTTCAGAGTTTGAGTGAGAAAACCCAGAAAGAAACCATTTAATAATGATTTTTTCCATAACTCATGATCAATGCTCTATACTATGTAGAGGGATTTAATATTCTTCCCTCAAACTCTTTTATGTCACTATGTAGAAAAATAGGTTTGTTACAAAAATTTTACAATTTAAAATGAATTTTCGAGAAAATCTATTTTCATTTATACCATTTATACAGGCTGTTTGAGAACCCAGTGCGTGATCCTACTTTCTTATTTCATATTGTAACCCTATTTTTCATTTGTACTATTCATTCTCCTGAATATTCTAAATAGTTTTCATCTGATATACCCAATACCCAGGATTGATGATTTTTTTTCTGGAAGATCAATAAATGTTATTATGTTATGTTACGCTATATTAAACAAATCAAGGTAGTGCCAAAAGCTATGAACTAAACATAAAACATTAACAACACATACCTATTACAAAAACTTGATGAATGAACTTAATCTAATTTTGAGTGTTTCATTTTTTTTTGCTCCACACATATTCTATAAATTTTCTTTCACCTTTCTATCGCTGTCAAAGAAATGTCCTTATTGTTGCGGCTCAATAAATATACTTCTTCTGTTAGTAAATCTTTTATTCGTCTACAGGTAATTGTCTTCCCAAATCAATTCACCTCTCAAATACCCCCTCCAAAATGTATCCATCACGGTAAAGTCCGGGTGGTTGGGCGGCCACCTTATTCGACTGATCCTACGGATCCAAGATCCAAGATTAAAGTTTTGATCTTCTGATCCAGAAATACTATAATGCCGCGGTGTTGTGTGCTGGGCAGCCATCTTGTTGCTAGATCACGTTTTTACTCATATTCTGCCACTATTGATTATTGAACTATGGGCGTGATTAGTTCCAAATAGGTCTATGCATTCATGTTGCCCTCATAAAATATTAGCCCCACGATCCGATTAAATATCGCTAGCTAATCAAATTTGCCAAGGTGATTAATTCAATTTTGATTTCTTACGTCAGTATCTTTTCTTAGTAAGCAGAGTAAGATTAAATCTGTCAATTATTATAATTGACAGATTTAATCTGTCAATTGACACATTTAATCTGTCAATTAGTGTATTTGACAGATTAAATCTGTCAATTGTCAGATTTTTTATTTTCTACATTGGCTCTAATACGCCGTCGTACTTTCGAATAATTTCTGGGTCATTTCTAATTTCATTGCACACTTGATTCATTCTTGCGAGTAACTGGTCGCAATTCTGTTTTTCACTGTATTTCTGTATATTATTTCTTTCAATTTTCCCCACAAGAAATAATCAAGGGGCATGCAGTATCTTAATAGTTTTGTTATCAGTTTTTCTTTAAAAATAAATCATGTTTCAAACTGCAATATGAGTAATAGTTGACTTTGATTAAGGATGCAATATGAATATAAAAATCAATTAATCTGATTTAAATGATTACTAAAAGCTAACTGCAGTATTGCCAAAAAATAATTCAACGGCACATGTGTGACACATAATAAACATACTATATCCAACACATTCATACGAAATACTATCAAAATTGATTCATCCGTTATTGACCAAAATAATTTAGGGCAAAAACTTTTGAACACTTCGATAAAAAATATTATTAGCCACTGCTTTTTTCAAAACACAAAATTATTTTACTAATGGTTATAATATTACTTTTTAAAATTTTTCATTAGAAAACTAACAACAATTTCTGATTAAAGAACATATACAGTGTGAAAAAGCCAAATGGAATAAATTCATTATCTTGGTTACTGTACATATTTATACAAAATCCCGAAACACGTCAAAATAAAATTTTATATTGTCATTATTATTTGTAAAAATTACCAACCACCAATTTTTCAAATAGGAATTATGGGCTTGTGAAACATCGTTTGAAAGATCTCGTCATTCTGTGTACAGAAATGTTCACTTTCATGTTTATTGTAAAAATCAAATAAAAAAATACAATCAAGTAATAAGCGAAATTAGGTACAACATCAAAAACTAAAATGTAGCAACAATGTATGAATATTAATGAAGTAGATGTCCACCGCGAACGCCTTGGCAACATCCTAACTTCAAATAAAAATTTCTTCCTATCTTATTCAAAATCTCAGGAGTGATCATTTTCTTTCTATCACAACAAGGTAAATAAGTTCAGTATTATTGTAATAAGATTTGGGAATATTCGAGATAATATTATAATTAATCTCGTTAATCACATGATTTTATTTTTTCCAATTTGATTTTTGCAATAAACATGAAAGTGATAACACTTTTGAATAAAGAATGACCAGACCTTTCAAACGATGTATCACAAGCCATTTCTTCCTAATTGAAAAATTGGGGGTTGAAGATAGGGTTCGTATTTTTACGAAGAAGAATGACGTGTCTCGGTATTTTCCATAAATATATACAGTAACCAAGATAAAGAATTTATTCCATTTGGCTTTTCCACACTGTATAACAATACTGCAAAGCGTAAATTGCGGAATGTAGCAGAAGGGTAGTTGAAAACATTTTGTCACTACAAGAATCCAAAGGTAGATATATAGTACATTATTGGGGAAATCAATACACCAAAATCTATTTTCTCAGAATAATTATTTGAGCTATGTTCATTCTCATTCCTTATGTTGGAGAACAAGGTCATTTCATTTGATTACAGCGGAAATGGAGCTCTTAAAATCCTGAATAAAAAATATTTAACTAGTTCCTCATGGAAGGGTAGAAGTCATAAAAGAATTTATTGTTGACGGAAGGGGTTTATTGGCAGATACTACGGAAGATTAGTGTCAGATTTCAGGGTGACGAAAAATCTTAAAACAAACGTTTGTTCGCAATAAAGATGAATCGGTCACTGGAATAATGAAGATTTTAGCCCTTAATTGACGTTAGGAATTTCAGCGCGCTCCTCCGTTAAAAGTAAAAAAAAACGAGGATTTGCCGAAATCAGAAATATTTTATATAATATTAATAAACAATAAAGAATGAAAAAGCGTAAGTAACTTAATAATAAGAATTATCACAATTTCTACCGAAAACATCATTTTGAGAATTCTTGAACATCAGTTTCAGAGGGGGTTGGGAAACAGTTATTTAGATGCATTTATATCGATATTTAAAACATTTAGTTGGCCAAATAGAATCAAATTTGATATATTGGACGTATTTTGATGAATTGAAACATATATTTTTCGATCGGAGATTTTTTTTGTTCCCTACTGAATGAAGGCTTCATTTGTAAAATTGATTTGAAATCAAATCAGTATCTATAAGCAGTACTGGCTGGAAATGCGTAATAAGGTATATTGGAAGTATTCTAATGAATTGGAAATAATATTTTCGGAATTCGGTGTCTACCCTATATGGAATATGATAACTTATTAGTTGAATTCTTAGAACAGTTCTATGTTCTAAGGTAGAATCAAATGATAATCTTTATCATTTATTGATGATTCACGATTTTAATGATTTCATAGAATTTTTTTGTTATTTATCGACTTATATCACAATTCAGTCGAATTCTTCATCAGAGAGTCGAACCCAATCGTTTGAGACCATTTTCGGCAAAAAAATCGAAAATAACATACATTTGGGTAAAATGATAACGCGATGTTCCCCAGAACATACGCGCAAAAAAGTGGGAGAGCTTTGTGGACAGGGGCTTTGGCTCTCTTTTCAAACAACTTTCGAGTAATTATTCAAACATTGACAAATCATATCTCCGAAAGTATTGGTTTTTCAGAGATGGGAATGATATCAATTGATTATTCTGATGGAACTGCATCATAAAAATTAAATTAAAAAAGTAGGTATATGACTCACCTCGTAAGTTGGATTTACTTACATTAGCAAATTATAATTAGAGCATTCTATGGCGGAGGTTACACAATCTGGTCAATCTGGTATCAATCTGACATCAATATTGCCATCAATCCATCAGTATACACTATTAGAATTGGTTTCCCGTCAATCTGATATAAATCCATGATTGATGTCAGACTGAACTGATGCCACATTGGCTCCGTCTAAGAAATCATAAAATTACGATTAATTATAGAAATTTTGAAAAATCATGTAACTACCCGAAAGTATTAGTTTGTTAGAAATTGAGAATGATATCAATGGATTCTTATGATGAAACTGCATCTTAAAAAAATTGAATTTGGAATATGTAATGTATTGTTACTCTGAAACCACCAATTTGCCCACTAACGAACTTAACCGAGATATTTATCCCTCAAACCTACTCTGAAAATTTCAACTGTCCAGCTCATTCCGTTCGAGAGTTATCGTGTTAACGGCCGGCCAGACGGCAGGACCGAACAGAATTTTACCACGGATTCTTGATCAGTGAGTCGAACTAAAACGTTCGAGACCATTTTCAGCCAAAAATTCGAAAATTACAGACAATTGGGCAAATTGATAAGCACTCCGTTCCGAGGCACAAGAGCGCCAAAAATGTTTTTCATATTTAAAAAATAAATATCTCGAGAATTATTAATCCAAATGGCGTTACATGTGCATTACTGAATTCAGAATTTTTTGATCTATCCATATCAAGAAAAAAAATGTGGGAAAGCCCTGTGGACAGTCCCTCTTATTCGAACTTTGACAATTCATCTCAGAAATTATTGTATTGTATTATCTTATAATAGAACTGCATAATAAAATAAACTGAATTAAAATTAAATAACGAACTTATCCGTGATATTCATTCCTCAAATCTACTCTGAAAATTATATTTTATCAATTGAAACTTAGCCAATATTCCAGTTTTGTTTTCACTGAAGAAATTCTGAATCTGAACCCAATTTGATAAACTTACCAAATTATATATGGATTATCGAGTGGATTATACAAGGGCATATAGGGTAGGGTTAATTCTCGGGTTAATTATAATATCATATAATTGGTCAATTTGCATCCAATCATACTTTGCTTGTTTGAACAGAAATACATTTGACATTTGACTGTTATGGGTAGATAAGAATGTTTGAACAGTGAACACAGATCGAGACACAGATATAACACAGAATTGGCAACTCTGTGAAAACATAGAAGTATACGATGTATAATTGAAATTTTGAAAAATCATATCTCCGAAAGTATAAGCTTATTAGAGTTGAAAATTATATCAATGGATTCTTATGATGAAACTACATCTTAAAAAAAAATTGAATTGGCAGTTTGTAATGAAAACAAAATATTTTTTTTTCGTTACTCCGAAATTATCCTGCCGATTTCGCCCAATACTCAGCCAAAATATTTATCTCCCAAACCTACTCCTAAAATTTCAACTGTTCAGCTCATTCCGTTCGAGAGTTATCGTGTTAACGGATGGACGGCCGGACAGAATCGATTTCGACCACGCATTCTTGATCATTGAGTTGAACCAAATCGTTTAAGACCATATTCAGCCAAAAATTCGAAAATTACAGACATTTGGGCAAGTTGAAAGGCACTCTGTTCCGAGGAACAAGGGCGCCAAAAATAGCGAAGCCGACACTGCTTGGTAACGGGGAATGGTAGAAAAATAAGAATTATTCGAAAATGTTTCTTGAAAAATAAATTATTTTTACATATCAAACCATTCTTCGATATTCCAGAAAGGGAAGAAAATAAATCCATTATTCCATACCTTTAACGCTCACTGAATAATCATTTTCCTCTCACATTAAGTACACAAAAACAAAACATTAATGTAGAGAAAACACTTGACTTGAGTTTCACAATAATTATGATACTATATTGTTGAAATGTTTCGGGTTTTAACTCATTTTCAAAACTGTTGTTGCATGAACATTCAAACTGATAATTTAAATCTAACAATTTCACTCGATTTTTGCTTATGATAGTACAGAATCAGTCTGATTGGAATTCTACATATTTTAGTGTATTTGGCGCTATTGTTCCTCGGAACAGAGTGCTTATCAATTTGCCCAAATGTCTGTAATTTTCGAATTTTTGGCTGAAATTGGTCTTGAACGATTTGGTTTGACTCACTGATCAAGAATCCGTGATCGAAATCGATTCTGTCCGGCCGTCCGTCCGTCTGTCCGGCCGTTAACACGATAACTCTCGAACGGAATGAGCTAGACAGTTGAAATTTTCAGAGTAGGTTTGAGGGATAAATATCTCGGTTAAGTTCGTTATTGGGCAAAATCGGAGTAACGAAAAAAAAATATTTTTTTTTGCATTACAACTTTTGATTTCAATATTTTTAAAGAAGTTCATCATGCAGTTTCATCATAAGAATCCATTGTTATCATTTTAAACTCCATCAAGCTAATACTTTCGGAGATATTATGTTTCAAAGTTTCAATAATACATCGAAAGTTCTATGTATTCACAGAATGTGAACACAGAATCTCTCTGTGATCACTATTCATAAATGTCATCTTTTCTACCTATTAGAGATTGTCAATTCATAGTTGTTATTTTCTCTTGGAAAGCAAGTAGGTATTCGATTCTTGAATTTGTGAATATATACAAGACTGTTTTGATGTAGTTTATGGAGGCAATAGGAAAGAAGAACATAATGGAATCATCAATAGAAATTACTGTTCGTTGACCACTGAGGTTAATATTACCTTTTACTTCCTTAAGTTGTGAGACATGTTCCTATATACAGTATTTTCATAATGTTGCTAGCAAAAAAATACTGAAATATGGATCTACATTTGTGAATCAATCATTTTTTCTTAAGTTAAGGTTCATAATACAGAATAGAATGTGTTAGTGGTATGAACTATGAAATTTTAAATTATGAAAGGAGGATAGTATGTTAAATGTTATTAATATATTTTGAACTATTAAAATAATTTGCTCGTAATACCTACTCAAATATCAGGAATAAATGGAAAATCTTCTATGATTGTCTCCAGCCTTGCTCTAGACATTTCGATGATACTTTCCTTAGGTATTTCGAGTTGTGAAAACTATGCACCGAGTGTTGCAACAACCCATTCCACGAGGTTGAATCATTGCAGATTGCTCATTTACTCTTGATAAATAAATTTAATGACAATTTTTGAAGCATTAAGGCATTGAAGCATTGTAGATTGCTCTTTTTTTTATAAGATAATTTTTGACGCATTTTTTTTAAACGACACTTTTTTTAAACTTAATTTCTTTCATGATGCATTTCTATCATAGGAATCCATTGATAAAATTCCCAACTCTGAGAAACCAATACTTTCGGAGATATAATTTGTCCGTTTGAACAAGAGCGCCAAAAAGCTCCTGTCCACAGGGCTTGAACCAATTTTTTTTATTCACATCTCGTATCAGCTAATTCTTATAGACGCATCGACAAAGTTCGATCGCACGATACGGATTCGCAGTTTGAAAATTAAACCAACCACTTTCGGCCTCCTGTGATATCGGATACCTCGAGAGATAAGAGCAATAACTGAGGGTTTCCGCATCAAAAAAGCAAAACGCTTGCATCTTCCATGGTACTTTGAGACGATCGATAAGTTAAAATATTGAAATGAGAATGTCTGTTTATTCAGCAAATTTGCAGCAGATGGATGGAGCTTAAGACTTTTGAGGATTCTAAAGCATTCTGTTGAAAATTAAGAGTAACAATAATTGACAATAATAGGTGTCTTGCATTTAACACGAAATACCAAATGTTTATGTTTTTCTGAATCTACTTCAATACCAGATCATCATGTATGCCCTTATACACTTTCATAATTTATAAAATTTGAATATTTCGGTATTGAAAATCAGTAAATAAAGAAGCAATTTCAAATGAGGTGAAACGTTTCTGAATCGTTGCTATGACGGATGACGTAATCAAAATTCACTATCTGCTTGTTACAGCCAATGCTGACTTCGAGTCCTTTATAGGGAGCTGTGTTACACTGGAATAAAGAGTGAAACGGACACGAGAAGAGAGTGAGAGTAGATATGACGGGTTACGTCACGGGCTGGTGCCAAGTTTCGATCGTTTGAACAGGCATTATGTGCAATCAAATTTGAATGATCGTTTTCTCGTTGAACATTGAAATTTTTGACGGCGGTTGAACTTTTTCAGTATTCTTATAGAAATAATAATCGATTCCAATAATAAAAAACATGCAATATACCTATTATTCACCAGATATCATCACCAGATAACATAATCCAAGGAATGGGGTTCTCTCTTTCTAATGAACTGGATATGAGCAATATCTAATATATAGGTATCTGATAACATAAAATTTTCTGAAAGTTGCCATCATATTTTTTAGCTTTCTTCATTGGTTGGAAAAACAAATATTGAGATAGATAAACTAACTGAATATTGACTTGGTAATATCAGTTGAAAGCACTTAATTATTCAACCTTTTTGTTGAAGCTCTTGTTACTCGGAACATAGTGCTTATCAGTTTGCCCAAATGTCTGTAATTTTCGAATTTTTTGATTAAAATGGTCTCAAACGATTTGGTTCGACTCACTGATCAAGAATCCGTGGTCAAAATCGATTCTTGCCGGCCGTAAACACGATAACTCTCGAATGGAAAGAGCTAGACAGTTGAAATTTTCTGAATTTTTAGAGCGGAAAAGTTCAAATGGGTTTTTCTCAAAAAAAATTTTTTTTTAAACTTATTACAAATTTCAAATCCATTTTTTTTAGGATGCAGTTTTATCATAAGAAACCATTGATATAATTTTCAACTTAAACAAGCTAATACTATCCGAGGGAGATATTATTTTTCAAAATTTCAATAATAAATCGTTATTGTATTATTTCACAGAATGCTGAAATCGAAAATTAACTCGAAAATTAACGACCGTATTTGTATCTATGAATTTCATGATCTGTGTTCATCTTATCTACCGATAAGAGGCATGTCATTTATTTCTGGTTCTATTCAAAATTCGTTACCTACTCATGATATAAAACACCTCTATCGTAGAATTATGAGGATTATAGGATATTATAATTTTTTGGTAATAATATAAAGCCCTTGGATAATCCATATGATGATGAAAATATATACTTTGGTATGTTAATCAAATTGATTTCAGAATATCTCCAGTAAAAACAGAACTGGAATATAATTTTGACCAAATGCTGGCCGGCCGTCCCTTGCCACATTAACATTCGAACGGAGAGATAACAACTTGCAATGTTCAGGGTAGGTTGCGCATCCGAATGCGACGGCTAAGTACGTTACTGGTCATAATCGCCCAAACAGTTTCGCATTTATACCCATCTGAAATTTTGTTGTTATTTCCTCAATAACTCGAAAAATACAGAACCGATTAAATTCAAACATGGTTGTTAGTTGTAGAATGCCAACGCGAAATTTCTTAGGAAATTTCGTGAGGATCGTTTCATTGGAAAAAAAAATCATTGAAAAAAATTCGATATATCAGTAACTATTCAGTAACGTCAGGCATTTTGCGAGAGCCTTCAGAACCTAACTCTGCTGGCTCTGCTGCCAAGTTCCAAGTTTGAACACGATCGGATCTATATTGTTGGAGACCCGAGTAGCCTTGTATGAGTTCAGTAGATGCCTCGATAACTTTCGAACGAAAAGAGATAGGCATTTGCAATTTTCATGGTAGGTTGCGTATCCGAATGGAAGAGTTAAGTTCGTATTTGGGCATAATCAGGCCAACGGTTTCGGAGTTATACCCACCTGGAATAATATTTCCTCGATAATCCAAAAAATATAGACTCAATCGAATTGAAGCTTGGTACCTAACTAGTTGTAGAATATCGACTTAAAAACGTGTTTAAAATTTTGTAAGGATCGTACCCCTAGAAAACTTCAAAAAACTTACGAAAAAAAATTGGTCCAAGCACTGACGTGAAGTCAGGGACTTTTGCGCGTATGTTCTATTGTCCATTCTCCTTTATTGAACATTATTAATCGAATTTACCATGGTAAATTCCAGTGTTCCAGAGAAACCTATAACTTCAAAAAAGGTGAAATATTGTAGTAGTGGAGACATTCAATCGATTGATAGCTTATTCAATAAGTTCTAACAAAATTGCGAAGAGATCTAAGCAACAATTTTTAGAAGTAAATAGCACATAGCGTCTTGGATCTTATCACTACTCTTTTTTACAGGGAATATTACATTATGAGAATTATATTTCTGTTACTAAAACCCTCAGTTTGAGTCAATAAGTTTCTTTTTATTAAAAAACAAATCTTTCTGAATTTTTAGAGCGGAAAAGTTCAAATGGGTTTTTCTCAATACTTGGTTGAGTGGATTAGACCCATTCACGCCCAAGGCGACGAAATTTGCAGGGAAGGTCTGGAGTCCAAATGCGCAATTCGTTAATTGACAGAATCCACTGGGTGGTTTCTGAAATTTTGATTTCCAAATAACTCGAAAAATACTTATCTGATCGAATTGAAACTCCGTAGATAGTTGAAAAAATCAGCACGAAGACGAGAAATTTCGCATGCTAGAAATTCAAAAGAGTTACCTATAATAAAAAAATCACTAGCTCAGTAACTTTTCGTCATAGGTGTATATCGCTAATTTTGCGAGAGCCTTTAAAACATTATCCTAGCTCTAGAGTTATTGGGAAATATTGAATAATTATATCCAATACAATGAACCAGTTTATTTTGGCGTGCTTTTGCAGTTGATCAACAAAATATTCATACCTATAAAAAAGGTGATACAAATTGGTAGCCACTATGATCATGTTTTCTTCGCATTTTTGCTCCATAATTCGCGCAGCAGATATCTGCAGAATATTGAGGCAAACAATGTCACCAAGTAATGGTAGTGGAAAATACTATTTTCAGAATTTTATCTATATCCGTTGATAACTTTCAGAATTTTTTTTCATTCGACCCGAAATTGTGAACCAAGAAATAATCAGGCTAGAAATCTTGTAGGATCAACGCTGGATACTGCCAGATTTTTGTATCGAGTTTATGTGACTTTGCCTTCAGTAGATTCAAAAAAACTGGAAGGCGGACAGCAGATGAACGGATCATTTTTTTTCGATTATTGAAATCTTCAAATACATTAAGAGTGACATTTTCAAGTGGTTTCATTTGTTTTTCGCTCTCTGAGATTCGAAAAAATAATAAATCAAAATTTGCTTAAATGCCATCTAAACAAAAATATAACAGGTATAATTCAGTAGGTATATTTTGAATAGATAACTATTAAACCTTTTTGCGCGTTCATCTGAAGAGATTTATGAATTTTTCTGTATAGTTCCTTCAGATATACTTCCATCATGATGAACCAAAAATTACCTGTTCGGTAATGTAATCATTATATTTCAATATTAGAAACGATTCAATTGCAACAATCCAGACGACTACATAGTACATATCTTCCGAGTAGCCATCTTGATTTGATGTCGTTAATTGGCAACCCTGTTTCAGGTTACCGACGGCCTACAACTAACAAACAGTGGGAGATGGGGGGCGTGGTTTCTTATATGATCACTTCGACGCCAACTGAGAAAAAAAATGTACGTTCACTCCTGAATTATCAAATTATCATTGAATTTCCCGAAATTCATCTCGCACCAAATGCCATTTTTTCAATGATCCTTCATATTGGATTTTTTTTTAGAAAAATAGATTTGGTACCTTGTATAGATGTTAATAAGGAAATAAAGGATATCAGAATGTTTGATAGTTCGGTAACATTAAAAACTAAGGAAAATCCGAAGACCTACCTCCAAGCTTATCACTATAGTAAGGTCCGGGATGACACTGCGGCTTCATGGCCTGGCATTTCCTCCTAAAACCCCTAGGTCTCCTCCTGAAAGACCCTTCCTCGAACATGAACTCGCTGGCAGGATCGATCGTCCAATAATGTCCTTTACCCGGTCTCCCCAGAGCCTTCGGCAGCTTGATAAAACACTCATTCAACGACAAATTGTGTCTGACCGAATTTTTCCAACCCTGATACGAACCCCGGAAAAACGAGAACCTCTGCTGAAGGAACGAATATATTTCACTTAGGGTGAGTCTCTTGGTCGGCGAATGTTGGATCGCCATGACGATGAGGGCGATGTACGAATATGGTGGCTTATCTTGTCTTCTGGTGCCCGACTTTTTATCAGTGCCCACGATGGGTTTGTTATCCGAGTCCGGCATCGAATTGGTGCTATCGGCCTGCACATGGTTATGACTAGGTTGAAGATGTATCGATTCTAGATGCGAACTGATAGACTGGTGCACAATTGCTGTCTGCTGATTAGTCGAATGTAGCTCCAAATCTTGATCGTTCATGATTTGAGCATTTATTGCTTTAGGGCGTAACAATTCAGCCTTTGTTATTGAGTCACAAACATTCAACACTAGTTAATCTTGTACACAAATATTGTTATGAAGAGTCATATATACAAATTCGTAGTTAAGGTACACAACTCTCGGATTTTATATACAAGTTCCGATACAGGAAACACTAACAATATGAAACAGATTTTGCTCGCCTTCTAGCTAACTTTAAAACTTGGCCAACGAACAACGACTTTGCTTTCGATTCGATGATACCGCACTGAACAGAGTGAAATAAAGTGGTAATGTGCCATAAGAGCGAGACGGATTTAGGCAGTTCAGGATGTGCATATGTATGTGTGTTCTGTTTCTACCTCCCTCGTCCTATACGAAATGGCTTCTATGACACATTGGGTCCGCCTTAGTACGCTGCTCTCTTTCAATCAATGCAAGACTTCAAAGATGAAATACTTACATTTCAACACATCCAAGGATGAATGATGCTATTCGATTCAGTAAGTACTCAAAGTGAGCAATAATTTTTATTCCGATCGGGATTTACGTCAGGTCATCGAAGGGCAGTGTTGTTTATGGCCCTGGTACGACTTGTGAGGCGAAATTGAAATCAATGGGTTCTTGATTTTTCGGCACTTCTTTTTGATGTAGTTCGATGACTATGATATACAATGATATCTCTTTGCAACTCTGATGGAGATTGGTGAAAAAACAATCGCTATAGAAGTAAGTAGGATTTTGAGTACCTATATCCCAAAACATATGACCATATTTTAGAATCAATTACGTAAATTTGTTTTTAACTGACTGGGGATTCCTGATTTCTGATGTTCTGAGGAACAGCATGCTATCATTTTGCCCTAATGTCTCTAATGGTCTTAAGCGATTACGTTTGACTCACTGATGAAGAATTTGAGGTCAAATTTGATTCTATCCGGCTGGCCGTTGCCGTGATAACTTCCGAACGAAAAGAGATGCTGACTTGAAATTTTCAGGGTAGGTTGCGCATCCCAATAGGACTGCTAAGTCCGTTGTTGGGCATTATCGTCAAAACAGATTTGGAGTTTTACCCATCTTCAATTTTGTTGTAATTTCCTCAAGTCAAGGAATAGAGACATATACAGGGTGAATCCAAATTAGACGTGAACTTTCGAGGAAGTGTTCATTTTTCGTCAATTTTTTCTACGTTGACCAAATTTTATTATAATTTTGGGTTATTTTTTATCAGAAAAGGATATGATATGTATGAAAGAAGCAAAACTATGCTGTATAAGATGTTGAAAAATAATATGTATGATTCGAGATGTGGTGTATGAATAAAGGAAAAATCAATTACTAATATCAATTTGCCTGCAACCAATTGCACAATTTATGTATGCCAAAGCTACTTTAAAAACTTCCTTCTATGTATATTCTCTAAGAAAAATTTCGTTAGAATGCATTCACTAATGTCGTTTCAGCAGATTTTTTATAAGCAACCTTTTGAATGTCCCGAATGAAACATAGTTAATGTGTAATCAAAAGGCAGAGAGAATAAATTTCAGGCGGAAAGTAACAACTGAAGACATTAGAAAGAGGTTACGTGCTTGTATAAGGAATGGTGGAAATTAGTTCGAACTAGTGTCCGACCGAAACTGGTTTTTCAGCCGAAACCGAAACCGAAACCGAACTTTCGGCCAGCGTCTCAGTTTCGGCCGAAACCGAAACCGAAACCGAAACTTTATATTTCATACTGAAACCTACTCTATTTTTTTAAAATTTAATTTGCATATACATAAAAACAGTTAAGCAGTGTTAAATAAAATAAAAAGAAAACTTTTTTGATATCTTTATTTATTATTTTGGTATTACCAAGTTGAAAAAATAATCAGTCGAAGTATACAGGGTAATTCCAAATCAGACGTCAACCTTGGAGGAGGTGTTAGTATGGATAATTTGCTGTGGTTTGAGCCATTTTTATTGATGACGAAAAATCAACAGTTTCCGAGATATTTGAGTTCTGGTTCTGATGAAAAAGAATTAGTATGATTTGAAAGGGGATGTAAGAAGGAAATAGAGAAAAATAACGAATTCAATATTTTTTTGTTGCAATTGAGCTCGAAATTTCATTAGAAAATGTATTCATAAATTATGTTCCACCATTCCATATAGGCAAGCACATGCCGTCTTTCTGATATCTTCAGTTGTTATTTTCCGCCTGTCTTTTGATACACATTCACTATTTTATGTGCCGGACATTCAAAAGGTTGCTTGTAAAAAATCTGCTGAAACGAAACTAGTTATGCAATCTAACGAAATCTTTTATAGAATTAAGAAGGAATTTGGCAAGTTTTTAAAATAATTTTGGCATACAAAATTGTGAAATTCGAAAGTTGCAGACAATTTGATATTAGAAATTGATTTTTCATTTATTCATATAGCACATTTCAAATCATACTTAATCATGATCATACATTCTTTTTCAACCTCCCATACAGCATAGTTTCGATTTTTTCGTACATATCATATCCTTTTCTGATAAAAATAAACCAAAATTATCATCAAATTTGGTCAACGTAGAAAAAATTGACGAAATATGAACTAAGTTCAGAAATCTTTTAAAAATCACCCGAACTCCAAAAACTGTTGATTTTCGGTTATTAATAAATATGTATGAAACAACAGCTAATGAGACATACTAACTCCTCCTCCAAGTTTCACGTCTTATTTGGAATCACCCTGTAATCCAATTAATAATCATTAAAGTGAATTCTCATGAATTCTCAGTCTTAACAAAGATAGATTACAATAACTTGTACGACAATTATGTATTATTATTATTATGGGTTGTGCTGGGCAGCCTAAACCCGCCCCTCCACTGCGGTTTAGGCTTAGACAATTATGTATACCTACTTTTAACTCCTGGCCAAATGACCAGGATAATTCACGAACAGCCAAGTTTCGGCCCGGCCGAAAGTTTCGGCCATTTTGGGCCGAAACCGAAACTAAGGCCGAAACTAGATTTCTTGGCCGAAACTGGCCGAAACCGAAACCGAAACCGAACTTTCGGTCGGTCACTAGTTCGAACATAATTTATGAACACATTTTCTAATGAAATTTAGACTTCAGTTGCAATAAAAAAAATGTAATTCGTTATTTTTCTTTCTTTGCTTCTTGTATCCCCTTTTCAAATCATACCAATTCGTATTCAACATCTAATACAGCATAGTTTTGCTTTTTTCACACATATCATATCCTTTTTTGATAAAAATAATCCAAAATTATAATCAAATTTGGTCCACGTAGATAAAATTGAGGAAAAATGAACTAAGGTGAGAAATATTTTTAAAATCACCAAGAACTCAAATATCACGGAAACTGTGAATTTTCGGTTATCAATAAATATGGCTCAAACGACAGCAAAGGATCCATACTAGCACCTCTTCCAAGGTTCATGCCTAATTTTGAATCAGCCTGTATAAATTAAAAATAGCAGATCATGTATGTGCAATAAATGAAGATCACGTGATAGATTTGAGTAAAATGAAGATTCTGATGACAAAACAATGAAAGTTAAGGTTTCGACTTGTTCAGTTCTAATTGAACATATTTGGCTAATTTTATTAAAGAAAGAATTAGAACTTGAGCATTTCTCTGCGAAGTTTCACAAAGTTGTGTGAATCTATATGTCGATTCCCAATTCCACCACCAGTGTGACAAGTTTCAGAATAAGTTGTTCATTAGATAACATTTTTCCATACATTGTTGTACGAAGAAGTAATTTCAAAAGAATTGAAACCAGAAAAAAAAACACTGAATGTTGAATGTACCTTACTTTAACCTTTTTGAATCACAAATATTATTCCAATAATATTTTTCCAGACTGAACAGCGTGATACAAAAAATCTGCAATGATTTGACACCATTCTAATTGTTGCTTGTGACGTTCCCTAAAATATACAACTAAATCATGGATGAATTTGAATTTATCATCCTAAACAACTACCCGATATGAGATTTCGTGAGATTATCTTGAAGTGATCGCAAGATATTGTAGTAAATGTTATTCACTTTTTTAACTTTGACACCCTGTATATCCTAACCGAAGCATATTCGGACCATGGCTCACTGTAACCTCTTTGTTTGAAATTAAATGGACAATTACGTACTTAACTATCTACATCTCCTCCTGAAACAGCCTGTACATTTCTGAATGTCTTGTTCGTTAATCCGCCGACATCGTTTTATTAAAGAAGGGGGTAGATAGGTAAGTTGATGCGTGTTCGAACCTCGAATAATTTCTTTCTGTAAATTAATTCAATATTAAAAGTTATTTGGAAATGGTTGGACTTTGCGGACATCTCTTATCTCATAAAAATATCTGGAAAAATCACTGGAAAATTAGAATTTTTTCTTGTTACCTTAATTTTTTTGTGTAATGTATTATGCTAGACATGCCCAATGTCCGTTTTTGAATTGTACAACACATGGATAGCATCCAGAATCAGTAATCAGTCTATTTCCTGATAGAGGGTGGATATGAAATATCTATTTTGATTAGATATTAAATAGAATAATGAACCTCAAATAGGAAAAAATGTCCTATCTTGACATTTTGTCCTGAACTACAGACGGGAAACTCATGAAGCTTGTTCGAAAAATTAAATAATATTATCCTGAGACTTTCCTCAGAAATGATCATCGGGATCAATTCTCACTAAGGGTTCAAAATTGGAGGTTGAATTAAGGTACAAATATTGTCAAAAATTCATCAATGAATACCTACATATTATTATAAAACTTGAGGTAAATCCCTACCCTAGTGCCGATCTAAGAGTTTTTCGTGAATTTCTAGGCTCAGTAGTGGATTTGAATTTTTGAAATTTCCTTTTTTTGCGCTCTTATTCACCTGAACAGAGTGCCTATCAATTTGCCGAAAATACTGTAATTTTCGAATTTTGGCTGAGAATGGTCTCAAACGATTAGTTTCGACTCAATGATGAAAATGTGGAAAAGCCCTGTGGACAGGAGCTTTGGCGCTCTTGATCAAACTTTGACAATTCATCTCCGAAATTATTGGTTTCTCAGAGGTGGGAATGATATCAATGGATTCTTATAATAGAACTACATTACTACTAACTAAATTATAATTAAATAACGAACTTATCCGAGATATTCATTCCTCAAATTACCTCTGAAAATTTAATTATATCAAAAGAAAATTAGCTAATTAATATTCCAGTTTTGTTTTCACTGAAGATATTTTGAACCCAATTTGATAAACTTACCAAATTATGTATTTCCTTCATCTGATGGATTATCCAAGGGCATATAGGGTAGGAGTAATTATAATATCCTATAATTAAACATTCTGCATTCAATCATACTTTGTTAAAAATAAAATACAGTGAACACAGACAAATAGAATTCGCATTCTGTGAAAACATAGAAGTACTACCTATGTCTATGTATTATTGAAATTTTGAAAAATCATATCCCGAAAGTATTAACTTGTTAGAGTTGAAGATGATATCAATGGATTCTTATGATGAAACTGCATCTTAAAAAAATTGAATTCGAAATTTGTAATGTAAAAAATACTATAATGTAAAAATACCATCTGTTCCGAGGAACAAGAGCGCAAAAAATCCGAGGTCCAACCTGATTCCGGCCGACCGTTAGCATGATTACTCCCGAGTTTGAGGGTTGAAATTTGCAGGGTATGTAGGGAGTCCAAATGCGCTGGTTTGGTTCGTTAATGCTCTAAATCTGGCGGGTGGTTTCGGAGTTATAGCTATCCGAAATTTTGTTTTCCAAATAACTTCAAAAATACTGCTCAGACCAAATAAAAGCTCGGTAGCTAGCTGAAAAATTCTTAAAAAGCACTGAAGTGAAGTCAGGAGATTTTGCGCGCATGTTCTATTGTCTACTCACCTCTATCTGACATTCTTAATGAAATTTAGCATCGATATATATCGTTTTCTCAGCTTTTATAATAAATGAAAACATTTCATACCATTTTAATCACAGACTTCAGTAATGAGAGAATCGTCTGTGATCTGATTTTTAATTCTGAGATATATATTCTATTGGATTTGAAATTCGTTGAATATCTACTTATATAAGAAAAACTTACACCTCAAGTATCTCCAGGATACGATATTCACGAAAGTGAGCCTTCTATAAGTAATTACCAAGTTTAAATTGGATCAGATTTGTATATTTTGAGTTATAGAGGAAATAACCTCCAAATTTCAGATGGGTATAACTCCAAAACCGTTTGGCCGATTATACCAATTGACGAACTTAAATGTCACTCGTGTCGCTTGAGAGTTATCGTGAGATACATAATATTTTTGATATATTTTTTTTAATTTTCAGTCATACGATCCTCTAGAATTTTCACATACGCTTTGTGTCGGTATTCTACAACTAGTTATCAAGTTTCAATATGATCGGATCTGTATTTTTTTAAACAAAATAAGTACTCGGAACCGTTTGGCCGACAATGCCCATTAACGAACTTAACCGTCGCATTCGGATTCGCAGCCTACCCTGAAATTTGCAATTCGCTAGGTATCTCTTCCCGTTCAAAAGTTATCGTGGCAATGGCTGGACAGAATCAAATATGATCTGGAATTCTTTATGAGCGAGTCGAATCTAATCGTTTGAGACCATTTTCGGCAAAAAATTCGAAAATTACAGACATTTCGGCAAAATCATAATACGCTGTTCCCTAGAACATGCGTACAAAAACACAACAAAAGATAGCCGCAATCGAAAACTAACTAAAAATATTACATGTAAAATGAAAGGCTCATTGAAATTTGCAAATAAGTAGTCAGAAAAAATCTAGAACTAATGAGTAATGAATGACTGAACCAAATATTCAACGCCTACATGATACCTAAACTTAACATCCACATAATTGCAAGAAAGTATTTTTCTCACTATATGGAATTTATACAGGGTGTATCTGAATAACACCAAAAAATGTAAGGGGGTATTCTATGATGAAAATTAATAAATTAATTTGGTATGAAATTTTTTGAAAAATCCTCCCCCGTGAAAGTTGAAAAAAAAGTTCTCTTCCTCATTTTCCCTCTGTATTGAGCTAAAGAAACGAAACTTGGTAAATATTAGTTGTCAAAAAAACGACACATTTTGTCAAAAAAACTACACATTCGCTAAGATATTTTTCCTACAACTTTTTCTTGGATGTTTCAAAACAATATGGCTGAAATATCCAATTCATTTGATAACTTTTTTATCTCCCCAAGTTTTTTCGTAAACTCAAGCATTTATGAGAAAATATGCAATGCATTTTCAAAAAGCACCGATGTATAATTTCCTTAACCTAATTTATTTGTTTATAGTTTGTATATTTTACAAGTTTTGCGTTATCTTCTTCATCACCCATTTCAAAGAAAATATAACAGAGAAACAATTTTTTTTTTAATCTTCGGAGGGGTGTAACTTTTCCGGGGGGAGGTCTTTCAAAAACTTCCATACCAAATTTCCACCTTAATTTAAGTTATTCAGATGCACCCTGTATCTGTATCTCTAGATGTCTGAAGTTCGAAACTATTGTTACAAAATGTATTCTACATAATATCTATGACACAAAAAAAACTAACGAATATACCTAGCTGTCAATTTACTAAGAATTTTTTATTTCCCTGTTCTTCCACTCCAAACGATTGATTTCCAAGATAGTAATTAACAAAAGCTGGTTTTAATTGTTGTCATTTTCACAGATTAGGATCGGTAGCTCCCACGTTGAAGACGACCCCTTTAATTCATCATTCCTTCGACTTCTTTCAGAAATATCAACATTCAGGAAGCCGTCACCTTTGATCTAAGACTAGACAAGAGATGATACGTTATCTAAATCATACAGAAATGATACTTCATCGTTCCCCTGATGATGGCCATCTGGTAAGTCACAAACTAGCTGCAACTTCTTCAGACTTACAGTATAGCAGTATTGCACCCGATGCATGTCTAGTGAAGTGGTCCTCTCAATCAGCTCTTTAGATAATTTATGTAGATAGATATTTTGTCATCAACGTCACAATATTTTCTATATGGACTCTAACTCTAATCTCCTTCCATTCTGTTCAGAATGCTGAATGAATAATTCAAGAAATAATTATGACTTTCTGTATACAGGGTGTCCCAAAAATACCACGCGAAAGTGACACTGGAGATAGATTGGCGTTAGGTCAATCAGATAGCATCAACATGACCTCAGTAAAAGTCCGCTGGTTTTCGAGATATCACCACTGTTGCGTCCCATGACTTCACATGTTGGGAAGCGCTCATTTGTATTTCTAAACAAAGCAGCTCGCTTGTAAAACTTAAATGTTTTGGGTTAACTGGTTTATTTTTGCATGGGTGGTCTCACCCTTGAAATTAATATTTTCCACGGAAAGATAATTACAAGTAAAATATTTTGTAATACTTCAACCCTTGTAGAAGTATTTATGACCTATTTCCTGTGAAATATTGATAAAATGCATACAACAACTAAAACATTGCCAGAGCTGTGAGTCCTTTGTCTAGATTCTAACCCATACAAAAATCTAGAATTTTCCGATTAGATCGCCACGGCTTTGGCTATTCTCTAAATCGAGGGCGTAGATTCCGAATCTGTAATTAGTTTTTCCGTATCTCGATTAATTTTGGTAATATGGCGAAAAATCCGACTGATTAGTCCATTTTCCGGAGGTAGAGCCAGAAATTGCGACTTTCTACGTCATTGCTCCGAAACTAATCGAGATACGGAAAATCTAATTACAGATTCGTGATCTGCGTACCCGATTTAGTGAATATCCAAGGCCGCGTCGACCTAATCGGAAAATTGTAGATTTTTGTATGTGTTGGATACTAGAGAAAACTTTTTGGCGTTTGACGGATTCGCTCATTACCTAGTATTTTCCGAGAGATACAGAAAAAATAGATACATAAATCTAATGTCGTCCACCGACCAATCATCGGGGAAAATTTGGATATCGAGATGTGAAAATCATAGATTTCGGACGGGAAAGAAGAATTTTCCTTCGATTCCGGGTCAAAAATATTTCTAAGTGCCGTCCCAAAAAATTTTTTTCATGGTATATCGATACGGAGCTCGTGTCTAATTAAATCGAGGTCGCTGATCACGAATATGTGATTAGTTTTTCCCTAAGTGGCGCACTTTGGGAAAATTTTCACTTAAAGTGAAAAAATTGACGAAAATAGGTCAATTTTGGAACTTTCCACCGCCCAAAAAAATCGGAGTAGGGTGTTGCTTATTTTTTACGTCATATTTGGATCCTTTATCTATCGAATCATCCGAACAATAAATGTCCAGGTCGTACGCTTCGGAAATTATGGTTTTTTTTCCCGAGGGTCTATTTTTCGGAAAATTCTTTCCGCGATATTTCCTCGGAAAATTTTTGTAATAAATATCTGATGGTAGATTCGGAATCTACGGCCCCGAATCTATAAGAATAAGTACCCGTTTCATAGTTTTGCGTCAAAAAATTTTTCTCGAAAAATGGGATTTTTTTAAGGCTAATTAATGTATTAAAAAATTGCCAAAATTCAACCGGTCTCCGATTTCGATGCAAATTACGTAATTTACTAATTCGGGACCGTAGATTACGAATATATGATCGGATTTTTCATTAGAGAATTTTCCGCGGAAATACCGCGAAATGAATTTTCCGAAAAAAAGACCCTTGGGAAAAAAATCATAATTTCCGAATAGTACGGCCTGGACATTTTCTGTTTGGATTATTCAGTAGATAAAGGATCCATATATGAGGGCAAAAATCAACAACACCTTACTCCGATTTTTTTGGGTGGTGTGAACTTCCAAAATTGACCTATTTTCGTCCATTTTTTCACTCTAAGTGAAAATTTTCCCAAAGTACGCCACTTAGGGAAAAACTAATTGCATATTCGTGATCAGCGACCTCGATTTAACTAGACACGAGCTCCGTATCGATATATAATGAAAAAAAATTTTTGGGTCGGCACTTAGAAATGTTTTTGACCCGGAATCGAAGGAAAATTCTTCTTTCCCGTCCGAAATCTATCGGTCGGTGGACGACGTTTAGATTTATGTATCTATTTCCTCTGTATCTCTATCCGTTCGGAAAATATTAGGAAATGAGTAAATCCGTCAAACGCCAAAAAGTTTTCTCTAGTATCTAGCCCAGGGGTCACCAATTAGTTTCATTGGAGGTCCGTTCACAAAATCTGTATATCTGTCGCGGGTCGTTGATAGCATTATGATGGCATAAGAATTTGACTAGCAGTTAATCTAAATCCAATATCTATAATTAGTAAATAAAACGAAAAATTATCTGAATTTTTTTAATCAAGAATACATGTTTTCTGGAAAAATGGTCCGCAAAAAAAGGTTCGCGATCCGCATCCGGACCGTGGTCCGCCATTTGGTGACCCCTGGTCTAGACTATTCGAAGACCCCTAGTCTGTGAAAGTCGGACCGGTTTCCATGTTACAAAACATGGAATGTGGGAGCGAGATAGCCGATAAGGGTTTTGGTTTTTTTTAATAAGTAGCAATTCTGGTTCTGATTAAAAAAAATTGGTAGTGTTGTATCATTTTGAAAAGGGCATGAAATGGACCAGTTTTTGCGATTATTTGTCAATTCAGTCTGATATAATTATTTTTCACAGCAGTCAGTCAAACTTAAGTTAACGTTTTAACTTCGGCATAAAATACCACAAGTTAGACATTTTTTGAAGGATTTTGTTCTAGTTGTCGGTGAAGTTATTACTTCATTGTCTAAAGCAACTATTCAGGATAGCCTAGGTAAAAAAAAACATGAGTTTGAAGTAATTTCTAGCAATGCTAGGCGATAAAAGACCGAAAACTGGAGATTTTTAAAAAATACACAAAAGTGGTGATATCTCGAAAACCAGCGGACTTTTACTGAGGTCATGTTGATGCTATCTGATAGACCTAATGCCAATCTATCTCCAGTGTCACTTTCGCGTGGTATTTTTGGGACACCCTGTATATCTGGTATTATTTACGAATAATAGACCTTAGCAATCAAACGAAAAGCTCTAAGGATTTCACACCTTATGTTCTGAAACCTGTACCTAATTTGTAGTCATTCTCATTTTTGTGCGCATGTTCTATGGAACAGAGTGCTATCATTCTGCCCAAATGTCTGTAATTTTCGATTTTGTAGCCGAAAATGGTCTCAAACGATTAGGTGGTAATCACTGATGATTCGGGGTCAAAATCGATTCTGTCCGGCCGGCCGTCCGTTGCCACTAACTTTTGGTGGATAGGTTGCGCATCCGAATGCGACGGTTAAGTTCGTTAATGGGCACAATCGGCCAAATAGTTATACCCATCTGAAATATTGTTTCTTCAATGACAAAATACAAATCCGATCGAATTGAAACTTGGTAATTGTTTGTAAAATGCCGACGCGGAAATTTTCGCAGAATTTCGAGAGTATCGCATCACTTACTAGAAAAAAATTATCAAAAATATTTATATTCCAGAATCTATTTGTATGATTCCGCATAAATCTTTAACCCAACATTCTACACTCGAGTACCGGATTTCAGCTCGATCGATTTTGTATTTTAGCAATTATTGTGAAATTTTATTTATTTTAAAATTTGAATTCAGTAGATGCCCAATGCCTTATTTCAAGTATTAAAGCGAAAAAAACGGCTTGAAGGTGCTTGCAGTATATTCCGTGAGGGTGTTTGAGGCTTGGATAGATAGTAGAGCATGCGCGCAATATCTACTGACTTCTCGTCAGGTCTTTTTGAAATTTTTTTTGATCTACAATATAAATTCGTAATGATGAAATTAATTACATAAAAAAATTTCTTGAAGGTAATGAATATTCGAGAAAAATTTGATCCCTTATCTTCAGAAATCATCTGGAGTTCAATAGTCTAGTCAACAAGTGTCAAATTATGATTGAGGTGTCATTCGATTTGGAATAGCATGTAGATAGTTTTTGAGAAAATTCTAAGGCCGCTCGCAAAAATTGCAATAGATATAAACAATTAAGTGAACAAAAGAGAAGGGACTTTGGTTTTTCGCCAATATCTCAGAAACTATCTGAGATAATTCAAATTTGAAAAGATTCGAGAAGAGGAGGAAATTTCCTGAAAAAAAGTACCAACTCCCGAAACTAGGACTAATATTTATAATTTTCAGAGAGGGTTGAAAATACTCCCGAAAATGGGTACTCCGGCTTGGGTAAGCCTCGCCCCCTTCAGATCAATGAACCATAATCCGTGGTCCAAAAATGTTTATCACGACTTAACAATTAGTTATCCATTAGTTAATTAACAATTTTTTGTAGCATGAACATTAACATTGCAAGAGCGATAATTGTTAAACTATTGATCTGAAAATTTCTTCCTTGCGTGGAGCTATGTTTCAAAGGTCTTGGAATAGATTCCCGTTGGAAAATTTGAAAAATTGGTAATTTTCGTTTAGCTGTAAATAATTTACTTAAGTGAAAAATTATGAAGCTTAAATTATGTTTCAAAAGAAAATTTTAAATTATCTCATAAATAACGCATTGGTTTCCAACAATTCTTTAAAAAATATGAGATAATAGTTATTAAAAACCATTTTGGAGTACTTTCTGATCGTAAGAAAAAGGATCAATAGTAATATTATAAATTGAAGCTTTATAATTTTTCACTTAAGTAAATTGTTCATAACAAAACGAAAATGAACAATTTTTAAAATTTTCCAACAGGAATCTATTCTAAGACCTTTGAAAAATAGCCTCACGAAAGGAAAAAAAATTCAGATTAATATTTTAACCATTAGCGTACTTGCAAGCATAATGTTCGTGCTACAAAAAATTGTTAATTAACTAATGGATAACTAAAAGAAAAATCTTGATAAACATTTTTGCACGTCGGATTATAGTTAATTGATCTATCCTTCAGTTGACTGAATTTTTTCAATTTTTTTTTCATATTTAATAAGTTTAAATAATATTTAATATTTATTCATCAAAGGTACGAAGGGGGCGAGGGTTGCGCAAGCCGGAGTTCCCGTTTTCGGGCGTATTTTCAACCCTCTAGGAAAATTATAAATATTGGTCCTACAGTTCCGGCAGTTGAAACTTTTTTTTTGGAAATTTCCTCCTCTATTTGAATCACCTTCCATTTTTGAATTATCTAGAATAGTTTTTGAGATATTGCCGAAAAGCCAATCCTCCTTCTTTTTTTTCACTTAATTGTTTATAACTATTGCAATTTTTGCGACCAGCCTTAGCATTTTCTCAAGAACTATCTACATGCCATTCCGATTCGAATGCCACCTCAATCCTAATTTTCGGAGAATACGCAAATTTTTGACCTAAAAAACACTTGTTGACTAGACTATAGCTAGGTTACTTCTGGGACACACCCCAGAGTCCATTATTTTTTTGTCGTCCGTATGAGGGTCCGAACTATCAGGAATGGGAGAGCAAGGTCTTGTGTGGTTACTCACTAAAGAACCCCTCGCACATTCCTCGGATTAGTTATTCGGCGTGCCCTTACAGCGTCCCTAAAAAAGATGAGCTGCAAGCTGCCATTACAGTTAATGAGATCTGATGACCCGAAGTGACCAGAGTAACCCTGCTTTCTACAATCTGTGCGCCAACACCATGGCCAGGGATTTAGAGGCCAAAATACTCTTGAAGTCTGTCACGTATAGTTCGCTCTCATTTCACCTAGACATCCTATAACTAGCACGACCATCTTAGCTTTTTGGCCTGGACATAGAGTCGCTCTTCAGTTCTTCTTTCATCAACGCATTATTTTAGGCAGGGGAGGAAACTTTGACAATAAACAATTCATTGAGCTCTTTGGTCCATCAAATATACATATCTATATCTGTTTACAACTTGGATCTGCCAAATTGTTGGAATGCGTAGTTCTAGTTCAACAACCGCTTCAATCCCCAGAGGTACATAATCCACCGTATTCACAAAGCATTCAATCTCCGTTAAGTCCTAACTGAGGTCCTCAGTTAAGGATAAATAAGAATCGCAACCTCAGTTAACGTATGTAACAGTGCTGAAACAGGCTTGTTTCACGTTAATTTTCACTTAAACTGAGGTTGCGATTCTTATTTATACTTAACTGAGGACCTCAGTTAGGACTTAACGGAGATTGAATGCTTTGTGAATACGGCGGAATATATGGTATATCTGTACCATAAACTTTTTTTAGAGGGAAATAGAGTTTTGGAGTGACGCATTATGTCTTTCTATATAACCTGATGAAGCATGGACTCTGCAAGCAGACGGGATGTGCATAACAGTCTGCTGGCTGTGGCATACTCTGCAAGTTGATGGGGTGTCCAATTTCATTTTATACCATCTTGTATTTATCTCTCCATCTTGAAAAGCCCTAGCAAATCCCTCCGATTTTGACCTGAGCCCGGCCGACTGCGAAAAGGCAAAGGAAAACAAGGCCTGGTCTATAAAACTTCTGAAATATATAGAGTATTGATTATACTCATGTGATCTTCGAGTCTTCAGTTGCGCCGGTTTCATCTTTCTGCCTACTCTTATTTGGTCTGTTGGCGAGAAAAGTGTTCTTGCTGGCACATGATCGATGAATATGCCCGTTATACTGAGCTTCTCCAAGGCTCCCCGTCCAGCCCTAAATAGGAAGGCTCCTTGATGTCTCATTGCATGATGAGCTACCATATTCAGAAGCGGTTCTTGCCATTTCCAACGACTGTTGATGGTGTTGGTATTCCAAACTTTGCAAACCCCCGCATCCCTGCTTTCGAGGAAGGTATATTATTTATATCGAGCAGTTGGGATACATGATACGATTCATGTTCATTACTTTTCTTGTGGGCCTGCCTAGCTCGAGAGTTTCATTCACCGTTCAGTTAACTACCCCGAAAGAGAAGGTGACTATCGGGACTGCCAAGCTGTTTGTACATTAAAAAAATGGGTTCAAGCCCTGTGGACAGGAGCTTTCTGGCGGTCTAGTTCAAACAGACAAATTATATCTCCGAAAGTATTGGTTTCTCAGAATTGGGAATTATATCAATGTATTCTTATGATAGAACCGCATCATAAAGGAAATTAAATTCAAATAATAGTTTATTTATCAAGATTAAATGAGCAATCTGAGAATGAGAACTGCACCATGGAAGAAATCAAATTAAAATAGCTGAAATGAATTTGAGTCTTTCTTATAGAGCAGGATGAAATATACGAGCATGAACGCAGATCATATAATAAAGCTTAGATAGAATAATTATAGCATTCTGTGAAAACTAAGAAGTACGTACGATTCATTATTGAAATTTAGAAAATTCATATCTCCGAAAGTATTAGCTTGTTGGAGTTGAAAATGATATCGATGGAATTTAATGGTGAAACTGCATCTTAAATAAAAATTCATATGCACTCAGATCCGAGGAAATAGAGCGCCAAAAAGTGTAATTCCCTTTCCGGGATTTGAGCCCGCCTTCTCTCGTTCTGAAACCCGACGGGTCAGACCGACCGGCTATCGGGCTCCTCGAACGATCTCATCGATCTCCGGTATTGGAATAAAACATCGGTACTTACCTGGGATATATATTCATAATTTTCACTTTTCAACATAAGATCGCCACATGGGGGTTTATTTGACTGTTTTTTACCCTTATATTCGCTTTTCGTCAACTTTCAGGCCAGAAAACTGTCATGTCTCAGGAAAATAAGTTGACATTATGACAATTTATACATAGAATAATTTTTTATAATTCTGTGAAAACGTACAAATACGATTTATTATTGAAATTTTGAAATATCATATCTCCGAAAGTGTTAGCTTGTTAGAGTTAAAAATGATATCATTGGATTCTTATGGTAAAACTCCTTATTGAAAAAATTGTTTGGAATTTGGAATTTGTTACGTAAAAAAAAATTTTTTTTCTGTTACTCCGAAACCATCTGTTCGATTTTGCCCAATAACAAACTTAGCCGAGATATTTATCACCCAAACCTACTCTGAAAATTTCAACTCTCTAGCTTATTCCGTTCGAGAGTTATCGTGCCTACGGCTGGCCGGACGGTCGGACCGGCCGGACAGAATGAATTTCGACCACGGATTCTTGATCAGTGAGCCGAACCAAATCGTTTAAGACCATTTTCATCGAAAAATTCGAAAATTTCAGACATTTGGGCAAATTGATAAGCACTCAGTTTCGAGGAACTAGAGCGCCAAAAATTGAATTTGAAATTTGTTGCTTAAAAACATTTTTTGTTTTCGTTACTCCGAAACCGTCTGGCCTATTTTGCTCAATAACGAACTTTACCGATATATTTATCTCCCTAACATACTCGAGAGTTATTGTAGAAAAAATTTTTTTAAATTTTGAAAAATTTTGTTTGACACTTTGCGGTAACCTGGTCAATACAAAACTTCACATGCGTATAAAGATCGTGATTCTAAAATTTTATGCTAAATTTCAGATAGATCGAGTGATCGGTTTCGGAAATATTCATAAAAAATGTGTTTTACTAAAATCGGCCATAACTCCGAAACTGCTTGATGGATTTCGCCCATTAACGAACTTGTCCGAGATATTTACGCTCCAAACCCACTTTACAAATTTCAATCCTCTAACTCATTTCGTTCGAAAGTTATCGTGCCTACGGCCGGACAGAATCGATTTCGACCTCGGATTCTTGATCAGTGAGTCGAACCAAATCGTTTGAGACCATTTTCAGCCAAAAATTCGAAAATTACAGACATTTGGGCAAATTGATAAGCACTTCCGAGGAACTAGAGCGCCAAAAAAGAAATCAGTAACTTTCTCCTTTTTGGTGCCGGATGTTATTTGCCCCTTCTAGTTCGATGTCTTCTCCTCATTCTTCAGTTATTCCTTTGCTTAGAGAAAAACAGCACACTTGTCCAAACCGGATGACATTCCTATTGCTGAGGTGTATTCGGTAACTATATCCAGTAGTTGTTGTGCTGCTGCCTTTGAGTATTTTTTTTTATCAGCTCGAGAGGAAAAACCTTTTATAGGCCCGCCCTGAAAGGGTCCACTTCTCTCAGGAGTGTGAGACTCCAGTTGTTGATTGGTTACTCACTAAAAAACCTCTCGCATGTTCCTTGGAGTAGTTCTTCGTCCTGCCCTTACAGCGTCCCTTAACAAAAGAGATGAGCTGCAAGCGGCCTTCACAGTTGATGGGACCTGATGACTCAAAGTGATCCGAGCAACACCGCCTTCCGCATTCTGTGCGCTAAATCCTCGGCCAGAGACTTGCGGGCCGGAATAATCTTCAATTTGGTCACGTAGTTCGCTCTCATTCCGCCTAGGCATCCTAAGATTAGTATGACCATTCTAACCTTATGCCTTGGATACAGGATCCCCAGTTCGAACATTAAGTCCTTGTATTTTTCCCTCTTCTGTTCTTCTTTCATCAGCACATTATTTTCTGCGGGGGAGAAAAATTCGACGACAAACAAATTCCTTGAGTTCTTTGTCCAGCAAGAGTATATCTGGCTTTATGGCGTGGATCTGGCGAGTTGTTGGAATCGCATGAGTATTATTATTATTATTCGCATTTAAAAGTGTCGCTCTTTGATTGTTTTAGGGTCAATTTGAAATTTTATTTTCTTGATATAATAGATCTCTATTATCCATAAATTCCAGTAGTGCACGGTGTTATAAATAAGTGAAGTATGTAATATCATTATGCCAAGTTAATTTTCTTCACTAAAAATGTGTTCAATGGATTGGTCAAGAAATTTTACATTACATTTTTGGATGCGTTGTATACGACACGATTCAGTGTTTTTTCCTGGATCAATTTCTGCGACTGTGGACAGAACACACAAGTCGATATAATCTAGGAAATCTAGACATTCATAGCGTTGGTGGTTTAGTCCATACTTGTAACACCCAGCTCCTAATAATATCGAACTAATCGGAGTGTCTTCGGTTGCGAAAGTAAACATATACAGTAAGACTGATATCGTGACAGATAACACTGAAAAATTCAACAACAATTGTTGCGTGGTACTTACTGACATGGAAAGTTGATGCTGCCGTATACCAGTTGATCAATAATAATTTTCAAACTACATCATCCAAATTACAATTTCAGACAAGGGCGTAGCCAGGAATCAATTTCGGGGGGGGTTTTGAAATAGGAATTAATTTCGGGGGGGGTTTTTGGGGGTGTAAGAGTCACTTTCTGCAGCAAAAAAAAATTTTTTTAAAGGAAAAATAACATTTCGGGGGGGGGGTTTGAACCCCCAAAACCCCCCCCCCCTGGCTACGCCCTTGATTTCAGACAGTTACTAGTATGTTGAAATCGATAATCCAGTTTCGGATCCTAAGCACGAAATGGAATCGATATTAATGGGATAGATTTTTTCTAGATACCTATTATGGATGCGAAACTAAAGAAATCAAAACATCCTGGAAGAATATGTAAATCTTGGAAAAATGAATGTGTATTACCCGAGATTAAGAAAAGCGCAAAACCTGACTGCCATATCCATTTCTTTGATGTAAATGGGAAATTGAGAGGCTGGTTTCTGAGATACGGAATTTTTCGAATATTCGACTAATGAATTATAGGAAATCTATTATTGGAATGGTCAACTATTCCAATACAATATCGAACGATTATTATAATACACGAGCTGTAAGTATTCTAACCAATCTCGAATTTTTTTGCTAGCCCTCGCTTAAGCTCGGGTGCAAACTCGTCCTCGATTCTTAAATGATAATTGATTGAATGAAAATTGATTAAATATTCTGAATAATTTTTTTCTCGGAGTCTTCACCATGTTTTATCATTATCAACAAAAATTGGTTGAAGCACTGACATAAAGTTAGGAGCTTTTGCACGCATGTTCTATTCCTATTCACGCCTCATACGAAGTCGATTGAGCATAGTTTCTGAAATATAAAATTTTTCAATATAAGTGAAAAAAATTTAAAATGAAAATGTTTTCTTCATCTCCATTGGAAACTCTTATTCGAATTTACCATCGATATAGATCGTTTCTCAGCTTTCATAAGATTTGAAAACATGACGTACAATTTTGATGACAGACTTGAGTAATGAGAGAATCGTCTATGATCACAGAGTTTTTAATTCTGACATATGTAATTTATTGGAATTGAAATTTTTTGAATATCTAATTATTCACGAAATAACTTACTTCTGAAGTAATTTGTAATTACTGAGTTATTTGGATCGTATTTGTATATTTTGAGTTATTGAGAAAATAAAAAAAAAATTCAGATGTGCATAACTCGATATCCATTCTGTCGATTATACCTATTAACGAACTCAAATGTCGTATTCGGATGCGCAACCTACCCTGAAAATTGCAGATATCTCTTTCTGTTCTCAAGTTATCGTGAGATGCATAATATTTGTCATAATGTTTTTAAAATATTCTAGTGAAATGATCCTAACAAAATTCCACATACGTTTTTATGTCGGTATTCCACTACTAGTTACCAAGGTTCAATTCGATCAGATCGAGAAAATAATATTCCAGTGGGTATAACTCCGAAACCATTGGGGTGTCCAACAACGAACCTAATTATCCCATTTAGATCCGCAATCTACTCTGAAAATTGCAAGTCGCTATTTCTTTCCGTTCGAAAGTTATCGTGGCAACGGTCAGCCATCCAGCTAGTGAACTCACTCCGATCTCCAACAATTTATATTATCCGATCGGGTTCAAATTTGGAACTTGGCTATAAAGTTAGATTTTGAAGGTTCTCGCGAAATTTCTGCGATGTCGGAGGAATAGTTTCCGATATATAGATTTTTTTTCAATGATTTTCAGATATTTTTCTCGAATATTCTCGAAATATGAAATTTCGCAAAAATTTGCGTGTTGGCATTCTACAACTAACCACCCTGTTTGATTCCGATCGGTTTGGTATTATTTAAGTTATTAAAAGGGCAATATTTCATATAGGTATAACTCCAAAACAATTTGGCCGATTATGCCTATTAACGAACACAATTGTCGCTATGTCTTTCCGTTCTCAAGTTATCGTGAGATAAATAATATCTTTTTCAATTTTCTAGTGATGCTATCCTCACAAAATTTCACATACGTCTTTACGTCGGTATTCTACAACTATTCACTAAGTTTCAAATCGATCGGATCTGTATTGATTGAAAACAAAATAAGTACACGAAAGTCTTTGGGCCTATTATGTCCATTAACGAAGATGTCCATCGCATTTGGACGCGCCTCCTGCCATGAAAATTTCAAGTCGCTATCTCTTTCCGTTCGAAAGTTATCGTGGCAACGGCCGGCCGGATAGAATCAAATTGACCTCGGATTTTTCATAAGTGAGTCGAACCTAATCGTTTCAGACCATTTCCCGCAAAAAATTCGTATTGTTGTATTGCAGACATTTGGACAAAATGATAGCACGCTGTTCCCCAGAACATGCGCGCAAAAATGAATTTTCAATATGAAAGTATTATCAGTTTTGTGAGATATATTGAAAAATATCATTCATTACACGTCCAGAAAGGCTTTTCTCTATTTCAGTATCGTAATGAGTTCATTCCAGCACTAAAAACAGTGCTGGAATGAACTCATTTCCGCATTGTTTCTAGTTATATTTTTCGTGTTGTGGTAGTCAGCACTGACATTCGATCCTATCAAATTTCAACACACGTCATTTATTGTCAATATAAGATAATCTGGATAAGGTGAAATAATTGTTGAGAGGAAAGGTTTTATTTTCATAAAAAAAGAAGATACTAGAGATGTCGTTCTTGCTAATTTTGAATCATTCATGATATTAGGAAACCGTGCAATCTGATCTCCATGCTCTACGTACAATTCAAATTCCATGATGTGTCAACTTTCGTAACAGTCACACCAACTGCCAAGATACAATACAAAAGTTACTAGGACGTATAATCCTAATTTTTCATTAAATTTCAACAGTATTTCACAAAACTTGCCTGAAATAGAGAAAATATCGTTGCAGAAGGCAATTCCAACACTCATGCGTACGAAAACTCGCTCCCTAGTCGCTCGTTTTCGAATTTCGCATTCGTGTTTGAATATCAGCCCGTTCTGCAACTTGTTTTAGAATATACTATTCCCGAATTTGTCGATCGCGCACGGCAAAAGCTCACTTTCAGGGCTGTTTTTTTCTTAGTGACCCCTCGCTAAAAATCACCGTAAACGGCCATTTCTCGATTCTTATTCATCTTTTCGATGGAAACATTTTATTTTTGGCTATAATCCTCATTTCTCCGATCAAAAAGATTCCTTATTGAAAAAACCTTAAAAAGGATTAGTTTTTTTATTTCTTTAAAAATTTCATTTTATTTGTTTTTTCTTAATTTTTTTTCTCAGTTTTTGGCCGTTAACTACCTTAATTTTAAATATCCAACAAAATCAATATACCTGCCCCCCTACGGATTCTTCTCACGACACTTTTTGACAAGCCCAACAACATTTTTCTACCAAATTAAAAAAAATATTGTTTTCCAGATTTATTAATCATTAATCATTTCTCCGATGAAAAGGTTCATTATTGAAAAAACCCTAAAAGTAATAATTTTTCTTTAATTTTCTGAAAATATAATTATTATTTGTTTTGTTAATTGTTTGCTAATGTTTCACAGCGCCTTCACAATGCTTTATCATTGTCAAAAAATATACACCTCGTTTTTTTACCGCCTTAATTTCTGATTTAGATGAAAAAATCTCAAACTTTCAAGAAGGCAACAAGTGAAGTTAACCCTAATCAAATGGTGTTCCATTAGGGAACAAAACTCTGATGCATGACATCTTGGTTCCTGTTTCAAAATCTCAAACGAAACCGATATTTGTGTATACAATTCAGAGGAACCGTCTCAGATTTATGGGTATCGCCCGAAAGGAGGAATCCCGATCAAAATATCAATAAACAATTCACCCTAAACAGCCCATCTCTGGATATTCACTATTTATACGATACGAGGCCGACGTGATCCTACTTGTGCGGCCTGTAAAACGGCAAACCCCAATTTTCCAATGCGCGTGTGGTCCTGGTCCAGAAATGACGCGCCACATGTGTGGCGGTAGTGTAGTGTTCTACATCAGCATCAGTAAAATGATTGCCGTTCGCACCAATCCTACCGGAAAGACCGAAATTTTGTTTTGAAACATCAATAAATGAAGTGCGAACGAGAACTTCAAAGCCCCTTTTCAAACAGAGATTATTTATTTTCGGAGATTGGAAAACAATTAATTAACCTATATGACGGCAATTATTATCAAGCTAACACGAAAAGTAGTCGATAGGGATGCTACCGATGTTTTTAATTAATTTAGAAACATTTTTTTTTAACGATTTGATAAGCAACTGCTTTTATTCGTCAATAACGCATCTGAGAGTTTACTTAATCGAAATATAGGATATTTCAAAATAAGCTATAAACAAGCACTGACGTGGAGTCAGGAGCTTTTGCGCGTATGTTCTATTGTCCACTCTCCTGTATTGGACAGTTTTCTCGAATTCACCATGGTGAATTCGATTAAGAGTGTCCAACTGTATTGGAGTGTCCAATACAGGATAATGGACAATAGAACATACGCGCAAAAGTTCCTGACTTCACGTCAGTGCTTGAAACAATTTATTTTTTCGTAATTTATTAAAAATTTTGTAGGGGTACGGTTCTCACAAAATTTTACACACGCCTTTATGTCGATATTCTACAACTAGGTACCAAGCTTCAATTCGATCGAGTCTATATTTTTTGAGTTATCGAGGAAATAATATTTCTGGTGGGTATAACTCCGAAACCGATGGACCGATTAAGCCCAAAAACGGACTTCGCTCTCCAATTGGGCTGTGAAACTTACCCTGAAAATCGATGAGCACCAGGTTCATTAGCAATTTCATCTCCTATTTCAAAAAACAAGCAACGAATTTCTACCAGGTGATTATTCAGAACTTCAGAGGTTCGAAGACCGCTACAGGACCCTAATGTAGGGCTATCATCTCCCATAGATATATGCTTCACTATCTATTATGAATCGACCCAAAAATGTATATATTTTGATATGTCATCATGACATTCATGATTTTGAAGGTTCTCGCAAAATGTCTGCAATGCGATGTCGGACTACTGATTCCTGATATATTATAAACTTGTTTTCAATAATTTGTTTTTTATGTTCTGGTAATACGATCTTCACGAAAATTTGTACATTTTTGCGTCGACATTCTAGAACTAATCACCATGTTTGAATCGGTATCGTATTTTTTGGGTTATTGAAGAAATAATAACAAAATTTCAAATTCATATAACTTCAAAACCATTTGGCCGATTATGCTAATTGATGAACTCAAATGTCGTATTCAGATACGCAATCTATCATTAAAACTTGCAAGTCGCTATTTCTTTCCGTTCTCAAGGTATCGTGAGATACATAATATTTTTTCGTAATTTTTTTAAAATTTGCTAGGGGTATGGTCTTAACAAAATTTTACACACGTCTTCATGCCGATATTCTACAAGTAGTAAGCAAGCTTCAATTCGATCGAGTCTATAGTTTTTGAGTTATCGAGGAAATAATATTCTAGATGGGTATAACTCCGAAACCATTGGGCCGATTATAGCCAACAGTGAACTTAACTCTCCCACTCAGATGCGTAATCTGTGAAAATGGCAATTGCAAGTCCCTCTCCCTTTTCGTTAAAGAGTTATCGAGGCAACGGTCACTCATCCAGCTACTGAATTCACACAAGGCTGCTCGGATCTCCAACAATATAGATCCGGTCGTGTTCAAACTTGGAAGTTAGTAGTAAAGTTATGTTTTGAAGGCCCTCGCAAAGTTTCAACCATGTCGGATGAATAGTTTCTGATCTATAGAATGTTTTTCAACGATTTTCAATGATTTTTTAAAAATTTTCTAGTGATACGGTCCTCACAAAATTTCGCGATAATTTTTGTGCTGGCATTCTACAACTAATAACCATGTTTGAATTGGATCGATTTAGTTTTGAGTTATTGAGGAAATAACAACAAAATTTCAAATGACTGTAACTCATAAACCATTTGGCCGATTATGCTTATAAACAAGGTCAAATGTCCAATTCAGATGCACAACCTAACCTGAAAATTTCAAATCGCTATCTCTTTCCGTTCTCAGGTTATCCTGAGATAAAAAATATTTTTTAATAATTTTTTTGAAATTTTCTAGTGATACGATTCTTATGAAATTTCACTAACGGATTTAGGTTTATAATATTCTACAATTATTCACCAAGTTTCAATTCAATCGGATTGATATTGGTTGAAAACAAAATTATTACTCGGAAACCATTAGGCCGATTATGCCCATTAACGAACTTGTCCGTCGTATTGGGATGCGCCACCTATCCTGAAAATTTCAAGTCGCAAGCTCTTTCCGTTCTCAAGTTATCGTGGCAACGGCCGGACGGCCGGACAGAATCAAATTTGACCTCGAATTCTTCATCGGGGAGTCGAAACCAATCGTTTGAGACCATTTTCGGCAAAACATTCGAAAATTACAGGCAATAGGGCAAAATGATAACGCGATTATCCCCAGAACATACGCGCAAAAATCTAGTACACATCAAAAAAGTTTAGGGAATATGGGAAAAGCAAAAAATAAACCAAAGATATATTTATTAAAAGGTTTCCTTCTGGGTTTTCTCTCCCAAACTCTGAAAAATATCTATAAAATAAAAATTCATTATTTTCTGATTTGCTTCTGCGTGAGAAACACAAGATATTTGTCAGAAGCAATCAATCGAACAATGTTGCCTAACAAACAACAACGAAAGAACATCAACGAAGAAACAACTATATCGTAACGTTTCGGAGTCTATATATCAGACTCCTTGGTCAGACACTTAACGAGAATCTTTAGAAATATTTTATTGATAGTTATCATAGACAGATAGTTATTCTGAAATTCGAGAATTGTCACATTGACAGTACATGAAAATCATAGTAACATAGTTTTACTTTGCATAGAAATTTCCAAGTTCCATTTCCTTTTTTAATATATTCAGCCAAATATGATCAATATCAATGGAGCAATTTCCAAAATTGCATTCTCTATTCAACAAAATACAAGTTGACTCCTTAATTTCCTTTTAATATGATCAGGTTCTGTTATCAGAATCTTTGTATTACTCCAATCCATCATGTGATCTCCTAATTTGTTCTACTCTTGAAATTCAAAATAATGGAATTGATTTCATGAAAAAATTTCTTGTAGATAATGGATATCCGAGGCAATTCATAAATACATGTATCATGAATTTAGATTGAAGAGCAAATAATCAAGAACAACAGAATAATCATCAAGGCCAACAGAATAATCAACAAGAACAGCAACCCAATCTGTTGAATGTGATCCCTTATGTTCGTGGCCTTTCTGAAAAAATCAGAAGAATTGATTCTGAGTTCAATACAAGAACCGTCTTCAAAACACAAAATTATCTTAGGTCCTTATTACCAAAGAAAAAACCCATTAATGAAAAACAAAAATCAAAAAACTGTGTATATAATATTCCTTGTATTTGTGGTAAATCGTACACGGAGACATCAAGGCCACTAGAATTAAGAAAGTCAGAACATAAGAACAACTTGAGAAATAGAGACATACAGAAATTAAAAATAGCAGAGCATATTGTGTATGTACTATCTAAGGAGATCACATGAAGGATTGGAGTAATACAAAGATTCTGATGACCGAACCTGATTATATTAAAAGGAAACTAAGTTGACTCCTTAGTTTCCTTTTAATATAATCAGGTTCGGTCATCAGAATCTTTGTATTACTCCAATCCATCATGTGATCTCCTTGTATTGTACATACATGTTCTGCTATTTTTGATAGCAATATATTATTGTATATTGTATATTTGTACCTATATTATTGAACAGAGAATGCAATTTTGCAAATTGCTCAATTGGTATTGACCATATTTGGCTGACGATCTCTTTCCGCTCGAAAGTTATAGTGCCAACGGCCGGCCGACATTTGGGCAAAATGATAGCATTGATGATAGCACGTCGTTCCCTACAACATATTTCTATATTCAATATCGATATCAATATGAATGACTTCATGATACTTATTCTTGAGGAGAAACTTGTGGGTGGATTGTAAATTTTTCTCTTTATACTCTATTTTGGATAACAATAATTGTTTTCTTATAATAAAATGTTTGTGTCTCATTTCGTAGAAAAGTCAAATAATATGCGGATAGTCATGTAATGAATGTCTTTTTCAGGTTCCAAATAGGGCTTATTCTGGACCAATAGTAACATGGACATCCCAGAGACGTCCTGAATTTCCATGGTAGACGTTTTTAAAACGTCTATAAGACGTATATGTACTGACTGTGTTAATGCAATAGAAAATATACTAAAGAATTGATTCATTCAATTCGTACAATCTCAAAATCATTATTTACCTTTGAACTAGGACTCTTCTATTCGCTTTTGATGCGAATCCACCAAAAATCAAACTGTTCCTACGCAACTCGAAATTATATCTACTCTATTGTAGAGATATTGCATAGCGAGTTGTAATAAGAGTCGAATTCCATGTTTACTGCTATAGCAAAATATATATTCTTTTGAATTGAGAGCTTTACATTTATTTAAAAAAATAAATGGAAGGAAATTAGATGCTAAAATTGCTGCAAACTTTCAAAGAATAACTTATATGGCAATCCATCCTAGGCCCCTAGATACAGGAGAATCATAATTTCCCATTTCAAAATACATACATACATAGCGCATGCACCATAAATATTGTATGCAACAATACAAATATATTCCACTTCTTCATCCCGAATATGTAATTATTATTGTTCACATTGTATTGATAATTGAAATCTTTCTATTTTAAATTAGGGAGAAACGATATTAGGATTATTGAGATACCTACAATCACCTGGATGTTGAAGCGCATCCACCATTAGTATTTAATTTGAATGTCATAACTTTCCTAAATCAAAGTGTAACACTCCTTGCTCATCTTGCACATTTACTGAATGAAGGACTCAACTTCTTATTACTGAACGCGGATCCAATTAGGATCTTGACATCTAGATATTTTTCTATATATTTCGTCCTACAAAAAACCATAAATATGAACATGAGTTCCTAGATATGATGATTGTGATTCTCTCAGTATTCGTACATGGAAAATGTGTTCACATATTCAGAAAGTAATAAATAGTAAGCAAGCGAAATGAAAAATATATAATATAGTTTTGGTGGACGCACAAAATAAATAATCAAAAGGACGTGTTATTTTTCACGACTGAGGGCGCTGCAAAATCTTAATCTGATCAACCTGTATTTGCAATAAGTCTCAAGAAGTGTTTTCATAAATCTGTTGCTTCGAGTACATATGCTTATGACCTGTAATATAATATGCCACATCAGAAGGGGCAAGTGGTAAATTTGACTATTAAACAGCTACCCCTATTTTTCATGGGAAAGTAAAATTTTATGTCAAAAATAGGTATATGTCCGTATAATTTTTGTTAATTTGCGATAGATGGCGCCGTACTCACAACGAAGGGATAAGAGGAAAAGCAGAAAAAACACCAAACAAACAAACATGTATTAGCAATTCTTAACAGGTTGCAAGTTAATAATGGAAATGATTGCTAATAAATGTTTGTTTTGTGTATCTTCTGCTTTGCCTAGTTTCCCCTTTGTTGCGTGTACAGCGCCATCTATAACAGATGAATAAAAATCATTATTCGACTAGTTACTCCGTCCCCCACCCATAGGGGTAAGGGGTGTAAAGAGTGTAGATTTTCTAATGAGTTATGAATAATATATTTTTCGTTTTTTTTCTCTAGAGATTTCCTGTTTCTCACATGAGGTATTGCTTTACCATTGAACCTTTGATATATTTTTTTCTTTAATGGACTAATCAATTTTCTGAAAATAACTCATAATTCCGAGAATATCTTTAGACATATCCGAGGTTATGAAAATATTGTCAAATAATTTGAAGAAAATGCCTAATTCGGGACTATCATTTGTGCGGGGTGGGGGGGATGGGATAATAATTTATTGATAATATGTATGGAGGCCGTAGCGTAGGGATCAAATATATCGTATGGAACTATAATAAAACAATTTTCAACAAATACATTCATATTTTATTCAAAATGCAATACAAAGAGAATCAATTCAAACATATTTATTAGAATATATTTATAATATAAAACGATTCCAGTATCTATTATGTACAGCATTTGTACTATTGAGCAAAACACTAATATTGCATGTGTGTTGTTTAAAATTATCAGTATTGTATATTTTGTTGAGCATTTATTAGTAACTGTTATTGAGTAATGGCATGGATGAGGTTATCTGTTTCGTACTTGTAGAGCTTTCCATCAAATTCTGGGGCAATTCAAATAAATCTACAAATAAATTAATAAAATTTTCATAACGTTGATAAAAATCACAGAAAACATTTCCAAACTATATTGTGTTTCATATCTGAATTGATTTCATTTTTTCCAATCAATTATTTATACAAATGAGAAACACTGTTATAAACGAAAAAAATAAATTTCGAACGAAAACAAACGATAAATATCCAATACATAAATTATAAAACAAATAATTGAATTATTTATCAGATTGAGTAAAACACCACAAGCACATATGAAATATATCAACTATTGTGTCAAATAAAACTGAAATGATTCTCTTATAAGGTATTCTGGACGAAAATTGTTTCGATTTACAAACATTTATAACTACAAGTATATATATCTTCAATATTAGATGTGGATTGTCTTCAAACAAAACTATCATTCACAAATATTCGTATAACATGAGAAAATTGAAACACACCTTTTTAAAATATACATCATTCTTTTCTACAACAAAATTGATTATTCCAGTGAAGTTATATGTTCAACAGAAGTGAAGAATGATCAGTAATTAATTCCGAACATGCTTAGAATAATTCAGAAAGCTCATATTGCAACCATCAATCGTAAAAGCGTTCGTTAGTAAAGAATGAATTCAATAAAAACTGAAATGACAGTTGAAAAACCGATAGGTAATTTTTGAATAAATAAGTGAATGGGGATTCTGACAATTTTATCAACTTCATAGAATACTAAGGTTTGGATATTTATATGGAAGAAAAAAAGGGTTACATATCAAACAGTACCATAAGTCCTATAATTAGTTTGTAATAGTTTGGCCTGTACCCACATATTTTCTATAACTGTTCATGATAGTATACTATATAAATATCAAACCAGGTTGATGTTATTTAGTACGTGCTAAAAATAATATGTTAAATTATTAGAATCTCCAGTATTTTATTTATTTATAATAAAATTTAATCATATATCCGCAATTTATATATTTGTTTTTATTGAGTTGGAGTGAAATATTAAAGGTATCCCAAGAGTGACATACGACGGTATTAGTTTTTTTAATATCATTTGTTTATGGCTTTATTGGGAAGAACAAATCTTTTTACATATGACGATGTCAATATGGATGATGATTATGTATTTTAGATTTTATTCAGCTTCAAAGTTTACTATAAGTTTTCTTCAAATTTAATTAGGTCCGTATTTATCTTGCCATGGGTATATAATATATCATTGTGTTAACTTCTTTCGATTAACGGTAAGTGATTGATTTAAAACAATAACAAGTATAAAGTACAACAATTGATCATTTGATCTATCGAAATATTAGTAGTCAATCAGATGCTTTGAGTTTATGAAAAAAAGGACGATATTACATCTAACGCGAAAATTAAATACAGTACAGTGAGATGAAAAATCACTATAGACTAGATATATTTCAGTTTATATTCAGATATTCCGAATGATATACTAGGAAATATATAGATAAAATGCACATTCTCCATATACGAGATCATAGTTGTGTCAACTTTAAAATTTTAGAAATCAGTCGGTAGAAATTATAAAATACCCTGAAGAATCGTATACAAAAACCATTATTCTAGAGGTGAATTAGTAAAAACACAGCCGTTCAATTTACGTTTCAGATACAATTCTACGAAAACTATCAAAATAAAGGAGAAAAACTTGAAAGTATTATCGGATTCATTTGAGGCAAAGAGGGTACATCTCATTTCAATTTTTTCATTTCGATAGTAAATAACTTGAATACAGGATATTCTTAAAGGTGATACTCCTCAAACAGGATTGATTATGAAACTCCTAGTTCTTCCAAGAAGGCTGGAACCAGTTCTTAGGATCTGTATTTGTTCTGGATATGGTTTGATACTCTGTTCCTACGCCACCGTAGGCACAGAGTTGATAATTTTAGAACTAACAGCGAATGATATTGGCTAGAATATCTTGCTATCCGGGGTAGATCAAAATGAAAGATGAGTTGTTCATGAATTTTATAACCGATCTTCTTTGCTTATTGAAGGGAAGCTATATCAATCAAATCTGTTCAGAATTTGTGTTTCCCCTAAGATTTTGTTTTCTTGTTGGGCTTTCTGTAAATTTGTTAATCGAATTCTCGAATAAAGGTGAAGTTTGGATGAAATTCGAATTAAGTGCTAGTGACCGAAATTGAGGCTGATGAATGTTTGGAAGTAGTCTTATAGACCCAGTGCTCTGCAGCCTTTGAAAATGGTAAAAAGTGAAAAAAAATAATAGTAGGATATAACCCATTGGAAAAGGAAGAGTATAACAAAATTTAAAGGAAAAATAATTTATGGGTGATCTGAGGTAGGGAAGTGGAAGGGTGTGAGTTTTTAAGGGTAAAAAAGGGTTTATCCCGATTTCCGGCAAAATTACAAGTCCTATGGAGAAAAGTTACATGGCAAAGTTGTAGGTAATAAAAAGATCTACAACTATTTACACTTTTTTTTTTCACTTAACCTCAAAATTTATGTGAAAAATTCAAATAACCAAGTACCTATTTGGTTTTTATTTTTATCTTGTACAAGAAATTTTTTATCTCACGAAATTTGGTGAAAACTTACCTTTTTATTTCCCAAACACACTGTAATTTTTTTTATTTGAAATATTTTTTTTTCACCTTATTTTGACTTGATATCGAAAATGCAGCCTAATTTTAAATCGAAAATTCTTTCGTCAAAAAAAAGTTGGTGGACTTTTTGTTCGTTAACATCTCTACTTTCTGATGGTGTAGAAAAAAAAATTCTCAGAAAATGCTATGAATTAACTGGTAGTATGGCCCAGACCCTAAAATTTTCTGTAGGTCACTCAGGTGTATAAGTTATCTTCAAAGAGTAATAAATAGGCATCTATACGCATATAATTTAGAGAAGATTCTACAACTTTCGCAAAATATTGTAGATGTCTTATTAAATATAAATATTTTTAATAAAAAAAATTACAGAGTGTTTGGGGAAAAAAAGGTACAAGTTGTCGCCAAATTTCGTGAAACAAAATTTTTTTTGTAAAAGATAAAAATAAAAATCGAAAACTTGGTTATTTGAATTTTTCACATAATTTGTGAGGTTAAGTGAAAAAAGTGTGAACACAAAAGTTGTAGATCTTCTTATTACCTACAACTTTGTCCTTTAACTTTTTTCCATAGGACTTGTAGTTTTGCAGGAAATCAAAATTAACAGTTTTTACCCGTAAAAACTTACTCCCTTCCACTTCGCGACCTCAAGTCGATCGTAAATTTTATTATAATATTTTTTCCTTAATTTTTGTTATATTCTGTTCCTTTTCCAATGGGCTACATCCTACTATTAATTTTTTTTTTTCAAAAAATAACGACCATGGTCTAATAGGAGGTAACAATGAGTAAGATTCAGGAGATATTGAACAATGAAAATGTTATAAAATCCATTTTGCTGACAAACGATGCCATACCAAATAATTTGAATCAATTGCATGTTTGATCAAGAGAAAATTCTCACTTTGTACCTGACACAGGTACATGATTTGCTTATTGAGCTTATGTTTGTTTTGTGTTAGAATGAAACTTTACCTCTGAGAATATCCTGTATAAAAAAAATACACTACTACTTTGAGAGCCCTAATCGAAGATAAATGCATGAAAAATGATTAACAGAACTTTCAAAATTTGAACATTCCAACATGAACCAACTTTATTGAAGCACCAATGAATATGTAGCATACCTACTGTGAAAAATCAACCTTGACTTATAACAGATATACACCAAAATGTACGATATTCCTCTTATTCTACACAATAACATCTATATACACTACACGCATCCTAAACCGCAAGTAATTTTTGGAATAATATGATATTCTTTCAGTTTCTGGTCTCTCTCCTATTTTACTCCAGTTCGCTTCATTTAGAAATTCTATAACCTCTCAGATGCGTTCTTTCGTTTTCGAAGTTATTTTGAATTTTTCCTATTTCGCTTGAAAAACATTTACTGATCTTAAATGCATTTAATATTTTTTTTATCATACATACCTGCATCATAATCATTCTGCTGGTACTTCCCCGCATTATCCTTCCTTTATAAGGAATTATTGTGATATAAAATTCCTATCCAAAATTGATATTGATGTTGTGATGCAGGTATAACAAGAAATAGCGTATGATACACATGTATATTTGCCTTTAAGGCACTTACTTATACACTTGTATCATAATATAGCTACTATTATTTTCAGTTAACCATATGATAAAAATTATGGTTTGAATGAACTTACATAAGTTGATTCGATTGGAGAGGGAAGTGATATTCAATTAGAAACTAAAGAGATTATTATATATATAAATATTATATGAAATTTCGAAGAATTCCTATATCAAACATCTGAGTAATATACATAAATACTCACAACACCTAGTTAATCATTATGTCAGTCTTGAATACTAGAATGTAATATGTAGTATATGTGGAAACCATTACTATTGAAAAAAGATAAATAGCGGAAATAGTTGTATTTCCTTTCAAAGAGCACCATCTATTATCACAAACTTGTAAAGAAGCCGTCTAAACGATAGCTTTGTTCATGCAATCGATTGTAGGTAAACCAACACATTTGAATTATTTTCATCGAAAACGTTTTCGGGACCAAACCAAACAAGAACTAACTATAAGTATGCTATTCATTAACATACTGATATAGAAATATTAATCAATCTAAAACAATGATCAATCTGTCAATCTTACTTGAGTAAAATACATTATTGAACCTGCACTAGTTCAGAATAGGATCGAAAATAAATCTTATGTTATCTACATGTTCTCCGATGGGCAACAGAAGTGTTAGAATAAACTGCCTATAAATAGTTTTCATGTTGTGAAACATGACAAATGCATTACTGGTTGAAGACATTGAATAATATTATACAAAATGGAAAGATGAAGATGATATAGCTACATTTTTCATTGTAATCTTTCATAATAATAATAATAAGATATGCTACTTTGCACTGAGAGTAGAGAAAAAATTATTTCAAATACTCAACAAAATTTTGAAACCATGCTTCAAGAACGCCAACCTTTATATTTGTTATTTATTAAAATTACTCTGCTAACATGCATCGTTTCAGAAAACATTTTCATTAAGGTTATAATTTCATGAAACAAATGGCAACTAAAGGCGATTATAAAAGGCCTTAAATACTCATTTCCATTTTGATTTATTTTGTTCCTTATTTTATTTTTCTTCTCTGTATAATCTGTATAATGTTGCCTTAAACGTTCTTGTATCAACTGAATTTGTTTTCAGTATTGGAATATAAGTGGCCATTAAAAAATGTGTATGATCAAATGGTTAATTCAGAATAAATAAACAAACTTGGATATGTCTAATTATCAATGTCATAAATCAAAGATTGTACAAGAAATACACATAAATGTAGATCTTGCTATATATTCATGTATATTAACGAAATTATCATAGTGAGATTCCTTATTGAGTATTTCCAGGTAAAAATGATAAAAAATCAAGTTAAATGTATATAAATTATCGAAACGATTTTTCAGCCAAGATATTAAGAAAACTTCATGAAATTAAGTAGGAACGTTTAACGGGTAATTCCTCAAAAGGAGTAGATAAAAATAATATACTTCTCCGCATGATCCATATTTCTATACTTCATGTAATAAATATCAACAAGCGTACTTTTTAGACTGTATTCGGTTGAGTTTGCGTCTAATTTATGAATGTAAAAAAATGAGAATAATGCTATTTCTTTCAAAATATTAATCAGGTTAAGTATGAGTATAGCCTAAAAGTAACTGAAAAATCAATTTCAAGAACCTATAAGAAATCCTCACATTTAAACAGTATTCGAAGAGGGATGAGACCAAAATAATATAGTGCAGTTTCATGATATAGAGTAGTTTCATAATTGGATAGATATTAGTTGAATCGGTCTTCACTTGATTGAAATCCATTATATTGGTAGATTATTATAATAGATTATTCAAATTAGAAAATTTTGTAGTCTATCCATTGTATGTTCTAAAAGAAGAATTTCATAAAGATAAAAATCGAAATAATTATTGAAAATGAAAACTGAAACATAAATAAAAATCAATGAAGAAGAAAATGTGAAACTCTCCCCACTATTGATAATTCTGAGGTTAGTTTAGTTTTTCATGCCCCAATATACGAGGCGAATATTTTCGAGATAGATACCTATTCAAAATGTAGGGTTTCTGAAGAAACTATTTTGTATTAGGAAAAAATTTTTATACTTAATTGAATATGTGGAAATTCGAATGTATTATTATAATCATCCATCATGATGATTGATTGATTAAATATTACCGTTCCATTATGAAAAACTTAGTATACATATAATTGTTCCATAGAAGACATACCAATCCTGGATATGTCAGAATAGAATTGCAGCAACAAAATATAGTACCCATGTCCAGTTCAATGCAATTTTTTTTATATAATAAAAATTGCATGAAATAGAAAACTGTGAACTATTCATTCATGTACTATTTTTCTACTTCCCCAGTATCGGAATTGGCAATATAGAGTAGCTATTGTCATCCAGCAAACTGTTGCTACCAAAATATTTAAAAATATTTCATTATTACTACATATACTATAATTCTCGTTAGAGTTTGCTCGATATGCTACGAAAAAAAAATCTACATCATTTAATATTCACTGCATAGCGGATAATGATTGATGTGTTGCAATATGATCAGAATATACAAAATTTTCCGAACATAGATGTTTCGCTGATTATAAAAGAATTACGTAATTATTCTACAGGACTAAAAATCACCAACAACTAAGATCTAATTCGAAAACATCCACACCTTATCACTTTTTGTTGCCTTTTTTCTCACATTAGTCCGTACACTTTTGGAAGGCAAAGATGAAGTGGACTTTAATATGTCCCAACATTCAAATCAGACAATTCTCAAACGTAAATTTTAAACTCACAAACAATTGAAAAAAATATCAGCAACAACTACAACAAAATTTGTTGACAAACATAACTACGAAGTTGTTGATCACAGATAAACAAATGATTTAATGTTAACTAAAGCTTCACAAGCATGACCAGTGGCGTAGCTTAAAATATATAGAGCCCATAATAGGGGGATGAATGAAAATCTTGAGAGAATAATCAGTGAATAAATTAATTTACCGCTATTCTTTTTCACTGCAGATATGAAATATTGACTCTATGATAGCTGACTACGCTACTGTGCATGCATTTTGAAAATTTTCGATATTTATGGCAGCTTCCATTTAAAATGTATTCATCTTCAAGAGATATCTCTTGATATCTTTAATATTACTCGTTCTCTTTACAGTTCCGTCTAATTTATATCAATACTTCCGACGTGAATTAGTTAAAATCACAATTGAAAATAGAATATAGTTAAAATATACCATATGTTGTCACATAAAATCTATAGGTATTCAAAATGTGATTCTGAGACATATCTACGATTGGAACTTATATAAAAATGAGATATTTGGTATGATACCTTTAGAATCTTTCGGTTGTCATTGCCTTATTGGCCAGTAGAAATACGAGTTGTTCCGGAAACTAGGACCTAACTAAGATTTAATAAAGAGCACTACGAAATAGAAAAACAACATATCAAAAGTCCCCGGTCAGCATATATGCGGTTCAAGTATTTGTTCGGTCGAAAAGATCCAAATATTCGACTATAACTTATTAAAACTTGTTAATCAAGCGTATGCTTTTGATGTTCAAAAACATTGCAGTTCTTCGATGGAAAATAAAAAAAAAGAAAATGAAACACACAGTGCCCAAGGTATCACCGAAAAGTGATGTGAGTAAGAAGGGCTTAACCATCGTTAATCTGACTCTCAGAGATCCTGTCCTAAATGGCCAGAGTTTGAACATCTCCAGTGAGTGCAAATATCTAGAAGTAGTACTACATAGTAAACTCAAGACATACACAACAATCTCTCCAAGACAGCAGCGGCTATGTGGGTCTGCAAAAGGCTATTTGAGAAGACATAGGGGGTGAAATTAAAAATGGCAACTGCACAGCAGTAGGACGCCCCATTGTCACCTACGCACCCCTAACACAATGGACGAAAACTGATGAGGCCACCACACGCAGTCGGTTGCAGAATCTGCAACGGCTGTTGGTGCCTCAGAAGACAGTATACTACTCCCAGCGCATGAGGTTATACTTAATCTGCTTGTTGGAACAAGTAAGAAATTACTGGGAAACTCATACCTGCTAACTGGGTAGGACATATAAGGTTACTCGACCAACTGGACTCAAACCTCTTGGACAAGCCCTCAGATGTAATGCAAGATGCTCAGATGATTTCTGTTTCTATCCTCCACCTTTTTTATATTTATTGATTATTTTGAGAAAATGCAATTTTATTATAAAATTTTGAATCTAGTTTGTTGAGAATGGTTAACTGAATCAGTGTCAATAGAAATATCTTGAGAAATTTGCCGAAGCATCCAAAATCAGCCTAGACATTCGAGTAATTAATAGTACATGAATATGCATAAGAAACGCACGAAGAATTCAGTAGTTGGATCCACGGATGGCTCGTAAGTCAACACCGCCTAACCTAACTAATGTGATCTATGACATCTGCTGCTAAGTACGCCATCTATGTGTCAGAGCGGGAACTTACCCTATCTGACACCCAGATGAGCCTCAAATACAGAATTTTCTTTGATAAGTACCAACCTTGAATAGGTAGCTGACGAAATTTTATGATGATCTGACGTTTGATTCAGAAGTTACAGTGTTTTTAGTGAGGCAACTGTCTGTACCAGAAAAACTGACCATTATTAACTGGTTTGCTGAATTTAAACGTGGTCGTACGAACACAGATGGTTGTGTTCGAAAATCAACTCCACGGAGTAGAGTAGAGTTTTTGAAGGTTTGACAGATTTACTCTGGAGTTAACTCTGACACTGACACTGACAGTGACAGAAGGTGCCAATATGGTTATGTTGGTTTAAGAAAGAACCTATTATCATTGTTTTCTTCACATATATGTAATTCTAATCATAAATATATATTGTGAGCAGTATTAAAACTATTAAACCTCACCAAACATTCATAAAACAGTGAGACAAAGATACTAGATTTCCGTCCCATGTTATATCAATTTTGACAGGAGTAAAATGAACTCCGAGTCGAATACTCCGACTTTTCGAACGACAGTCACAGAGTAAAATTTACTCAACCTTTCAGTTTTCGAACGCAATGGAGTAAATATTACTCTACGGAGTTAATATTCGAAAACAACCATGCTGTGCCACGATCTGGTCGTCCAAAAGTTGTGGTTATATCGGAAAACATGAAGTTGCAGGAGCTGACACTTATAGGCTATATTTACAAGAACATTTGTCCATGAGAAAGCTGGTGGTAATAGATACCCAGGCATTATTCGTATGAAAACCAAATTTTAGGCGATTTGGTAATCTTCGACCCAGAAATTTGGACGTGCACATATGCAGAAGGGGATATTTTGATATTTCAAGTAATATTTGAGCATAGTTTTAAGTTCCATCCTAAGTACCCCAGGATTTCCGGATTTTTAGTCTAAATCTACTGTGCTAATACCTGTAGACAACAATGCTTCAGGCGTGCATTATGAACACATTTTCTCTATCGAACATATCATACCCACATCAAAATATACGAAGGTCATTTGCATGAAAATATCACTATATTTCGATACGATACTACGAACCCTTAGCGCCCTCTAAAACAAGATGATCACAGCGTGAAGTGACGACTGATTACGTGCTGGCAACCCAGCCTTACCTGCGATTCCATCGCCTCCAGCACTCGTATTGCACTTGTCTGAGAGATTTCGTGTGTTACCCATAAAATCGTAACGGCGCTGGCAAAAATTACCCTATGCAAGGTCCTAATTGCCAGCCGGCCGCTAGTCACTGAACGGGCAAGTTGTTAGGGGGCTTGAATTCTGGAGGGGCCGACTGAAACTGAGAAATAGTCGTAGCAGGATTGAAGCTGGATGTGTAACATTGCGGGAAGTATAACTCAGGTTTGACAACAGCGGAAGATATGAGTCCCCTGGGGACCATACCGTTGGTGTTGTGCTTCCTCTCCGAACTGGTGGAATCCCTTCTTGTCTTAGCCGAATGGGGGTTCATGTGGTTGTCGATGTGTTTCTTCACCTCCGGTTCCGTGGCAAACCTTCTCCTGCAGTTAGGCATCGGGCAGCAGAACGGCCTGTCCCCTTGGTGGGTCCGCGTGTGCTGATCCAAGATGGCCTTCTGCCTGAAATCCTTACCACATTGACCGCACTTGTACGGTTTCTCTCCTGTGTGTATCCGAAGGTGCTGATTCAAGATAGTCCGTTGTCTGAAATTCCTTCCGCAATACACGCAACCATACGGTTTTTCGTTCGTGTGTATCCTCAGGTGTTGCGTCAAGTGCGACTGTTGTCTGAACCTCTTCCCGCATTCAGGACAAGGGTAGGGACGCGATTCTATATGTATGCAACCGTGTTGCAGCAAGGTGGACTTCTGTTTGAATTCTTTTTGGCATATGGGACATCGGACGTAAAGCGGCATACCCGCAGACCTACCGTGCTGTATGATTTCAGGCATACCTTTGTTACCCTGTGCGTGTTTGATGTAATGTAAGGATGCGAAATTGTTGCTGGCTGAGAAGATTGGATGGTTAGCTCCCTTCGTGTCTTTGAAATAGGCAGGATATTGTAAGTTTGACGGCAGGTTGCTGGGGGAGAAACAGTTCGTTCTGTCGTTTTGTACATCGCCGTCGCCATACGTGGACGCTACTTCTTCCTTGCCCTCCTCTGGAAAGGGTACGTCTTGAGGCCATAACGTTGGATTGATGCCGTTCTTGAAGACTAAATGCGGACTGACATCTGTGGAAAGATTGATACTTTAGTATGAGATTTGGGAAGCTGGAACGATAATCTTAGTATAGACTGGATTGTTGATAAATAAAGGTTAACTCGCTATCGTTGCGCACGTTCAAGAGAACAAATTCCATGATATTAAACAAGTCTTTGGAGGGTATAGTAATTTTAACCGCAAATTCCTCTCTTAGTTTAAAACACTTTTTTCCTTTGCAATTTTTTTCAGATTCGAGGTGAAATGTTATAATCATTTAAAGATTTCACAATGTTCTGTTACACTTCTGCAGTGCACGTCTTTTTGGCGCTCTTGGTCCTCGGAACAGAGTGTTTATAAATTTGCCAAATGTCTGTAATGTTCGAAATTTTGGCTGAAAATGGTCTCAAACGATTTGGTTCGACTCACTGATCAATAGTCCGTGGTCAAAATCGATTCTGTCCGGTCGGCCGTCCGTTTGATAACACAATAACACTCGAAAGGAATGAGCTAGACAGTTGAAAATTCTAGAATTTGCTGATGTATGTAAATCCAACATATGAGGCGAGTCATAGCCCTACTTTTTGAATTATATTTTTATGATGCAGTCCGATCATAAGAATCCATTGATATCATTCCCAACTCTGAGAAACTAATACTTTCGGGATATGATTTGTTCTTAGAGTTTGAATAATTACTCGCTACTAGTTTGACAAGAGCGCCAAAGCCTCTGTCCGCAGAGCTTTCCCACTTTTTTTGGCACTCTTGTTCCTCGGGAAAGAAAATGGTCTCAAACGTTTTGGTTCGACTGGCTGATCAAGAATCCGTGGTCAAAATAGATTCTGTCCGACCGGCCGTCCGTTAACACGATAACTCTTGAACGGAATAAGCTAGACAGTTGAAATTTTCAGAGTTTGGGAGAAATATATCTCGGTTGAATTCGTTATTGAGCAAAATCGCAGTAGGTAACGAAAAAAAAAGTTTTTCGTATCTTGTTCCTCGGAACAGAGTGCTTATCAATTTGCCCAAATGTCTGTAATATTGGGATGAAAATGGTCTTAAAAGATTTGGTTCGACTCACTAATCTAGAATTCGTGATCGAAATTGATTCTGTCCGGCCACCCGTTAACACGATTACTCTCGAACAGACTGATCTAGACAGTTGAAATTTTCATAGTAGGCTTGGGAGGTAAATACCTCGGTTGTGTTCGTTATTGTCCCAAATATCTCTCATTTCAAAAATTTTTGCCGAAGAAGAATGAAGATGAAGAATTCGTGGCCAAATATGATTCAGTCCGGCCGGCCGGCCGTTGCACGATAACTTTATAACGGAACGAGATAGCGACTTGAAATTTTCAGGATAGGTGGCGCATCGAATGTGGTTAATTTCATTAATGGGTATAATCGGCCGAACGGTTTCCGAGTACTAATGTTGTTTTCAAATAACACATATAATAGAATTGAAACTTGCTAAATAGTTGTAGAATATCAACACGAATGCGTATGTAAAATTTCGTGAGGATCAAAATTTTAAAAAAATTATTAAAAACTATTATGTATCTCACAAAACTTGAGAACGGAAAGAGATAGCGACTTGCAATTTACAGGGTAGCTTGTGCAACTGAATGCGAACTTTAAGATAGTTACTAGGCATAATCGGCCAAACGGTTTTGGAGTTATACCCATCTGAATTTTTTTTGTTATTTCCTCGATAACTCAAAAAATACTAATCCGATCCAATTCAAACATGGTAATTAATTGAAAAATGCCGACGCGCTAATTTTCTCAAAATAACGTATCACAAGAAAAAAAAATTGAAAAAATTCTATTAGTCAGAATCCGCTGAAATTCCGCACATTCCTTCGAGCCACCATTTTACAATCGAGTACCGAATTTCAGATGAACAACTTACTATGAGTAACTATAATACTGTAATAAATAACTATTATTATTATTATTATTATTATGAGCGTAAATATGAGCGAAATATCTACTCTTTCAAGTATTGTACGAGAGAATGTTTGGGAGAACCTAATTTATTACTTAATTAAAGAATTCCTTCCGAAAACTAAGGGATCCGATTTTTTCAGTAGATTTAAATCAACCTGCTGGAGAACATCAATTAAACAAATCCTTCCTTTTTCTTATTTATGAGACTCATTACCGTACCGGACGGAAGTTACTTCTCTTGTTTGGACGGCCGGATTGTAAGTATATAAAAATAACAGCAAGAATGTAATTTCCGCTGGAAAAATTCCTTCGGTGCGGCACATGTCATAAAGCCCCGTTTAGCTTTATTTAGATCCGACAAAATTGTTCTCGTTTGTACATGATTATTTCCGAAACTCTTCAGCATTGTCTCTTGAACGTTTTTACAGAGTGAGTGAAAAGTAACGCACAATATTCAAGTCTTCGGTACATATTTGATATTTTGTTAGGTAAATTTTTTGCGCTCTCTTTCCCCGGAACAGAGTGTCATTAACTTGCTCAAACGTCGGTACTTTTTCGAATTTTTGGATGAAAATGGTCTTAAACGATTTGGTTCGACTCACTGGTCAAAATCGATTCTGTCCGGCCGGCCGTAGTGACGATAACTCTCTAACGGAATGAGCTAGACAGTTGGAATATTCAGAGTAGGTTTGGGAGATAAATATCTCGGTTAAGTTCATTATTCGGCCAAATCCGCCAGATGGTTTCGGAGTAACGAAAACAAAAATTTTTTTTTACATTACAAATTTCGAATTCAATTTTTTTTAGACGCAGTTTCATCATAAGAATCCATTGATATCATTTTCTGCTCTAACAAATTAATACTTTCGGAGATATGATTTTTCAAAATTTCAATATTAAATCGTAACTATATGATTTCACAGAATGCTGTATTGAAATTTTGGCAATTGAATTTATTAGGGCAGAGGGCTGTAAGAACCGCTTTCTGTAGCAAAATGGGGGTTTGAACCACCCCCCCTTGGCTACGCCCTTGATATAATATAATTTTCATAGTAGATTTGAGGAGTGAATATCTCGGATGAGCTCCTTATTGGGTAGTTGGTTTTGGATTAATAATTTTTGGAACTCTTGTTGAATGTAAATTATTTTATGATGTTCGAATTTAATTTCTTTTATGATGCAGTTCTATCATAAGAATCCATTAATATAATTCCGAAATCTGAGAAACCAATACTTTCGGAGATATGATTTGTCTAAGTTTGAACAAGAGCGCCAAAGCTCATTTCCACAGGGCTTTCCCACTATTTTATTTCAAGTTACCCAACTTTTCAAGCATAATTGAGGAGTTTCTCATGCACCCTCTACGAGGGGTGGAGGGTAGTTGAGTTTTTTAAATGGCAACCCTCATTTTGTGCCAGAAACGGATAGATCTTTTGTTGTTGAGGATGATTAGATCATTGATGGATTTTTTATAAACGTTTTGATGAAAAAAATTCTATATCTCAGAAAATATCCGTCTGATATCGCTGAAATTCTGCGGATGGTTTCAAAACCTAACTTTAAAGCCAACTTCAAATTTGAACACGATCGGATCTATATTGTAGGAGATCTGAGCAGCATTGAGTTCAGTAGCTGGATACGAGCGTTGTCAAGATAACTTTCGAATGGAAAGGGATAGCGATTGTTCAGGGTAGGTTGCGCATCCGAATGGGACAGTAATCTATTTCAGAGTATTACCCATCTGGAATATTGTTTTCTCGATAACTCAAAATATATAGATCCGATACAATTCAAACTTGGTAGGTAGTTGTAGAATACCGACGCAAAAATATTTCTGAAATTTTGTGAGGATCCCTAGAAAACTATTATTTATCTCACGATTACTTGAGAACTAATGCGACATTTGAATTCGTTAGAAGGCGTAATAGACCAAACGCTTTTGGAGTTATATCAATCTGAAATTTGGTTGTTATTTCCTCAATAACTCAAAAAATACGATGCCAATTCAATTCAAACATGGTAATTATTCGAAAATTAAAAAAAAATCATTGGAAAAAATTCTGCATATCAGAAATGATTCGTCGGACATCGCTGAAATTTGGCAAGAACCTTCAAAACCTATCTCTAAAACCAAGTTGCAAGTTTGATAACGATCGGATCTCTAATGTTGAAGATCCAAGCAGAATTGGGCGAGTTCCAGTATTTTAAAATATATTTAAATCTTATACTCAGTTGACTAAATACGGCAGTATTTGTTTTTCGTATATTATTAGATATTTAATGAATTTTAATTCCGATGGAATAAATATGTCAGAACATAAATTCTATGATCTTAGACGATTCTCTGATTACTCAAGTTCTTAAAATGTATTCATATCTTATAAAAGCTGAGAAAATGGTCTATATCAATGGTAAATTCGTTTAAGAGTGTCCAATAGAGGTGACTGGACAATAGAACAAGCGCTCAAAAACTCCTGACTTCACGTCAGTGCTTGAACCAATTTTCAGTTCTGTTTTTGACAGCAGGTGATTCAAAAAATAAGGTCTAACGAACTAATTCGAATTAAATTCAGATACGACTACCAATTCCAACGCTTTGCAATATTCCCAATAAGCAAGAAAGTACTAGGAGAACACACAAGACGTCCAGATGGTCTAAAATATCGTATCAGTATCAATACTAGTATCGTTTTTGCAATAAAAAGTGTTTATTTGATGAAGAATTAATTTAAAAATTTTATGATATATCCGTCTCAAGAAAAAAATGTGGGAAAGCCCTGTGTACTGGAGCTTTGGCGCTCTTCAAACTTTGACAAATCATATCTCCGAAAGTATTGGTTTCTCAGAGTTGGGAATGATATCAATGGATTCTTATGGTAGAACTGCATCATAAAGGAAATTCCAATAATAGTTCATTTATCCAGATTAACTAGCAATCTGCAATGCTTCAATACTTTAATGCTTAAAAAATTGTCATTAAAAAAAAACAGTGCCAAAAAGAATTAATCCAAAACCAACAGACCCAATAACGAAATTATCCGAGATATTCATTCCTTATATCTACTCTGAAAATTAGATTAAGTATATCAATTGAAACTTAGTCAATATTCCAGTTTTATTTTCACTGGAGGTATTCTGAACCCAATTTTATTAAGTTACAAAATATATATTTCCATCATCATGTGGATTATCCAAGAGCTATACATGATAGCTGAGATTGTATCATGGTTCATTTTGCATTCAATCATACTTTGCTTTCTAGAGCAGGAGGTATTATATATCAAGAATTTTGAATAGATCTAGGAATTAATATGACATCATACTCAGTTTGATATCTGCAGACAGAGACAATACCTTATATTTCTCTATGAGATGACAATCACAGAACACTAATATATGACAATGACAACACACAGAATAAACCTTACCTAGGGTATATTCTTTGTGATATGTATCACTACGGATCATCAAATTCATATTTGTGATGACAGCATTCTGTGAAATCACAGACTTACGATTTAATGATGAAATTTTGAAAGATCATATCTCCGAAAGTATTAGCTTGTTAGAGTTGAAAATTATATCAATGGATTCTTATGATCTGCATCTTGAAATTTGTAATGTAAACAAAATTTTTTGTTCGTTACTCCGAAACGATCAGGCCGATTTTGCCTGATACCGCCCTTAACTGAGATATTTATCTGCCAAACCTACTCTGAAAATTTCAACTGTCTAGCTTATTCCGTTCGAGAGATATCGTGTTAACGGCTTAACGGCCAGACAGAATAGTTGAAGACCCTTTTCAGACAAAAATTCGAAAATTACAGACATTTGTGTAAATTGATGAGCACTCTGTTCCGAGGAACAAGAGCGCCAAAAATTGGGGATTGCAGTTTTAAAAATATATCGATGATGTCATTGAAACAACATCAATGAAATGATGATCGTAAGTCCAACCACGTCCTGAAGTTCAACTTCCGAGATTTCTTGAAAAACAGGAATTCCTTCGAACCGCTCATTAGAGCATTGGGACTCCAGCGATCTAAAAAAAATCATGGGAAATAGTTACTGGTCATTCATATTCATATCAATCCAAACAGTTCAATTATGGCGGTTCGACATCCTCGTTAAGAAGCAAATTGCATCAACCAGAAGTAAATTAGTTGATTAAAATGAGGAAAATCGAGGGATTTTAACGTCGTCCTTACGAAGAGGTGGGACGATTATGAGAGCTCGATTAAATACATAAGAAATTAAAGTCTCGGAAGAACGTAAATGAGCTAATCAAACGGCGGCTGTAACTTGCATGATGTATACTCAGTTCCATAGAAATGTCGATATCAAGAAGGGTTAGAAATGTTTTGATCCAACTTTGTAGAACAGTTGAACTATACAGGTTGGTCCAGTTTTCAATGCGCAAAATTCAGGAATCGATAGAACTTGTAATAAAACATCAAAAAACGGATGCTAGTGTTTTTGGCGCCCTTGTTTTTCGGAACAGAGTGCTTATCAATTTGCCCAGATGTCTATAATTTTTGAACGAACCTTTACGTTCGTGGCCTTTTGGGAAAGAGTCAGGAGAATCGGTTTCTAAGTTCAATATAAGAACCGTTTTCAAGGCAAAAATGATCTCAGGTCTTTATCAACTAAGACAAAACCTATTAATAAGAAACAAAAATCCAAAAACTGTGTATATAATATTCCTTGTATTTGGGGTAAATCGTATTCAGGAGAAACATAGAGACCTCTAGAAGTAAGAAAGTCGGATCATAAGAACAACTTGAGAAATAGAGATATACAGAAATCAAAAATAGCAGAACATGTACAATCCATGGAGATCACATGATGGATTGGTGAAAAACAAGGATTCTGATAACAGAGTCTGCTTACATTAAAAGAAAGGAGTCGACTTGTATTTTGTTGAACAGACAATGCAATTTTGCAAATTGCTCAGTTTGAATTGACCATATTTGGTTGAATTTGTTGAATAAGAAGTTGGAACTTGGAAATTTCTATGCTAAGTTGCTATGATCTTCAAAGACTGTCGATGTGGCAATTTTTGAATTTCAGAATAGCTATCAACAAAATATAATTCTGAAGATTTTCGCTTGGTGTCTGACGAAGGAGTCTGATCTAGTCCCCGAAACGTTACGAAATAGTACTATTATCGTTGATGTTGTTTGTTAGGCAACATTGTTCTATACATTGGTTCACACAAATATCTTGTGTTTCAAAAGTGCGTATACATCAAAGCGCTACGATTCTCAGAAGCAATAATTCACAAAATAATATTTTTTGTAGCCGTAGCCTATTTAGAGTCTAGTCAACAACTACTTTTTAGGTCAAATTTTTTACTTATTCTCCGAAAATTATGACTGAGGGGTAATTCGATTCGGAATGACATGTAGACAGTTTTTTAGGAAAGGCTAAGGTCGCTCGCAAAAATTGCAATAGTTCTGAACAATTAAGTGAGAAAAAAAGGAGGTTTGGTTTTTCGCCAATATCTCAAAAACTTTTCGATGTAATTCAAATTTGAAAAAAGATTTGAGAAGAGGAGGAAATTTCCTAAAAAAAATTCCCAACTCCTGGTACTAGGACTAATATTTATAATTTTCATAGAGGGTTGAAAATTCTCCCGAAAACGGGTACTCCGGCTTGCGTAAGCCCTTCGGACCTTTCATGTATAAACTTATTAAATATGAAAATAAGAATTAAAAAAATTCAGGCGTCTGTAGGATAGAAAATGTTTATCGCGACTTCTCAATTAGTAATCCATTAGTTAATTAACAATTTTTTGTAGCACTATTTTTCAAAGATCTTTGAATAGATTCCCGTTGGAAAATTGAAAATAATATTACTATTGATCCGTTCTCTTATGATGACAAACTACTTAAAAATTATTCTCAAAAATTATTACCTCCTATTGTTTAAAAAATATTTGTAAACCAATGCGTTGTTTAAGAGATAATTTAACATTTTCTGTTGCGAACATAATCTTTGATGATAATTATGATTGAAAAATAAACTGTTTCTTTCTTAAAAGTAAACTTTTTGGCTTAAAAACGCATTTGTTAAAGAACAATTTTTTTTTGCCACTTGTTACGAAAATTAAGGAACATTTTTTTTTAAATCATTATTTATCTTGGTCTTTGACATTAAAAAAAAAATTCAATTATTATTTAAATTTTCATTGTTTATTTAATAAACATTGTGTTATAAATGAATGAATTATATCTTTATATTTTTTTCTTTTTCTATTTAAAAAAACCAAAACAACCATGTATTATTTAAAAAAAATGATCGAATTGTTCAATAAAAAATATTAAATAATTTTTTTTAATAATAAGTGGTAAAAAAATATTATTTAAAAAATTGCGATTTTGAGCCATACATTTTTTTTTATAAGAAACATTTTTTTTCAAATCATAATTATCATCAAGGATTGTTTTAAAAAAAAATTAAATTATCTCAAAACAACGCATTTGTTTGAAAAAATTCCAATTGCAATTGCAATTTTTTAAACAATAGGAGATAAAAATTATTAAAAATCATTTTTCAGTAGCTTCTGATCGTAAGAAAACTGATCAATAGTAATATTATAAAAAAAAGTTTTTTTCAATGTTTAATGAAGCTTTATAATTTTTCACATAAGTAAATTATTAATAACAAAACGAATATCAACAATTTTTAAAATTTTCCAACAGAAATCTATTCCTTTGAAAAATAACTCCACGGAAGGAAAAAAATTCTCAGATTAATAGTTTAACAATTATCGCATTTGCAATGTTGATGTTCGTGCTAAAAAAAAATTTAAATTAACTAATGGATAACTAATTGAAAAATCACGATCAACTTTTTTGGAACACGGATTATTGTTCACTGATATATCCTGAAGGCACTTGAATTTTTAAATTTTCATTTCCATATTTAATAAGTTTGAATAATATTTATTCATCAAAGGTACGAAGGAGGCTTGCGCAAGCCGGAGTATCAGTTTTCGGGCTTACTTTCAACCCTCTAGGCAAAGTATAAATATTGGTCCTACAGTTCCGGCAGTTGGGAATTTTTTAGTAATTTTTCTCCTCTATTTGAATCTTTTTTCAAATTTGAATTATCTCAAATAGTTTTTGAGATATTGGTGAAGCCCTAAACCTCTTTCTTTATTTTTACATAATTGTTTATAACTATTGCCTTCTCATTTTCTCAAAAATTATCTACATGTCATTCCAAATCCAATGATACCTCAATCATAATTTTCGGTGAATAAGCAAAAATTTTGACCTAAAAAGCACTTGTTGACTACACTATCAGTTCTCTCAAGGGATTCCGCCAAAAAAAAGTCCGATATGCGAGTCAACACATTAAAAAAGAGGGTGAATAAAGGAGTGCAGGTGGCCAACTCTAACCGCCCGTGCGGCACGACATAACTATCATCACAGGGCTGCGAGAGTGACCTCCTTGAGGAGGGGCGCTCGCCTTGGTGTGTGCGGACGTGCTGATTGAGGATAGCCTTCTGCCGGAAGTGTTTCCCGCACTCCGGGCACTCATAGGGCTTCTCACCGGAATGGATGCGCAGGTGCTGGTTCAGGATAGCCCTTTGCCGGAACGTTCTCTCGCAGTACACGCACGCGTACGGCTTCTCGTTCGCGTGTATCCTGAGATGCTGAGTCAAGTGACTTTGCTGTCGAAACCGCTTCCCGCATTCGGGGCAACCGTAAGGCCTACTGTCGGTGTGTATACGTTCGTGCTGCAACAGCGTCGATTTCTGCTTGAAGTCTTTGCCGCAAGTTAAACATTTGAACAACCTCAGTTCCGCACTCATGTTCTTTTGGGGCTTCAGGTTGTGCTGTTGGTCCCCCACGTCCGGCAACGGAACGGACCTCAGATCCGGCATGCTCTGACTGAACTGATCCAGATGATTGTTGCCGTCGCCGCAGATGTTACCCAACATAACTCCCGGTTGTTTCAGGTAATGCAAAGCGGAGAAACTGCCAGCTCCTATCATATGGGCTGGTACAGGAGGTGGCGCAGCAGGTGGTGGAGGTCTCGTATACTGTTGGTACGGTTGTGGCGTCTGATGGTGGAGATCGGTCGGAAAGCATTGCGAGGCTGGTCTGGAATCCATCGCCAAATTCGTCTGCTCGGCGGCGATTTCATCTTCTCTCGATTCGGCTTGGGTTGCTGAGTAAGGTGAGGGGGCGGGAGATGGTAAACTTTGGTCTCTTGTAGGAATGGCTTCGGCTTCTGCGCCCAAGGGTACTGGTGGACCGCAGATTTGTTGGGTGTTCTCGGGTACTGGAGTATTCTGAGGTTGTGGTTGTGCCGTTGGGTATGGTTCTTGGATACTCCATTGTCCCTGGGTGCGGTCCATTCCATCTTTATATAGAACGTAGGGTGCGGCCGTATCTGAAATAGAACAAATTTATGGTTAGATAAGTGTATTTTCGAAATACAGGGTGATTTATTGATTGCGGCAAGAACATTTGTATGAAACTGGGTTTCTTTACAAAAATAAACAACTTGCAATTTATTGTTTATTACGTTCATTTTCAATTATTATAAATTCAATTAACCTAGTATCAAGAACACCGCTTCTGGAAGATATATATATAAGTCTAATGTTAAATCTTCTTTCTTCTGAAGATTATAATCCAACACATAATAATCATACAATATCAGGACATAATATCACACGGTTGGATATTCGGCTCCTACGATTGACCACAAATCCAGATATGCATGATGTTACATTATGCCATTTTACTCGAAAACGACTTATTTTAAAAAATTGGTTCAAGCACTGACGTGAAGTCAGAAGAATGGACAATAGAACATACGCGCAAAAGCTTCTGACTTCACGTCAGTGCTTGAACCAATTTTCTTTTTCGCGATTTTTTTGAAATTTTCTAGGGGTACGGTTCTTACAAAATTTTAAACACGTCTTTATGATGATTTTCTACTACTAGTTACCAAGCTTCAATTCGATCGAATATTTATTTTTTGAGTTATCAAGGATACAATATTCCAGGTGGGTATAACTCGGAAACCGTTCGACCGATTATACCCAAAAACGAACTCAACTCTCCCTTTCGAATACGCCACCTACCCTGAAAATTGCAAGTCCCTATCTCCTTTCGTTCGAAAGTTATCGAGGCAACGGTCACCCATCTACTGAACTCACACAAGAATGCTCGAATCTCCAACAATATTCAACCGATCGTGTTGAAACTTGAAACTCGGGAATAGAGTTAGGTTATGAAGGCTCTTGCAAAATTTCAGCCATTTCAAACGTATAGTTACTGATATATAGAATTTTTTTTTTCAATTTTCAATGATTTTTTAAAATTTTTTTACAAACACTATCCTCACGAAATTTTGCAAGAATTTTCGCGTTGGCATTCTACAGCTAATTACCATGTTTGAATTCAATCGATTAAGTATTTTTCGAGTTAATGAGGAACAAAAAACAACCAAATTTCAGATGGCTATAACTCTAAAACCCTTTGGCCCATTATGTTCATATACAAACTGAAATGTTGCGTTCAGGTGTTCATCCTAACCTGAAAATTTCAAGCCGCTATCTCTTTCGGTTCTCAAGTTATCGTGACAACAAAAATATTTTTTAATAATTTTTTAAAAACTTTCTAGCCATACGATTCGCACAAAATTTCACAAACGTGCTTAGGTTCATATTCTACAACTACTCACCAAGTTTCAATTCGATCGGATTTATATTGGTGGAAAACAAAATTATTACTCGGAAACCACTGGGCCGATTATGCCCATTAACGAACTTGTCCGTCGTATTGGGATGCGCCACGTACCCTGCTAGCTCTTTTCGTTCTCAAGTTATCGTGGCAACGGCCGGACGGCCGGCCGGACAGAATCAAATTTGACCTCGAATTCTTCATTGGGGAGTCGAACTAAATCGTTTGAGACAAGTTACAGACATTTGGGCAAAACTATAACGCGATGTTCCCCAGAACATACGCGCAAAAATATTATTATATAAATTACACCAAATTTCAGAAGTGAAGTTTGTGGGAACGAAAGGAATTCTATTCCGAAATTATCGTCTAAAAGGTAACGGCCGGTTTCATAATAAATTTTAAAGTTCCTTCAAATTTAAAGTATCCTTCAAAGTGACATTTTGGTTCAAAATATCCAACTAAAGGATGCTTTAAATTTAAAGACACTTTAAAACTTATTATGAAACCGGCCCTAAGTGTATTGTACCTTGAACCTCCTATACATAGTTTAAAACGAAATTATCAGATTTGGTAAAGAGTTCCTGAGTTAATTGTCTGAACATTGTTGTTTATATCTTTGTCCAATGTTGTTTATATCTTTGTCATATCTTTGTCACACCCATTAGTTAAACTCTCAATGTTGGAGCTAAAACAAAACGGGTGTTTACAAGAAAACTTTTCGTTCCTTGGGTATTATGTCTATGGTAAAGACAGAATAACAAAGCCTACATAGAACACAACTGATTTTCCTCAGTCGCAGAAGCTCTTAAGAGCTTATGAGGGGTCTCCTCAAAAGACCTAGGACGTTCTAATAATAATGATAATATCATATGATCAAACGCAAGCTATAAATAATAATCGACTTTCAAATTCCGTTTAACTAATTAGAGACAAAATTGGTGTAAGACATATCTAGTTGAACCCTAATTGCAGCCAGAGGATTTGTGAAGAAGCCCGAGTACAAATACATCGAAAGGAGAGATAGCTCACATTTTTGACTAAAAATAGCATTTGTCGCGAAGTGCATCTAGAGTTTATTTTAGGTAAAAATTTCAGGTGGTCAACTAATTCGGTCCACTGAGCACAGACTGCATTCAAAGCCGATTGAGAGGGATGTGACAGGTTTGTTTGAAGAACACCACACCTTGCTGATATTTATTAGCATATTCAGATATACAAGGTGATCCACGGATAACTTTGGTACCTGTAAAGGGTAGCCAGAAAATAACAATCAAATATGGACTAAGGCTTCGTTTCTGAGATACTGGGTGATTTAATGATTCGGGCTGAACCTTTGGTTGTCCATAACTCCTGAACCGCCGCACATATTATTTTCAAATTTGACAGGCATTATGATCTTAGGACATAATAATGTTCATATAAACTAAACCGAAAAAGTAAAGATCAGAACTCAGAATTAAATGATTCCTTTCTGGGTTTTCTCTCCCAAACACTGAAAAATATCTATAAAATAAAAAAAATATTATTTTGTGAATTGCTTCTGCGTTAGAAGCAGAAGGTTTTTATCAAAAGCAATGTAGAGAACAATTTTGCCTAACAAACACTAACGAAATAACATCAACGATAAAACAACTAAGTACTTCGTAACGTTTCGGAGATGAGACTCCTTCGTCAGAAATCAAGCGAAAATCTTCAGAATTATTTTTTGCGCGTATGTTCTGGGAAACATCGCGTTATATTTTTGCCCAAATGTGTGTAACTTTCGAATTTTTTGACGAAAATGGTCTCAAACGATTTAGTTCGACTCCCCGATGAAGAATTCGAGGTCAAATTTGATTCTGTCCGGCCGGCCGTCCGGCCGTTGCCACGATAACTTGAGAACGAAAAGAGCTAGCGACTTGAAATTTTCAGGGTGACGACGGACAGGTTCGTTAATGGGCATAATCGGCCCAGTGGTTTCCGAGTAATAATTTTGTTTTCAACCAATATGAATCCGATCGAATTGAAACTTGGTGAGTAGTTGTAGAATATGAACCTAAGCACGTTTGTGAAATTTTGTGCGGATCATATGGCTAGAAAATTTTAAAAAAATTATTAAAAAATATTTTTGTTGTCACGATAAATTGAGAACGGAAAGAGATAGCGGCTTGAAGTTTTCAGGTTAGGATGTGCACCAGAACGCGACATTTCAGTTTGTTTGTGAGCATAATCGGCCAAACGGTTTTAGAGTTATAGCCATCTGAAATTTGGTTGATTTTTGTTCCTCATTAACTCGAAAAATACTAAACCGATTGAATTCAAACATGGTAATTAGTTGTAGAATGCCAACGCGAAAATTCTTGCAAAATTTCGTGGGGATAGTATTTGTAAAAAATTTTAAAAAAATCATTGAAAATTGAAAAAAAAATTCTATCTATCAGTAACTATTCGTTTGAAATTGCTGAAATTTTACAAGAGTCTTCATAACCTAACTCTACTGCCAAGTCTCAAGTTTTAACACGATCGGTTAAATATTGTTGGAGATTCGAGCATTCTTGTGTGAGTTCAGTAGATGGGTGACCGTTGCCTCGATAACTTTCGAACGAAAGGAGATAGGGACTTGCAATTTTCAGGGTAGGTTGCGTATCCGAAAGGGAGAGATGAGTTCGTTTTTGGGCATAATTGGTTAAACGGTTTCCGAGTTATGCCTACCTGGAATATTATTTCCTTGATAAATCAAAAAATAAATATTCGATCGAATTGAAGCTTGGTAACTAGTGGTAGAAAATCATCATAAAGACGTGTTTAAAATTTTGTAAGAACCGTACCCCTAGAAAATTTGAAAAAAATTACGAAAAAAAAATTTTAAGAACCGTACCCCTAGAAAATTTCAAAAAAATCACGAAAAAAAAAATTGGTTCAAGCACTGACGTGAAGTCAGAAGCTTTTGCGCGTATGTTCTATTTTCCTTTCTTCTGTATTGGACACCCTTAGGGCTGGTTTCTCAATTGCGAGTTAACTCGAGGTTGCGAGTTGACGCATGTATTTAGCGATATTCATGAATGCGCAACACTCGGGTTACCCGCAACCTCGGGTTAACTCGCAATTGAGAAACCGGCCCTTAATCGAATTTACCATGGTAAATTATGTTATCCATTCTCCTGTATTGGACACTTAATTCGAATTTACCATGGCATCATAGCAACATAGTTTCACTTAGCATAGAAATATACAAGTTTCAACTCATTTTTTAATAAATTTAATCAAATATGGTCAATTCCAATTGAGCAATTTACAAAATTGCATTCTCTTTTCAACAGAATACATGTAGACTACTAAAGTTTCCATTTAATTGGCTCAATTGAAATTGACCAATTGGTTAAATTTTGGAAAAAAGAGTTGGAACTTGAAAATTTTTAGGCAAAGTGAAACTATTTTGCTATGATATTCAAAAACTGTCAATGTGATAATTTTCGAATTTCAGAATAGCTATCAATAAAAAATTGTATCATTGATGTTGCTTCGTTAGTGTTTGTTAGGCAACATTGTTCTATACAGGGTTTCCCGAAATATATGCAACAAAATTCAACAGTAGATTCACGAAGAAAATTTAGGAAACCCATATTTCTTATTTTTGTGAAATGGGCCCCCATTTCGGAGTTACAGACCTCTGAATTTGGCCCTTTAGAATCGTTTTATGTCAATATCTCAGAACATTTTTGCATATTACATACTAAATTTTATATACGGGGGTTCTGAAATATTATAATTCTAACTGTGGTACCTTTTTTGACATAGTGCCCCCTTAAGACACTTTTCTTGGTCCCCCTGGTCTTTGGAGCCCGAAAACTTTGTTAGCGTATTTTTATGTCTCCAAATCTATTATTTTATAGGAAAGCCCGTATTGATTGTAATTTTTTTTGTCTCTTGCTTTTTTTTTTTCGTAATATGAGTCGTTTTTGAGTAAAACGGCATAATGTAACATCATGCATATCGGGATTTGTAGTCTATCGTAGGAGTCGAATATACAACCATGTCATTTTATGTCCTGTTATTGCACCATGTCAAAAAAGGTAAACCCCATGTATGAAATTTGGTATGTAATATGCATTAAAACGATTCTGGGGGGCCAAATTCAGAGGTCTGTTACTCCGAAATGAGGGCCCATTTCACAAAAATAAAAAATAGGGGTCTCCTAAATTTTCTACAAGAATCAACTGTTAAATTTTGTTGCATATATTTCGGGACACCCTGTATATTGCTTCTGAGAAATATTTTGTCTTTCTAACGCAGAAGCAATTCAATAAATAACATCATTATATAGATATTTTTCAGCGTTTGGGAGAGAAAACCCAGAAATGAACCATTTAATAATGAATGTACATCCCCCAAAGTATCCTTTAATGATTACTCAGAACTCACAAATTTTTATTTTCACTTTCGGATCTAATAAAATACCCCGTATACATAAATAATCGATTTGTCGTTAATATCATCTGATTCTGCATAGATTTGCATTTGGATACAGTTTTTCACTAGAACGGCATTCAAACTGTTCATACTATTCTTTCAAATTTATTGAGGAGTGAGAGGTAATCTTTGAAAAGAAACTACATATAAGAGGAATATTGTCCATGATATGATTGTTCAGTAGTTTTTCATACGCCCAGAAAATATTTGAAATCGTTTAAACAACAATACTCCATCGCCATTGTAGCACTCAAAAATTATGTTCGCTATTAAATTTGAAAGAAAAAAATTGAAACAGCACTGAAATGAGGTAAGGGCTATTTTGGTCAAATTAATAGAGCAGGTACTGAACTAGCCCAAGGCCACTTGGCTTCCAGGAAAACAAATAATATTCGCAAATAATTCCAACAATTCAAATCCGAACGAGTTTATATCTCGAACTTGGCTGTAAAATAAGGTTTTGACGGCTGTTGCAAAATTTCAACGATATCTGACGGATAGTTTCTGAGATAAGTACAGACATTTATTCAATAATGTAAGTAAATAAATGGAATTTTAATGGAATTTATTCTCCTTCATAACAAAATCAGCCAACGTTTCCAGGATTTGAGTATCCTCTTTTCAAGGTTATAACAACAATAAGTGAAAAAAAAGGATTATAACGACGAAGGCGATCAAAAAATGCCATGTAATTAATTTACCTTCAATTGTTCACGTTAACCGAGACTATAAATCATCCTCAAAGTCAACAAACACACTTCAAGAAAGGCACAACATTACAAAATTATTCCGATTTTTGAAACAATTAGAACGGTATATATCGTAAACACGAAAATATCCATTGACAAGTGAAACTATTTGAGATTATATTAAAAGTGAAGTTGACAGAATTACGTTTTCCCGGAGTAAGTGGTCTCTGCATTTAAATACCATAGCAGGCTGGTTATTTATTTATTTAATTTAATTTAATAATTACACCATCTCACAGCCAAGGCCAATTACATAATGGGAATAAAGAAGATATACCAAGAAAGAAACTTAAAAATAATACATTCGAAATTTAAAATATTATAAAATCTAGAATAAACGGATAAATTGATTCAAGCACGAGCTGAAAAAAAATTATTGAGAAAAAAGCTCACACCCAAATAATGTTATGTTATGTTGTGTTATTACACCTAAACTTATTATTATAACCAGTAACTAACAGTCCAAGTCCATACTATATTCATTTTTCAAATCACAGATGATAGTAACTATACGAGACGCAGGAAGAAGCAACCATACTAATAATTCATATCAATCATCAGGTACAACATCACTTATCTCTCAGCAATCTATGTAATAAATAGTTAATAAACAGTCGTAAAAATTGCTAAGATTATTGACGTCCTCTCAGAAGTTCACTGTTTCTGGTCTCCTGATATGGATCATTTCATTTATGTTCCTCCGATATAAGTACTTTTCTTAATCAAGAATTTGTGTATTTGGAAAGTCAAATCTTTGTCCGTCAACCACCGAGTGTACTGAAAGAGATGTTTTATTTTGGTTTTGTGAGTCATATTTGTGGTGTCTCATTCTTTCTTTGAGGCGTTGCTTTGTCTGTCCTTTAAAAGATATGTTACAGTTATGGCATTGAATCATATATAAAATATCCGATCGTTAATCTTTTGAATTTTTGTCTTCGAGTTAACTGTAACATTTTCTGACTTCGTATTGTATGTTGCACAGGAACAATTGAATTTATTAAACACTATGGATTTTGTATGTCAAATCTGAAAATTTTTTTGGGGTCGTATTCTTTTTTGTGATTCTTTCATCTGTGAACTTATTGATTAATGTTTTACAAGTGGAACTGGGTTATTTGATATCTTTCCGAATGTTCTCAACTTTTCTTTGTTTTTTTAATGGAATTTTGGATACCTAAGCGATATTATTGGTTTAGTCAGTAAATTATTAATTATGTTGATTTTTTGAGTTATGCTATGATTGCTGTGGTAATTAACTATTCTACAGGAGCAACCAGTATGTCAATCTGTTTTTTTTGGCGCTCTAGTTAATGTATTACTCACACTCATGAATTTAATATCTAAAAAGGTATAGAATAATATTGTACTTATTTTTCCATGGTAAATTGAACTTCTGCCCTTCCATAGCAAATCATAGCCTCTGCCATATTCTCCATAAGTTTTTACACATATAAAAAATTACTCACAAAGATTTACCATAAGAAACCCCTCTGGACTTAACCATCAACAGCAGCTATCGTAACTGAATAATAATAACAACAAGGCTTCAAATATGTGACAGTAAGAAGTACCTGCGCATATGCAAACACTTCCAACATAACATGATTCTTCCCTGTTTTTCGATATCGGTATTTGAATTTTTTGTGAAAAATATAGTGTTGTATTTCCACGTTTAGTAAAAATCAAGGTTCCTGTGTTTGTGTTTAGACATCCTGTGTATATTTATTAAAATATTTATTGATTAAATGATAAAAACATTTAACTCAATTTTAGCACATAAATATGTACCAGCTGAAATGTATACACTTCTGTGGTTTCCACGAAATTAATTCAACTATGGATATTTTCCATAATATTCATCAATAAAATTGAAAAATGATTCCTAACATATAGATACGGATTAATATAGAGATCTATTGAATTGTAAACTTTCCACAAAATCTCGCTCTGTGTTACAAATTTATAACTTTTTTGAACGAATTTTCGCAATTTGCGAAATATCTACCATTTGATCGCGGCCATGTAAATTCAAGAAATATTGGAATTTTAAATGATAAAACTTTACATTCAATTCAATTGCATTTATCTTAAATTGTTCAAAAAAATTGTACATGGTTTCGCCCGGGATCGAACCGGGGACCTTCTGCGTGTGAAGCAGACGTGATAACCACTACACTACGAAACCTCATGTAGGCGAGCATTATCATTGCTCATCTTATATTCTCAGTACTAAATAATGGTCTAGTGTCTAGTCAGTTAATCGAATTGTATCTCCATTAGTTTAAAAGTTATAGTAAAATTAAACACAAGAAACTAGGTGAGAATAATGAAATAAAAAGGAATAGAAAATTAAAAGTTTTTCTTAAAATAATACATGCTTGTTTTTGTTTCTTTGAGTAGGAATAAAAAAAATATTCTCATTTTTTTATAGAAAATTGTTTATTAAAAGAGAAATGATTATATTATTAACAGATCTATTTTTGAGCCATACAAATTTTATTTTAAAAAGGTTTTTTGTGCAATCCTAATTTCATCAAAGATTATGTCACAAAAAATTTTTTTAATTATTTTATAAACAACGCATTTGTTTATAACAAATTTTTAAACAATAATAGATAAAAATTATTAAAAATCATTTTTAGTAGCTTCTTTCTGAAAACGGATCAATAGTAATATTATAAAAAATAATGTTTTTTTTTAATGATTAATTAAGATTTATAATTTTTAACCTGAGTAAATTGTTAATAACTAAGCGAAAATTAACAATTTTTTTATTTTTCCAACGGGGATCTATTCTAAGGCCATTGAATCTAGTTCCACGATAGGAGAACATTCTCAGATCAATAGTTTAACAATTATCGCACATGCAATTTCAATGTTCTTGCTACAAAAAATTGTTAATTAACTAGTGGATAACTGACTGAAAAATCGCGTTAAAAATTTTTGGATCGTGGATTATTGTTCATTGATCTATCCTGTAGGCGCCTGAATTTTTTAAGTTCTTAATTTTCATATTTATAGGTTTAAATATTATTTATTCATTAAAGATCCTAAATGGGCTTGCGCAGGCAGGAGTGTACCGTTTTCGGCCGTATTTTCAACCCTCTGGGAAAATTACAGATATTGGTCCTACAGTTCCTGGGTAAGGCTTTTTTGGGAAATTTCTTCCTCTTTTTGAATCTTTTTTAAAATTTGAAAAATCTCCAATAGTTTTTGAGATATATGAAAAAAGCCAAACTATCTTTTTTTTCACTTAATTGTTGATAACTTTTGCAATTTTTGCGAGCGGCCCTTGAATTTTGTCAAAAAATATCTACATGGCATTCGGAATCGAATGACACCTCAATCATAATTTTCAGAGAACTCTAAAAGGTTTTGATCTAAAAGGCACTTGTTAACTAGACTATATAGGTAAACGAAGTAAGGTTAACAAACTTTAAAGTGAATAGGTACGTCTATAGAATTTTATAGTTTAGAAGACTTTTACTAGAGAGAAAATCGAATGCGAGTACAATATATTGTACTCGCATTCGATTTTCTCTCTAGTAAAAGTCTTCTAAACTATAAAATTCCTATTAGAATTTTTTTTTGGAATTGATTATAATCTACTAGGAAGTGTATTTTAGAACCTGACTAAAAAAAAATCCAAAGCAACATCTACAGATAAAATCTTAAAGTGAAGAAAACTACTGTGCTCAAGAATCACAACATAATAATATACAACGTGTCTTAAAAACAGGTTGCGCCGTTGTTAGGAGAGGTAGAACACTGAAGAAAAAGAGAATTGTAATGAAATCTTGTATTTTCTTGTGATTCTTTGTAATACTTGCACTAGCATAGTTAAATCAAGTTTATTCAAAATTTGGATTAGAAAATCTAACCTCAAAAGTGTTACTCGGTACCAACAGCCAATCGTGAAACTAGCATCTTTTATCAGAGTCCGATATAAAAACAAATTTATGGAATGTGTCAGGTTCCAAAACATAATCATACAAAATCTCATTACAATTTTGCCGGTATAGTTTCGACATAATCGTTAACAATGTGTATGAAAAGATTTTCTTTAACACCCTATACATCTACCTGGCACTTGTTCCGTCAGGACAATTTAGAATTCCGAATGTGTATCCACAAATTATATATATTTCCGTTTTCTTTACTATGACTGATAAGCGTAAGTACGGTGGCGATTGAATAAGTGGATGAACGATGTGTGGCAATTTTATTTTATTTTTTTTAATTTTGTTTGTCCAGTCTGGGAAGGACTGGAAGGCCATATAACTACCCACTTCCGAGGAAGTAGCGTAGTTTCCGAGGAGGATTGTCCAAATAGCGTGGCCCTTGGGCCAGTTTTGAAATTCGCGGTGCTTTTTTCGGGCATGAGCATATGAAAACTAATGGAGTTTTCGAGGGAGTTTTAGTCTGAGGGGAGTGGTATTTTGAGGTGGAGGATGCTATTCCTCCATAGAATAGCCTTGAGGGTGTATCGTACATAACAGTTTTCTTCAGAAAATAACACATTTACAGTAAGAAATAAAAACTAAACTTTCATGAAATAAAATCTTCATTCAGTCCAAAAAACAGACGAAATTAAGCGTTGAGTATAAACAATTTGTAACAAAATGTGGGAAAACCCAAATTATGTCTCCGAAAGTATTGGTTTCTCAGAGTTGGGAATGATATAAATGGAATCTTTTGATAGAACTGCATCATAAAATAAAATAAATTAAATAAGAATCCATTAATATCATTCCCAACTCGGTGAAACCAAAACTTTCCCACTTATTCAATTTGGCTTCTGTGCGTCAATTCTCAAGAATTTTCTTAATTAAGTTCAAAACGTAGGAATTGAAAATAATTATTGAAATTTTGAAAAATTATATCTCCGAAAGTATTAGTTTGTTAGAGTTGAGACCAATGAATTCCTATGGTGAAACTGCATCTTAAAAAAAATTGAAATAAAAATTTGTAATGTAAAAAAAATATTTTCTCACTCCAAAACCACCTGGCCTATTTTGCCCAATAACGAACCGAGATATTCATCTCCTAAACCTACTCTGAAAATTTCAACTGTCTAGCTCATTCCGTTGGAGAGTTATCGTGTTAACGCACGGACGGACGGCCGGACAGAATCGATTTTAACCATGGATTCTTGATCAGTGAGTCGAACCAAATCGTTTAAGACCATTTTCATAAAAAGATTCTAAAATTACGGACATTTGGGCAAATTGATAAGCACTCTGTTACGAGGAACAAGAGCGCTAAAAACAAAATGTTTTTTGGGTTAATTTTATCGTTATGACATCCGTGTCACATTTGGCGGATGAAACAAAAACAATATGGACTTAAATTTTACTTCTTAAAAATAACACTTGAGTAATTGCAGTGAGAGAATGAGGAAGGCATAACCAAGTTTTAAAGCGAACTATCTTTGATGTCCTCGTTTAACTGAACGGAAACGAAAAGAAATTGTAATAATGGTTGGATATGGTGATAAGCTAAGAACACATGAGAAAACATGTGAATTATCCTCACCTTTCTACAATATAGCTAGCCCTAAATTATAACGTGGACCACTCTTTTGTCGAGAAGTTGTACAAGAAAGAGAACTATCATGCCAAAAATAAGTAATGTTACCCCAATCTTTCAAATAATATCGTATTTTCTGACGACGCCACTTTTTGCCTGAATGGGACATTACGCCGTCAAAATTGCAGGTAATAGTCAAGAGAAAATCGTCGACTGGACAAAAGACTATCACAGTCAACTCCGCGAGAAATTGAATGTTTACCTTGAAATAATCGGACAGCTTTTAATAGGGCCTTACTTTTTCGACGAAAGCCTTACAGCAGAGAATTATTTGAACTTTTTGCGGTTTCATTTAGTGCCAACTGAAACAGATTTGCCCCAAGGGCGTAGCCAGGGGGGGGTTTTGGGGGTTCAAACCCCCCCCAGAAATGTTATTTTTTCTCTTAAAAAAAAATTTTTTGCTGCAGATTGTGACCCTTACACTGCCAAACCCCCCCCCCCCCCGAAATGAATTCCTATTTCAAAACCCCCCCCCGAAATTAATTCCTTGCTACGCCCTTGTTTGCCCCCTCAGTATATTTGGTTGCAAAAAGATGAGGCTATTTCTCACTTTGGAATAAACGTCCGTCAATATCTTGACGCCACATTTCTTGGAAGTTGGATAGGACGTTGATGACCTAATATTAAGTGGCCACCGCGTTCCCCAGACTTGACCCATTAAATTTATTTATGGGATTATTTAAATTCAAAGAGTTAATAGGACAAATCATTTAGAAGAGTTACGGCAAAGAATTAGCTTTGAAGTGGAGCTGAAGTCCTTGATCGAAAGTACAAAATGTTTACACTTGGATCGGTCAAATGGTTGAAGGAGCACAATTTGAACATTTGCATAAAATCTCGTTTATTTTTGAGTTGAATAAAGATTTCTTCCATGAAAGTTTAATTTTTATTCCATACAGTAAATGTGTTATTCTCTCAAAAAAATTGTTATCTACGATAACTGTTTCTCTTCTGATTACTCAGATTCACGTTCTTAAATTTTAGATTCATCTAATATATCAGCTTATTCCCTCAGCTCATGCCTAGATATTGAAAAAAACTTCCATCCGCTCTATCAGCTGTCAACTCGAAATTATTAACCGTAATGATTAAACTGCCTGGGGTCTTGGAATCAGAATGATTAGAACATGCAAAAACCAGTTAGGAATTTCATGGAATGTTGAATATTATGGAATAATTGATCCTTAAAGTGAAGTAGTGGTGAATCAACGAATGATGATCACAAAACTTGTCTGGTGAACTCATGTGGGAAAATGTGTGTACATACATGATTTAATTTCTTATTAACCAGTTATTCACCTTTTGATTATCGTATGGTTTAAGCATGCGATTAGTTGCCCCAATTTGATAGGAGTACCATTACACCCGTGTAAATTATATACTGAGGTTTACTTGAGCCTGCTCTTTTAAAATAGTATGCAGACTTTCTGCTCGTTGAAATCTCAACTTTCTGATGGTGTAAAAAAACCAACATAACTATGGTAAAGTTTTTCAGAAAATTCTAAGTTAATAAAGTTAATACTTAATAAGACATCTACAATATTTAGAGGAAGTTGTAGAATCTTCTCTAAATTATAAGCGCAGATGCCTATTTATTACTATTTTAAGATAACTTATATACCTGAGTAACCTACGGAAAATGTTTGCCCATCAATAGGTATTACATAGAGAAGTGGGGAAGAAGCTAGGAGGGTCTGGGCCTTACTACCTGTAATTTGTTGCATTTTCTGAGAAAATTTACCATCGTGTATATTTTTTATACCATCAGAAAGATTTCAACGAACAAAGAGTCCACCGACTTTTTTTAAAAAGCAGATATTTCGACGTGATAATTTTCGATTGAAAACTAAGGTCAAAACTAAAGTCAAAATAAGTTAACGAAAAGAATATTTACATCAAAAAAATTATCTTTGAGACATAAAGAGGTGAGTTTTCACAAAATTTCATAAAAAAAAATTATTCTGTAAAAGATAAAAATAAAAACCAAAAACTTGGTTATCTGAATTTTTCACATACATTTTGATGTTGTGTGAAAAAAGCTCCTAAAAAAGTGTAAATACAAAATGGATATCTTTTTATTACCTACAACTTTACCCCTAAATTTTTTTCCATAGTTTTGCCGGAAATCGAGATAAACCTTTCTTACCCTTAAAAACTAACCCCCTTCCATTTTACGACCTCAGATCGCCCGTAAATTATTTTTCCTTTAAATTTTGTTATATTCTCTTCCTTTACTAATGGGTTCCATCCTAATATTACTTTTTTTCACTTTTTACCATTTTCAACGGCTTGAGCACTGGTCTACACCTCAAATATTGAAATTCATCAAGGCATCATTCGTCCAGGCTGTAGAAGGTACTAGTAATATACAAACATACACTCGCAAAAAAAACCCTCCTACCTTCGCTGTCGGGTAAAACAATGGTGAATGCGTCCCAACTTTTCTTAACTCGCTTTGACTTAGCTATTTGACTGACTGATTAAGAATCCATAGTCAAATTCGACTATCCGTCCGTCTGTCGGTAAACACGATAACTTTCATAATATTGAAACACGGCTAGGTAATGTTGTTGTTGTTAAAAAATCAATAAGTAGGTACAGGGCAGTTTGCCAATAGGGTATCGAAATGGGTTCGTATAATTAATATAATTAAGCATATATTTCCCATATCAAATTAACCCCATTGATTTGCTGAAAAGAACAGTCGCTTCTGGCTTCATGACCTCCAATTGAATAAGCTGAGCCGTGTTAAGCCTCCCATAGCTGCCCTAAGAGGATATATATAAACGCTCGCAGCACCACCAACAAGTCTAGAGCGTTCTACCTGTAGGGTCCCGAAATGGGTTATTATATCAGGCGAACTAAATGCCATGTTAGTGGTTCTATATTGTTTGCTTTTCATATCGTCAGATCCAGATTTTTAGCTTGTATATCCCAATCAAATTTTGACACCAACATTACATTAATAAATCATAGAAACCTAAAGAGGTTAAACATGTTTCGCTTCACAAAATGGCGAATGCGCAAGTTCCATGTGTTGTTTTCCTTTTGTTTGAATTATAACGTAAATTTTCCGGCTCATTTATTCGTTATTTTATAGAATAGAAAGTGACATATCTATGGGAGACCCTACATCAAGGTCCCGTAGCGATCTGAAGTTCTGAATAATCATAGTTGGGATTGGCCAGACCTGATGGTTTTGAAAGAGATCCTCCTTTAGGAGCTACAAAATTTTCCTTTTTGAATTTGAATATTGAAGGGGTTTCCAAGAACAAGAATGAATATCTTTGAAAATTAGCGGAGGCGATTCTTCTTCAAGAGATCCATGCGGCTACAGAGGAGTATGTACCTATATATTTGTGAGAGGGGACTTTTGAAAGGTTATGTATAATTTCTGATTTGTCCGTTTTTCTCCTCTTGTCTTTTCATTTTTAAGGTTGAGTTTTGTGTATCTTGGAGAAACCTCTCCGTTTTTTGACGAAGGAAGAAAGAAATGCTCATTGATATTTTAAATTTCAGCCAATTTTGTAAACAAATTCAATATTTACAAATCACAACACTCACGGGGAGACAGGGATTTTTTGCTGAGGTTTTTCCTTGAGCTCTTTATATCATACGTAGAATTGTATGGTGCCCCGTTGTACTAACTTCTGCTAACACATCTAAAGCTCTCAATCAAAAGAATATATATGTTATATTTCATAGATCAATCCCACTTCAAGTAGTGTTCTTGCGAAAAAATAACTGAATTTTCAATGAGTGTTATGGTTGCTATTATATTATCAATAATCAATACGAAATGTTGAAAATCTGAATTTTTTATTGTTTATGGTTAAAACAGACTTAAATCAATTGTTGATTTTTGCGCGCTCGTACCAAGGCATTATGGATCTACTTTCGGTATAACCAGAAGGGAAGAATCCATTAATAGTTATTTAATCAATTTATTGATTAATGTCAGCGATCAACGATCGAGATAATAGACAAATTTGACAAAATGTAAAGTCCACTTCGATATATTTATATTTATGCTGCCAATGGAACAATTGGAAAAATTCATAGACGCATCAATGTTAGACATGTGACATTCTGAATAATTCACATTGATATAATCGTGTAATTCCACAGAAATATAAATTCTAAATTCAAATCAAGGCACCATAATACTGTCAAATTTATTTATCTGCTTTCAATTCAACATTAGAATTTTCGTGGTGGCATTCTACATCTAGTAACCGCATGTTTGAATTGGATCGGTTTTGTAGTTTTCGAGTTATTGAGGACATAAGAACCAAATTTCAGACGGGTATAACTCCAAAAACCTTTGGCCAATTATGTCTTTAAACAAACTCAAATGTCGCATTCAGATGCACAACTTAACCTGAAAATTTCAAGTCACTATCTCTTTCCGTTCTCAGGTTATGGTGACATAAATAATATTTTTTTAAATTTAATGGTGATTCTCACTAAATTTTACAAATGATATCGATTTCCCGCAAAGTTACAAGTCCTATGGCAAACTTGTATGTAATAAAAAGGTCTACAACTTTTGTATTTACACTCTTTTCACATAACCTCAAAATTTATTTGAAAAATTTAAATAAGTTTTTGGTTTTTTATTTTTATCTTTTCCACTTGCTGTTTTTTTCACGAAATTTGGTGGACCATTTCATGTCCCAAACACACTGTAATTTTGTTGATTTCAAATATTTATTTTTTTACCTTATTTTGACTTAATATCGAAAAAGCAGCCTAATTTTCAATCGAAAATTCTCACGTCAAAATATCTGCTTTTTTGAAAAAGTCGGTGGGCTTTTTGTTTGTTGAAATCTCCACTTTTGGATGGTGTAAAAAAATAAACATTACCATGGTAAATTTCCTCTGGTAATTTAATTAAGTTTTTATATTTAATAAGACATCTACAATATTTTGAGAAAGTTGTAGAATCTTCTGTAAATTATATGCGAAGATGCCTCTTTATTACAATTTTAAGATAACTTATATACCCATGGTTTATCATAGAGAAGTGGGGAAGGGGCTAGGAGGGTCTGTGCCTTACTACCTGTTATTTCGTAGCATAATCTGAGACAATTTACAAAGTAATGTATCTATGTAATTTTTCTTACACCATCAGAAAGTAGAAATTTCAACGATCAAAAAACTCACTGACTTTTTCAAAAAAGAGGATATTTTGACGTGACAATTTTCAATAGAATATTATTGGCTGCTTTTTAGATATTTAGTAAGAATAAGGTGAAAAAATAAATATTTTAAATGAAATAAATTACAGTGTAATTTGTTTGTTTGTTTTCACTGAATTTGGGGAATTTTTTTTTAATAAAAATAAAAAAACCAAAAACTTGGTTATTTAAATTTTTCACATAATTCTGATGTTATGTGCAAAAATGTGAATACAAAAGTTGTAGATATTTTAATTACTTGCAACTTTGCCATCAAACTGATTTCCATAGGTCTTGTAGTTTTGCCGGAAATCGAGATAAACCGATTTTTACCATTAAAAACTCACCCCCTTCCACTTCCCGACCTCAGGAAACCCGTACATTTTATTTCCTTTAATTTTTGTTATATTCTCTTCCTTTTCCAATGGGTTTCATCCTATTTTTATTTTTTTATTTCAAAAATTATCGACCCTGGTCTAATAACCGATATCGTAGGCAACGATATCAATATAAATTATTCAGAATGTCACATGTCTAATATTCCGTCTATTAATTTTTCCAATCGGCAGCATAAATATACTTACATCGAAATGAACATAAAAATTTTTCATTCTGTCAAATTTGTCTATTATGAAAAATAAAAATTTTTTTCAATACACAATTCTTTAAATTCGATATGAGGTCGACGGAAAAATTTTGCAATCATCTCGTTAATTAATTTAGCGATTAATAATCTCGAACACTTCGCCCGCACGTTAAAAAATCTCGAGCGTTAATCAACAAGTTGATTAAATAACTATAAATGGGTATCTCAGAAACCATTGGGCGGATTCTGCACATTCATGAATTGAATTGAGACCATTTCCGGTTTGAAATTAGAAAATTACTGATATTTCGGCGAAATGATAACGCCCATTGTACGAGAGTGCACAAAGGTTATAAAAACACAGCTTCGAAGTGTCTTTTATGAGAAATAATCTATAAAACCCGGATATTCTCTGAAATAACAGTCGAAAGGCATCAATTGCAATTTTAATTTTCACATCCATTAAAATAACCATTATGTTCCTTTCATATAGCAGTGTTGAAAAATCCATTAAATATTTTATGTTACATACCTACATCATCTGAATAGAACATTCAGTAAATATTAGTATTTGACTTTCACGGTTTTTTTATAATTCAGTTTTATTCAAAGTTACTCGATTTCTATAATTACTTAATTAGATCCAGTTTATGAATTTTGAATGAAAAGACTAATTTAGTAAGTTTTATAGGAATGTATTAAATCTATATTTCTCTTTCCAGGTCGATTACCTCCATATGGTCATAAAAATGGATTAATATGAACTCATAAATTGTTATGGCGCTCGATCCTTTCACGTCCTCAACAGCACTAAAAAAATGCTGCAAATTAAACACGAAGGTGTATTATTTGCAGCAAAGATATACAGGGTGTTTACTAAGTACGATAGGTACATAAACGGTATCGTATTCTTCCGCTTAAATAGGAGTCACTTTGGTAACGGGTCTTTCAATAGAACGGCCCATTGTCAAATTGATATTACTTACACACGGCAGCCATTTTTGATTTGTGACATTGACAGTTGTATTTGCCAATGTCTACCATTCAATCATGGAAAGGTACACTCATCAACAACGTTTACAAATAATCCATATGTATTATGAAAAATGTGAGAAAGCCCTGTGGACAGGAACTTTGGTGCTTTTGTTCAAACTTTGACAATTCATCTAAGAAATTATTGGTTTCTCAGAGTTGGGAATGATATCAATGGATTCTTATAATAGAACTGAAATTAAAACTAAATAACTAACTTATCCGCGATATTCATTCCTCAACTCTCCTCTGAAAATTATATTATATCAATTGAAAGCCAATATTCCGGTTTTGTTTTCACTGATATTCTGAATATATTTTATCATCATATGGATTATGCAAGGGAATCTAGGGTAGGGGTAATTATAATATCGTATAATTGTTCATTTTGCATTCAATCATACTTTGTTAGAACAGAAATCAATAAATTTGACATATCTGTCATAGGTAGATAAGATTATATGCATGAACAGTGAACACACATAGAACACAGACAGATAGAATTCGCATTCTGTGATAACATAGTACATAGTAGGTACCATCTATTATTGAAATTTTGAAAAATAATCTCTCCGAAAGTATCAGCTTGTTAGAGTTGAAAATGATATCAATAGATTCTTATGATGAAACTGCATCTTAAAAAAAATTGAATTTGAAATTTGTAATGTAAAAAAAATTTTTTTTCCTTACTCCGAAACCATTAGGCCGATTTTGCCCAATAATGAACTCAGCCGAGATATTTATCTCCCATACCTACTCTGAAAATTTCAACTGTCTAGCTCATTCCGTTCGAGAGTTATCGTGTTAACGGACGGACGGACAGAATCGATTTCGACCAGGGATTCTTGTTCAGTGACCTTGTGTTCCGAAATTACTGGCACTACTGGCCGCAGTATGTCATTTCGGAACGCTCTTAAGTAACAGTAAGCATCGCCAGTGAATTTCAGTAATATCTGACGTTTCAATTTACTGCTCAGTACTGTTCAGGAATATCGGAACACGGCATGAGTCGAACCAAATCGTTTGAGACCATTTTCAGCCAAAAATTCGAAAACTACAGACATTTGGGCAAAATGATAACGCGATGTTCCCCAGAACATACGTGCAAAAAGGTCGACGAGTCCGAAAAGCTTTATAATGTAATATATTGCATATTTTATGTACACGCGGTAGAGTTTGGTTATATTCTTGCAATACAAATCCCGCGGATAAGTAGCAGGCTCCTTTTGGACGGTGCAGAATAATGCTGTCTCACATATAGAAACCTGTAATGTGGAGTTGGTCGGGTCGAAAGTGGCGAGTGAATCAGTCTGGAGGCGATGTCGTATATGGAATGCGACCTTCCTGGACGGTATTGATAAATGAGGATCGAAGTTTCGAACATTTTGATAATAACAAGTTGGGAAAGCATTGTGGCCAGGAGCTATGGCGCGCTTGTTCAAATTTATAGCCAGAACGGTCACCAGGTACTTAACTCGCCCAAAGCTTCTTAGGTCCAGTAAATAATATAAATTCGACTGTAAAAAAAATGTGGGAAAGCCCTGTGGACAGAAGCTTTGGCGCTCCTGTTCAAACTTTGCCAAATCATATCTCCGAAAGTATTGGTTTCTCAGAGTTGGGTATGATATATAAAAGGATTATTTTGATAGAACTGCGTCATAAAAGAAATTTAATTCAAACATCATAAAAGGAATTGAATTCAACAAGAGTGCCAAAAAATATTAATCCGAAACCACCAGACACTTTCTACCCAATAACGAACTTATCCGAGATATTCATTCCTCCAATCTACTATGAAAATAATTCTATTATATCAATTGAAACTTGGCCAATATTCCAGATTTGTTTTTCCTGGAGATATTCTGAACCCAATTTCATTAACTCAGCAAAGTATATACAGGGCGAGTCTTTGACCACTGCATTAATTTTAACCAAAGATTCCTCTCATCAAATGAAACACATTTTTCATTTACCATTTTTCCAGATTCGGCTCAGGTAAAAAGTTACAAGCGTTTAAAGATTTCACAATGTGCTAATACACTCCCGCATATAAATTATCTATGACATTGTTCGCGGACGAGAATAAGGCATGGTAACGTGGTTTGCAGCTTGATTCGGGATTCCAACGCTCAGGGACGGATCCATAAAAGTAGTGAAATATCTGGATGTTTCCATTTTAAAACATTCAATGAAGAATATCTCGAAAACGGTGCGTTTAAGGAGAAATGATAAGAACGATGGAATATTCTTGAAATGACTCAAAAAAAACTTTATATGCTTTCTTTATGCTAATTTGGTTTAGTTTTATGAATCCACGAGTCCATAACTAGAAAACCAGTAGAAGTAGAAAATAACTAATATTTGGAAAATATGTATCATAGTTATAGGAAACTTTCCGCCAACTTCATTTTATTCGAAAAAAGGATGTCAAAGCTACAAAATAAAAACTGATTTGTTTTCAAAATTTCAACAGCCTGTATCTATTTACCTGAGCTGAATTTGGAAAAATGTTAAATGAAAAAAATGTTTCATTTGATGAGAGGAATCTTTGGTTAAAATTAATGCAGTGGTCAAAGACTCACCCTGTATTTCCAACATCATTTATGGTTTATGTAGGAATAGCTCTTGGATATGTATGACCACAAATCATGAAATTCATAGATACGGCCGTTGTTTTTCGATTACAGCACTCTTGGAAATCATAGAGTTACGATATCTCCGAAAGTATTAATTTGTTAGAGTTGAAAATGATATCAATAGATTCTTATGATAAAACTGCATCTTAAAAAAAATGAAATTGAAATTTGCAATGTAAAAAAATTTTTTTTTTCGTTACTCCGAAACCATCAGGCCGATTTCGCCCAATAACGAACTTAACCGAGATATTTATCCAACAATCCTACTCTGAAAATTTCAACTGTCTAGCAGTCTAGCTCATTCCGTTCAAGAGTTATCGTGATAACGGCCGGCCGGCCGGACCTGAAACGGTACATTTTTTCAATATTGAACCTTTGTTGCACCAGTAGGTATACATTTTTTTGCAGAATTAATGACAAAAAAATAAATGGGAGAATTTCACCGTTATCTTAACCAAAAATAAAGTTTCTGACCATTAAGTCCTAGGGGAAGTCGGTCCCTGGCGGTCTTGAAGACTTATGGGGAATGTGTTGCAAACAAATCATTACTAATATTTTTTGTATTGATTCTTCAAAAAATTACTAGAATCGGTTGAGTCGTTCGGAAGATATCACAAAAAAACTGAATTATGGGAATCCCATCAGGAGGCACATATCTTTAAAGGGGGGCTTCGTAGGAAAAAATGGGTTCAAGCCTTGTGGACAGGAGCTTTCTGGCGCTCTAGTTCAAACAGACAAATTATATCTCCGAAAGTATTGGTTTCTCAGAGTTGGGAATTATATCAATGTATTCATATGATAGAACTGCATCATAAAGGAAATTCAATTCAAATAATAGTTTATTTATCAAGATTAAATGAGCAATCATGAGAATGAGAACTGCACCACATTTTCAAATTTTTTTTTTGACACTTTGCGGTAATCTGGTCAATACAAAACTTCACATGCGTATAAAGGTCATGATTCTACAATTTGGTGCTAAATTTCAGATAGATCGAGTGATCGGTTTCGGAAATATTCATAAAAAATATTTTTACTAAAATCGGCCATAACTCCGAAACCCCTTGATGGTTTTCGCCCATTAACGAACTTGTCCGAGATATTTACGCTCCAAAACCACCTTGCAATTTTCAATCCGCTAACTGCTTTCGTTCGAGAGTTATCGTGCCTACGGCCGGTCGGCCGGCCGGACAGAATCGATTTCGCACTCGGATTCTTGATCAGTGAGTCGAACCAAATCATTTGAGACCATTTTCAGCCAAAAATTCCAAAATTACAGACACTTGGGCCAATTGATAAGCACTCTGTTGCGAGGAACTAGAGCGCCAAAAAAACAAGTTTCGTATGACAATTGCCCAAAACAGGTTCAAAGTACCTACAAATAGTAGGTATTCCATAAAACATGTATAAAAGAAGATAAATAATAATAAATTACCTTGTAATCGATCAAAAATTTCCTGATCTACGTTCACAAAATTTTCTCCTCTCTCGAACTACAGAATTATGCTTTCAATATTTACGTAATATTTTCAAACATTTTCGGGTGAGGTCCCCGTTGCATCGCTAAATTACGAGTATTTCAACCCCAATATTCTTGAAGTTACAATATTCCCTTCTGTCAAGTTGACTTTATGACAATTCATACATAGAATATACATAGAATAATTATATCAATCTGTGAAATACGATTTTCATTGAAATTTTGAAAAATCATATCTCCGAAAGTATTAGCTTGTTAGAGTTAAAAATAATATGAATGGATTCTTATGATAAAACTGCTTATTAAAAAAAAATTAATTTGGAATTTGTTTTGTAAAAAAAAAATTTTTTTTTTATTACTCCGAAACCTTCTGTCCGTTTTTGCCCAGTAACGAACTTAGCCGAGATATTCATCCCCCAAACCTACTCTGAAAATTTCAACTCTCTAGCTCATTCCGTTCGAGAGTTATCGTGCTTACGGCCGGCCGGCCGGATCGGCCGGCCGGACAGAATGAATTTCGACCACGGATTCTTGATCAGTGAGTCGAACCAAATCGTTTAAGACCATTTTCATCGAAATATTCGAAAATTACAGATATTTGGGCAAATTGATAAGCACTCAGTTCCGAGGAACTAGAGCGCCAAAAAGAAATTAAAGCATTCCTGACTCGTCTTTATATACTTTATTTACACCTAATTTCCCATGAATTCGCACGGTATTCTTTAAATGACTATGCTGATAAATACAGGATATGTGAAAACAATAAAAAATATACAAATTCAAATTCCTTGAGTACCCGAAAGAAAACACAAAATGAATAGAAATCGACAAAAATCGAAATTTCCACATTTATGATTTCAGAAGCATTATTTGAGGTCGGCCTTTTTTTGGCGCTCTTGTTCCTCGGAACAGAGTGCTTATCAATTTGCCCAAATGTCTGTAATTTTTGAATATTTGGCTGAAAATGGTGTTTTAAACGATTCACGACTCACTGATCAAGAATCCGTGGTCGAAATCGGTTCTGTGCGGCCGTCCGTCCGGCCGTTAACAGGATAACTCTCGAAAGAAAGGAGTTAGGGGATTAAATTTTGCAGGGTAGGTTTGGAGCGTAAATATCTCGGACGAGTTCGTTAACGGGCAAAATCCACCAAGCGGTTTCGGAGTTATGGCCGTTTTTAGTAAAAACATTTTTTATAAATTTTTACGAAACCAATCACTCGATCTATCTGACATTTGACATCAAATTGTAGAATAATGACCTTTATATGCAAGCGAAGTTTTGTATTGATGGGGTTGCGGTAAAGTGTAAAAAAAAATTCTCAAAATTTTCAAATTTGGTTTCTATAATAACTCTCGAAGAGAAAAAGCTAGGCAGTTGAAATTTTCAGAGTAGGTTTGGGAGATAAATATCTTGGTTAAGTTAGTTATTGGGCAAAATCGGCCAGATGGTTTCGGAGTAACGAAAGAATTTTTTTTTACATTACAAATTCAAATTGAATTTTTTAAAGATGCAGTTTCACCATGAACATCCATTGATATCATTTTCAACTCTAACAAGCTAATACTTTAGGAGATATAATTTTTCGAAATTTCAATAATGAATCGTACTTCTATGTTTTCACACAATGCTGCACTTAATTATTCTATGAATTATTATATGATCCGTGTTCTAACATGACATCTTATTTTCCTATGAGAGATAAATGTCAAAATTATTTCTGGTTCGTTATTCTTGATATAAAATGCACCTCCTGTTCTAGAAAACAAAGTATGGTTGAAAAAATGACCAATTAAATAAGCTCAGCTATCGTAGAATTATGAGGATGATACAATATTATACTTTTTAGGTGATAATATAATGCCCGTGGATAATCCATATGATGACTTTGGTAAGCTACATAATCAAATTGGGTTCAGAATATCTCCAGTAAAAACAAATCTGCAATATTGTCTAAGTTTTAATTGATATAATATAATTTTCAGAGTAGATTTGAGGAATGAGTATCTCGGATAAGTTCGTTATTGGGTAGAATCGGTCTGTTTGAATTTAATTTCTTTCATGATGCATTTCTATCGTAAGAATCCATTTGCATAATTCCCAGAGACCAATAATTTCGGAGATATGATTTGTCAAAGTTTGAACAAGAGCGCCAAAGCTCCTGTCCGCAAGGCTTGAACCAATCTTTTATTTAACCAGTGTTTCATCAAGGGAATTGTTGAATCCACGAATTAATGAACTAACTTCTCTTCGACAATATTTCTGACGAGACTCTGTTAATTGAGTTTAGTTAAGGAACGTCTATTCTGCGAGTCAAATTCCCTCCTGACGGGCTTATTTTACCCACCAATGTCTACAAGCTAACGACCAATTCACTCCAACGTGCAATTGAATCACTGCATATCTTCAATATGCGCTCGATGCATCATGAAGCGAACGTCTCTTCCAGTAGTATCGAAGATATCGTTTTTTGCCCGCAGCTTTCTAGTTCACTGAATAATTCTCTTGTCCTTCATGAAACCGGATTGAAGGTTGAATGGAGCAGAGTATCCGACCCCATACCCCGCCCGTTTCACTCTGAACCCCCCAATAATTGATCCAATTTTAGATTTTTAACATCGCGGATTACGTAGCTAATTCCGCTGGAAAATGTGCACTCAATACCGACGGAATGATGAAGAAAGCGTATGCCCCCCCGCCGCCATTCTGAAATTCCTACGGGGGTGGGGTTATTCTGCATATGGCAACACCGCAGCACCTATTCCTAAGTCCAAGGACTTATGGGTTGGCAGAATTTCGAATCTCGAACGTCCTGAATAGGCACTCGATGTCTGGGGTGATATTTACAGTCCATTTGAGAGATGCATTGCTCGGTGGAATTTATGGAGACATTTCTATGCTCCCGGTTCGAAAATTCAACAGTATGGAAATTTGCTGGGTAGATTTATTTATTTTTGGCGCTCTAGTTCCTCGGAACTGAGTGCTCCTCAATTTGCCCAAATGTCTGTATTTTCAAATTTTTGGCTGAAAATGGTCTCAAACGATTTGGTTCGACTCACTGATCAAGAATCCGAGGTCAAAATCGATTCTGTCCGGCCGGTCCAGCCGGCCGTAGGCACGATAACTCTCGAACGAAAGGAGTTAGAGGATTGAAATTTGCAAGGTGGGTTTGGAGCTTAAATATCTCGGACAAGTTCGTTAATGGGCGAAATCCATAAAGCAGTTTCGGAGTTATGGCCAATTTTAGTAAAAACATTTTTTATGAATATCTCCGAAACCGATCACTCGATCTATCTGAAATTTAGCATCAAATTGTAGAATCATGACCTTTATACGCATGTGAAGTTTTGTATAGAGTAGGTTAGGGAGATGAATATTCCGGTTAAGTTCGTTATTGGGCAAAATAGGCCAGATGGTTTCGGAGTAACAAAAAAAAAATTTTTTTTAAGTAACAAATTTCAAATTCAATTTTTATTTAAGATGCAGTTTCACCATAAAAATCCATTGATATCATTTTCAACTCCAACAAGCTAATGCTTTCGGAGATATGATTCTTCGAAATTTTAATAATGAATCGTACTTCTATGTTTTCACAGAATGTTATAATTATTCTATCTAAGCTTTATTATATGATCGGTGTTCATACCCGTACATGTCATCCTGTTCTATAAGAGAGAGTCAAATTCATTTCAGCTATTTTAATTTAATTTCTTCCATGGTGCAGTTCTCATTCTCAGATTGCTCATTTAATCTTGATAAATAAACTATTATTTGAATTGAATTTCCTTTATGATGCAGTTCTACTCGTATCATAAGAATACATTGATATAATTCCCAACTCTGAGAAACCAATACTTTCGGAGATATAATTTGTCTGTTTGAACTAGAGCGCCAGAAAGCACCTGTCCACAGGGCTTGAACCCATTTTTTTTATTTGTTTATTCAGTATTTGGGATACAAACAAGATGATATCCCACCATAGCATGTTCTAATTAGGGAATCCAATCCCGCAAATGCTGGATCCCGCAAATGCGGGATCCCGCTGAAATTCTGCGGGATCAACATTGCGGGATTTTCCGTTCGGGATCTGCGGGACTCAATATTGAAATTCCGTATTCGACAATGAAAGCGCAAACGTCCCAGAAAAAGAAAAAGTACTTTTTCGTCCACTGTGGTCACTATGAATATGGCATGATACGGTTCAATACAAACATAAGTGTACCTATATGATAATAACTGTCATTTGCTATCGTGAAATTATATAAGAAGTTCGAAATCCATAAATGTATGTAGAGTAATCATTAAAGGATACTGTGGGAGGTACACTCATTATTGAAAGGTTTTTTTTCTGGGTTTTCTCTCCCAAACTCTGAAAAATATCTATAAAATAAAAATCAATCATTTTGTGACTAATGTTGCCTAACAAACAACAACGAACAACATCAACGATGAAACAACTATATCGTAACGTTTCGGAGTCTATATCAGACTCCTTCGTCAGACGCTTTATGAAAATCGTTAGAATCATTTTGTCGATAGTTATTTTGTGAAATTCAAGAATTGTCACATTGACAGTATTTATAAATCATAGCTAACTTCTGAAAAGGATGATTGAAAAAGGCCCATACCTTTGTTTCAAGTAATCATTAAAGGATACTGTGGGAGGTACACTCATTATTGAAAGGTTTTTTTCTGGGTTTTCTCTCCCAAACTCTGAAAAATATCTATAAAATAAAAATCAATTATTTTGTGACTAATGTTGCCTAACAGAGAGAACCCAGAAAAAAACCTTTCAATAATGTATGTAGAGGTCAACGAAAAAATGAAATATGCACCTTGGCGAAAAACTTTCTATTGCCTCATCTGCTTGCTATCCTCGGCTCCTCCTCGTATAGCAATTTGCAGGCCCGACAATAATAGATAGTTTTTGGTCATTGGCACATAAAAACCTCATATGCTACTACTAAAGTATGTTTTTAATTGCATAAGACCCTTATCGTTATCGTGAGAATATATTTACACACATACGACATATATTTTAATAATTTTTTTTTAAATTTTCACAGTAATTTCTAAAATAATGAGGCGATCGTGCTGAAATCCAGTACAAGACTGTAAAATGGCTGCTGGAAGGCTTATGCCTAATTTCAGCTAAATCTGAGAAATAGTTTCTGAAATATAAGTTTTTAAAAAAAAAAATCACACATTTGAGCATAATGATAGCACACTGTTCCCTAGAACATGTACGCAAAAATGAACACTTAGGTTTTATTCTAGTTTGAGTTATCTGTGGACTATATAAATACTACATGAGTAACTGCACTCTTGTCCACAACAAATGTTTTAGCCTGACATATATTCCCATTTTCTGAGATGAAACGTTAATAAAGCATGCTCTCTATTACTCTACTCAAGTATGGGCCTTAGTCATAAGCCGATGTGACAAGAAGGAATTGTTAATAGGGGTTAGATATCCGAGTAGAACATATGTTCCTTTACACATTTCGATACCTTCAAGAGTTCCCAGGTTCAATTTTTCAACATTTGTGGTTGTTTGTCCGATGTAGCACTTGCAACCAAAACTAAAATTCAATATATCCTCGATTTTAACTAATGTCCCAAGTTTTATCGATATCGAATGTATTTCCTAGAAGATTTTTTATTATTCTGGAGACTTTATACTAACCTCTTCAAAACTATTGCGGAGTTTATTGCCAGGTTTACTGTTTAGTTTTTGTTGCGAGATTTATTATTTGAGATTAATATTGCAGAATAAGGTTGACTGTATCTGCAACATTCTAGGAGACTAACATGTGTAGGTACAGTCTTCAAATGGGAATGAATAAGTCGATTATAATATGCAAATAAGTCTGACAATATTTAATTTATCGTACATGTTTGTTAAAATGATCGAAAACATATTTTGTAGGGTGATATATTCACGAAATTAAATAATGCACATTCTGACCTTGGTGTAATCGAGAGTATAAGGTATAGTCGACAAAAATTGTTAACATTATTATTTCTATATTACATCATTTACACATTTGCAACAGCAGATTCATCGATGTGGTTATCTAGAATGTGTAGCTCTTCCAATCCATATAATTTATTTATAATATAATATACAGGGTGAGTCTTTGACCACTGCATTAATTTTAACCAAAGATTCCTCTCATCAAATGAAACACTTTTTTCATTTAACATTTTTCCAAATTCAGCTCAGGTAAAAATATACAGGCTGTTGAAATTTTGAAAAAAAATCAGTTTTTATTTTGTAGCTTTGATATCCTTTTTTCGAATAGAATGAATGTTGGCGTAAAGTTTCCTATAACTATGATACATATTTTCCAAATATTAGTTATTTTCTACTTCTACTGGTTTTCTAGTTATGGACTCGTGGATTCATTAAACTAAACGAAATTAGCATAAAGAAAGCATATAAAGTTTTTCTTGAGTCATTTCAAGAATATCCATCGTTTTAGAACATTATATTATCATTCATCATTTCTCCTTAAACGCACCGTTTTCGAGGTATTCTTCATTGAATTTTTTAAGATGGAAAACTCCATAAATTTCACTACTTTTATGGATCCGTCCCTGAGCGTTGGAATCCCGAATCAAGCTGTAAACCACGTTACCATGCCTTATTCTCGTCCGCCAACAATGTCATAGATAATTTATATGCGGGAGTGTATTAGCACATTGTGAAATCTTTATGTTTATTTAGACATTGAAATATATATATTTTTATCGAGAAGTGACGATCAATAGCTTTGATTATTTATTTAAACGCATATTTTGAAACCAGGTCGCTGAAGCTCCTGAAGTGATATGTTCTTGAAAATTTTACAGCAGCCTTATTTAATTCGAATATAGTTATTAACAATGTAAGGTATTTGCAGAAGCTAATTATTATTGAGCGAAACAACTGTCACATTCGAAAGAAATATGTGGTTGTGAATAATTAATAATAAATAAATACTTGTGTTCACTGTCTGCCGTTCGTCTGGGCATTTTGCCATGAAATATTGAAATATTACCATCAGATAATTATCCGAGCTCATTATCCGGATCAATTTCCTTGGGGTAACAAAATTGGGGTCGAAATTTAAAAAAAAATTGAAATGAAGTTCGAAATGCGTATTACTGTTGTCTTGTTTTGTCTGTAAACCTTTCCTGCGGTGTTCTTCGTTAACTTTTCGAGAGTAATGAGGATAAGTATCGGATGATCGATTATTAAAAATGCCCACCCCTCCTCATTAACTTTTTTGTGCCACTGTGTGGAGAAAAAGTATCGTACTAAAGTTTTATTTACGATTAAAAAAAACAATTTTCATTTATTTAGGGTATTTCAGAATACATTATTCTACTTTCTTATTTCAAATACCCCATCTTTTCATTTGATATTTTCGTTCCCAAAATCTGAAAATTGCAAATTCCTATACCTATATTCGGTGTATAAAAAGATATTGACATAAGAAATCAAAATTGAATTAATCACCTAGAATTTGATTAGCTGGCTACGATATTTCATCGGATACTGGGGCAAATATTTTATGAGGAAAACTAAAATGGTACAAGCTATTTGAAACTAATGGGGCCGTTGGTTTGCAGAATATGAGTAACATGATCTGGCAACAAGATAGCTGCCCAGCCGACAACATCGCGGATATTACCCTTTTTCTGAATCAATTTTTTTTTTTTTTTTGATCGGTAGGCTTGGTCGAATATGGTGACCGCACAACAGTCTGAACCACAACATGATGGACATATTTTTGATAAAAAAATATTTACAAAGTATAGAACATCCACGCCAAGGGCATGCTTCTGGCAGCTATATATAGAAAGGTAAAAGAAAATGTATAGAAAATTGGTCGAGTTATATCAAGGACATGTAGAACACTTACAATTAGATTAACTTTATTACATTTCATTAGTGGCATATTGCTACTTTATTATTATCACAAATATTGAGTTACATTGGGTATAATAATAGGGGCTGTTAATTTTTTATGTTTATGTTCATATCCGACTTTCCGTTAACTCGTAAATACGTTGATAATCCTTTGATTTGTTGAGCATCATAATATTCATAGTCCTATAGAAATTGTCTTTTCTATTTCTTATGTCAATATTGTTTCATAAGCCAAACATAGGTAGGTATAGAGAATCTCAAAAGAAAAATATTTAAAATCTTCAAGAGAATGAAAACAAAGGGATCACGCATAGGCTTTCTGAAACACCCTGTATAACTGAAAATAGGTTCTATTTAAGAAAATTCAAATTACGAAATATTTATAAGGAAATTTTTTTTTACATAGTGACACAAAAAAGTAAGAGGGTGGACTGGTGGAGCATTTCTAAATATTACTCTGTACATATAGATACAAATGAGGAAAATTGGGATATTTGATTCGGAAACAATAAACTATTGTGTAGACTTTTCTAATACGATCTTTAAATTTTCCGTACCCTGAAGCGGACACTGGACATTTAGGGTAGGAAAATATTTTTGTTGCGAGATGTACCTATTATTTGAAAACAATAATACAGAATAGTTTCGACTGCATCTGCAATTTATATGCCTTGCACACATTCTGAGAGACTGAAATGTATAGTATTACGAATGATAATGGATAAGACGACCTCCAAATTAGTATGAGATTATATCATTTATCCTATTTGTTTGTTAAAATGCCCGAAACGGTATTTCGCACTGTTTGATAATCCTTTGATTTGTTGAGGTGCCGTTTCCATTTCTTACGTCAATATCTTATTATACGTCAAACATAGGTACATAGGTAGGTATAGAGTATTTCAAAAGAAATAGATTTAAAATTTTCAAGAGAATGAAAAAATAGGGTAACAACTCGAAATGTAGGCTCACGCACAGGCTGAAAAACCTTGTATAAGGTTCTATTAAAAATTCATATCGAAAATATTAATAAGAAAATTTTTTTTTAAATAGTGGCACAAAAAAGTAGGAGGGGCGAGGTATTTATATCAGTCACCCTGTATATATAGACGCAAATGAGGAAAATTGGGCCATGTGATTCGAAAACAATAAAAATTGGGTACCTATACTTTGAAACGTTTATTAATAAGATCTACAAATTCTGCTTAAACGGAAAATTTGAGGGTAGGAAAATTTTTTTGTTGCCAGATTTATTAATCGAAAACAATATTGCAGAATAATGTTGACAGCATCTGCAATTTATATGCCTTCCACACATTTTGATAGTAAAATGTGCATTCTTCCAAATGAGAATGAATAAGTCAACCTCCAAATTAGTATGACATTATTTCAATTATTCTCTTTGTTTGTTAAAATGCTCGAAAACGTATTTTGTAGCCTTTGATTGGTTGGCTTTATGATATTCATTGTTCTAGAAATGTTGCCTTTTGTATTTCGTATGTCAATATCTTTTTATACGTCAAACATTATTATGCCAAAAGAAAAATATTTAAAATTTTCAGGAGAATGAAAAAATAGAGTACCTACCTACCTACTTGAAATAAGAATGTAGGATCACGAATAGGCTTTCTGAAATAGCCTGTACACCTCAAAATAGGTTCTATCGAAAATTCTTATTTATACGAAGCATTTTTTTCTCCAAAGTGACACAAAAAAGTTAGAGGGTGAAGGCATTTATAATCGATCACCCCATACATACAGATACAAATCGGGAAAATTGGGACATTTTAGTCGGAAACAATAAACCCTCATGTAGACTTTGCAACGAAAACTTGGGGTAGGAAAATATTTTTTGCGAGATGATTGAAAATAATATTCCAGAATAATTTTACTCCATCTGCAATTTACATGCCTTTCACACATATTGGGAAACTAAAATGTACATTATACCAAATGAGAATGAATTAATCGACCTCCAAATTAGTCTGAAATAATTTCATTAATATTATCTGTTTGTTAAAATGCTCGAGAACGTAGGTATTTTGTACCCTTTGATTGGTTGAGCTTTATAATATTCATTGTTCTATAAAAGTAGCATTTTCTATTTCTTATGTCAATATCTTGTTATACGTCAATCATATAGTATGTACAGATTATGTGAAAAGAAAAATATTTTAAATTAGGAGAATTAATATACAGAGTACCTACTTGAAATAAGAATGTAGGATCTCGCAAAGGCTTTCTGAAATACCCTGTATAACTTAAAATAGGTTCTAATAAAAATTCATGGTAAGATATTTATGCGAAACTTTATTTTCTCCATAGTGACACAAAAGATTTAGAGGGTGGAGGCATTTATAATCACCCTATATATATGGATACTAATGGAGAAAACGGAAACATTTGATTCGAAAACAATAAACCCCTGTGTAGATTTTTTGGGGTAGGATCTTTATTTTTCTTGCCAGATTAATTGTTTGAAAATAATATCACAGAATAATTGCATCTGCAATTTATATGCCTTGAACACATTTTGGGAGACTAAAATGCACAGTCTTTCAAAACAGAATGAATAAGTCGACCCCCAAATTAGTCTGAGATTATTTCATTTATCCCAGTTGTTAAAATGCTCGAAAACATATTTTGTAGGGTGGTAGATTTGCGCAATTAAATGCATATTCTGACCATGGTCCATTCGAGAGTATGGTCGATTTAATATAGTAAAATTGCCGAAATTAATATCTCTACTTATATTAACATAATTCGTGTGGATAAAACTATTGAAATTATTGTTATTTTGGGAGAGTAGAATGTACATTCCTACAAATGAGAATCAATAAGTCAACCTCCAAATTAGTATGGGATTATTTCATATTTTATTCTCTTTGTTTGTTAAAATACTCGAAAACGTATTTTGTAGCCTTTGATTGGTTGAGATTTATAATATTTACGGTGGGTTTCACGAAGCTTTGACAACTCTTAATTGCCGAATTAGTGAGATTCTATGTTCATTCCCAGTTAATTTTTGATGCAACCACCGAATTAAATCCACAATTAAGCTAATCGAAGCTTCGTGAAACCCACCATCAGTGTTCTATAAAAGTTGCCTATTCTATTCCTTATGTCAATAACTATTTATCTGTCAAACATAGGTATGGATTATGTCAAAAGAAAATCATTTAAAATTGTCAGGATAATGAAAATATGGAGTACCTACTTGAAATAAGAGCCTGTTCGTGATACTACATCACGGACAGGCTTTCTGAAATACTCTGTATAACTAAAAATATGTTCTATTAAAAATTCATGAAAACTATTTACGAAACTTTTTTTTTCATATTTACAAAAAAAAAGTTAGAGGGTGGAGGCCTTTATAATCGATCACCCTATACATATAGATACAAATAGAGAAAATTGGGAAATTTTATTCGGAAAAAATATACCCTTGTACTTTGCAACGGAAAACCGAAAATTTGGGGTAGAATCTTTATTTTTTTGCCAGATTTATTGCTTGAAAATAACATTACAGAATAATTGCATCTGCAATTTATATGCCTTGATCACATTTTGGGAGACTAAAATGCACAGTCTTTCAAATCAGCTGAATAAGTCGACCTCCAAATTGGTCTGAGATTATTCCATTTATCCCATTTGTTAAAATGCTCGAAAACATATTTTGTAGGGTGATAGATTTGCGCAATTAAATGCATACCTTGACCTTGGTCCATTCGAGAGTATGATCCAGTTAATGTAGTAGAAATTGTCGAAATTAATATTTCTACTTATATTAACATAATTTGGGTGGAGAAAACTAGTGAAATAATTGTTGAAAAATGTATCACCTGTCTCAGATATCCTTGAAGACTGAACGAGTCGGGATTCAATGAAATATTATGGTTATCAATTCCGTTTCGCATTTCATCTGTTCTGAGGGTGCATAACTGCATTTAAGCGAATTGTTCCAATTGATATCGAGTACGAATTCGAGTATTTCCTCGAGGAATTCAAGTAAATAAATTAGAATGACGTTCGCCAGATTTCCAGCGATCGATTTTTAAAGGCAAACTCAAATTCCGTTTGCGCTGGTCAGTAGGTTGAAGGAAAACGTTGAGGGCGAACTTACGAACCCTAACCTCGGCAAAGGAAAACGCAAGACGCTCGGTATTCGGCGGTGCGTCGATTGTGCGTGAGAGCGTCGCGACGTCCCGCTCTTACCTTGAGAGATGCAGTACATAATTTGGCGAGGCACCTTCAGACCGGCAGCCAGACAAGCGGCGAAGGAAGCCGAGAAGTTGATGGCCATGGCGACGACGTCCAGACATCAATTACTCACTGGACAATAACACTTTAATATGCACATGGCACTGTTTACATCGCGGATAGCACTAATGCACTCTATTCAGCATCTTCGAGCGGTCGTGAACACACGGATTCGTGGGGCTCGATGCATACAATTTCGCCTAAGAGGTACCAAAGCGAACGTCGGTGGCGGGGATGCCAGAAGCGTCGGCAGCCGACGACCTCATGGTTCGCTGCTGTGATCTTGCGAGATGAGTTAGCGCTGTTGCCGCCGCATTCGTTCGTCTGGTGCACTCGCCCCCGCCCCCTCCGTGGCGCGGTGCACGTGCATCGCGCCGGCTTGCTGCACCCGAATCAATATCACACATTATCACAAAAAACTGACCCGACTTGAAGCGGGCTTTGCACCTTGCAACCGGGACGCCGCCAGTCTACGGCGACGCTCTTTTCTTCCACGTCGGGCGTCGAAATCGCGGCTTCCGAATTGGCCGAGTGGATGAGTCATCCGGGTCATTTTCGCGCTCGTTCCTGGGCCGAATGTCGAATACAAAATTTCGAAACTGAAAATTATCTGACATGATTACATTCAGGGGAGAATAAGCAGGAAAAGGAATTAAGTTTCAATATTCCGATACCAAACAAAGATAAATGTAACCACAGTGCTCGAAATTGGTCAAGCACAGAGTTTTAATTGGATCAGATTTGTATATTTCGAGTTATGTAGGAAATAACAACAAAATTTCAGATGAGTATAACTCCAAAACAGTTTGGCCGATTATGCCAATTAACGAACTCAAATTTCGCATTCGGATGCGCAACCTATCTTGAAAATTGCAAGTGGCTATCTCTTTCCGTATCGTGAGAAACATAATATTTGATCGTAATTTTCTTGAAATTTTCTAGTGGTACGGTCCTCACAAAATTCCACACACGTCTTTATGTCGACATTCTACAACTGGTTACCAAGCTTCAATTCGATCGAGACTATATTTTTTGAGTCATCGAAGAAATAATATTCCACATGGGGATAACTCAGAAACCGTTGGGCAGATTTTGCCCAACAACGAACTTAAGTCTCCCATTAGGATGCGCAACCAACCCTGAAAATTACAAATCCCTATCTGAAAGTTATCAAGGCATGACTCACCCATCCAGCTATTGAATTGACAATGCTCGGATCTCCAACAATATAGATCCGATCGCGTTCAAACTTGGAACTTGGCAGTAGAGTCTCCTGCAAAAATTCAGCGTGTCGGAGGAATAGTTTATGACATACAGAACCCTTTTCAATGATTTTTGGCGCTCTAGTTCCTCGGAACTGAGTGCTTATCAATTTGCGCAAATGTCTGTAATTTTGGAATATTTCGATGAAAATGGTCTTAAACGATTTGGTTCGACTCACTGATCAAGAATCCGTGGTTGAAATTCATTCTGTCCGGCCGGCCGTAAGCACGATAACTCTCGAACGGAATGAGCTAGAGAGTTGAAATTTTCAGAGTAGGTTTGGGGGATGAATATCTCGGCTAAGTTCTTTATTGGGCAAAATCGGACAGATGGTTTCGGAGTAACAAAAAAAAAATTTTTTTTACGGAACAAATTCCAAATCAATTTTTTTTTTAATAAGCAGTTTTATCATAAGAATCCATTCATATCATTTTCAACTCTAACAAGCTAATACTTTCGGAGATATGATTTTTTAAAATTTCAATGTAAATCGTATTTCACAGATTGATATAATTATTATTCTATGTATGAATTCTCATAATGTCAACTTGACAGAAGGGAATATTGTAACTTCAAAAATATTGGGGTTGAAATACTCGTATTTTAGCGATGCAACGGGGACCTCACCCGAAAATGTTTGAAAATATTACGTAAATATTGAAAGCATAATTCTGTAGTTTGGTGAACGTAGATCAGGAAATTTTTGATCGATTACAAGGTAATTTATTATTACTTATCTAATAAACTATTATTTGAATTGAATTTCCTTTATGATGCAGTGATATCATATGAATACATTGATATAATTCCCAACTCTGAGAAACCAATACCAGATATAATTTGTCTGTTTGAACTAGAGCGCCAGAAAGCTCCTGTCCACAGGGCTTGAACCAATTTTTTAAAAATTTTCTAGTGATACAATCTTCACGAAATTTCGCGAGAACCATGTTTGGATTGGATCGGATTCGTATTTTTCTAGTTATTGAGGAAATAACAACTAAATTTCAGATGGGTGTAACTCCAAAACCGTCTGGCCGATTGTGCCTACAAGCAAACTCAAATGTCGCATTCAGATGCACAACCTAACCTAAAAATGTCAAGTCGCTATCACTTTTCATTGTCAGGTTTTCGTGACATGAATAATATTTAAAAAAAATGTTTTTGTATTTTCTTGTGATACGATTCTCATAAAATTCCACAAATGTCTTTAAGTTTGTATTCTAGAACCACTCACAAGTATCAATGCGATCAGATTTGTATCGGTTAAAAATAAAATCATTTCTCGGAAACCATTGGACCGATTATGCGCATTAACGAACTTGTCCGTCATATTGGGACGCGCCACCTACCCTGAAAATTTCAAGTCGCTATCTCTTTCCGTTCTCAAGTTATCGTGGCAACAGTCGGACAGAATCAAATTTGACCTAGAGTTCTTCATCAGGTCGTCGAACCAATCGTTTGAGACCATTTTCGGCAAGAAATTCGAAAATTACAGACATTTGGGCAAAATGATAACGCGATGTTCCCCAGAACATGCGCACAAAAATATACTCTTTATGTTTAAACTAGTTGGACAAGCACTGTGGCCTGGAGCTTTGACGCGTTGATATGTATAGCCGGAGAGGTCACCCATCCAGTTACTAAACTCGCCCAAAGCTGCTTACTTTTTTTGTGATTTTTCTGTATCATCTACAATACAGGGTGGTCCAGTTTGAGAAGTGGGAAATCCAGGAGACAATAGAGAATCGAAAAATAATATGACTTTGCTAAATTAGCTATATTCGAGAATTGCTTCGTTCACATAGTACGGCTTTAAAGTTTGATTATTAATTTTTGCTAAACGGCTAGAGATATTTGAATTAAATATTCTCAGCCTCAGTTTCAAGCGGTGTAGCAAGTTTTGTAATGGAAACTTTTTTTTTGTTCTAACAGTGACGTACGTGCTAGGACGTGACTGGACATTTTCAAGGAAAAAATTATTACATTACGTCCTTTGATGGCAATAAACAATTTTAAATTCCTCATTAAATTTGTGAGAAAAAAGCTCTTCTTCATTTTTCCTCAACTAAGCACTTTTCTTGAGTAAAAAGTGAAAATACAAAGATGATTCCGCATATCATAGGCATGAGGAAATACTTGAAACTAGATAATTGAAGGAATAATTGAATCTCAAGAAATTCAACAATGACAACTATAAGCCCATCTGTGAAATTAATTATTGAATGTGTGACAAAATTATTTTCCTGATTGTTACTCTTATTGTCAGTGTTTTCTTCATACTAAAAAATGTTTGCTAGATACGAGTAGTAGTAGTAACGAGGAATACGCTGATACACATCGAAATTTTCGTAGCTTTGGCCTGCGTACGAATAAGGAAATTAATAGGAGACGTCGTAAAAATACCCAAAATCGTATTCTTCGTACTTTTGGTAAAAATCCAATTTGGCTTTTCCTCACTGTATTTACAATACACACGAAAAACATAACCCCCCCCTCCTTGGAGCAGTCGGGTAAAAACAAATGTTATGATCGATGTGGAATTCAAATATGGCAGTTTTGAATTATCCGAGATTTCATTCACGATAAGCGCGGAAAGCGTAAAGAGTTTCTAATGACATGCACAAAAATAACAGGAATTTAGGGCATGTACCTAAACCATTCTGTAAGTCATAAAGCCTTTTTGTTGAATTCTTTTCATGCACCCAGTGATTTATATTCGAACATAATATGAAACCGTGGTTCGAGTACAGGAAGTTTCATTTTCAATTCACACAGCTACTCGTATATGCTGTTGAGGAAATAGATATTAAATATGGAGAAAGATGTGCAGCTGCAACTGCGTGGGTGCAGCTACAGAGGAATTCTCCTCAAAAATGCACATAAAATTTTAAAGATGTCCAGAAAATACGTAAGATCATAAATATATATAGTGAGCGTCCAAAATAAGAAATTATGGATTTATTTTCCCCCCTTTCAGGAATATAAAGGGTTTTCCAATAAGAGGTGTTATTTTGAATAGCTCACTATTTCAGTAGATGTCACTTTTGAAGCTGTCATTTTTTGACACTTGGCAAGTAGAAACTACGCCATTAATAAAAATGGAACGATACACGCTTCAAGAACGCATGGAAATTATTAAAATTCACTATAAAAATGGTGAAAATTTGGCAGAGACGGTTCGTAAAAGTCGAACATTTTTGGGTCATCGTGAAGCACCTTGTCGGACCGCAATAAAGAAATTGGTAGAAAAATTCGAGCTGTTGGGACAAGTTAGTTATGTGAAGAATAAAACCCGTGCACGTCGCTCAAAAACAGCCGAGAATATTGCTGCTGTAGCCGAAAGTGTTGAAGAAAACCCATTCATCGTCGTTCTTTGGAATTAGGCATTCCACAAACGTCATTATACCGTATTTTGCATAAAGATTTGGGTCTTAAGGCTTATAAAGTTCAGTTAACACAAGAAATCAAGCCGACCGATCATCAACAACGTCGTGTTTTTGCTGATTGGGTCGTTGAAATGCATGAAAATGATCCGGAATTCCATCGAAAAATCGTCTTGAGTGATGAGGCCCATTTCCACCTCGGTGGCTTCGTCAACAAGCAAAATTGTCGCATCTGGGGCTCGGAAAACCCAAGAGTTATTGTTGAAAAGCCTCAACGTGTGACTGTTTGGTGCGGTTTATGGTCCGGCGGAGTCATTGGACCTTACTTTTTCGAAAATGAGGCCGGAGCAACAGTTACGGTGAATGGATTGCGCTATCGAGAAATGATTAATGATTTTTTATGGCCGGAATTGGATGGTATTGATCTGGACAACGTTTACTTTCAACAAGACGGCGCTACGTGCCACACAAGCAACGAAACCATTGATCTTTTGCGGGATGAGTTTCCGGACCGTGATATCTCTCGAAGAGGTGATCACATTTGGCCACCGAGATCTTATGATATAACCCTTTCGACTTCTTCCTTTGGGGCCACGTGAAAGAGAAGGTCTACGCCAATAGCCCAGCGTCGATTCAAGACCTCAAAGATGGAATTCGTGAGGTTATCGAGGACATAGGGCAGCCACTTTGCGATTTGGTTATGGAAAATTTTATTAAAAGGATATGGTCCTGTAAGGGTGGTCGTGGTGGTCATTTGCCTGATGTTTTTTTCCACTATTAACGGCATAGCTTCTTCTTTATAATGAAATAAACATCCGATCATTTATATTGAAAAATGGCATTTTTCTTTGAATATCAAAATAACACCTCTTATTGGAAAACCCTTTGGAAAAATGGTTTAGTAGGACAAAATAATTTATTTTTTCCATTGCCCATATAGTAAGTAGTCCGTTATGACATCGATTTGAATGATATAGGTGAATTATTCGACGATTGTATCGGTTGCTAATGACGACGAGATGTAAATGAACTACATACTTACATCGGTAGAGGGGCTTTCAGATTAATAATTTTTGGCACTCTTGTTTTTTTCAAATGACACATTTTTGAATTTAATTTTTTTTGTGATTATAGGAATCCATTGATATCATTCCCAACTCTGAGAAACCAATACTTTCGGAATCAAAGTTTGAACAAGAGTGCCAACGCTCCTGTCCACAGGGCTTTCTCAAATTTTTGGCGCTCTTGTTCGTCGGAACATAGTGCTTATCAATTTGCCCAAATGTCTGTAATTTTCGAATTTTTGGATGAAAATGGTCTTAAACGATTTGGTTCGACTCACTGATCAAGAATTCGTGGTCTAAAATCGATTCTGTCCGGCCGTTAACACGATAACTCTCGAACGGAATGAGCTAGATAGTTGAAATTTTCAGAGTAGGTTTGGGAGATAAATATGTCGGTTAGGTTCGTTATTGAGCAAAATCAGCCGGATGGTTTCGGAGTAAAGGAAAAAAAATTTTTTCACTTTATTAATTTCAAATTCAATTTGTATCTATGAATTTCATGAACTATGTTCATACATGTCATCTTATCTACCGATTAGGGATATGTCATATTTATTTCTGGTTCTATTCAAAATTCGTTAATCATATTAAAATATCTCATGTTCTAGAAAACAGAGTGTGATGATTGAATGCAAAATGAGCAATGAAATAACCTCAGCTATCGTAGAAATATGAGGATTATAGGATATTATGATTTTTGGGTGATAATATAATGCCCCTGTATAATTCATATGATAATGGAAATATATACTTTGGTAAGTTAATCAAATTGATTTCAGAATATCTCCAGTAAAAACAAAAATGGAATATTGATATAATTTAAATTTCCGAATGGATTTGAGGGATGAAAATCTCACTCGAATCAAATCGTTTAAGACCATTTTCATCCGAAAATTCGAAAATTACAGACATTTGGCAAATTGATAAGTACTCTGTTCCGAGGAACAAGAGCGCAAAAAAGTGGTCGACCAGCAATTCCAGAGGAGGTAGAATTGAACATTTTATTAGAGTTGGAGAAACATCGTCATATGTCTTCGAGAACTGAAGCGAAAAATCACAAAATAGCGCAAAAATCGATTTTGAGAAAATTAAAATGCAATAAATGGCACCCATTCAAGATTAATTTATTGCACGAACTGTTTGCAGATTTTGACCGCAGATGGCTATGGTTTCATCAGAATGGGGTTCCACCGCATTATTTACAAGAAGGAGGTGTTCCCGAACAGTTGGATCGGCCGGTGAAGTTTTATTGAATGGCCTGTTCGGTATCCAGATCTGACTCCGTTAGACTTTTTATTATAGGGTTATATTAAAAGGAAAGTTTACCAAAAATCGTCCAAACAACATCGAGGAGTTGAAACAGAGGATTCGGGATGAAATAATAGCAAAATCCACCCTGAAACTCTCCGTAATGTTTGCTCCAAGTTTCAAGCTAGATTGGCGTACCTACTATCAAGAAGTGAATGGCCATCAACTGGAACAGTACTTTGATCATTTTATAACTCAACATGAGAACCTTAATCCGACTTACAAATGTTAGGTTAGTCTACTCATTCATAAATAAATTTGCAAAATGCATGTCTGCACTTACTTCCTGACATGTGTTTGGAACTGTGCATCAAATGCAGGTTATTTAGTATTTTTGCATTATTTCAATCTTTGATAGCTCCCTTCCGCTTAATGCTTTCTATTATCAGGACACAATTAATCCACGAAGGTTAAGTTGCTTGGAACGACGTACCAGAAGCAAACATCGACCATCTCAATTTTGTCGATGCTTAGACATGTAGTTGGGAGTACATCTCGATAACATTTCTTGCAAATGTTATCGTTTCAATCTTCATGTAAGACTAGGGTACCCGCGGCATAATGAGCGCCTTAAGATAAGAATGGAATTTCTGTAAGATAAATCTTTTTGATAATGAAATCATCCTACGTTGTAATTTTAACCAGTTGGGAAAGCACTGAGGTCAGAAGCTTTGGCACGCTTGTTCAAATTTATATCCAGAGTGCTCACCCATCAAGGTACTGAACTCGCCCAATGCAATTTATTAGGTCCAGGAAAAAAAAATTTCCCAATATTTCCAAGAACATAAATCCGACCGAGTTTAAAGCTAGAACTTGGCTGTAGGATATGGTTTTGAAGGCTCTTGTCTTCAGCAATATTTGACGAATAGTTGCTGAGATACAGATATTTTCTAATAATCTTTTCAAAATTTCAACATAAATATAAGTCATATTTTTGGCGCTCTAGTTCCTCGGAACTGAGTGCTTATCAATTTGCCAAATGTCAGTAATTTTCGAATTTTTCCTTGAAAATGGTCTTAAACGATTTGGTTCGACTCACTGATCAAGAATCCGTGGTCGAAATTCATTCTGTCCGGCCGGCCGGCCGTAGGCACGATAACTCTCGAACGGAATGAGCTAGAGAGTTGAAATTTTCAGAGTAGGTTTGGGGGATTTCAAAATTTCAATAATAAATCGTATTTCAACGTTGTCACAGAATGATATAATTCTATGTATGAATTGACCTAATGTCAACTTATGTGTGCATGACATTATCTAATCAATCGAAGAATTGTGAGCGAAGTGAGAAAAATCTCAGTTGTTTGCTCCGAAATTAGTTTTTCTCAGAAAAGTCTTACATTTCGGAACGGAACATGAAGTTAGTAAGAGATCTGAGAGTAGTGAGACTGCTTTTCATCCATAGACATAGATATAACTCTCGAACGGAATGAGGTAGGTAGTTGAAATTTTCAGAGTAGATTAGGGAGATGAATATCTCGGTTAAGTTCGTTATTGGGCAAAATTAGCCAGATTTAATTTGATTTCTTCCATGGTGCAGTCCTCATTCTCATGATTGCTCATTTAATCTTGATAAATAAACTATTATTTGAATTGAATTTCCTTTATGATGCGGTTATATCATATGAATACATTGATATAATTCCCAACTCTGAGAAACCAATACTTTCGGAGATATAATTTGTCTGTTTGAACTAGAGCGCCAGAAAGCTCCTGTCCACAGGGCTTGAACCCATTTTTTTGTTTCATTTTCTGGAACCTCTCCCGAAATTAAGGCTTGGCTACGCCCGTGACATTTATCTATGTCATATTGATTAGTTGAGCAGTAACTTCTCAAAACGTATTAGGTCCAATTTGGGCGAAATTGAGTTTGAAGCGGATTCAGAAATGATTTATATTGCTCTATAGCCCTATGTAAACAAAATCTTCCAAATGGCATTATGTCCCTGTGTAATTCAAATCCAAAGTATGTAAGACGCATCGCCATGAATTATGTTTATGTTTGTATTTTTAAAACAAATTAAATATAACTAAAAATTTTTTTTATCGATTTGCTGATGGTAATTAGGTTACAGGCCAACACTTACTGTGCAGACGGTTTTCTTTGAATTTATAATAAATCGCATTAAACTGCATTATGTTCAATTTCAACCACAACAAAACGCATTATATACAATGGGATGAAGCAAAACGCATTAAGTCCAATCGTTTTTTACATTTTCTGTGTATATCTGATCAATATTGATTTAAATGAGATTAGTTATTAACTTAAGATGTGAATTTCTATCAAACAAACTCGACGTACTCAAATTATCAGCCAGGGTGGAAGAAAAAATCGTTTTTCGTTGATTCCCAATAAAATGCTTTTTGGACAAAATGAACATAATGAATAGAAACACAGTGCAATGATCTCACTCATTATAATTTACGAGATATCTGAAGCACCTCTAATTTCGTACATATAGGTGTTCACAATAATTACCCTATACTAATTACAAGTAGCGCATTCTCAGTATTCTATCACCTACAACATGATAAGCACGTCTAATGATAGCCAGCTTCCACCTACACCCTTGGGACATTGAACGGTTTTCCGTTTTTTTGAAATTCGCCAACCAATCATTACGTCGCCGTGCTGGGCAAGTTTGCGTGGAGCTTGATTGACGTGAATCGCTTCCTTTTATTATATTTGATCGATTTTTAGAAGATAAATACACGATCCAGCGGATGCGAACTGGTTCTCAGGTGCAGGTGAATTGCATGCTTTCATTTAATGGCGCATCTAACACTGCTTCCATTAATTTCCTCGTACCTGAACTAGATCTGATTCATCGGGTACTCTCCTTGAACTAGGCTTGGGTGGATCTTGCTGAAATCTCATCGCGACTGATGATATGCTTCGATAGATTCATGAGTTGTGCAAGGGTAAATATACCAATGATTACTTCTGCTGTTGGAGTTATTAGATTTGGAGCTATTTTTGACGCGCTTGTTTTCCTGAACAGAGTGCCTATCAATTTGCCCAAATGTCTTGATTTTCCGAATTTTGGACGAAAATTGTCATCATCGTCAACGATAAAACAATTATTTGGTAACGTTTCGGAGACTGTGTCAGACACCAAACGAAATTCTACAGAATTATTTTTTGTTGACAGCTCTTCTGAAATTATCACCATTTTCGGGGTTGTTTCATCCCTGAGCACAAGATGGAATAAACCATGGATAAAAATTGTCTGCGCTTAACTAATTGTACAGATATTCCAAAGAAAATATTCATAAAGTCGATAGAGTTTGTTTTCAAAGCCAACTAGCCAACTATTTTTTGTTAAAAGGATCCCATTATATACAAATTTCCTGGGTATACAAATTGATGGTTCAAAGCACAGATATTGTATGTTCACTTTTTGATATCTGTCTTCCTACCTTCAAAATATCACTTTACCCTAACATAGCAGTCTGTGCAAATATTGTATGTCCCGGATAAACGAGAAGTAAGACATACTTCTCGTTTTAATATTTGCACAGACTTTATATATGTCTTCCAATGTTCAAAATATCACTTTACCTTAACATTGGTAAAAATGGAGATACAATATCTGTGCTTCAAACCATCGATATATTCTTTTCATTGAGAGCATTTTATAAGTGTTAACAGAGGTTAGTCTGACGGAGTACGATACAATTCGAGGCATGATAAATGAGCTTAGGGAAAAACTTCAGCAACAACCCTGTCTCCCTGTTGTGATTTGTAAATATTCAATTTGTTTACAAGATTAGCTGAAATTCAAAATATTGATGGGTATTTCTTTCTTGAATATGGAAATATGGAAAAACGAACAAATTAAAAATAATACATAACCTCACAAATATACTCCTCTGCAGTCTGCAGCTACATGGAACTCTTGAAGAAGAATCACCTTCGCTAATTTTCGAAGCTATTTACTCCCAGAAATCCCTTCAATATTTGATTTAAATAAGGAAAATGTCATTGCTCATAAGACCAGGAGGGTTTTTGGCGCTCTAGTTCCTCGGAACTGAGTGCTTATCAATTTGCCCAAATGTCTGTAATTTTCGAATTTTTGGCTGAAAATGGTCTCAAACGATTTGGTTCGACTCACTTATCAAGAATCCGAGGTCGAAATCGATTCTGTCCGGCCGGTCCGGTCGGCCGGCCATAGGCACGATAACTCTCGAACAAATGGAGTTAGAGGATTGAAATTTGCAAGGTGGGTTTGGAGCGTAAATATCTCGGACAAGTTCGTTAATGGGCGAAATCCATCAAGCGGTTCCGGAGTTATGGCCGATTTTAGTAAAACACATTTTTTATGAATTTCTCCGAAACCGATCACTCGATCTATCTGACATTTGACATCAAGCGTCATCAAGCTAGGCAGTTGAAATTTTCAGAGTAGGTTAGGGAGATGAATATCTCGGTTAAGTTCGTCATTGGGCAAAATTGGCCAGATTTAATTTGATTTCTTCCATGGTGCAGTTCTCATTCTCAGATTGCTCATTTAATCTTGATAAATAAACTATTATTTGAATTGAATTTCCTTTATGATGCAGTTCTATCATAAGAATACATTGATATAATTCCCAACTCTGAGAAACCAATACTTTCGGAGATATAATTTGTCTGTTTGAACTAGAGCGCCAGAAAGCTCCTGTCCACGGGGCTTGAACCCATTTTTGTCTAAATTCACATATCTCTCTGTATGTCAGTAACAAATGGGTTTTGGACTTTTGTATTTGGCATTTAGCAATCATACTGGCAGTCCCTATAACCCCATAAGTTTAGTCGGTTTTATCGTCGGACACCCTATATATCCGGGTGAGATATTGCCGAATTATCGCCAAAACCTACAGCCGATCCGAAAAATGGTACCAGCTCGAATTAACGGTCAGAGGAGCAAGACCGGTCGATCGTAAATCGTCACCGCGACCTTCTCAAGGGTTTCGAGTTCTCCGTGGTCTTGCATCGCGCGCCCGCCGCCCCGTCCCTCGCCCCACCCGTGCAGACATCCCCCCGCCGTCGGATGCCTAAATCGGAGAGCCGCGAAGTGATGTTGTTGGCCCGGTGCAATGTCATCCGTCAGACATCGGATCCGGTGCTCCGGCCGGAGTCTGGCTCTGACCGTGGCGGCTCCACCGAAAATAATAGCCGGTCGCAGAGGTCGGTGCATGTAACACTGCTCCCGGTCTGGTCTCCCGAGGTCCGCCGGACGACGGTTCTTGCGATTTCGTTCTCCTACTCCTTTCCCGATCGGTTTTGGTGCGTGGTTGCATGATGCACCGGCTCGCAGGTACGCGTATTTCCGTTGTCGGTATGGAGTCGTAACGTTGAGAAAAATTTCGTCGAAAATTAATCTAGTTGAAATCATGAATTTTTTTAAAGCACTAATGTGCGTCAAGATCATTATGTTGCATAGATTCAACTTACTCTCCTACCTCGCCCAAGCTCCTAGGAGGACATGCGGAACATTTGTTGATGGTTAAAATCAATGAATATTTCACCGTGTTTCTTGTTGTAGTTATTGGCAATTAGCCACAGTTCACCTCATTCGATGTTCAGTGGTTTTTGGTTTATCTAACCAAACTGAACCGGGCGTTTTCAGTCCGTAAAGGTCGCTTTGCAGGTAGATGGCGTCGCCATTCCTTGACCCTCTTACGGCGAAAGAATGAACATCGCTCAAGGTTTCTTCATCGCAGAGGGTCGGAGTTCGTAAGGATTCTCCATAGGTGGCGCTGGTGGGGTTCTTTCCCTACCAGTTCTCGACCGATGGATATAAGTTTCCTAGAACGCCATCAGTTTTGATTCGGTGTTTGGCATCAGTCACACTGATTATTGGTAATAACCATGAAGCCCTGGGTTTGTGTCTGCCCCTGAATGATACTTTCCTCTCTGGGGAACACTGGGCGATGAGATGATCTAGCCCGACCACGCGGAATATTTGTTGATGGTTAAAATCAATAAATATTTCAACGTGTGTCTTGTTGTAGTTATTGGCAATTAGTCACAGTTCACCTCATTCTATGATCTCCTAGGAGCACGGATTCCGGATCCGGATTTTTTTTGCGCGTATGTTCTGGGGAACATATAGTTATAGTTTTGCCCAAATGTCTGTAACTTTCGATTTTTTGAAAAAAATGGTCTCAAACGATTAAGTTTGACTCCCCAATGAAGAATTCGAGGTCAAATTTGATTCTGTCCGGCCGGCCGTCCGGCCGTCCGGCCGTTGCCACGATAACTTGAGAACGAAAAGAGCTAGCGACTTGAAATTTTCAGGGTAGGTGGCGCATCCCAATACGACGGACAAGTTCGTTAATGAGCATAATCGGCCCAGCGGTTTCCAAGTAATAATTTTGTTTTAAACCAATATAAATCCGATCGAATTGAAACTTGGTGAGTAGTTGTAGAATATGAACCTAAGCACGTTTGTGAAATTTTGTGCGAATCATATGGCTAGAAAATTTTAAAAAAATTATTAAAAAATATTTTTGTTGTCACGATAACTTGAGAACGGAATGAGATCGCGGCTTGAAATTTTCAGGTTAGGATGAGCACCAGAACGCGACATTTCAGTTTGTTTATGAGCATAATCGGCCGAACGGTATTAGAGTTATAGCCATCTGAAATTTTCTGAAATTTCGTGGTTTTTGTTCCTCATTAACTCGAAAAGTACTGAACCGATTGAATTCAAACATGGTTATTAGTTGTAGAATGCCAACGCGGAAATGTTTGCAAAATTTGGTGAGGATAGCATTTGTAGAAAATTTTTAATAAATCATTGAAAATAAAAAAAAAATTCTATATATAAAGTAACTAATCGTTAGAAATTGATGAAATTTTGCAAGAGCCTTCATAACCTAACTCTACCGCTAAGTTTCAAGTTTTAATACGATCGGTTTAATATTGTTGGAGATTGGAGCATTCTTGTGTGAATTCAGTAGATGGGTGACCGTTGCCTCGATAACTTTCGAACGAAAGGAGATAGGGACTTGCAATTTTCAGGGTAGGTTGCGTATCCGAAAGGGAGAGTTAAGTTCGTTTTTGGGCATAATCGGTCTAACGGTTTCCGAGTTATACCCACCTGGAATATTATTTTCTTGATAACTGAAAAAATAAATATTCGATCGAATTGAAGCTTGGTAACTAGTAGTAGAAAATCAACATAAAGACGTGTTCAAAATTTTGTAAGAACCGTACCACTAGAAAATTCGAACAAAATTACGAAAAAAAAAAAAATTAATAACCGTACCCCCAGAAAATTTCAAAAAAAATCACGAAAAAAAAAATTGGTTCAAGCACTGACGTGAAGTCAGAAGCTTTTGCGCGTATGTTCTATTGTCCATTCTTCTGTATTGGACACCCTTAATCGAATTTACCATGGTAAATTATGTTGTCCATTCTCCCGTATTGGACACTTAATTCGAATTTACCATGGTAAATTCGAATTAAGAGTGTCCAATACAGGTGAATGGACAACATAATTTACCATGGTAAATTCGATTAAGGGTGTCCAATACAGAAGAATGGACAATAGAACATACGCGCAAAAGCTTCTGACTTCACGTCAGTGCTTGAACCAATTTTCATATTTGACGTGATTTTAACGCCTATACTTATGGAACTTAAAAATCTCCCCACTCCTTAGTAGGCTTGGCCGACTCTACTGTTTTGTGTCTAATTCGTCTCTTTCTTCATGATTTTTTTTCTAAAATGAAGCCAACAAGTGTGGAAGCTGAAAGGGCTTTTTCTGCCGTAGGATATATTTGTAGCTCCTTAAGGAGTCGACTGACAGATGACTCAATAAAGACAATTTGTTTTTTAAGATCCTTTTTCCAAAATCAAAATTGACTTCTAGTAATGCTCATTGAAATAAATAATATATTATGGTTATTGTGTAATTCAAGGGACAGATGATCTCAATTTCATAGTAATAGTTATTTAATCAACTAGTTTATTAATGACAGCGATTAATGGTCGAGATATTTTATAATTTATTAATAAAATTGAGACCATTAATAGCTAGATTAATAAATGAGTTGATTACAAGATTTTTCCGTCGATCTTATTATGAATTCAGAATAATTACTTGATTAAAATAATTATTTATTTTGCATAAATCTGTGTTCACATTCTGTGAATACATACATAGAACAGGATGACATATACGAGTATGAGTACAGATCATATAATAAATCATATATAGAATAATTATAGCAATCTGTGAAAACATAGAAGTACGATTCATTATTGAAATTTAGAAAAATCATATCTCCGAAAGTATTAGCTTGTTCGAGTTGAAAATGATAACAATGGATTCTTATGATGAAACTGCATCTTTAAAAAAATCGAATATTAAATTTGTTAGTTAAAAAAAAAGTTTTTTTTTCGTTACTCCAAAACTATCTGTCCTATTCTGCCCAATAACGAATTTGAGCGAGATATTTATCTCCCAATCCTACTTTGACCGCCTAGCGCATTCGGTTCGAGAGTTATTGTAGAAACAAAATTCAAAAATAAAAAAAATTTTTTTTGATACTTTGCGGCAACCTGATCAATACAAAACTTCGCATGCGTAAAAAGGTCATTATTCTACAATTTGATGCTAAATTTCAGATAGATCGAGTGATCGGTTTCGGAAATATTCATGAAAAACGCTTTTACTAAAAACGGCCGAAACTCCGAAACCGCTTGGTGGATTTCGCCCGTTAACGAACTCGTCCGACATATATACGCTCCAGACCTTCTCTGCAAATTTCAATCCTCTAACTCCTTTCGTTCGAGAGTTATCGTGTTAACGGACGGCCGGCCAGACGGCCGGACAGAATCGATTTCGACCACGGATTCTTGATCAGTGAGTCGAACCAAATCGTTTGAGACCATTTGCAGCCAAAAATTCGAAAATTACAGACATTTGGGCAAGTTGATAAGCACTCTGTTCCGAGAAACAAGAGCGCCAAAAATCGAAATAAACAGACTCTTCTTCCTGCTGAATATAGGCATAGTTGCCTGTTTTTCGTCACGTCATTGCCCTGGATTGCACTGGAAGGTTGTCGCTCCATCTTTTTCTAGGTCTTCCAAGGCTCCTTCTTCCCGCTGGTGAATTGTCCCTTGCTACCTTCACAACACCAACACCCAATCATTGATCCTATTCATCCCGCATGTTCGTCTTATATTTTCACTTCTTTTTCCATCCATCCATGTTTTTCCCGCTATTCTCCGCACAATTTGCATTTCTGTGCTCTCCAATATTCTTTTTGTTCTAGTGGTCTCAGGTCGGGTTTCTGCTGCATACGTTAATATAGGTCTAATTGCTGTCTTGTACATCCTAGCTTTGGCTTCCGTTGAATATGCATATTCCTCCAGATTGTGTCGTTTAGGAATGCCGCTGCTCTTGATGCTCTTGTAGCTTGGTTTCTCACTTCATCTTCAATGTCCCCGTATCCGGATATTTCGATTTCTAAGTAGTTAAACTTCATCTCCTGTTGTATTATTTTATCATCAACCACAAGCTTACATCTGATCGGTGATTTGGAAGTAACCATTGATCTTGTTTTTGCCGCTGATATTACCATATTATATTTTTTGGCTGTTTTATTAAACTGGTGCAGTAGTCTTTGGAGATCATCCTCGTTCTCCGCCACGAGCACCGCATCGTCTACATAACACAGAATTTTGATCTCTTTATTCCCCATTTTGTACCCTCTTAGTTTGCGTACTTGTTTTATGATTTCATTCATTACGACGTTAAAAAGGAGCGGGCTTAGAGAGTCCCCTTGTCGGATGCCATTACTTGCAAGTAGGTATCGGTTCTGTTAGTTCGCCATTTATTTTCGCTTGGATCTTATTTTCCGAATATACATTTTCAATTGTCTTGATGATGCAGTATGGTATATGTCTGTCATAGAAGATGTATTATGTCTTTCAGTTGTATTCGATCGACGGCCTTCTGCAGATCAATAAAACCCATGAATGCCGGTCTGTTATATTCGATAGATTTTTCCGTTATTTAATTGTCTTGTGATGAAGATGGCGTCTGTGCAGGATCTTCGGGATCTAAACCCTTGTTGTTCGTCTGCTAGGGAGATACATTCATTTATCTTATACAGACATATACATATATACATATGCATTGGGACATTGGGACATTGGGACGAAATGATAGCACACTGTTCCTTGCGGAACACGAGCGCAAAAAGGAAATAATGAACTGTTGAATTACATTTGCTAGTATATTCGGTAATCGGTAGTTGGATGCCATATTCGGTTTCTATATCTGGAAACGGAATATCGCCCCCTGGCTCTGGCAATACGTATTTGCAATTTAATTCTCCTACTCCTTTCTCAATCGGGTCGTTTTTAAAGCCTGTGTAGTCGCAGGCACCATCGTCTACCCGTTTTCTGGGACTGACGAACAAAGAAGTCTTGCTTTCCCATACGTTACTAATTTTATTCCTTGGGTGCATCGTTCGCGATGGACTTAAATTTCAGACATTCCAAATTTAAATTATCATAATCTGCTAAAACTTTTCGGAACATTTGTTATGCGATTGCTCCAAGGGACGATTCCATTGATAATCTTCAAATTTTATATGGAGGTTATCATATTCTCATAAAATAATTCATAAACGTGGGAAAGCCATGTGGACAGGGGCTTTGGCGCTCTTGTCAAACTACTAGCGAGTAATTATTCAAACTTGAGAAATCATATCTACGAAAATATTAGGGCACGAGACGAGAGTAGGCGAGAGTATAAAAAACCTCGTCTCGCTCTCGCCAATTCCCAAGAATTAAGTCTCGTTTAAATCTCGTTCTCGTCTCGTTATCAGTTGTCTCGTCTAGTCTCGCTTAATTCTGAATAACGATAATAAATATTATAAAATATAAACGAAATGGTACACAATAATGAATAATTTTGTAAAGCTATATTTATTACGCTCTTGTACAAAAATATTTGTAAATGTACATTATTATTTTTAATTTCAAACACTGATTATTTCAACTTTTAGATTACTCGATGACCAAGAATTCAAACATAATCACGCTTGCATCACATCATTTCTCAATGATGTACGTGTTTTTGCCATAACCATACCTGCTGTGGAGAATAATCTTTCAACAGGTAGCCATTAATAAATCATCGGCCATCTTGGAAAGTGTAGGAAGAACTTTTCCATCACTCTCCACGAATGTAAAATATTTTGATTCCTATTAGCTCTTTCTAACAGCAAATATTCTTCAAACCTCAGCTTTCCAATATTTCGAAAGTTTTGTTGATGTTTTAAATAGGCTATCGATGTCGATACATTTTTTAATAGAATTGCACAATTTGGTAAGTTTTCGAAGAATACCTTCCCAGTGGGTAGATCATTGAGGGTGTTCTTGGCGTATTCTTCAGAACACTTTTCGAAACATTGAATAGCTTCATTTCTTTACCAGATTTATTATACGTAGTTCCACAGATGTATACAATAATTGTTCACATCTTCACTACAACGAGCACAACAGGATACATTTTTCAAGATGTTCAGATAGCGACGAAATTTTCGAAGCATTGGGATTAAGGGGCAATAAAAGTTGTCCGTTAAGTATTGAATGCATAATGGCATCCGTTTTTATGGTTGTGAATTCTATTTTCTCTTGAAAAATAATCTCAATTATCGCAAGGTCATAACGAATTAATAATCTTCTAAAAATCGTGTATTTCTAGAACGATCGATGCATAATATAGACGAAATATATTGGTAATTATAGTGGAAACTCTTCATATTCAATTGTTTTCTGTGGGTGTTGAAAAAAGTCGAGTCGTATATAAAGATTCATTCAAAAAATTTAACGAGACCAAAAACGAGACTCTCGTGTTGCGCTGTATGTGGTCTCGGTATCGCCTATAATATTTCTGAAAACGTCTCGTCTCGTCAAGACCGTTCAAGACCATTTTCAGCCAAAAATTCGAAAATGACAGACATTTGGGCAAATTGATAAGCACTCTGTTCCGAGGGACAAGAGCGCCAAAAATGGTGAATTGTGAATAGTAATAAAACGAGTCGACAAGAAGAAAAAATCTTTAATAGCCTAAATTTCGATTCCGTAAATGTCAAACGGAATAAACAAAGATCTGATGCATCTTTCCACCGTTAACTCCGCAGAATGAATACAGGCAATCTAAGAGGGGTTTCCCGGGGTCTGAAATGTTGTAGAATTCATTAAAACCGGTTCAATTGCCGAACAGAATGGAGTTCTTGCTTGGAACACTGACGTTTTATCGCGAATGATTGAGTTCCAGAACTTTATTGAGGATTTTTGAACGGTGTGGAGAAATAAAACAGCACTTTTATTCCGAATAGCCACCAATAATCTCTTTATAATTTTGGTGAAGATATCTTCCTAGTTATTTTATAATTTTATATTAGTGATCGCTGTTGTCGCCTCCATTCGATATATTATGTCATTTAATATTCGAATATCTTATTTATTGAGAACCCCTTTACTTTTCGTCTTGAACTTGGAAGGTGTTCCAAAAGTTGTGTAAAATATTAAAGGGTGCAATTCATGGAATCATTTGAAAAAATTCTTAAAAAGCATTGACTTCTAGTCGGGAGCTTTTGCGCTATTGTCCATTCACGCCTCATATGAAGTCCATCTAGATGAAATTCGATTTGGTTCGACTCACTAATCAAGAATCCGTGGTCGAAATCGATTCTGTCCGGCTGGCCGGCCGTCCGTTAACACGCTAACTCTCGAACGAAAGGAGTTACAGAATTGAAATTTGCAAGGTGGGTTTGGAGCGTAAATATCTCCGACGAGTTCGTTAACGGGCGAAATCCATCAAGCGGTTTCGGAGTTATGGCCGTTTTTACTAGAAAGTTAGCCTTTGGCCAAAATAGGCGAGATGGTTTCGGAGTAACGAAAAAAAATTTTTTTTTTAAATTACAAATTTCAAAAAATTTTTTTTTTAAGAAGCAGTTTCACCCTAAGAATCCATTGATATCATTTTCAACTCCAACAAGCTAATACTTTCGTAGATATGATTTTTCGAAATTTCAATAATGAATCGTACTTCTATGTTTTCACAGATTGCTATAATTATTCTATATATGATTTATTATATGATCTGTACTCATACTCGTATATGTCATCCTGTTCTATAAGAGAGAGTCAAATTCATTTCAGGTATTTTAATTTTATTTCTTCCATGGTGCAGTTCTCATTCTCAGATTGTCCATTTAATCAGGATAAATAAACTATTATTTGAAAATTTTGAAAATTTTTAAATTTTCTTTCTACAATAACTCTCGAACGGAATGAGCTAGGCAGTTGAAATTTTCAGAGTAGGTTAAGGAGATAAATATCTCGGTTAAGTTAGCCTTTGGCCAAAATAGGCGAGATGGTTTCGGAGTAACGAAAAAAAATTTTTTTTTTAAATAACAAATTTCAAAAAATTTTTTTTTAAGAAGCAGTTTCACCCTAAGAATCCATTGATATCATTTTCAACTCCAACAAGCTAATACTTTCGTAGATATGATTTTTCGAAATTTCAATAATGAATCGTACTTCTATGTTTTCACAGATTGCTATAATTATTCTATATATGATTTATTATATGATCTGTACTCATACTCGTATATGTCATCCTGTTCTATAAGAGAGAGTCAAATTCATTTCAGGTATTTTAATTTGATTTCTTCCATAGTGCAGTTCTCATTCTCAGATTGTCCATTTAATCAGGATAAATAAACTATTATTTGAATTGAATTTCCTTTATGATGCAGTTCTATCATAAGAATACATTGATATAATTCTCAACTCTGAGAAAACAATACTTTCGGAGATATAATTTGTCTGTTTGAACAGAAAGCTCCTGTCCACAGGGCTTGAACCAATTTTTTAGGGATATGATGTTCACGAAATTTCACAAAAATTAGCGCGTCAGCATTCTACCAAGTTTCCATTGGATCGGATTTGTATATTTTGAGTTATTGAGGAAATAACAACAAAATTCGCTATCTCTTTCCATTCTCAAGTTATCGTGAGATACATAATAATTTTTAATAATTTTTCCAAAATTTTCTAGTGATACGATCCGAACGAAATTTCACAAACGTCTTTGTGTCGGTATTCTACAATTCGTTACCAAGTTTCAATTTGATGGGATCTGTATTGTTACAAAACAAAATTAGTACTCCGAAACAGTTAAACTGATTATGCCCATGCATAATAGGATATGCATTCAGATACGCATCCTAGCCTGAAAATTTCAAGTCGTTATTTCTTTCCGTTCGAAAGTTATTGTGTCAACGGCCGGCTGGCCGGACAGAATCTAATTTGACCTCGAATTCTTCATCGGTGAGTCGAACCTCATCGTTTGAAACCATTTTCGACAAAAAATTCGAAAATTCTAGACATTTGGATGATATGTCAACTTGTGTCATTTCAATTGTTCAATTCATACTTGTGGTACGTTCTGAATAAACAATGCATTCTTTCTCAAACCAGGAGGATGAAGATATTGTGTTGGTATATGATTATTCTAATGGAAACTCCAGAACAGCAGCTCGGATATACTGAAAGAAGTATCCATATAGATGTAGAAAATGTAATTTAAACTGTTCTTGGCAACTCTTCAATTAGTGTTTGGCGTATAGCTACTAGACTTCATTTATCTCTATGGCGTGTCTTACACAGAAAAATGTTCCGCGCATTTCATAGAACAAATTTACAAGCTTACATGCTGGAGATGCCAAACAACGATTAGAATTTTGTCGATGGTTACTCCAACAACATGCTGAAAATAATAGATTTATTTCGCTTGTCATGTGGTCTGATGAGGCTTGTTTTACTAGACGCGGTATCAACAACAATAATTATAACGAACATAAAAGTTGTCCGTTAAGTATTGAATTCATAATAGCATCCGTTTTTATGGTTGTGAATTCTATTTATTCCTGAAAAATAATCTCAATTATCGCAAGGTCATAACGAATTAATAATCTTCTAAAAAATCGTATATTTCTAGAACGGATCGATGTATAATATAGACAAAATATATTGGTAATTATAGTGGAAACTCTTCATATGCAATTGTTTTCTCTGGGTGTTGAAAAAAGTCGTATATAAAATTTCATATAAAAAATTTAACGAGACCTAAAACGAGACTCTCGTGTTGAGCTGTATGTGGTCTCGGTATCGCCTATAAGATTTTTTAAAACGTCTGGTCTCGTCTCGTCTCGCTTTTCCGAGACGAGAACGAGACGAGACGAGATAAATCTCGCTCTCGCGTGAAGCCCTAATGGTGCACCAACTCATACAGACGGACAAGTAGTTGCTTGATTAAATCAATATTTTCCGAATAGATGGATAGGTCAAGGGGGGCATTTCGAACAATTTCTCTAATCCAGTTGTATGTATTTATACCTTAACAAATTAATTAATTTCCCATGAGAGGCCACAATTTTGATTGAAATATATACTGAAAAAAATAGTGAATAAATAACAATTTCTTAATGAAGAACTGTATGATATATGAGTGGTTAATGATTAACAATCTTTCAAAACGAATTTTAAGTCCTTGTATATCATACAAACATCGAAATCGGATCTATGATTATATGAACTTTTCGACTTAAAGTCATGTATAGAAAACACCCTGATGTTAGGTAAAGGAAAATTATAACTCGGATTACCTTTAACAATATTGCATAAAGAATTCTTGCAGTTTCTTCTTTCATCTTCGTCGGACTCGATTGAGGAATAGTGCCATAAATCCGATGCTAACAAGCTAAAAACATGAAAGTGAAGGTTTCCCTAGTCAATTCAGATAATAGATTCTTGTCACAAAGCCCAAGAATAACTTTGACACAGTTTCACCCAGTTTTCTATCTGAGGATTTGTGAGAACTTTGGACGCTCATCTCAAGTCAACTTTCGTCAGGTGACAGGTGTATTAAAATAAGATTTGCAACATAGGACAGAATAAAAGTGCCATTAATTAATTGCATACGACGAAGAGAGATATTTATTTTGCGAATATACTAATTTTCGTGAGACTAATATTATAATGAAACTGTAAATATTGAAATTGATACTCAGTTGCACAAAATGGTGAATGCGCAAGCCCAATGGTGGGTGGCATATACAGTGTGGTCCAACGAACACTTAACACCTCGATTTTCCGGCTTTAAAATGAAAATGTGGAAAATCCCTTGGACCTGTCGATTTATGATTCGAGGGGGAACTAATTTTCCGCTCTTTGCATCCCCGTAACTGGAACCCCCTAATGGGGGGAGCACAACCCCTTGATTTCGAATAGGGATGAAAGGTGTTGTGATACCTCATTTTGAAGATCTTATCAAGTACTATCTGATCCTGAAATTTCGCTTCAAAATTTCAATCGATAACGAAATGATATGTAAAATAGTGGAGGAGTACTTACTTTTGTGATTAGTTTATTAAATGCTTGAAATAGGCACCAATCACTTCATTGCATTAATTTAAGTTTTTCTGAAAACGTTCACGTACATTACTTAAGATTTCTGGTGTAATTTGACGGCATTCATTAATGATCCGAGTTCGTAAACAATTCCCCCCAAAAATTTGGCTTCGGGCCGTCTCTGCTCAGGCTGGGTAGCGTAAATCTTGGATTTCAGGTGATAGGTCATAGAAAAAAGTCCAGTGGAGCCAGGTCAGGTGATCTGGGTGGCCACTCAATATGTCCCCTTCTTCCAATCCAGGCGTGAGGAAAATTTTCATGTAAGAACTGACGCACCGGTTGAACGAAATGTGGTGGTGCGCCATCTTGTTGGAAAATGATCGTTTGATGGTCTTCTGCATTCTACAATACTTGCACGAGGGCTGGATAAATAGCGTTCTCCAATAGATATGAGCCTACACTAGTTTTATAAATGTTATGTTTGAGCGTAAATATTCATTTCGGAAATCCAATTTTTTTTTTATTTTAATGGCAAGAGTTGAGATTACACCTTCTCGTGGATCTTGCTGGACAATAAATTGGATAACAACTACCCACCTATTACGAATTTATCTCGAGATAATTGTGCTGAATGAAAAGTAGTTATTCAATGTATTGACCATCAAATAAGGTCTAATATTGTTTATACTTCCAGGTATTCCAAACAAAATAATCAATTCTATGAATCGCTAATGTATTAAAATCGAAATAATCTATATCACGCTCTACCGCATTGAAGGAGTAGGCCTCGAAAGGAAATACTGACTTCAATACTGCAGCTAACGAATCCCACAACGTACAGTTTTAAATTAGATTTCAAAACCCTTCACACATTAATTAGACATTAATATAATATGTCTCAACTTTATTTTTACATACAGCATAATACTGATTAAACTTAAAATGAATATCGAATATCAAAGTGACATATCCACGTCTCCGAGATCTGAGAAGAGTCGATGTACAACTAGGTCAGCGCATCCGCCATTTCATATTAAAAACAAATAACCTGATTACGGTGCCTCCTACTGGGACCGATTGCAAATCTAAACCATCCAAGAACCCACCCAAAAATACACGCAAAATTCCACCAACATCTGTCACGTCCTTTAGGAGGAGTTCAACGACATACACACTTACAGTATAATTTTATGTATTAAGATTAAGATTGTATAACCTTGCACTTCGACCTTAAGGTCTATTGTCCCCCCCCTCCTTCAGAGCCAGGGTTCTGATGAACTCCAGTATCTGGGATGGCTTCAAGGAGGCTAGGTCTTCGCCACTGCAGATTTCTTGCCCAATCCTTGCGTTGGTTTGAGATAGCGAGGCATTCCGTTGTCAGGTGATCAGGAGTTTCATCCTCCTCCCAACAGAATCTGCACTCGTCAGTTTCTACTAGCCCTAATCTCATCATATGCTTGCTGAAGCCGCAGTGCCCTTTGAGGTCCAAGTATTTCTTGGATCTGGCAGTATTAAAGTTCCGGAGGAATTTCTTGGAGTGATGCATTGCGGGGAGAGATCTCCAGAAAGTACCTCTCTCAGATTCTTCTTTCGTCCGGAATTCACTTTTGTAGGTATGTCTACCAACCCCGCATTATGGTTCCGGGCCAATAAAGGGGGTTTGTGCTCCATTCTGGGCAAGTGTGTTGGCCTCCTCATTTCCTATGATTCCCGCGTGACCAGGAACCCAGGCCAAGGAAACCTTGTTGTTCTTGCCTACTTCATTGGGTTTTCTTCGACACTGCCATATTAGCTTGGATTCGATAACATGGGAGCTCAGAGCTTTAATAGCAGCTTGACTGTCAGAGTGGATTGCTATATCATATCTCTGATAGTTTCTTTCTAGGTTCATGTCCACGCATCTTTCTTGCTAGTACTTCTGCCTGAAAGATGCTAGGATAGGTACCTAGCGATAGTGAGCATTTGGTGCCTGGCCCATAAACTCCAGCGCCAGCTCCTGTTGTGGTTTTTGAACCGTCGGTGTACCATTTAATGGCATTTCTTTTAAGAACTTGGGTGGTGGATTCCCTGTCCCAGTCTTTTTTCCTACCAAGCATCCTAGTAAAGTTCTTTTCGATGCTTACTTTCTTGATCATTTCGTCACTAGGAAGATTGGCTGATGAAATATACCTGGACAGGCTTTCTGGTTTTTGATATCCTCATTACCCGATACTTTCCTAGATAATCTGAGAATGGCTTCATGGGCCATTTGCTCTATCACTAGATGAAGTGGTGTGAGATTTGTTATAATCTCAAGTGCCCTGGTAGGACAGGTTCCCACAGGCTCCAGTGATACACACACAGGCCAGCCTTTGTACTTTGTCGATGGTTTTCCTCGTGTAATTCTGGCTTGTTTTTGAGTACCAAACTACTGCCCCATACGCAATTATGGGTCTCACAATCATGACGTACATCCATCGCAGTATCTTAGGGTTGCAGCCCCAAGTCTTACCGGGTAGATTTCTGCATGCCATCAGAGCCTTTATTGCTTTACTGGCAGTGATGTCAAGATGCGAAAGAATAATATGCCCTCGCTAATAAGTAAACTAATTACTATGGTCTTAAAAGACACTCCTCAGTTTTCACCCCAAACTATAATTGGACATAATCTTTACCGATTATTCGCCGTTGAGTTCAATCAAATCAAGCGTTTTAATGAAAGTAACGTCTATAACCGTAACAGAGAGTTTATACGGGCCACTTAACATTATCTGTGAACGTGTTAGGTTTATGGATGATATCACAGCCAGCAACCATGAATTCACGTTCGTAGGTGGCCAGTTAGTTAGAAAATTTTACGTGTTCAATGCGCTTTGATTTCCGTGTGAAAAATGCAAGATACTTAACCTACTAGAGACTACGAATTTAATTGAAGTTAATTATTAATGATGTACAATTCAAATTGTCCAGATTACTGCCTTCGCGGATTACCCGAGACTATGTTATTATCAACCTCGATAAACTCCACACTCAACTTTACTATTATTAAACGGGATTCGAGAATACGGATAATATGCAAATGACAAGGGTTCTAATTTCATCTAATGCCACAGTAAAGAAACCCGGAACACACATATTATATATGCAGGGTTGGGCGATAGTATGGAATATTAAAATTTTTTCAACCAATAGCTTAGAATAAATACTTTGAAACCCGTCAATAGTTTTTTAATATTCCTCATTTTTGGCGCTCTTGTTTCTCGGAACAGAGTGCTTATCACTTTGCCCAAATGTGTGTAATTTTCGATTTTTTTGATGAAAATGGTCTTAAACGATTTGGTTCGACTCACTGATCAATAATCCATGGTCAAAATCGATTTTAAGTAATCATTGAAGGATACTGTGGAAGGTATACTCATTATTAAAAGGTTTCTTTCTGGGTTTTCTCTCCCAAACTCTGAAAAATATCTATAAAATAAAAATTAATTATTTTGTGATTTGCTTCTGCCTAAGAAACACAAGATATATGTCAGAAGCAATCAATTGAACAATGTTGCTTAACAAACAACAACGAAACAACATCAAGAAGAAACAACTATATCGTAACGTTTAGGAGTCTATATCAGACTCATTCGTCAGACGCTTAACGAAAATCTTTAGAATAATTTTGTTGATAGTTATTGTGAAATTCGAGAATTGTCACATTGTCCGGCCGGCCGGCCCTCCGTTAACACGATGACTCTCGAACCGAATGAGCTAGACAGTTGCAATTTTCAGAGTAGGTTTAGGAGATAGATATCTCCGTTAGGTTGGTTATTGGGCAAAATCGGCCTAATGGTTTCGGAGTAGAAAAAAATTTTTTACATTAGAAATTTATGAAAAATATATGTTGGTTAATAACAAATCGTTGATCAGCCTCAAGTAAGTGGGTTGGATCAATCGTACCAATAAAATTAGATACAACAATAGTGTACATACTCATAGACCTACTTCAAGTTGAAATTCCATAAAACTACAATTAGTGGATTGGATTGTTTCTGCTCAACTACGTCCAAATAATAAGATGCATAAAATGAAACTAAAGGTATATATTTTATTTTTACAAAAATCTTATTCTTCGTGGTTCTTTCTTGCATATAAATCAACAACTTTTTCTAGAAACTCTTCTTCTGGACTCCAGCATGGACATAAAATTTAAAGGATTTAAGGTCTGCTATTACATTTTCCGCATCAAACGAACTTTAGACTGCAATGTAAATCTGAAAGAAACACTGGTTCAGCAGGTTGACGATGAAGTCTGTGTGAAACTTTTGGATCATGATAATCTCAAAGTTGGGTATGACGATGAGAATCCAAATTTTGAATCAGAATGGTGCCTCCAAAACGGGGAGAACAAACCTGATGTGAGAAGAAATTGGATGTAGTTCATTAAATTAATGACTCTTGATGGAAACCATTTGGAATTTTTTTCTTCAAAAATTGAACAGGATTTTAACATTTCCACATTAAAATGCATTCCAATCCAATTAGTATTTTAGGATTTTGAAGTGAAATATAGGCAACACTGTAACATGCGACAAATAAATTATTTGGCAGTTTGGTAGGCCAGGATATTGCTAAAACAACATGTAACATTTGACACCGCAACAACGCTGCGATATTACCAATATTTACTATCGAAACCGAAGCTCCATAAAGGCAACGTGGCGGGGATTACGTGCAGGTTATGATACTTCTACAGTTCACGCTGTTGGATAATCCAAGTGATAATCACGTCATAAATGTAAACAACGTTAGGGTCCGTAACATAGCCCTAACGAAAGAAATAAGAACGGAAACAAACAATAAACTCCAGAATATATTTAAAATGGTAAATATAAAACTGGCTTTCAAAACTTCCAAAAAATTTAACAACTTCTAGGAAATATTCGATAAAACTCCGGGTATATATGAAATTTACTGTTCAGGTTGCAACATGTGCTACATTTAGTACAGTCCCGGGAATTTTGAAAATTGGTAATTTTATAGATTTTGATATGCTCTTTACAAATTTCAACTTTGCCACCTCGTATATGTTTGCCGCTCGCGCCGCCATATTGAAAAAATGGCGCCCAAAAGCAGTTTTTTGATAATAACTCCTTTCCGACGCATTTTACAGGAAAAATGTGTCCACACAAAATAAAAGTAGAGAAAATTTCCTACAATTTATGTCATAACCTTCTTTTCCCTAAAATTAATAGTTTCGGCGTAGGAGCGCCGTAAAGTGTAATTCAATACACGTTTCGGCAGAAATACTCATTTCCACACCTCCATGAGGTAGAGTAATCGGCGCGTTTTTTTTATCGTGGTATGCCCAGTAGGCCTAATCCACATCTGACTCACTGTTTAAATATTTAGTTCAATTTCCGTCCTTCAATTTTTTTCATTAGTTCGTCCAATTTTTGTCATTAGTCGCAGCCGATGCACAATATCACAATTCGTGTATGAAGAAATTGTATCAAACGCCCTCGGCCGAAGAAAGAAAAAAAAGAGGTCCGTATGCAAGCGACATTGATACCGCGATGCAATACATTTATTCATATCTCGAAGAAAATTCCGAAGAATGCCAGTTTTCTCTGGACGAACTAATGACAAAAATTGAAGGTGATTACCGTCCACACATAAAAACAGTGAAAACACAACTGCTTAAAAAATATGGTGATGATATTTTAATTGCTGTCACCACCAATAAGTCGCCTGTGGTGTGTTCTCGAAGTACAGGGTTTAAGTTATTAATTAAAAGTGACAACAAATTCGAAGAACGTAAGCGTATTATAAAGGCAGCAGCAATAATTGTTACAGAAGATATTCGGTCTAAGGTGTATGAGACAAATCATTATCCTCCATCTGACAATTTTTTTGAAGATGTCGAGTCAGATATCCCTGAAACTTTGCGAATTTTACTCATTCCTGTTACTACATTCGATCCCCTTGCTCCGGAAAGCTTACTGAAACTCATTTCTTGCAAATGCAAGAAAGGTTGTCAAAAAGCTTGCGAATGCAGAAAAGCAGTACTAAAGTGCTCCGTTGTGTGCACGAACTGTGGTGGTTCTTGCGATAATTCGCAATTTCCGTCACAAGACAGCATCGAAGAAGAAGAAACGGACACTATTCTCGAGCAAATAAACGATGAAATCGAGAACGAAGAGGACCACGATGAAACTGATGATCCCATGATCGATGATGCCGAAGAAACTTCCGTCTTCGATATTTCAATCGGTATTGAAGACGATGAAAACCCAACACCTGGTCCGTGAACAAGAATGGAGCGACGGAAATTGAACTAAATATTTAAATAGTGAGTCAGATGTGGATTAAACCTACTGATGGGGATACCACGATAATAAAACGCGCCGATTACTCTACCTCATGGTGGTGTGGAAATGAGTATTTCTGCCGAAACGTGTATTGAATTACAATTTACGGCGCTCCTCCGCCGAAACTATTAATTTTAGGGAAAAAAAGGTTAAGACATAAATTGTAGGAAATTTTCTCTACTTTTATTTTGTGTAGAGATGTTTTTCCTGTAAAATGCGCCGGAAAGGAGTAATTATCAAAAAACTGCTTTTGGGCGCCATTTTTTCAATATTGCGGCGCGAGCGGCAAACATACGAGGTGGCAAAGTTGAAATTTGGAAAGACCATATCAAAATCTATAAAATTGCAAATTTTCAAAACTCCCGGAAAACTTTCCAGGTAACCTCTATTTTTTCGACCAAATGACTGTACTAATTGGGCAAACGACCAAAAAATTTTCACGAGGCAAGAAGAATCCCAGATAGCACACACACGTTATATGGATGTTCTTAGAAGATACCGCCAGAATGTTCAAATATTCATAGAATATCCTCACAACAGACCCCACACATTCTTAGAACATTCCATGCACTATTAAGTGAGAGAGGAACTCTGGTTCTATACAGGTTCAATGAATGTTCTCCCGAATATTCTAGAACATTCTAGGAATGTTCTTGACAATATTTCAGGCATATTCTTGAGAATATTCCAGGTACATTTCAAAAAATCTCCTATTAATATTACTCCAAATATTCTATGGAGATTCCCACTCATTCTAGAAATATTCCCAGAATATACTTTAATTCCGAGAATATTTGGTTGAATTTATAAATTCATTGGTATTATTAATTCCTGCCGCATTCCCTGCGGGAATTAATAATACCGAACTCCAACTGAAAAACTAAAAAAAAATTGTGTTCAACGATAAATTAACGGTATTGAATGCTTTTTTGTTATAATTCAATTTAAAATTAAAATGTTTTGTAAATTTAGTTAAACTTTGAGATTTCATAGACTCATCACATTGAATGGTTATGAAATTCTTATTTAATTTTCGTAATCCCATAAAAAATCATCAGAATGCTGATTCTGAGCATAAGCCTAGTTTTTTCACAAATAATATAATAATATTATTCGAGGTCAAACAACACTAATCCATTTTATAATAATACATAATTCAAGTCATCAGTTTTATTTTTAGGAAGACATTTCCTGAAATAAATTCAAAAGAATAATAACAAAATATTTTGTTTATAAAAAAAATAATATTCGCGAGATTATCTTCTCCATCATTTTTGGCTACCAACCAGCCTTTTGGTTTCAAAATCAGAGATTCTGGAAGAGAAGAAATGAAATATTACTAGGCACCTTGAATAATTTAATAGTTTTCAGTGTAAACCCAGATCAGAATGAAATACAAGGCAACAAACCAAATTTTAGCTAGTAGAATAATCAAAAAATATTGCTTCATGGTATGAATGATATTGAGTACAACTAATATTCCTACCTTCACTAGATTATAGTTTTGAGGTCTAATTTCTGGAACTTTTCCTCCTTCTGTTTTGCCTTAACCAACCAGTCCTTAATTACCAATTCCGCATCAGACTCTGTAATCTTTCGATGAATGTTCATCACAGATTCTGTAAAATATGAGAGATAATTCAAATCTGTATTAATGTATTTTAGTTATCGCAATAATTCCAAGTAAAGCGATTTCGGTAAAATATCTTGACTAGTTATTCTATCAAACATTGCTTCTTCATAGAAATATATTTCTTATCTTATCTATCTTATAGAACATAGTAAATTCTTCGAAAATTCTTACCTATCACTATTTCGGAAAAAATCAATGCCGAAAAATTATCCTTCTTCTTAAATCCTAACCAGCTAGAGTTCATAGCAAGAGCATTTGTCATCAACCTTTCCTTTTGTTATCACTTTGTGTTTAGGCCCCCAATTTTTGACAACTCGTAAACCTAAAACAACAACCGAAATGTAACATAAATAATAATATGTATGCTGTGGACTTATCTAATCCTATATGTTAGATAGGAGTATACATTATTAATTTCCAGGAGAATTTCATACAATAATTTCGAGGATTTTTATATGTGAACAAATTTGATAACCAGTAATATGGTAGTATCAATGAATTTTCTAGAGAACAAAAATCTATTTGAATGTAACATTTGGATACATCACACAAATCAAAATCTTGAAACTTACCACTTTTGTTTTAATTTCCTCAAGGTCTGAATTACTATTTCTCCAATTTTTGTAATACGTTGTAATATTTAATAGGAAAATCAAACTTTTCTTCAAAATTGATTGATTCTTCAGTTGGTTCATGATCATTATTATTAAGATCATTTCTCGATAATCTGCAGCAACCTCTACAGATGTGAAATATATCGCTATCAGCCCTGGCATAATAACTTCTGAATGAAATTTCTTAGCAGTTCTTTTCCCATATTTCCAGATCTTATAGGATTCGTACTTCAAAACAACTATTTGGAAATCATATAACGAAATCACAATAATGCGACTGTGAGGTGAATAATTGAATTTGTATTTTTTGGTAGTAATAACTGTTTGTTTTCAAAGTAATTATCCCAGCATTGTGCTATTAGATATGAACTCTTTATTAGCAAAAATGCATGAATGTCTTGTAGGTTGTGGTATATAATAATCCAAATATGTTGCAATATCCATATATGTGATTGGAGGAACACCATCAATTGAATTATCCACTATCCAGATCAGAAACATTCAATGTTGAAGGATCTAAGCCGTTAATTAATCCCAACTTTATTATATGTATATCTGTAATAAAATCAAATGTAAACACATGATGAAGGTACTTTTTTTCGAACCTACCGTTCAGCAAAGTCTCCGTTGTTCAACAATAGTCTTTTCAGATATTCATTCTCCATTTCAATATAGTTTAAACAGCAGAAAAGCTCCGGAATAAGTCAATGAACTCTATAAAATAACCAACGACCAGAGACAAGAAGAGACGGGTAACTTCCTCAGAGACAAGTCTCTGCATTGTCTCTGCAACGACCTCAACACGTAACTTATTTGTTGTTTATTACAAAGAACCATCAAAGATTAAAGAACCGCCATATTGGTTCACGTTACGTCACGTCACATGATGATTCCAGGATGCGAATTGTGAAATTAATAGGCTTGTTTTGGTTCGCGGTAGGGACAGTTCCGAATCGGTTCTAAAGAGTGGACCAAACGTGGCGTGTGAAAGATTTCGCACATTCGCGCAAGTCCAATTACAATAATCGACTGTGTGACTACTTTGAACTGTTCTAGGACAGTCCGAATTGCGAACCAAAACAAGCCTAATAAATATCTGTAGGCTGGGCTGGTAACAAGAGCCAGGAGCGTGTTCTGATAGCCGAAGTAATCGGTCAGGGTTGGAAGATTAGGGAAAAATATTCGGCTTGAAAAGCTCTTCATCTATTTGAATCAGAACTTTACTGATTAACTTTCACTAGTGAAAATATACCGAGCCAACACCTCCTAAAAGGATGTAGGAGGTGTTGACCGAGCTTATGAACAATAGATATAAAAATTTCTATAGCATCGAAAAGCCTCTGAGGTGAAGTAGTAAAGTCAAATGTTACACTACACTATTAAATTAACCATAAATCTCAAAATGATCCCACGCGACGCAATGATCAAAGAACATTCTGAGGAGGTTCTTATTATATTCCACAAGGATCTTACCAAATACTGAAATAAACTACAACTCCTATGAATATTCTCTAAGGATATTCTAGTAATGTTCTTCATATCATATGATATGGATATCATTTTTGAAATGTGATCAGAACGTTTACTGAAGGACATTCCTTGAATATTCTAGATGTTATACGACGATGCATGGAACGTTCTATTAGAATATTCTAAAGTATGAACGTTCAGAAGCTAGATATCACATTCTCAGAATGTTGTGTGCTATCTGGGATATGGGACATTTCGAAACAATAACATCGATACATCTGTTGTTGCAAATTATGTTTGGACAACCGGCTACTCAAATTATTTGTTGAAACATTTCAATAAATTTAACTTCGAGTGTATATCGAGTGATAACTATTAGAAGCAAGCATGAAGGCATATTGAGTACATAGACATAGATAATAACGTTTATACAACTTCGAAAATGATATTGATGAATAGAAATACCTCATTTGAACTTTTCGTGTCTTTTTAAATCCATGGAAGGATGACAACTTCTTTGCATTAGCTATTACACTTAGAAATTTCAATTTTGTACTTACCTAATAATTACCCGTATAACAATTTGTTATCGATTCGTTACAGGTAGAATATCTGAATGTCCGGTACGCTAACGAAAAATCGTTATCTGAACCAGCAACAAAACGTTATCAAAAACCACTACTCCTTTGATACAGATCAAATAACGAAAAACTATCATCCAAACGGTAAAGTTTTAATACAGAAATTTTTTATCGAACAGATACCTATTTTGGGAGCAAGAATTAATAAGAATTACGGTGGAAAAACATAATTTTGACTGTTTTTCTTATATTTCTGCGTTTCATCGTTCGGATAACTCAATCATCCTCTCATTTAACCCCTATTACCATTGTATTGAATTAACGTATTAAATTAAATTTTCGTTCCTCATTTGGATTCGAACCTGCATACCTTACCTCCAATTTTCGATCTGACCACCACCTTACCAATTCATCCATCCACTAACCTTGTTGTAGGATATCGCAAGTGCGTGCATTTTAACGTCTGATGGGTGCAATGGATACACATAATAAAATAATGCGATATAACTGACGATCGGAGACTGAATATTCACGAGTAAATCTTAAAAAAAAGAAAATGGAAGCTCCGCATAATAAAATACGTAGAAATAATAAATAATGCAAATTACCTTAATAATGATACGATAAAGGAATTCTGTGGAAGGAATATCAGTGTAAGAACTTCACTTTATTCTACATTTTTTACTCAAACGCTATAATCAATACTACGTTTCATAATTTCTTTTGATTTGTCACCACAGTTATTGAAGGCATAAACATAAACAATAACTTTCCCTCCAGTGATCACAATACTAAGCTGTGATACATAAGAGTTCACACATTACCTGTAAGTGATTAGCTGATTACTGATTATATAATACCTATTGTTAGTGATCTATATTTATATTATCATGAGCTTTATTCGAATAAACTTGCCTGACCATTTTCGACCCAATGGACGGAAAGAAAACAAAATATGTCCTTGTTGTGGAATTAAAAATGAACTTAGTGTAATGAGTGCCAAAATTACACTACATATATAAAAAATCTATGAACAGTAGGACAATCCCGATTTCAAGAATGATCTGTTCCTGTGTAGTGTGTATTAAATTAAAAAGTATTAAATATTGTAATATCATTGAATTTCAACGCGACAACGCGTTGTATGCGTTTGGCATGTGAGATTTACATTTCATATTTCATTACTGAAAGGAAAGCAGAGAGTACAGTAGAGTAGACGCAGAGTATATATCTGGTAGAAGTATATTATTTTCCTCTGAAAACTGTATCTATTGTCTATCGATTCATCGTGAATTTTCGATAAAGAATTTAATCACGGGATAGTATAGAACCTATAAAGTTTTTTGATATAGGAATATCTTCGAATATCGTTATATATTCTTTACAGAGGGATTAAAGATAACCGTTAGCGATTTTCTTACTGAATGCGTAGCGATTAGATATCGATTATCGATACAGATATTGTTTGCAAGATCTTTACCTAGTCTTTGTCGAATTTATATATTAGGGATCGCTATAATGTATACAGATTATCTTTAAAGTTTGGATATAGAATCGATAGAGTTTTGCTTTAACATTAGAAAGTTATTCAGTCGTTACGATCGGATAACGAAATATTCGGCCGATAACGAATTGTTATACGGGTAGTTCCAACTTATTTTCTGAAATAATTTCACGATGGGACTTGAACCTCTGCCTCTATGGATGCTCTACTAAGAAACCTGTCGCTTTTCCGTCGTCGCTATTGAATAAGATATATGTTCAGATGAAATTTCTCCAGTTATTATCATGAGAACATCCTTTTTGGCGCGCTTGATTCTATTATATTCACAAATTCATCAATATAATGTATATAAAAATGGGTTCAAGCCCTGTGGACAGGAGCTTTCTGGCGCTCTAGTTCAAACAGACAAATTATATCTCCGAAAGTATTGGTTTCTCAGAGTTGGGAATTATATCAATGTATTCATATAATAGAACTGCATCCTAAAGGAAATTCAATTCAAATAATAGTTTATTTATCAAGATTAAATGAGCAATAATGAGAATGAGAAAAGCACCATGGAAGAAATCAAATTAAATCTGGCCAATTTTGCCCAATAACGAACTTAACCGAGATATTCATCTCCCTAAACTACTCTGAAAATTTCAACTACCTACCTCATTCCGTTCGAGAGTTATATCTATGTCTATGGATGAAAAGCAGTCTCACTACTCTCAGATCTCTTACTTCATGTTCAGTTCCGAAATGTAAGAATTTTCTGAGAAAAACTAATATCGGAGCAAACAACTGAGATTTAACTCACTTCGCTCACAATTATTCGATTGATTACTCTCAGGAACATCATTTGACATTATGACAATTCATATTCATACATAGAATAATATCATTCTGTGACAACGTTGAAATACGATTTATTATTGAAATTTTGAAAAATCATATCTGAGATTTTTCTCACTTCGCTCACAATTCTTCGAATGATTAGTCTCAGGAAGTCAGGAACATCATTTGACATTATGACAATTCATATTCATACATAGAATAATATTATTCTGTGACAACGTTGAAATACGATTTATTATTGAAATTTTGAAAAATCATATCTCCGAAAGTATTAGCTTGTTAGAGTTAAAAATGATATGATTGGATTCTCATGATAAAACTTTTTATTAAAAAAAATTTAATTTGGAATTTGCGAGGGGGAAATCACTCTCAGAATTGGGTACAATATATCCAAACATATCTAAATATATCCAAATATATCCATGACATATCCAAATATATCCAAAAATATCCGAATATATCCAAATATATCCAAACATATCCAAATATATCCAAATATATCCAACTATATTCAAATATATCCAAATATATCCAAATATATCCAAATATATCCAAATATATCCAAATATATCCAAACATATCTAAACATAAGTATATCGAAATATATCTAACCATCGATCTAAATATAATCACTTGTGCTTGGGTTCCATTTCACTGAGATCAATTTTGTCGGAACCCCATAGAAATGGATATTTTTTGCGCGTATGTTCTGGGTAACATCGCGTTATCATTTTGCCCAAATGTCTGAAAGTTTCGAATGTTTTGACGGAAATGGTATCAAACGATTTGGTTCGACACCCCAATGAAGAATTCGAGGTCAAATTTGATTCTGTCCGGCCGGCCGTCCGGCCGTTGCCACGATAACTTGAGAACGGAAAGAGCTAGCGACTTGAAATTTTCAGGGTAGGTGGCGTATCCCAATACGACGGATAAGTGGGCATAATCAGCCCAATGGTTTCCGAGTAATAATTTTGTTTTCAACCAATATGAATCCGATCGAATTGAAACTTGGTGAGTAGTTGAAGAATATCAACCTAAGCACGTTTGTGAAATTTTGTGCGAATCGTAAGGCTAGAAAATTATTAAAAAATATTTTTGTTGTTACGATAAATTGAGAACGGAAAGAGATAGCGGCTTGAAGTTTTCAGGTTAGGATGTGCATCTGAACACGACATTTGAGTTTGTTAATAAGCATAATCGGCCTAACGGTTTTAGAGTTATAGCCATCTGAAATTTGTTTGTTTTATTCTCCTCATTAACTCGAAAAATACTAAACCGATTTAATTGAAACATGGTTATTAGTTGTAGAATGCCAACGCGAAAATTCTTGCAGAATTTGGTGAGGATAGTATTCATGGAAAATTTTTAAGAAATCATTGAAAATTAGTAAAAAAAATTCTATATATCAGTATCTATTCCTCTGAAATTGCTGAAATTTTGCAAGAGTCTTTAGAACCCAACTCTACTGTCAAGTTTTAAGTTTTAACATCATCGGTTAAATATTGTTGGAGATTCGAGCAGCTTTGATGTGCAGTAGATCCCACACAGCACACAATATTCAGGAAATATTGCCACAATATTGCAATTGCAGTTGCAATATTCCAGAAAAATTGCTGGAATATTGTGTTTCAATATTACAGTTGCAATATTGAGAAATATTGCTGGAATATTGTATTTCGATATTACAGTTGCAATATTCAGAAATATTACAGAAATGTTACAAACTATAACAGTTTTCTACAAAGTTAAAATTTATAGTTTTGCGTATATTCCTATGGATATATGCATAGACATATTTATTACAAATCGCGACAGAAATAATTCAACATTACATGCAATATATTATTATTATTATTATTATTATTATGTCTTTATTTCCACATCTCTAATTCACATTACAAAATAAAGAGAACAGATTTACACGTCAAATGCGGAAATCCCAAGGGGAAGTGCACCAATTGGTGCTCTGCCACTTAACCCTTGCTGTAATTTGTTTGTGTGCTTTCTTTCTCTAGTTCGAGGCTTTAAGCACATATTAATCTGTGCTTTAAGCATCCTCTCTTTTCTTTTAGTCAGGCCGCCATTTTTCTCTGTTTACCAGTGTTGTTGTATCGTCTCGTGAAGCAGTCTGTTGTTACTTTACTCTGTTAGTTCAGTTAGTTGTGAGTTTAATGTTTATTAAAGACTAATTGGCTCTAAATAATATAAATGCAGTGATAAGCTGATTTGATTATCTAAGGTATAATAGCTACAAGTTTATAGATATCATTGATACAAAATTTAATATTTTTAGGTTATACCAACATCTTATCACAGCCCTATAAAGAGTAGGTTGTGATCTCATCCGTCTGATTATTGAGACGGTATATTGACGTGCTTTTTATGTACGAACCAAGGTAGAGTTGAACAGATCTAATGATTTGATTATTGAACTCATATCGAAATGGTTAGCTCGAGCCAAATTGCGAGCCTCCAGGGAAGTGGAAAAAGTTAAAAAAAAGACATGTTGAATGTCCAGTAGAGAGCGAATAAAGATATTAATTGTGCCCCTATTTTTTTATGTGAGTTAAACCTATACCACATCTCATGAAATAACAGAAATATTTCTGCAAGAATCCTGAAATATTGCATATATATTTTGCAATATAACAAAAATATTCCATAAATATTACAAAATAATTCTACAATATTGCAGGATTATTTCAAAAAATAAGTCTGCAATATTGTGACGTTATAGGTTAGAGAGCATATATTTGAATATTTCTGCAACAATCCTGAAATATTTCATATATATTTTCTAATATAATAAAAAATTGCATAAACATTACAGAATAATTCTACAATATTCCAGAAATATATCGAAAAATATTTCTGCAATATTGCTATGTTAGGTTATGGGGCGGACATTCGAATGTTTCTGCAATATTCCTGAAATATTTCATATATCTTTCGCAATATAACCGAAATATCTCAAATATTTCCGAAACATATTCCTGCAATATTTCAGAAATGAGTCTGTGCTGTGTGGGATGGGTGACCATTGCCTCGATAACTTTCGAACAAAAGGAGATAGGTACTTGAAATTTTCCGGGTTGGTTGCATATCCGAATGGGAGAGTTAAGTTCGTTTTTGAGCATAATCGGTTTAACGGTTTCCGAGTTATACCCACCTGGAATATTATTTCCTCGATAACTCAAAAAATATAGATTCGATCGAATTGAAGCTTGGTAACTATTAGTAGAAAACCGACATTAAGACGATTTTTTAAGAACCGTACCCAGAAAATTTCAAAAAAATTACGAAAAAAAAAAATTGCTTCAAGCACTGACGTGAAGTCAGGAGCTTTTGCGCGTATGTTCTATTGTCCATTTTCCTGTATTGGACACCCTTAATCGAATTTACCAAGGTAAATTATGTTGTACATTCTCCTGAATCGGACACTTAATTTGAATTTACCATGGTGAATTCGAATTACATGAAATTAGAGTACCTTTTCGATAGAAAACCGTAAGGGGATTAATTATGAGTATACATTTTTATAATATACAGGGTCCGCAAAAAGTATAGATCAAAATAATTTGGTAACCCCGCTGTAATACGTCAATAGATAATCCAAATTTGTCGAAATGATATGTGCTGTCAAATCTTGTTATCCTATTAGTAAGTACTATTATGAGGTTGCTGAGATAGCAATGTGGATGGCAATATGTTTAAAAAAAAAATTGGTTCAAGCCAGAGGACAGGAGCTTTTTGGCGCTCTTGTTCAAACAGACAAATTATATCTCCGAAAGTATTCGTTTCTCAGAGTTGGGAATTATATCAATGGATTCCTGGAACTGCATCATAAAACAAATTAAATTAAAAAAAAAGTGTCGTATAAGAAAAATGCTTCAAAAATTGTCATTAAATTCATTTATCAAGATCAAAGGAGCAATCTGCAATGATTCAAACTCGTGGAATGGGTTGTTGCAAAACTCACACTCGGTGCATAGTTTTCACAACTCGACATACCTAAGGAAACTATCATCGAAATGTCTAGAGCAAGGCTGGAGACAATCATAGCAGATTGTCCATGTATTCCTGACATTGAGTAGGTAGTGGATTACGAACAAATTATTTTAATAGTTCAAAATATATTAATAAAATACTATCCTCTTTTCATAATTTGAAATTTAATAGTTCATAACACTAACACATTCTATTCTGTATTATGAACCTTAACTCAAGAAAAAATGATTGATACACCGTAAGGGGATTAATTATTAGTATACATTTTTATAATATACAGGGTCCGCAAAAAGTATAGATCAAAATAATTTGGTAACCTTGCTGTAATACGTCAAAGGATAATCCAAATTCGTCAAAATGACATGTGCTGATTCGTACTGATAAACAACTGATACCTGCCAATTTTCAAGTTAATATCTCTAATCTAATGGAGAATATAAGAAAAGTATTTAAGATTTTCACTTTATCGCCCTGTAGAATGTTAACGGGAAGGTTTAGCGAAAAATGTTGTTTAAATTTTCTCAATTTCTCGTCCATATCTATACAATCCCCAATTTACGGTACTTTATTCTGAATATATTCAGTATCACTAATATAACTAGGCAGCTTTCTGAACTTTAAATATAAAATAAAACGCAAGCTGTTTGTTATTTATGCTGACATAAGCTACTGAGCATGCGCAGATTAAAGGACAACAGTAAATATATATCCAAACATATATATTTCTAAATATATCCAAATATATCCAAGTATATCCAAAAATATCCAAACATATCCAAATATATCCAAATATATCCAAATATATCCAAATATATCCAAATATATCCAAACATATCCAAATATATCCAAATATATCCAAACATATCCAAATATATCCAAGCATATCCACAGTCGGTACAATAATATCCACGAGTGAACTCCCCCTCGGGAATTTGTTTCGTAAAAAAAAAATTTTTTTTTTGTTACTCCGAAACCATTTGTCCGATTTTGCCCAATAACGAACTTAGCCGAGATATTTATCCCCCAAACCTACTCTGAAAATTTCAACTCTCTAGCTCATTCCGTTCGAGAGTTATCGTGCCTACGGCCGGCCGGACCGGCCGGCCGGCCGGACCGGCCGGACAGAATGAATTTCGACCACGGATTCTTGATCAGTGAGTCGAACCAAATCGTTTAAGACCATTTTCATCGAAATATTCGAAAATTACAGACATTTGGGCAAATTGATAAGCACTCAGTTCCGAGGAACTAGAGCGCCAAAAAGAGCTCTATTATCTCAGGTGCGAAAGAGAACACACAAATGCAAACATGCAATAATTATGAATATCACAACAGTTTTATCCTTAGTTGGTACGGAAAATTATTGAAGAATTGATCGTATGGAAGTTGAAGAAAATAGAATAATTTTGTAAAAATAATTCAGATCTTCAAACCAGAAAGAAAGCTGTTTTCACTTCCAATGTCTGAAAAACTGGATTCTTTTTGTCTTTTATCTGCAGAATTCGCTGAAATTTTGTAAGGGCAACGATAAGGTGTGTTATCTGAAATAGCCTTATTGCTATTCTAGGTGAAAATAAATGAAAGTTTTTCCTGATTCCATATTGAAATCAAAACTTGATCCTTTTTCAAATTGCTACTGTTGTCTTACTTATCTTTACGTACTATTTCAGTCATGTTTAATTCCTTTAAAGACTGAACGAAGCCGCTGAATTAATTTTTTGTTGACATCTGAATGACAAAATAGAGGTTTTCAGAGTGTTACGCCCGATGATATTGATATTCTCCAAGACTTAAATGAGTTCTTTCTAGTATGAATTACATACTTTGGACTGGAAGCTTCTGTAGGTATATGCACCTAATACACATGGAAATGCAAGATTAACGCAATAAGCTTGAATCCCAGATCTGTGAACATATCAACTTTATTCCCATATTTCTAATTGTATCTGCAAAAATGCTAGATTATTAATTAAATAATTGCGATTATTAACAGTTGATTTTCAACTGGAGCAGCGTAAATCCACCATAAGAAACCACTACTCCTAGGTACAGGACATAAGAAAATGGCCAATTTGTCAGTAGGCACCAATTTACCTTCACTATATTTCAAACATACTTTCAGATAATTTTCTTCATCCTCATTTCATTAATGACTCATTAAATTCTAGAGAAATTTGTCCCACTGAAGGAAAGGGAAAACTGTCAATTAAGAAAGAAATATTCGTCAATAAATGATGCTTAATTTTTTTCTCATCAGTTTTTCAACCTTTAACTGATTTTTTCATCTCCAACCTAATTTGATTCTCGCCAACCTGAAAAAAATCAACACATTCATAATACTTCATACATATTTCCAAAATATTTACTCACTTCCTCAATCAGTTCGTTGTTTCAGAAGACTCTTCAATTTCTCAAAACTTTCGAAATTCCAAAGATTCTAAACAAGTCTCCAGTTTTTCATTCAACATGGCATTTGCACCAATTGAAACTCATTCTGAAAAGAAATCAAATGTTTCTGTAATGCTATTTATTCTTCGAGAATATCCGACCTGCAAGTGTAACATCACGAATTAGCTAATTTTTCTTCGAATTTCGAGTTTACCGTTTGTGAGATTTGTAAATAAATGAAAACATTATCAATTGCTCATAATTAATACTGAAAGAATTTATTTCAGATGCTCAATCGGAATAAGTCTGAATTAAAAAAAAATTATGTGTGGATTTCATTATTCTTTTCCGATAATAATTTTGTACGAATTTAATATCTTGTTTTCTCTTCAAACATTAATTTTTATTATAACAGCATAAGAAGAAAATATTCAGTATTTTTTTCTTGATGATTTTAAGATAGAAATAATAATATTCAAAATTGAACATTTTGAATATAAGAAGTTATATAGTGTCAGTAGAAGAGTACAAAATACTTTTCTTCCTGATTTTTTAGCAAACCTATTGCTTGGTGTAATATTTAAGTAAAATAATACACTTCATGTAATAATATATGAAGTTATTCGATTATTTCAACAACACTGAAATTGCGGTTTTGGATATATTTTTATTTTTCTCTAAGATTCTTTATACAAATATAATTGAATAGCCAAATTCACTACAAGAACTCAAATTCTAATAAATGAGAAAATCTTATCGAACTGATAATTTACAGAATTTAACATTATGATTTGTAGACTTCTCATGGGTTTACCTCTCCAAACCTGATTTCAAATCTTGTCCTGGATAAACGGATGTGTGAGTGCATTATTGAGACTTATTCTTTTCACTGGATCGATAGCCAAAGCTTTTTCCAGAAGATCCTTAAGCTGAGTTACTTTTCGTAGCTGGTCGGCGGGTAAAACTTGGCCCCCTACTAGCTCTGACTGTAGGTCCCTAGTTACTTTGTTAACCGACAAAACTACTACTTTCTCCTGTGAAAAAAAATCATTATGCAGTCAATTCAATAAGTAATATGTACAATACAGGTGGTCTATTTTTTGTAGAATCATTTCAACAGTTGATAAAATGTTCAATAACAAGACAAAAATGTGCTCTAACTGTAGGTCCAATCAAACTATTCATAATCAAGCTGCCGGATGTTCAAGTTTACAGAATTTTTTTTGCCATTGGATGCCCAAATAGATCGAAGAAAATCAAATTTTTTTGAGTTTCATTATGGACATTAGGGTGGGTAAAAAAAATCGATTGTTTTTTTTTACAAGTGACACGGAAAAATGGGTTGCTAGACACCTTAAAAAAATTCTCACCAAGCATAAGCTCTTAATTTTGATAGGAAGATCCTCCGCATCGCAGTTTTGTATTTTTTTCTCAGTTCAATAGAAAAAAATTCATACCTCATCATTTATCGATTGAACAGAAAAATGTCCAAGAGAATTTTTTAGGAATTTTTATGCTCTACAAAAAAGGTATCTTATATTTTTTCCGTAAACCTCACCATTTGAAAGATATTAAGGATTTAATTTCGATTATTTTAAGACAAATTTAATTTTTGTTTATGAATTTTATAACTCGACAATAAATGACTTTTACAAAATGCGCAATACAAATTTTTGTTAGAAATGAACTGCTCTATAAAAATGGTTTCTTATGTTTTGGCGATAAAATTAACCGTTCAAAAGATATTCATCATCAAACTTTCATTGGGTTTCACAAAGCTCTGACAGCGCTTAATTAGAGCGATTCTATGTCAATTCCCAGTTCATTTTTGACGCAACCATCGAATTAAATCCTCAATTAAGCTAATCGGAGCTGCGTGAAACCCACCATAAAAATGCTGTAGACATAAATGTATACAAACCAACGACAACACAACGATAAAGGAAAAAGTAGGTGGCGCTAGTTCACAATTCAAACAGATGAAATAAAATACAAAACAAAAATTCTCTTGAGGAGAAATTTTCCCTAGGATCGTGATTTCTAATGATAAAAAATAAAAATTATGAAAATAAAACTCAAATAATACTTATATCAATGACAAGAATTGAAATTAATATGAAATTTATAAATTAAATTGAAATTTTTCGAATATCTAATCAAAAACTTTTAAAATCCGTACACATGAAAGTTTGATGATGAATATCTTTTGAACGGTTAACTGCATCGCCAAAACATAAGAAACCATTTTTATAGAGCAGTTAATTTCCAACAAAAATTTGTATTGCGCATTTTGTAAAAGTCATTCATTGTCGAGTTATAAAATTCATAAACAAAAATGAAATTTGACTTAAAATAATAAAAATTAAATCCTTAATATCTTTCAAATGGTGAGGTTTACGGAAAAAATATAAGATACCTTTTTTGTAGAGCATAAAATTTCCTAAAAAATTCTCTTGGAACATTTTTCTGTTCAATCGATAAATGATGAGGTATGAATATTTTTCTATTGGACTGACAAAAAATACAAAACTGCGATGCGGAGGATCTTCCTATCAAAATTAAGAGCTTATGTTTGGTGAGAATTTTTTTAAGATGTCTAGCGAACCATTTTTCCGTGTCACTTGTAAAAAAAAAATAATCGATTTTTTTGACCCACCTTAATGGACATACAGAGACTGTTTTACTCTATCAGGGAGTAGAAAATTAGCATATCCATTACGGGAACACCAGAATTCGCATGCTATTAAGCCTAGAAAGTTGAAATTATAAGTTGAAAGTAGAATTTAGGGTGGATGTTTGGCTTGGCGTTTACTCCCATGTATTTGTATCAGATCGCTTGAACAGTGAGATATTTTTCGAAATTTTTTTTGACAAGCATATTAATATGTGGCACAAAGTGCCATTGACTTCATATTGAACACTTTTTTCCAACTTAGTAGTTTTCCGGCACATTTTCAAAGAAATTCAAGAAACTGGCCAAACAATAACTTTCCAGAGAGATGGATAGTGAACTTGTTGGTCTTATTGAAAATGCATGTGCAGAATAACCAAATAACAATATTAATGCAAAAACAAAAAAATTTTTAGAAGACTTCGTGAATTAGGTCTACAACACAGTGGTTCACAAATTGTAAAAAATTTATTAAAAACTATTATTCATCTTAAGATAACCTCAGAACGAAAAGAGATGGCAACTTGCAATTTCCAAGATAGCTCAAAAAATGCGAAACCGATTCAATTCAAACATGGTAGTTGGTTGTAGAATGCCGACACTCAAATTTTTTAAAAATTTCGTGAGGATCCTATCACTAGAAAATTTTTAAAAAATCATCGAAAAAAATTCTAATATCAGAAACTGTTCGTCCGACGTCGCTGAAATTTCGCGAGAGCCCTCAAAATCTAACTCTATAGCCAAGTTCCGAATTTGAACACGATCAGATTTATATTGTTGGAGATTTGAGCAGCCTTGGGTTCAGTAGCTGGATAAATGACCGTTGGCACGATAACTTTCGAACGGAAAGAGATAGCGACTTGTAATTTTCATTGTAGATTACGCATCCAAATGGGACAGTTAAGTTCGTTGTCGGGTATAAGCCGCCAAATGGTTTCGGAGTTATACCCACTGGAATATCAATTTTCTAGATAACTCAAAAAATACAGATCCGATCGAATTGAAGCTTGGTAACTAGTTGTGGAATACCGACATAAAGATGTATGTGAAATTTTGTGAGCATCATATCACTAGAAAATTTTTAAAAAATTCTGAAAAAATATTATGTATCTCACGATAACTTGGGTAAGGAAAGAAATAACGACTTGCCATTTTCAGGTTTGTTATTAGGTATAATCGGCCAAATATATGGTTGTGGAGTTATACACATCCCAATTTTTTTTTTATTTCCCATATAACTTAAAATATACAAATCCCATCCAATTAAAACTAGGTAATTACCTGTAAAATGCCAACGCTAAAATTTTCTCCGAATTTCGTGAATATCCTATCCTGAAATTACTTGAGAAGTAAGTTTTTTCCTATATCATTAGATATTTAAAAAATTTCAATTCCGATAGTATACATATGTCAGAATTGAAAATTCTAATTCTGTGATCATATACAATTTTCTCTTTACTCAAGTCTGTCATTAAAATCCGAAATGTATTCATATCTTATGAAAGTTGAGAAAACGGTCTATATCGATGGTAAATTTGAATAACAGTGTCCAATAGAGGCGAATAAAACATTCTTAACAGTAAATTTGTCGATTTAATATATCTTGCAAAATGTTATATTTTGGAAACTATGCTCAACTTCGGATGAGGCGTGAATAGACAATGGAACATGCGCGCAAAAGCTCCTGACTTCACGTCAGTGCTTAACAAATATTGTTGTTATAGTTTTTAGAGTAGAGCTTTCTTGGCATATGTCAAATATGAGATAATTTTGTACTCTGAAATTTCCTAAATAATTCTGATGCATACCAAAATCTCCTTACCGATTTTTTCATGTGAAAGGACCCGAGAACAAAAAAAATGCTAAATACAAAAACGTTTTTAAGAGAAACAAATAATGAAATCATACTATGGTCAAAAAAGTTTTGGGATTAGAAAGGGAGAGTAACCTTGACAAAATTATCACCCTGTAGATTCAAACAATTTTTATAATCATTCCATTTAAACCTGATCCTCCAAGATTGATCCAAATATCTCGGAAACTACAAGAGATATGAAGAGGAAAGGAAAAAAATTGGAAACTTGAATACCCAGCTATAGCATATGTCAAAAGGACATTTTTGTCTTCAAATTGAACATTTTGAGTTATTATACAAAAAATGGACCACCAAATAGAATATGGAAATTCATGAAAGAAATTCAGATAATACGGGAATTGCGAAATAAATATGAATAATTAATAACAAAAAAATTCCCATATTTTCTGAACACAGTAGTAAATACTAACCCGCTCAGTGACCTTATCTATTTCATGGTATAGAAAATTACAGTTCGAATCGAAATGTTGATCTTTGAAGGCCCCTTTCCTAATAACTTTATTCGGGAATTTGCCTTTGACATCCATGAAGTATTTCAGCATCTGATTATTGGATTTCCCAGAAAATAATATTTTTCCTGTGTAGAGTTCATAAATAGTACAAGCAGCAGACCACATATCTAGAGCATAGTCATAGGGTATTCCTAGAATTATCTCGGGAGCTCTATAAAATCTCGATACAAGATACGGTGTTATGTCGTTATCGTTTATATAGGAAGCTGAACCAAAATCACACAATTTTAAAACTAACTTGCTGTCATTTACCAGTATATTATCAGGTTTTATATCTGAAATGGAGAAAAACGGATAACATATTATAAGTAGATGTAATTAAATACAAATTGACCCTTCTCAAACTAATGAAATAAAGGTATAGCAAGATTCGACTTCAAGTCAGCATCTGGGATGCACATTTCAATTTCAATGTCAAAGTCAGTCATGACAAAAACCTCAAAATCAATTTTTTTTCAAATGAGAACCCACCTTTTTTTTTGGTCAGCTGGAATCTACGTTAAAAAAAGGGGGAAAGCCCTGTGGCAGAAACTTTGGCGCTCTTGTTCAATCTTTGACATATCGTCGGTGCAATGCCAAAACCGCGAATGTGCAAATTTGCTGTTTTTCACCTATGTGCGCCAACAGCGACGTTAGACTCGTCCGCATTCAATGCCAAAAGCGCGAATGTCCTTTGAGATGCATAACGCTAATGTGGCCTGATCATGATTTCGCGAGAGTGTGAAGCTAGTTTTTGTTTCAGTGCGTAAATGACGAATGTGCCACATTCGCGTTCTCAAAGTGTGGAGTTGGTGTTTGTTACAGTGCATAAACAACGAATCTTACACATTCGCGATTTAAGAGTGTGGAGTTGCTATTTGTGCCAGTGCATCAACAACGAATGTACCACATTCGTGTTTGCTCTTTATGACTTGTTACTCCTGTTAAAACATTCGCGAATGTAGTGGATTTTTTAAACACTAAGAAATTGATTCCAGTTTCTTGAGAGAAATACAGGCAAATATTCAATGAATACAATTTAGGTTTTTTAAGCCCAAAAAAAGATCAATGTAAGAAATGTCTGGCCTGGAACCAAATGACTGAAAATGAGTAAAAGCGAATCAAGAAGAAATCAACAGGTATTTGGAAAGAAAAAATGCTGCCAGAAAGGCACGCGATGAAGACAGAATGATGGCAAAAGGCGATTCCAAAATTTTAGCATTATCAATTTTGATCTGCAAGCTGTACTGACTACGCCGAAAGGATCAGCAGGTCAAATTTTCTATCTGAGAAAGCTAGCTGTCAACAACTTAACGGTCTACAATTTGGGTAACCAGAATGTCAAGGGTTATCTTTGGGATGAGACGCAAGGAAAAAGGGGAGCAAATGAAATCTCATCGTGCATATTCGACTTCGTTATGTCCCATACTGAGATCACGCAAGTGCGTATGATGTCTGACGGATGTGGTGGGCAGCAGAAAAATTCTTTTTTTTCTGCTATGCTAATGCAGCTTCTTGTGAACTATCCGTCCTTGCAGATAATTGATCATCGCTTCTTTGAAGCAGGACATACTAAAATTAAGTGTGACTCCATTCATTCCAAAATAGAACAAAAATCCAAATTTGTGCCAGTTTATACCCCTGAAGGTTGGTCACAAGTCATTCGGGATGCTCGCATAAAACCAGAACCCTTCAATGTTAGGAACATGATGTTTGATGAATTTTACGACTTCAAAGGATTTGCGACAAATTCTCTGACTTTCAGTGGAGTTCCTTGGAGAAAAGTTTGTTGTCTCCGATACTTGAGGGAACAACCAACGAGATTATTTTATAAGACTGACTTTGCTGAGGATTTTCACGTTATAGATTGCAATAAAACAGCGAAGAGTCGAGGACGTCAAAAGAAAATAGTTTTAAAAAAAGCTTATGATAATCCTCTATGCATAAGTGAAGCAAAATGGAATCATTTTAAGAAAATGTGCCAAGATCTAACAATTCCTAGAGTGTACCATCATTTCTATAGCTCATTGAAAAAAAGTAATACTCAGCGAGATAATTTACCACAACCAGATGCTGATGAAGGTACAGACAATGGACAAAGTTGAAGCAGGTTATTTGGCATGTACCTATTTATTTCTTCAAGATTTTTTCCCCACCAGGAATGTAAAAGTTTGTTTTAGAAGGGATATTTCTTTATAATTTTGTTGAAAAGCTCTTTAAAATTATATACTCATTTTAACGAAAAGTGATTATTGATTTGTTTTTCCAAAACCAAAAGGAACGAATGTGCACCAAGAGAAAATATCATCTTTCATTTTACATTTTAGTAATCAAATAATCCATTGTATCATCTGTTATCACTATATGCATGAACGCAATTTGTTCAAAATAATTCGTGATTTGATAGTACTCCTCTGAATATTCAAACGCCATTATCTCGGAACTATAAATTTTCACATTCGCGGTTTTGGCATTGCATCGACGATATCATATCTCCGAAAGGATTGTTTTCTCAGAGTTGGGAACGATATCAATGGATTCTTAGATATAATTTCATTATAAAACAAATTAAATTCAAACATCATGAAAGAAATGACATTCAAATATGATGCAACTGCACCATGAAGGAATTAAATTCAAACAAGAGCGCCAAACACCACGAACTTACCCGAGATATTCATTCCTCAAATCCACTCTGAAAATTATATTATATCAATTGAAACATAGCCAATATTTGAGTTTTATTTTTACTGGAGCAATTCTGAACCCATTCTGATAAACTTACCAAAGTATATATTTCCATCGTCATATGGATTATCCACAGGCAATAAAATATCACCAAAACTATATTATATCATATTTTAATCCTCATAATTCTATGATAGCTGAAATGAATTTGACTCTCTCTTATAGGAAAACAAGATGATTTGTACGAGTATGAACACAGATCATATAATAATTCATAGATAGAATAATTATAGCATAGAAGTACGATTTATTATTGAAATTTTGAAAATCATATCTCTGGAAGTATTGGCTTGTTCGAGTTGAAAATGACATCAATTTTTATGGTAAAACTGCATCTTAAAAAAAATTGAATTTGAAAATTATAATGTAAAATTTTTTTTTCGTTACTCTGAAACCATCGGATTTTGCCCAATAATGAACTCAACCGAGATATTCATCTCCCAAACCTACTCTGGAAATAATTTCAACTGCCTAGCTCATTCTATCCGAGAGTTATTGTAAAAACAAAACTTAAAAATTTATGAAATTTTTTTTTGACACTTTACGGCCATCCGATCAATACAAATGCATATAAAGGTAATGATTCTACAATTTGATGCTAAATTTCAGATAGATAGAGTGATCGCTTCCGGAAATATTCATAAAAAATATTTTGATTAAAAACGGCCATAACTCCGATACCGCTTGTTGGATTTCGCCCGTTAACGATCTCGTCCGAGATATTTACGCACCTACCCTGCAAATTTCAATTCTCTAACTCCTTTCGTTCGAGAGTTATCGTGTCTATGGCCGGCCGGACAGAATTGATTTCGACCACGGATTCTTGAGCGGAGAGTCGAACCAAATCGTTTAAGGCCATTTTCATCTTAAAAATCGAAAATTACAGACATTTGGGCAAATTGATAAGCACTCTGCTTCGAGGAACAAGAGCGCCAAAAATAGGGTATTAACGTTAACACGATAACACTCGAACGAAAGGAGGTAGAGGATTGAAATTTGGAGGGTCGGTTTGGAGCGTAAATATCTCGGACGAGATCGTTAAAGGGCGAAATCCACCAAGCGGTTTCGGAGTTATGGCTATTTTTAGTAAAAACATTTTTTATGAATATTTCCGAAACCGATCACTCTATCTATCTGAAATTTAGCGTCAGATTGTAGAATAATGACCTTTATACGCATGCGAAGTTTTGTATTGATCGGATTGGCATAAAATGCAAAAAAAAATTTTTAATTTCGAATTTTTTTTTCCAAAATAACTCTCGAACAGAATGAGCTAGGCAGTTGAAATTTGCAGAGTAGGTTTGAGAGATAAATATCTCGGTTAAGTTCGTTATTGGGCAAAATAGGCCAGATGGTTTCGGAGTAACGAAAAAAAAAATTTGCTTTAACTTACAAATTTACTCAATTTTTTTTAAGATTCAGATTCTCCATAAAAATCCCTTGATATAATTTTCAACTCTAACAAGCTAATACTTCTATGTTTTCACAGAATGCTTTAATTATTCTATCTATGAATTATTATTATTATTATTATTATTATTATTATTATTATATGATCTGTGTTCATACTCGTACATGTCATCCTGTTCTATAAGAGAGAGTCAAATTCATTTCAGCTATTTTAATTTGATTTCTTCCATGGTGCAGTTCTCATTCTCAGATTGCTCATTTAATCTTGATCAACAACAACAAATTTTGAACAACAGCGCCAAAGCTCCTGTCCACAGGGCTTGAACCAATTTTTTTATAATACATACTACTGCTTTATTCACCGAATATCTCGGGAAATAAGCATTTCAGAGCAGTAGTATTTATTATAAAAAATACACTACTGTTTAACGTAGATTCCAGCTGACCAATAAATAAAAAAAAAAGCACTGACGTGTAGTCAGTACTCTTTGGCGCGCGTGTTCACGGTGGCTAATTTGAATTGAATGATGAGTACTTCAAGCTCAGTAGATAGAGCGAGCCGAAGATATACCCAAAGGATAGTGGACACCATTCACTGTCGGTTCAAAAATTAACAGTGCTGTATTTAAGCTGCCATCAGGATAGATTAACAAAGTTGGAAAAGAACACAAGTGACTCTCCTTAGTCGCACAAGCTCCTAGAAGATTTGGGAGGGTCAGTATAATCCTAATCATGTTAATCGCACGCGCGCCAAAGCAGATTGACTTTTTACACTTTTTCTTTCATTGTTAAGTCAATCTGCTTTTGCGCGCGTGCGATTAACATGATTAGGATTATACTGACCCTCCCAAATCTTCTAGGAGCTTGTGCGACTAAGGAGAGTCACTTGTGTTCTTTTCCAACTTTGTTAATCTATCCTGATGGCAGCTTAAATACAGCACTGTTAATTTTTGAACCGACAGTGAATGGTGTCCACTATCCTTTGGGTATATCTTCGGCTCGCTCTATCTACTGAGCTTGAAGTACTCATCATTCAATTCAAATTAGCCACCGTGAACACGCGCGCCAAAGAGTACTGACTACACGTCAGTGCTTTTTTTTTTTTTTTCAAGTTCCTTTAACAAATATAGCTATCAATACAGTTTGGCTGTTAGCTTTACCGTAGATCGAAAAAAAATGCGGTTGTGGGACCTCCGTTTGGAACGCAATTGCCTCTTCTCCAAATCCGAACGTATTTTAATATAGATCTACCGAATATAGTTATTTATAAATTCGCCTCAGGGCCACCATACAGACATTTCAACTCGGAAACAACGCTATTTCCCCCAAACTGACTTGTGTCTGTGCACTGAATTGACATGAATATTCTTTTAAAACCTCACAATATCGGCTCATTGCTTCCAACATAACCCAAACAACCCAAAACCATTCACTTCTCATCTGCGCAAGCGCAATATACTCGTGCCTGCAAGTCCTCCCAAAATTACACACCTCACAAAAAACTCCGATTCTCCAACACTAGTGGTTCAGGAGATATCGCTTCTTGAATCCACGCATGCGCAGACCCTCACCAGGGGATTCTATAGAGGAATAGCATCACCCACCCCAAAATCCCAATCCTCTCTGACGAAAGCACCAGCAGTTAAATCACTGATGGTCTGCTCATGCGCATAACGAAAAATGCCCGTAAGGGGTAACATCAATTTCGAAATTAGCCCCAGGGCCACGATACGGACGCTTTAACTCGGAAACAACGCTACATCCCCCAATCTGACTTGTCCTTGCACTGAATTGCCATGAATATTCTTTTAAAACCTCACAATATCGAGTCAGCACTCCCAACATAACCCATACAACCCAAAAACAGTCACTTCTCTTCTGCGCATGCGCAATCTACTTGCGGCTGAAAGTCCTCCCAAAATCACACACCATACAGAAAAGTCCGATTCTCCAACACTAGTGGTTCAGGAGATATCGCCTCTTGAATCCACGCATGCGCAGAACCTCTCCAGGGGATTCTGTAGAGGAATAGCATCCGCCACCCCAAAACCCCAATCCTCTCTGACGAAAACTACAGCAGTTAAATGACTTCTCATCTGCGCATGCGCAATCTACTCGCGGCTAAAAGTCCTTTCAAAATAACACACCTTACAAAAAACTCCGATTCTCCAACACTAGTGGTTCGGAAGATATCGCATCTTTAATCTACGCATGCGCAGACCCTCATCAGGGATCTGGATTCTATGGAGGAATAGCATCCGCCACCCCAAAACCCCAATCCTCTCTGACGAAAACTACAGCAGTTAAATGACTTCTCATCTGCGCATGCGCACAACGAAAAATGTCCGGAAAGGGCAGCATGAACCTCAAAAAAATAGGTTTCGGCATTTTAAGCAAAGTATTTCGCAAAATAGTAGTAATTTTTTTATTTTTTTCAAGTCACGTGATCTTCACGAAATTTTGCAAAAGTGTTTGCATTGGTCTTTTGCATCTAACTACTGAGTTTCAATTTAATCAGATCAGTATTTTTCGAGTTATCCTGAAAACAAAATTTTAAAATTTTTGAAATTTTTTTTTGCTACTTTAGGGCCGTCCGATCAAAACAAAACTTCGCAGGCATATAAAGGTCATGATTCTACTATTTGCTGCCAAATTTCAGAAAGATCGAGTAATTGGTTCCGGAAATATTGATTAAAAACGTTTTGACTAAAAACGGCCTTAACTCCGAAACCGCTTGGTGGATTTCGCCCGTTAACGAACTTGTCCGAGATATTTACGCTACAAAACTACCCTGTAAATTTCAACGCTCTAAGTCGTTCCGTTCGAGAGTTATCGTGCTAACGGCCGGCCGGACCGGCCGGACCGGACGGACAGAATTGAATTTGACCTCGAATTCTTCATCAGGAAGTCGAACCTAATCGTTTGAGACCATTTTCGAAAAAAAATTCGAAAAATACAGACATTGTGACGAAATGATAGCACGCTGTTCCTTGCGGAACACGCGCGCAAAAAAATGGGTACTCATTTAAAAAAAATCAGTTTTGAGGTTTTTGTCATGATTGACTTTGAAATTGAAATAGAAACACCCTGTATGTTCAATTGAAATTTTAATTAACGAAGGAGAAGCATTAGTATGTCTTCTGAGAGAAGCTAGAAAATTAGGAATTTTCATGCAAAAATCTACAAGTTATTAACATTGGAATGAAGGCCTATTTGAGAAACTTCAAAGGGTTTTTTCAGATTTCACACGAATTTTCTGAAAATATGTAAGTGACACATTAAAACAATGCAGAATTCAATGAGTAATCTGATTATCAATGGAAAAACTGGATATTACATTTAGAAAACGAAAGTTGGTATCATTTCTAGTGAAACAGGAAGTTTAACGAATCTGAAATTTTCCAAGAATTCATCTCTACTAACAAAGCTGACCTATAAAATTTCAAGTGTTTATATTCTAATGAACTGTCTTCGTGAACCACTCTGCATATTAACTGTATTGTAAAAAAAATATCGAAAATATTGGAGCCCTCGTTTTATACAGAATGAAACTTAATTATTGCCTTCTGTTTTTCAATAAAATCCCAGTTAACATATTTAAAAATAATTAACAATCGATGCCAAATTTCAAATTATCATAATTTAGATGTTCTATGATATTTCATGGATACCTAATACAAAATTTACCTCAATATTCCCATGAAAACTTGATTTTAATTTGAAAACCTTACAATCTAGGTATAGGAACATCTTATATTGTTTTAGAGGAAATTTAATTCTCCACAGGAATTGAACAGCAGAACCTAACAAGAAAATATATTTGAGTCACTTGAGTAGTGACATGATACATACCTGCATGTAAGATACCAGTTTTCTTCAGCAATTTCAAGGCCAGTAATAACTGCTGAGTGTAGCTACGTACAGCTTTCACATGTAATCCAACATCCTTTCCATACTTTTTGAGCACCTCTCTAAGATTCATTGCTAATGGCTCGAAAACCATACATAAATGTTGTTTGTGAAAAAAGTGTCTTATCAACCTCAAACAATGTAGCTTATCTTCGGGATCAGCATCATTTAATTTTTTCAGGATCTCCAGTTCCTTCAAACCAGTTTTGTGCCTGCAAGTTTGAAATTCCGATGAAACATCAAACAGAAAAAAAATATAATAAAATGGATACCGTCAAAACTGCTTTTGGCATTTTCAATTTCAAAGCAAAGCGTTCTTTATTATTCGAAGATAAAGATCTGTGATAATAACTTGTTTAAGATGGAACATTATGTTGAGAGTAGAAATTAGCAACGTCTCAGAGAATTGTTTGGACATTGTCGATATTTCAGGAGTGCCAACCTGCCTCAGTTTTAGTTACAAAAACGTGATAGACCATAATCTTCAAAAAATATATTGTATTGTATATTATTCTACTGGTCCTCCTAGGTCTTCCCCAAGGAGACCCCTCATAAGCTCTCGAAGAGCTTGAGCAAGTAAGGATGTTGATTATACTCACATAATTTCATTATTCCTTATTATTTTTACTGCCACATCCTGATTACTTCTCGCTTGATCTCTAGCTCTGATAACGTTACTGAATACACCCTGTCCAGTATACCCATAAACCATGTAACGGCTATCTAAGATTTCACCGATTCTCACCCTATAATAACCTTCAGCATCGTCCCAGTTATCAGTTAATGCAGGGTTTTCTGCGCCAGAACCCTTAGCTACTATAGTATTAGGAGACTGAAAGAAATGGAAAAATTTATCAATAGTTCCATATAGAGGTAAAATTAGTATAGCTCATATCGTGTGTTGAGTACTACAACTAAATAACTATAATTCAGCTGCATAGGTATATATGAACTCAACTAGTTATAAAACAGATTTCTTTTTTGATGATCAAATTATCTAGTCTAAGCCATTTGTAAGAACTCTTATAATAAAGTATATTATCATTACAAATGATATGAATTTTGGAATTCTCTAATTCATCTCTATGTTTCGGTACTATAGTACTCATAGAAAAAACAAAGAATTCAATTAGCTTCATCGATCATCGATAAATATCATTCATTTCTAGATTGATGCCATCCTGTTATGATATCTCTCAAGATTATTTGAATTAAGATATTAGTCATGGAGAATGTGATAAAGTAATATCAAGAACCTGCGAAAAATTTGGAATGTTAATTGAAATTTTCGATGTTTCTATGACTATTGTACCAAAGCATAGAGCTTTTAAACTGCAATGTCATATTAGACGATACTGGAGTATATTTTCCTCTAACCTAAAAGTGATTCATTCTGAAATATAGATACTCGGAGATATTTCATTACGTTTTATCTGATATCCAAATGGTCTTCTGGATCATGAAGCGATCAATATCTTCAAGTGCAAATACATCGTCTGACATATAATTCTACATAGTAACCTGGCCAGAAACGGTTTGGGGAATTGTATTCTATCAAAAACCTCAGGATTTCATCATATTACAGATATTTCAAGAGCAAATAAAGCAATTACCCACAATATTACTTACAGAATTGGCTTTATAGGTATCTTGTTCAGCAAACATATCCCAGTCCGTTTGCTTCAAACTTTTAACATCTTTCTTGTCTGTAGTTTTAACTATCATATTTGGCAATAGTGGTGGTGTTAGAGATTCTTCACTGTGCACACTTAACTGCTTTCTTTCATTCGATTTAGGGCTCTCATTTTCTAAATCTATTTCTTCAACATGAACCGAATTAGAATTTTCTTTGAACTGATGCTTTGGTGAGGCTGGTTCAGATATGTTTGTATTGGAATCTTCATTAGATTGATTGTTGCCTTCAAGTCTCTATAATTAAATTAAAAATCAATACCAAAATTGATTTAAATATTCATTTGCATCATTTTATTGAGTACAATTACCAGTAATTAGAGGATATCTACAAACCATTTTCACTACAACTCGGCTAACTAAAATTAATTGCGCCTTAGAACTTACCTTCAATAGTGCCTCTCTTTGTTTTCTTCGTTTCTCGATAATTTGTTCCTCATCTTCTTCGTCCTCATTAAAGTCAAGATTTATTTCCGAATCACTGCTTTCACTTTGTTGCTTTTTCATTCCCTCACTTAAAGAATCTTTGAATTTGTCTTGCTTCTCGGATCTCTGAGATCGATGATGTCTGTCATATCTATCTCTAGATTTATCATATCCATCCCTCGACTTATCATATCCATTCTTAAAATGTGGATTATTACCTCTTGATCTTTCCCTAGAATATCTTATGTCATCTAACCTTCTATTTCTCAATCTATTATCTTCATTTCTATGACGATCATGCTCATGAGCATAAGATCTTTCTCGGGAATGCCTATCTGATGATCTTCTAGACTCAATTGCCCTTCTTTGTCTTTCCTCACTTCTTCTATCCCTGTATTTATCTATATCTATATTCCTACCGTCCCTACTTGGTTTGTCTCTATAGTTCCTTTGTTTATTTACTCTGTCTCTACTATTTGAGCGTTCGTTTCTTTTCTTATCAAGCTGTAGTTTGGGAATTTTCGTTCTCCTATTTTCTTTACTATTTAAAAGTTCTCTTTTTCTATTCCCAAAATTTGCAGGAGCCTCGCTGCTTGAATCGTCTAAAAGAATGACTTCATCAATTACAACTTTACACTCTTTTTTACCACCAGTGGTTGCTCCATTATTTTCAAGTTCAGCTCTTGCAATTTCTAGTTGGAGTAATTCTTTCTGCTTCATTAATTCCTCCAGATCCATATCAGCTTCGATAACATCTACATTTATAGCATCACTATCACAATCTACCTCAGGCAGTCCGTCGCTTTCGGAAGATATTATTTCTAATGAATTAGTAACTACCAAACCGGTGGATAGATCCTTGACAACATCAGCAGGATCTAGTTCAGACTTTGCATTATGTATAACTTCGGAATTATCTTTATCCATTTTATCATCCTGAGACCTCTTTGGAGAAATGTCTGGAGTATACCTTTCATTTGCACTACTTTTGTCGGTTTTTGATTTGGAATCATTATGCTTACTCTTATGTTTTTTGTGTTTTTTATGCTTCTTACTGGCATCAGTTTTTTCGGCACTATGCTTTTTGTGTTTGTGTTTATGTTCTTTCTTATGTTTCTTCTTAGTTGGTTCATCCATGTCCAACATATCTAGAATACTACCTTCATTAATAACGAACGATATCCACAATAGGAAATATTTTGGAAACTTTGCTCCAAAGATTCATTCACAATGAGGTGAAATTATAATAAATATTTGATTATAAAATCCCGAAAACATTAATGTCAAATCAAACGTTTCTTTATAATATATATAACCATTTTTAACCTCGGTCCTCCATAGAACATAATACTCCCAGAATAATGAAAGATGTTATGCCTTTTCTTCTAACTCAGATGGCTTCACGCGATCAGTTGTAACCTGTGATTTCAAATCGAGAACAATTCCTGATTTCGGAAACGTATAAAACATGACGTTCAAATAAAGGAAAAATAACTCTTTCATGTACTTCATGTGTATTAAAAAAAATCTTAATATATTTTAATATCTAAAAAATGAACGTGATAGCTGAATTAGGCTTTAGGCAAATAGATTTATTCGAATACGTGGATCAGAAAAGGAAATCGAATATATACTATAAGTGTTGTTAAGATATATAAACTAACATTGGCAATACTGTGTATTTATTAGGTTGCCAACATTGACAGTTGTCTGTCAGTTAATGTAAAAATGACAGACCTTTATAGAATATGTTTTTCATTTTATTCGTTATAAGAATGCTGGTGATAAATGGCGGTGCCACATGTAAATGTACGAAGCTAATGTTAATTAAACTATAAAATATCAATCTACTGTGTTATTTATTCGAGTTCGATTCACACAATTCTAATATGGTAGCAGAGCGTGGTTAGTGGAGAAATCGAATCGAGTGAAGATATTTTATTCTCAACGGAAATCTGAAAGACGAATATCACAACGAAGAAAATGGAGAAAGATGGTATCATCCCGAAGTTTGAATCTGGCAGGTCAGATTATGATAGATGGAGATTTCAGTTCATGTTGCTAGCTGAATTTAAGGAATTTGCCGAAGCTTTAAAATATGGGATTAAACCTGAAGGAATCACCGAAGGAAATTGGAACAAAATGGTCGCCAAAGCGAAATTTTACTTATCAATGGCGGTCGAACCTGATTTAATCATGGAATGTGAAACACCTAGAGATATGTTTATTAAACTGGATGGTTTATTCATGAGAAAATCAGAAGCCAAGCAGCTGATGATTGAAAAACAATTAAATAGTCTGAAATTTGACGAAGATGAACCAGATAAATTTTTCGAATTATTCGACAGAAGAATTATGGACCTAAAAAATGCAGGTGGTGATGTCACAAGAAAAAGAAGATTAGGTTACTTAATGCTGTGTTTACCTGAAAGTTATAGACACTTGATGGAAACAATCGATTTACTTCCTGAAGATCAACGTACTGTAGAATATATTAGAGAAAAAATTATATCTCGAAAGTTATATGCTAGTCCAGAAGAGTTTAAAGGAAAAACTGAAAATCTCAAGAAATATGAAGATCCAAGTGCTTTCAAAGTAACCATGAACAAAGCAATTATATGTTATGGCTGTCAAAAACCTGGTCATATCAGAAGAAATTGTCCATCAGAAAAGTATTCAACTACCAGGGGTTTTGCTAGAGGAAGATATCAGAGTGGTAGATATTCGAATAATCCGACAAGAGGTGCCTACGGACATAATGGAAACAGGCAAGGTTTTGCAGGAAGTGCTGAAGGTGCTGCTGATGCCAAAGCAGAAGAAATGAGTAGTTTGAATGCTGAAGTGAATGTAAGTGAGATTACACCAGGTGATACGAAGAAGTTGGTTTGGCTAATCGATTCTGGATGCACACATCACATTGTAAATGATGATAACTTCTACTATTCTTGTAGAACTTTAGACAGTCCCGTGAAAGTAAAGGTAGGCAATAATAATTGTGTTGAAGCTACTAAACTAGGTAATATATCATGTCTTATTGATAATCGTAAAGTTAATATCCAGAATGTTTATTATGTACCAAAGATGACTAAAAACTTATTGAGTGTATCTGCTATAACAAATCAAGGTAATTCAGTTTTCATGCATGCTAAAGCCGCTGAAGTTTTTGATAAAAAAGATAAACTACTCTTTAGGTCAGTTATGCAAAATTCATTATATCCTGTAAGTTGTATTGTTGATAGGAATTATTCAGGTCATATATATACTATGTATTCCAATGTAAACATAACCAGTAAGGAAAAATGGCATAGAATTTTGGGTCATGTAAATTTCAAAGATCTAACAAAAATGGAAAAATATAATGTTGTAAAGGGTTTGCCACGATTAGAAAATGAACATCTACAGTGTGAATACTGTTTGGAATGCAAGATGACTAGACTAAAATTTGAAAATAATAGAAAACGAGCGAAATATGTAGGTCAGATTGTTCATACCGACGTAAAGTATATGGATATAGAAGGTTACAAAGGTCAGAAATATTTTGTAACTTTTATAGATGATTACTCTAGAGCTGCACGAGTTTTCACAATTAATTCGAAGACCGAGGTTTTTAATTGTTTCAGATCTTACATACATTATGTAATGAATATAACAGGAAATAGGTTGCAGGAGGTTCGCTGTGATAACGGAAAGGAATATTTGAATAAGAATTTCTCTGAATTTGCTGTGGATAATGGTTTCCGGATTAGGCCTAGTATAGCGTACAATCATGAACTGAATGGGGTTGCAGAGAGGTACAACAGAACTATAATGGAACGTGCAAGGTGTCTTCATCGTGAGTCAAATTTGGACAGGAAATATTGGCCAGAGTTTGTTAAAACAGCATGTTATATTGGGAATCGTTTATTGAATTCAAGTACATTTGAAAAGTTAACACCTTACGAAATTTTCACAGGTAATAGACCTTCTGTAGAGAACATGAGGCAATATGGTAGTGTTGCATATGTTAAAGTTCCAGATGAGTTGAGGACTACTCAGGATAGTAAGGCTGTTAAAGGGGTATTAGTAGGGTACACAGATTTAGGTTACCGAATTTTACTTAAAGGAAGAGTGGTCGAAGCTAGAGATGTTCGTTTCATTGATAATTTCTCTCCTTGTATTGTTATCCCTGATGATATTCACGAGGATGTTTTAGAGGAAGGTGAGGCTATTGGTGAGGAAGCAGTTGAAGTTGAAAATAATGGGGAGTGTGTTCAGGAAGAGGCTAGGCCTGTTCGTCACAGAAAATTACCGTCCCGTTACGATGACTATATTTTGTTTGCAGGTTTCTGTTCAGCAGATCCCACATCTTATGAGGAAATTTTGGACAGGGATGATAGGGAGTGTTGGTTTGAGGCAATGAATGATGAAATTAAGTCCTTGAATGATTGTGGTACTTGGGAATTAGTTAACATTCCAAAAGATAAAAAAATAATTGATGTAAAGTGGGTTTATAAGTTGAAGTCAAATGGTTTGTACAGGGCAAGATTGGTTGTTAGGGGTTACCAGCAGGAGAAAAGTTTATCTGATATTTATGCACCAGTTGCTCGTATTGGAACTCTCAGAACATTGTTATCGGTCATGGTTACAAAGGGTTTCATTATTCATCAGATGGATGTCAAAACGGCTTTCTTGAACAGCGAAATTAGGTCAGAGGTCTACGTCAGGCAACCTGATGGATACAATGGTGGTCATTCAAAAGTCTTTCGTTTAAAGAAATCACTTTATGGGTTGAGGGAGTCGCCTAGAAATTGGTATGAGTGTTTTGATGATTTTATGTCGGAGTTGAATTTCACAAGAAGTGCTGCAGATATTTGCTTATATGTGCATAGTGATGAAGTTGTTTGTATCCTGTTTGTTGATGATCTGTTAATTTGTGGCTCAAACATGTCCATTATTGATCACATCAAGGATAAATTTAAGAGGAAATTTGAGATGACTGATTTAGGTGAAGTTAGCACTTATCTAGGAATAGATATTTCATATGATGGAAAAACTATGAAATTAAATCAAAGAAGGTATATCAATAAATTAGCCCTTGATTATTTTGTTACTGAGTCGAATGTTAAGCATACTCCAATGGAAGAAAATTTAAAACTAGAACGTGGTTCTGAAGATAGTACATCTTATAGAAGTTTAATTGGTGCCTTGGCGTATATTGCACATGCTACTCGACCTGATATTGCTTTCTCTGTAAATTGTTTGAGTAGGTTTCAATCATACAGTTCACCATCTCACTTTAGGTATGCTTTAAGAATTCTCATATATTTGTATCATAGTCAGGACTTGGAGTTGTGTTTTGAAAAGGGTTTTGAACCTCTGTATGCATATTCTGATTCGGATTGGGCTGCTGATTCTGTTGACTCTAAATCCGTTACAGGCTTTGTCATCTATGTGTATGGGAACCCTGTTGTATGGAAGTCTGTGAAGCAAAAGACTGTGTCCAGATCCTCAACATTCGCTGAATATTATGCATTGGCGGATTGTATTGATGAAGTACTATATGTTAGGGATATTTTGTTGGATCTGGGCTGTGACAAAAATGCTTTAAAAGGTATTAAGATTTTTGAGGACAATTCTGGTGCCATTTGTTTAGCCAGGAATGGTAATTTCACAAAGAAATCACGTCATTTAAGGGTGGCTATGCATCTTGTTATGGACTTGATAAATAATGGTGAAGTAGATGTAATAAAAGTCGATTCAAGTTCTAATGTGGCAGACATCCTGACAAAAGCTCTAGGTAGAACTAAGTTCAAGAATAATTTATCCCATTTGAATTTGAATTAATCATAAGATGTTATATTAATGGAACAATATTAGTTTAAGAGGGGGGTGTTAAGATATATAAACTAACATTGGCAATACTGTGTATTTATTAGGTTGCCAACATTGACAGTTGTCTGTCAGTTAATGTAAAAATGACAGACCTTTATAGAATATGTTTTTCATTTTATTCGTTATAAGAATGCTGGTGATAAATGGCGGTGCCACATGTAAATGTACGAAGCTAATGTTAATTAAACTATAAAATATCAATCTACTGTGTTATTTATTCGAGTTCGATTCACACAATTCTAATAAGTGTTACTATAATTCTTCATTCTTCCGCCTTATGTAATAATGATATTGTTATCATATTATAAAATTATCTAGTTTTGGTGGATGCGCCCAGGTAACTACAGTCCGGCCGGCTGTAGGCACGATAACTCTCGAACGAAAGGAGTTAGAGGATTGAAATTTGCAGGATGGATTTGAAGCGTGAATATTTCGGACGAGGTCGTTAACTTGCAAAATCCACCAAGCAGTTTCGGAGTTATGGCCGTTTTTAGTCAAAACATTTTTTATGAATATTCCCGGAACCGATCACTCGATCTATCTCAAATTCAGCATCAAATTGTAGAATTATGACCTTTAAATGACTGCGAAATTTTGTATTGATTGGATTGCCGTTAATTGGCAAAAAACTACGGCCGGCCGTAGGCAGGATAACGAAAAAAAAATTTTTTTTACATTACAAATTTCAAATTCAATTTTGTTTAAGATGCAGTTCCATTATAAAAATCCATTGATGTTATTTTCAACTCTAACAAGCTAATACTTTCGGAGATATGATTTTTCAAAATTTCACCCTGAAAATTACAGGTCGCTATCTCTTGCCGTTCTAAAGTTATCGTGGTAACGATAACCTATTCAGCGAGTGAACTCGCCCAAGGCTGCTCGGATCTCCTACAACTTAGATCCGATCGTGTTCAAATTTGGCACTTGGCTGTAAACTTAGGTTTTGAAAGCTCTCGCAAAATTTCAGTGATCTCGGACGAATTGTTTCTGATATATATATTTCTTTTCAATGAATTCCAATTACGATCCTCAGGAAATTTAAAAAAAATTTTGCGTCGGCATTTTATAACTAAATACCATGTTTGAATTCGATCGGTTTTGTAATGTTTGAGTTATTGAGTAAATAACAACGAAATTTCAGATAGGTATTACCCCAAAACCGTTTGGCTGACTATGCCTATTAACAAACTCAAATGTTGCATTCGGATGCGCAACCTACCCTAAAAATTGCAAGTCACTATCTCTTTTTGTTCCCAAGTTATCGCTTATAACTACTATTTTTTTTAAATTTTCTGGTGATACGATCCTCCCAAAATTTTACACACATCTTTATGTCAAAATTTTACAACTGGTTACCAAGTTTTATTTTCATCTAAAGTGGTTGAAAACAGAATTTGTACTTGGAAACCGTTGGGCCGATTATGCCCATCAATGAACCTGTCCGTCGCATTTGGATCGCTTCTCTTTCCGTTCTCAAGTTATCGTGACAAAGGCAAGATAGCCGGCCGGACAGAATCAAATTTGACCTCGAATTTTTCATCCGAGAGTCGAACCAGTCGTTTGAGACCATTTTCGGCAAAACATTCGAATATTACGGACATTTGAGCAAAATGATAGCACGCTGTTCCCAGAACATGCGCACAAAAATATATCAAAATAATTCAAAGAGAATCCGCACCATGTTTTATATGCATCTATGTGAAACCCACTAATTGTGTATGAATTTTATGCAAATTAATGTTAATTAATAAACTCTTGTTACTTTTATAGGTTGTCCAGATTTTTCTGTTACTCAGTATATGTAAGTATATGAAGTATTCATAGAATAAGGATGAAACAATTAACGGACGCTGCATGAAAGTTTGCATTCAGCACTCAACTTTTCCTTGTCCGTAAATTAGTTTCTGAAGGATAAATAGGGTACGATGAAATTCAGTATGCAGAGTTCTGTTCTAGCGACTCAGAAAATGAATTATTCTGTTAGGTGAAAGGTATTATAGTCTGCACTTTGAGCACTTCAATATTTCATGATATTACATTGATTATTCATGAATAACTTTATTCTTATTTGGAATAACAAACTTCATTTCTCCCTGTTCAATTTGCTTTTATGTTTCAATTTCGCAAATCTGCTTCGACTTAGATTAGAGTAGTAGGTATCGAGTTTTCCAAGGGAGACATACTGATATTTTATTTAAATACGAATTTACAAGAAGAACTTCTTCTAGGAAGCTACCCTCGATCGTTTTTGGCGCTCTAGTTCCTCGGAACTGAGTGCTTATCAATTTGCCCAAATGTCTGAAATTTTCGAATTTTTGGCTGAAAATGGTCTCAAACGATTTGGTTCGACTCACTGATCAAGAATCCGTGGTCGAAATCGATTCTGTCCGGCCGGCCGGCCGTAGGCACGATAACTCTCGAACGAAAGGAGTTAGAGGATTGAAATTTGCAAGGTGGGTTTGGAGCGTAAATATCTCGGACAAGTTCGTTAATGGGTGAAATCCATCAAGCGGTTTCGGAGTTGGCCGATTTTATTAAAACACATTTTTTATGAATATTTCCGAAACCCATCAATCGATCTATCTGAAATTTAGCATCAAATTGTAGAATCATGACCTTTATACGCATGTGAAGTTTTGTATTGACCAGGTTACCGCAAAATGTGAAAAAAAAATCAAAATTAAAAAAAAAAATTTCTACAATAACTCTCGAACGGAATGAGCTAGGCAGTTGAAATTTTCAGAGTAGGTTAGGGAGATGAATATCTCGGTTAAGTTCGTTATTGGGCAAAATGATTTCGGACTACGAAAAAAAAATTTTTTTAAGCCTCAAATTTAAAAACAATTTTTATTTAAGATGCAGTTTCACCATTAAAATCCATCGATATCATTTTCAACTCCAACAAGCTAATACTTTCGGAGATATGATTTTTCTAAATTTCAATACAGAATCGTACGTACTTCTATGTTTTCACAGAATGCTATAATTATTCTATCTAAGCTTTATTATATGATCTGTGTTCATACTCGTACATTTCATCCTGTTCTATAAGAGAGAGTCAAATTCATTTCAGCTAATTTAATTAGATTTCTTCCATGTTGCAGTTCATATTCTCAGATTGCTCATTTAATCTTGATAAATAAACTATTATTTGAATTGAATTTCCTCTATAATGCAGTTCTATCATAAGAATAGATTGATTGATTGATATAATTCCCAACTCTGAGAAACCAATACTTTCGGAGATATAATTTGTCTGTTTGAACTAGAGCGCCAGAAAGCTCCTGTCCACAGGGCTTGAACCAATTTTTCATGATCTTGTAACTCTGACCCCTTTAGATGACTAGGTGGAAGGTCAACGATACACTAATGCTTCCTGGGATATAAGGGGATTATGGATAAAACTGGTTTTTAAAGGTTTAATAAAAAAAAATTCCTTTGATCACAAAGAAAACAGTTAGTTCAAAATTTTCAAATATTTAAGGTATTCTTCCTGATGGATGATCAGGATCCTTCCAGGTGAGGAATATGGGTTATTCCAACTGGAACTCACGATCTCTCCAGACACGGTTTAGCTAATGTAGGGATCAGTCCCAGTACAACATCAATCATCGAAATATTCAAAGGGTTCAGTAAGGTTGATTTTCACCTCAATCCACAATAGCTTCAACTCAACATATGTTATGCATGCAGCATCAGAAAAATAAAATTAGCGGCGAGTTTCTCACCCCAGCCAAAAAATACGAACAATGAAACTATTGTTACACATTGAAACTAGTGTTACACATTATTACAAAATACATAATTTCTATAAGTTAACAGTACACAAACTTTATTTATCGGAATTCATTAAAGCCTAGAAAAACACGAGGCACACAATCCCTCGAAAATTGAAGAACATCTCCCCTGATTCGTCCAGAACAATAACAATATTATTAAATTCACATATACCATAAAAATCAGTAGTAATCAAAATAATCAAACAAAAAGTACCCATATTTATTTTTTAAGAAAAATGGCCTGCAAAACTATATTAACTAATTGCAATCTGAAATCATCACGTAAGTTAATTTACCAAAGCCAATTTCAACATCACTAAAACATATTTAAATATTACTCACTGTCAAACTTATATCTCTACAAATAATCACACAAACTATTAAGAGATATTCAGACCACCATTTCTTTCATCTCAACTAGTGACAGTCCAATCGAAAATAACCCCTATACTTCTGAATGACATTTACTCAAGCAAAAAACAAAGGACAACTGAGAAGATTGTAAGATTTTTGTTGGAAGTCAGTCTAGTCAGGGATATATTCAAAATTAAAGAACGGCCGAGTGTAGAATATTCCATCTATTTATTCTATTTTGATACGTTATCTGATTGGACGAGTCCTGGTAAATTTTTCATTATCCCTATATTCTATTCTATTTTTGAAATGCCAGAAAATTCACTAGTATGTCCAAAACCTACTCCTGCAAATTTCCATTTTGAAAAAGAGCTTTTCACTCGCATCTCCCTGCTGGTTTTAAGCAGAAAAAGTACTTCATTTTTCCAAGGAATATTGATAGAGGGCAGCTTGGAAGCAAGCTTGGCTGTATCTGTCCAAACACTAATGCTATTAATTATCGTTTATGCAGTGATCATTTCTCAGATTATTATAATCCAAGAGTTCTTACACGTCTTCATCATGAAGCTATCACTAGATTTTTGGCCTATGTAACTGCCCACGATGATCATTGTTATGCACAAAAATCTTCTTCTGATTTGAATACCAACAGTAGCTCATTTCGCTATACATTCTCTTTCTAAGTTTTGATGCTATCTTTTTTTTCATGTACACTCTTCAAGGATGAGACAGCCTAAAGAGAAGATGCCTGCCCGACTGAAGAGCACTGCGATATTATGTGATATTGTTGGAAAGTTTTTTTTGAAGCATGTTTCTTTCAAATTATCTAAATATTTTTGAATGATTTATTCAATTGAATACATTTACTGTTTTAAGAAGTACTTTCATATTTGTCGAGTATATTTACAAACAATAAATCAAAAGCTAAATTTCATGATTGTGCTTACTTTCCCTTCTCTAATTTATTAATTTTCGATGTAAATTATGGCATTCAATCATAAATTCTGTTTGCAGAAGCAGGATTTAAAATAGAAGCTCTTAATTTACATTGAAGGTGAATACAATACACGAAAAGTACTAGCAGCTTGAATACTTATGTAAATTCAAAATTCCCGCCGTTCGATCATTCCTTGCAACCAAACATGGCGACTGAAAGTGTTGCCTTCGATTAGTTAGGAGTTTTCATTTCATATGGTTAGTGTTTTGTGCTTGAGAGCTTCGACGTACAGAAGGAATACATCCCCAAGACCAGGCAATACCCGTATGACCACAGAAAATTCTGTTCGTTCAGAATTGAAACGATAAATTCACGGTATTGGACACAGTTATACTGAAATGATTTCATTATTCTATTGAAATATTAAATGTGTAAAATCAATATGGATTCATAACACAAAAAATTTCTTATTTGGACTGAAAATAAATTAATATTAATAAACTGAACAAACTATCTGGCGACCAATAAAGCACACTCGTGTTTCATGAGTTGCGCACTAGTAACAAGGGGTATGATGAACTATGAAGCTAGATATAAGGAATGATAAGATTAATGAAGTTGAGACCTATGTGATTATAATTCCAATTGATTTTCACAGGTTTTAGGTCCGGGGTTATTACAAAATCAAATTTCTTAAAAAAAGGCCAACTAGTTTCAACTTTATTTCAAAGTCTTCTTCAGGGCTCTGAAATGGAGAACCGAGAACTACAGTACAGTAATAAACTTCATGCACAAAATTATAAATTACAATTCACTTCAAAATAAACAAACAAGTATACAGTATTGAAGTGAGGAAACAAGTTCGGTGATATGATTCTATAGAAAAAAAAAACTTTTGACTCACATTTTTCTCTTTGTTTGATTTCGTCGTCAGGGATTTGAATTTTGGAAATGTCACCAACTACTTCCATGGGATACTGTCAAAAGACTGAGTTGGAAATTTCCATGGGTTTTAGGATTGCGCAGATTACATCAGGATCATTAATAACTTGAAACATAGAGCACTAAAAATCTCTGACAACGAATTTCACAATAAAAACATCGTCAAAATTCAGTCAATCCTAGGGAAAAATTACTATCCCACCAAATTCATAAAGAAAATTCTGAACAAGAAAGAACCTGAGCACTATGAAGAACCACAAGAAGAAAAGGAGAAAAAAAACTATTTCAAAGTAACTTACGTAGAAAATTTAGCAGATCAAATCAAGAGTAAATTCAACAAAGTTAATATAAACATCGCATTCAAATCCGATAATTCAGTAAAAAAAACTTTTCACAAAAACAAAAAGTACCACTCCTAAAGAATTTATCAGTAATATTGTGTATAAAATATCTTGCAATGATTGCCAATCAACATACATTGGACAAACTGGACGCTATTTGAAGGACAGGATTTCTGAACATAACAGAGACTCCCTGAATATACTTAATCCACTTAAAAACAAGAAAGAAAATAACACTGCTTTAGCTGAACATGTAAAAAATTCCCTTCACTCCTTTAATTTCGATCCAGGCTCAGTGGAAATATTAAGCAAACAAAAGAATTTAAAAAAGCGTCTATTACAGGAGATGATATCCATCAAACAGAACAAAAATTCAATAAATAAGAGAACAGACATTGAAAATCTGAATACTGCATACTATTATTTAATTGAAAAGATCAAAGACAGACAGGAGTATATCTGTATCCCCAATATGTGCCGCCGCTGTTGTAATCTGCGCAATCCTAAAACCCATGGAAATTTCCAACTCAGTCTTTTGACAGTATCCCATGGAAGTAGTTGTTGACATTTCCAAAATTCAAATCCCTGACGACGAAATCAAACAAAGAGAAAAATGTGTGTCAAAAGTTTTTTTTTTCTATAGAATCATATCACCGAACTTGTTTCCTCACTTCAATACTGTATACTTGTTTGTTTATTTTGAAGTGAATTGTAATTTATAATTTTGTGCATGAAGTTTATTACTGTACTGTAGTTCTCGGTTCTCCATTTCAGAGCCCTGAAGAAGACTTTGAAATAAAGTTGAAACTAGTTGGCCTTTTTTTAAGAAATTTGATTTTGTAATAACCCCGGACCTAAAACCTGTGAAAATCAATTGGAATAAGGAATGATGCCGAATATATTCTATCTGTATGACTGAAATAAACTAAAAAGGTGAAGTTACAATGGAAATATTCCCGTTAAACCCAAACTATAGCATAATATGGCAAATCTTCCTCAAGTGAAAAAAATTGGTTCAAGCCCTGTGGACCGGAGCTTTCTGGCGCTCTAGACAACTAGAGTTGGGAATTATATCAATGTATTCTTATGATAGAACTGCATCATAAAGGAAATTCAATCCAAATAATAGTTTATTTATCAAGATTAAATGAGCAATCTGAGAATGAGAACTGCACCATGGAAGAAACCAAATTGAAATAGCTGAAATGAATTTGACTAATAGCTGAAATGAATTTGACTCTCTCTTATAGAACAGGATGAAATGTACGCTTAGATGTAAAGCTTAGATAGAATAATTATAGCATTCTGTGAAAACATAGAAGTACAATTAATTATTGAAATTTAGAAAAATCATATCTCCGAAAGTATTAGCTTGTTGGAGTTGAAAATGATATCGATGGATTTTAATGGTGAAACTGCATCTTGAATAAGAATTGAATTTGAAATTTGTTGTTTAAAAAAAAAATTTTTTTTTTCGTTACTCCGAACCATCTGATCTATTATGCCCAATAACGAACTTAACCGAGGTGTTTATCGCCCTAACCTACTCTGAAAATTTCAACTGCCTAGCTCATTCCGTTCGAGAGTTATTGTAGAAAAAAAATTAAAACATTTTGAATTTTTTTTTGACACTTTACGGTAACCTGGTCAATACGAAACTTCACATGCGTATAAAGGTCATGATTCTACAATTTGATGCTAAATTTCAGATAGATCGAGTGATCGGTTTCGGAAATATTCATATAAAATGTGTTCTACTGAAATCGGCCATAACTCCGAAACCGCTTGATGGATTTCGCCCATTAACGCACTTGTACGAGATATTTACGCTCCAAACCCACCTTGCAAATTTCAATCCTCTAACTCCTTTCGTTCGAGAGTTATCCTGACTACGGCCGGACCGGCCGGACAGTATCGATTTCGACCTCGGATTCTTGATCAGTGAGTCGAACCAAATCGTTTGGACCATTTTCAGCCAAAAATTCGAAAATTACAGACATTTGGGCAAATTGATAAGCATCCAGTTCCGAATAACTAGAGCGCCAAAAACATAATTAATATATATTTTATATAAAAACGCGTTTTTCCAAAAAAAATTAAAACTCTAAATGGAAAACCTTCCATGTATATATAGCGTCCGACTTCCAAAATTTCCGGCAGTATTATCAGTTGAATCAGAGGCCTATTATTAACTCCAAACCCAAATTGATGTTATGAAACCACGAATAAATATTCTCAGGATGAATGACACTCAATTTGCTGCCGGCTTTATGGGGTTAAGTTGGGACCCACATAAAGCAATGTCTGACAGAATGTGGTGCGTCCGCTCCAGAGAAGGATTATATCAAAGGGATAACAAAATCAGGGAAATTCCAGAGTATTCGTTAAGCTACAAGAGACAAATAGATTGTGCCCTGATTTCGAGAATACAGCGTGCGATCTGAATACAAATCGGTCAATATCGCCTAATTATATCGGCTTTATTTGGAGAGGCCGTATATTGAAGGGATATGCGGGGCTGTCAATTAGCTGAAGATGAATTGGTTAACGGTTTCACAGGAGCAGGCCTGCTTTGACGTGTCGCGAATTGGTCGTAAAGGTGAAATAGTGGATGCTTATTCGAACTGAAACTGATTAAGAAATCAATAAATTAATCGAGTGATCATTGAATGATACTTTGGGAGGTGAATTCATCATTCAATGTTTGATTTCTGGGTTTTTTCTCCCAAAAATAACTGATGTATATTTTATTGTATATATTGTTGTAGGGGGTAACATTGCACTGCGACCTTAAGGTCTATTGTGCTCCTCCATCAGAGCTGTCGATGTCCCCACCATCTACAGCTCGCCCAGTTCCAGAGTTCTGGCTGTGGTTCTGGTGTACTCTAGTACACAGAATATACCTTAGAAGAAGTGCAACCTCCAAACAAATTGTATGGCAACTAAAAATAGCGCACCCTGGTGTCCGGGTGCTGTATTATTTGTTTGGCGCGAAATTTGAACATAAAATAGGCGGTAAATTTGAATCACTCTTCCATGTTTCTAGATTATTCTTTATGAATTTGAATAATACGTATCAATTTAAATTTTACCATTCAAAGCTCATTATTTTGAATGGTAAAATTCAATTGATATCTTTCATTAAGACCATTGATTAAAAAAAATGAATACAAACACAAGTTCTAATTATGCTTTATTGCAAAATTGAACATAAATAAACAAAATAATTTACATATTCTTTTATAAATTAATAGTGTATTACTTAAAAATTAAAAAAAAAAAGCTCTAACAAATTATAAATTTAAATAGATTTTCCCTAATGTATAATACTTTATGAACGTAAACCAGATATCAAGAAATACACAAACTATAAATGTTCATCGCTATCAAGTTTCGAAATGAATAATACATATAACCAATTCAAAAATTAATACAAACTGTATGTTTTATTATGAAATAAAAGATAAATAAACAACCAAGAATTCATTGGTTATTGAATAATGTGGTAAGAAATAATTGTGTTCTTTCAAAAATTGAATTTGAATGTGAATTGATTGAGAGTTCTTCAGAAAGTTTTTGAACATTCAAGGAGCTACATCGTGGTTCCGAGAATGATTTATTGCAAACTGAAGTCAAAAATGTATGAGGTGATGCATGCTTAACGAGTTTACTTGTTCTGTTATTAACAAAATCAGTATCATTGAAATGATCCTCACATAAATACTGAAATTTGAGCAAATCATGGAATCTTTAATCTAACAAATTTTTCGTACTCATGAAAGGCTAGGTTTTGTGCGGAAAAGTTTTTTTTTTAGTCATAATTGGTGAAGGTTTTGAAGGGGTAGTGGGTGTTTTGTATCCACAACTTCTACGCCACTGGAAGAGGTACTGTTTTGAAACGCGCATTTGAACCGCCAATGTTTTCTACATAAAATGTTACTGGTAATAAGCTCTAAAGTCGACCGTTTTCGAAAAAAAAAAATACTTTTACGTTAAAAACATGAAGTTGACGTTTGGTTTAATCACTTGTTCTATCGTTTAAATAAATTTTGTTTAATTAGTATATTAGTAAGAAAAAAAAATTATTTAAAAAAATTTACGATGTTTTTCAACACAAGTTGATCCTTTTCGAAAACGGTCGACTTTAGGGCTTATCATCAAGAGTGCCTTTTTTGTGTAGAAAATGGAGCATTTTGGAGGGTCAGTTAATGGAACCTCTTTGGCGCTCTTGTTCCTCGGAACAGAGTGCTTATCAATTTGCCCAAATGTTTGTAATTTTCTAATTTTTGGCTGAAAATGGTATCCAACGATTTGGTTCGACTCACAAATCAAGAATCCGTGGTCGAAATCAATTCTGTCCGGCCGGCCGGCCGGCTGTCCGTCCGTTAAAACGATAACTCTCGAACGAAAGGAGTTAGAGGATTGAAATTTGCAGAGTAGGTTTGGAGTGTAAATATGTCAGACGAGTTCGTTAACCAGCCAAATCCATCGAGCGGTTTCGGGGTTATGGCCGTTTTTAGTAAAAACATTTTTTATGAATATTTCCGAAACCGATCACTCGATCGATCTGAAATTTAGCATCAAATTGTAGAATCATAACCTTTAGACGCATGTGAAGTTTTGTATTGATAGGGTTACCGTAAAGTGTCAAAAAAACATCAAATTTTGTTTCTACAATTATTACTCTCGAATGGAATGAGCTAGGCAGTTGAAATTTTCAGAGTAGGTTCGAGGGATAAATATCTTGGTTAATTTCGCTATTTGGCAAAATAGGATAGATGATTTCAGAGTAACGAAGAACATTTTTTTTAACTCACAAATTTCAAAATATATTGTTTTTTAAGATGCAGTTTCACCATAAAAATCCACTGATATCATTTTCAACTCCAACAAGCTAATACTTTCGGAGATACGATTTTTCGAAATTTCAATAATGACTCCTACTTCTAATTTTTCACAGAATCCTACAATTATTCTATCTATGATTTATTATATGATCTGTATTCATACTCGTACATGTTCTATAAGAGAGAGTCAAATTCATTTTAGCTATTTTAATTTGATTTCTTCCATGATGCAGTTCTCATTCTCAGATTGCTGATTTAATCTTGATAAATAAACTATTATTTGAATTGAATTTCCTCTATGATGCAGTTCTATCATAATAATACATTGATATAATCCTCAAATCTGAGAAACCAATACTTTCGGAGATATAATTTGTCTGTTTGAACAAGAGCGCCAGAAAGCTCCTATCCACAGGGTTTGAACCAATTTTTTTTTTCATATTTTTGGACGAGCTATCACATCCTGAAGTCCTGCTCATATATTATGAAACACGCCGTATATTAGTATTAGCTGTTATTAGGTACCTTTCTACTCATCTGTCCAACCAACTATTCCAGATATGGGGTGTGAATTAAATGAAAATGTCGTTGAGATAATGAGTTTTCATTGGAAACAGTGCCTTCCTTGAGGTGGTTATTTCGAGTAGAAAGTTATTTGCGTTTCCTGAACGGCCAGGTATCTCATGAATTTTTATATCTTTCTCATTTTTAATTCACTAGAGTCGAGACCTTTTCGATTCCAGCATCCGAACCCTCATAGTTCTTTCAGCATAAGCCCCCATCACTTCAGGAGATACTACTTCACCTCTATATCCTGAAAATTTAACTGAGTCTCACCTTATGTGTGGAGTGGATAACAACCTCCTGTATTTTATAGATCTACATCAGTATATCATGTTTAAATAAGGTGAAATACCCACTAAAAAATTATGAATGCATCCTATTAATTTCGAGAGATTCAACAACTACCTAGTTAACGTGGAGTTATGGGTCCAGAATGCTTAATTTCGAATTAAATCGAGTTCTCCACGGTAAGAATTTATTTTTGCGCGTATGTTCTGGGGAACATCGCGTTATAGTTTCGCCCAAATATCTGTAACTTTCGAATTTTTGGCGAAAATGGTCTCAAACGATTTAGTTCGACTCCCCAATTCGAGGTCAAATTTGATTCTGTCCGGCCGGCCGTCCGGCCGTTGCCACGATAACTTGAGAACGAAAAGAGCTAGCGACTTGAAATTTTCAGGGTGGGTGGCGCATCCCAATACGACGGACAAGTTCGTTAATGGGCATAATGGGCCCAGTGGTTTCCGAGTAATAATTTTGTTTTCAACCATTATAAATCCGATCGAATTGAAACTTGGTGAGTAGTTGTAGAATATGAACCTAAGCACGCTTGTGAAATTTTGTGCGAATCGTATGACTAAAAAATTTAAAACAAATTATTAAAAAATATTTTTGTTGTCACGATAACTTGAGAACGGAAAGAGATAGCGGCTTAAAGTTTTCAGGTTAGGATGTGCACCAGAACGCGACATTTCAGTTTGTTTATGAGCATAATCCTGTGTATAATCCATATGATAAAGGAAATACAGGGTGAGTCTTTGACCACTGCATTAATTTTAATCAAAGATTCCTCTAATCAAATGAAACACTTTTTTCATTTAACATTTTTCCAAATTCAGCTCGGGTAAAAATATACAGGCTGTTGAAATTTTGAAAAAATCAGTTTTTATTTTGTAGCTTTGACATCCTTTTTTCGAATAAAATAAATGTTGGCGTAAAGTTTCCTATAACTATGATACATATTTTCCGAATATTAGTTATTTTCTACTTCTACTGGTTTTCTAGTTATGGACTCGTGGATTCATCGAACTAAACGAAATTAGCATAAAGAAAGCATAAAAAGTTTTTCTTGAGTCATCTCAAGAATATTACATCGTTTCAGAACATTATATTATTTCTCATCATTTCTCCTAAAACGCACCGTTTTCGAGATATTCTTCATTGAATGTTTTAAAATGGAAAAGTCCAGAAATTCCACTACTTTTATGGATCCGTCCCTGAGCGATGGAATCCCGAATCAAGCTGTAAACCACGTTACCATACCTTATTCTCGTCCGCCAACAATGTCATAGATAATTTATATGCGGGAGTGTATTAGCACATTGTGAAATCTTTAAACGCTTGTAACTTTTTACCTGAGCCGAATCTGGAAAAATGGTAAATGAAAAAAGTGTTTCATTTGATGAGAGGAATCTTTGGATAAAATTAATGCAGTGGTCAAAGACTCACCCTGTATATATTCTTTTGTAAGATGCATAATCAAATTGGGTTCAGAATATCTCCAGTAAAAACAGAACTGCAATATTGTGTAAGTTTTACTTGATATAATATAATTTTCACAGTAGATTTGAGGAATGAATATCTCGGATAAGTTCGTTATTGGGGAGAATCGGACAGTTTGAATTCAATTTCTTTCATGATGCAGTTCTTTCGGAAGAATCCATTTATATAATTCCCATCAGAGACCAATAATTTCGGAGATATGATTTGTCAAAGTTTTTATCTTTTCACTACTATATCGTATAATTTTAACAAATATCAACAATGGTTGTCGCAAATATTGATCACCCTGTATCTTCGATACAAGGCAAATTTTCATAAATCATCAAAGAACAAAATATTCTTAAAACAGTCCATGGAATAACTCCTTTAATTTTTGCCGCATGTTTACCAAATACCCTGTATATATTTTAGTTTCGAATCGAGAGTTGGTCACTAAGGACAATGAACCTGTAGTCATTGTGAATTACGAACTAATTATCCTTAATTGAGGATAAGTTTTCAGAAGAAATTCGATCGTACACATAAACTATGAAATATGAGTTTTATTGTTTCTTTTGTCAGGTGACCACAAAAGCTGACCTCGGTTAGTTTATTTACTTCGAAATTATATACATATTCCTACTTTCAGTATGCTATTCCATATTGTCGCATTCAAATACCTATTCGAAATTTAGGAGGATCCCTTCGGGAATTTCTTCTTTCCAGCAACTCTGTGTGGTGGATCCAGTTTCAAGGGGGGATAATCCGAAATATTATGGCAAATCCTCAAAATTGGACTTAAAACTTCAAGCACTGAATATTTCTGCTTAATCTTTCTGATAAATTTAAGAATGATGAAAGACTTATTTGTGAATATAACATTTGTCATCATAGTTGCTTCTTCATATTCTTTTTACACATCGGCTGATAATTTCTTGGTCTAGTGAAGATATAACATTTTATGCAGGCATTATCTAGGGAACAGCATGCTATCATTTTGCCAAAATGTCTGTAATTTTCAAATTTTTTGCCGAAATTGGCCTCAAACGATAAGGTTTGACTCGCTCATGAAGAATTCGAGGTAAAAATCGATTCTGGCAAGCTGTCCGTTGTCCCGATAACTTTCGAACGAATAGAAATAGTGAATTTATTTTTCAGGGTTTCCTCAATAACCCCACACAATCCTTTATGCCATCATTTTATAAGCAAGTAGCGTATTTCAGCTCGATCAGGTTTGTATTTCAGAAAGTATTGTGAAAATAAAATTTTGAACCGGTATCCATTTGTTCTGAAATTTCAAATCAAGTATATCTGAGAATAATAACAACCCCTCGGTGACCGAGAGGTTATCGTGCTCGCCTGTCCGAGCGCAGGAGATCTGTGTTCGAATCCCTGCTGAGTAAGATCACTATTTTATTTATTTTAAAATTTGAATTAAGTTGATAAATTTGTTCATTTGTTAACGATAAAAGCGAGAAAGCCCTCTTCACAGGAGGTGATATCAATAGATTCTTATGTAATTTAAGGAAATACGAGAGTGCCAAAAATTATTAATCCGAAACCACCAGACCGATTCTACCCAATAACGACCTTATCCGAGATATTCAATTCTCAAATCTACTCTGAAAATTATATTATATCAATTGAAACTTAGCCAATATTCCAGTTTTGTTTTTGCTGGAGATATTCTGAACCCAATCTGATTAACTTATCTAAGTATATATTTCCATCATCATATGGATCATCCAAGGGCATTATCGTATCAAAAAAGTATAATATCATATAATCCTCATAATTCTACGATAGCTGAGGTTATTTCATTGGTCATTTTGCATTCAATCATACTTTGTTCTCTAGAACAGGGGGGCTATTCTATATCATGAGAAACGAACCAGAAATAAATTTGACACATTTCTTATAGGAAAATAAGATGACATGTATGAATACAGATCATATAATAATGTAATGAAATAATTACAGCATTCTGTGGAAACATAGAAGTACGATTTGTCATTGAAATTTTGAAAAATCTTGCATCTTAAAAAAATTGAGTTTGAAATTTGTAATTTTTTTCGTTACTCCGAAACCATCCGGTCGATTGTGCCTAATAACGAACTTTACTGAGATATTTATCTCTCAAATCTACTCTGAAAATTTCAACTGTCTAGCTTATTCCGTTCGAAAATTATATCGTGTTATCGGAGGGCCGGCTGGACAGAATCGATTTTGACCACGGATTCTTGATCAGTGAGTCGAACCAAATCATTTGAGACCATTTTCATCCAAAAATTCGTAAACTACAGACATTTGGGCAAATTGATAAGCACTCTGAAGAATAAGAGCGCCAAAGAGCCCACACAGGCAGTAAATATTCGTGATGAAACCCTGAAATTGGACTATTGATATTACTGATCCTTGATACCTTGTTTTCAAATTTCTAATTTCAGAAAAATATCATCATATTATATATTTTTCAAGTTTAAATCGAGAACTTAAAATAAGGTGCATATCTATTTCCTACTAGGTATTGAACGAATGTTATTACTGACGTATCGACTTGTCAAATTTGACATCGGCAGATCTATACACATGATTCATAAAATTCTCTCTAGGCACGTCAAAAATCAAAAACTATTGACAACTTATTTTGTCGAGTGTAATTCAGTGGACCGGTACATCTCGATCGTTGCAATCTTTCGATATTTCAGCAATATTATCACTAATATAGATCCGATGGAGTTCAAATCTAGAACTACACTGTAAAATAAGGTTTTGAAGGCTCTCGCAATTTCAACGTTAGCTGACGGATAGTTTCTGAGATACAGATTTTTTTTTTGTATATTTTTATTAATTTTCCAGTCATGCGATCCCCACAAAATTTTGCATAAGTCTACAGTCGGCTTTAGTTTGATCGCATCAGTAACTTTTGAGTTATTGGGAAAAAAAATTCAGATAGCTATAACTCAGAAACCACTCGGTGGATTAATAACCTCAGCCGACACATTTGGACTCCAAACGTACTCTGAAAATTTCTACTCTTTAACTCATTGCGTTCGATTGTAATCGTGCTGACGAGCGGACGGCCGGCCGGACAGAATCGAGTTTGACCACCGCCACACAGGTGTTATATCTCATGGCACAATTGTACCATTGAACTGATTTGTGTATTACGCCACGAAAAACAAAGCACTGTTTATTTTCGAAACCAACAGAAAATGTAGGTATGTATTCGAATGGGTCCTTACACCACCAAAAACACAGCCCTTTTTATTTTCAATCCTACAGTGAATGTATGTATCTGAACGGAGACTTTACGCCAACACAAACACAGCACTGTTTATCTTCGACCCAATAGTGAATGTATAGTTGAAACCACAGTTGAAACTTATCGTTCGAGAACATTGCAATTGATAGGCTTTCTCTTCACCTGAACAGCGCTCCAAGAAACCATTGAATGAGCATTTATTAGGTCTAAAGACATTTAAAAGTCGCTGGAGGCGAAATCTGTAGAATAGGGTGGGTGTGGAAACCATTCGAAGTGTGATGCGTGCAATTTTGCCATCGTAGCCATGAGATTATGACCCAGTGCATTGTCTTGATTGAAGACTATACGTGGCACCCATTTCTCTTATAGAGATGCAAAATGAAACCTTCGCGTTCCTTCCATATGTTCAAAGTGTCAGTTATATCTTGCAACAGCACTTCACTTTTCAAAAGTTATTTCACTAAAAGCACTTTTGAACCAAATGGTAGATCGTTATGAAATTTTGACATCTTCGTTTTGAGGATTAGTACTTGTTAATTCTATATTTGTGGGGCCATGTGTGAGTCAGAGCGGGAACTTATGAGCCACTGAGTGTGTTGTCTTTTGAGTTCTATTATTTGCCTCAATTTTGCATGCTTCACGTTACACTTGGCATGAAACAGTTACACAGATAAGAAATATGAAAGTATCCACGCATAGATAAGTAGGTTGTTTGGTTCCTTCGACGAAAACATTATGGTTGGCTGGTTCCGCGCCTTATGGCGGTAGAAGACTGCGGCAAGTCGTGTCTGCGCTTCCCGCTCTGTAGGTTCCGTTCGAACTGCCAGTCAGATCACCGACGCAGCTTAGCCAACGTTAAAAGTTTTAAATAGTCAATAGGCTTTTCCGCGATTTCGTTGTTATTATTAGTAGGAATTTGGTTGCATTATGATCGAGCATCACCGCATTTCTTTAATATTACTTATCGTTTTGTTCCTGGTCGCTTCAGGTATGTTCCAATCCTATTTGCGCTTTTTTCCATCGCACGCTTTTCTAAAATGCCATTTCCTCGTGAATACGGACATAGTATCGCGGTGGTTTTCAGTTATATTTTTAACTTGAGTGTAAACAATGTTTCATTAATAACATAACAGACCCCCACGTTATCTCCACTTCATTACGGTGGAGTGGGTTCATTTTGTTCGTAAATTTGCTCCTGGTTTCTATTGACCGATTGATTATAATTTGTTATGACCTCATCCTACTTTATAGCGATTTTATTTTTGACCTGTTGTATGATCCAAATTTCTTATAAATAGGATATTCGGCTTCGAAATCACCCAGATTAGTTGGCGATTGCTGTGGACAATCGCAGTTTGTCCACACCGATTGAATACGCCAATGGCATAATCAATTGAGGCTTGATTTACTGGAGCAAGTTATATCATGTGTTCGGTGTATGTAGGACATGTACAGATCTGTTGTATTATGATTATAGCCTGTTGCGTTGGGTATTAAAAAAAACGCTGGTTTTGTTCTCCATTCAGATAAAGATATACGATTTACAGTCGCAAAATACAGCGTGATCCAGTTTTCAGAAGAAAAAATTCAGAAAACGATAGAGAATTGATGAATAAATGGAATTTGCTATATGAACTATATTCGGGACATGCTTCGGTAAGGAAATACAGTTTGAAAAATGGAAAAAGGACTACCGTGTGGTCAGTCTGCTCTGGCACACTTGTTCAAATTCATAGCTGGAATGCTCACCCATACAGATACTGAACCTCCAGAGGCTGCTTTGCTTCCAGGAAAAATAATATTTCCCAAATATTCCAGCAATATGGATCCGATCAAGTTTAAATCTAGAAATTGGCAACAAAATGGAGTTCTGCAAGCTCTCGCAAAATTTCAGCGATATCTGACGAATAGTTTCTGTAATGCATAATTTTTTTCAATTATTATTTTAAAATTTCAAAACAACTCAAAAAATACAGATCCGATCTAATTGAAACTGGGTAATAAGTTGTAGAATGCCGTTAACACGATAACTTTCGAGGGGAAAGAGATAGCGACTTGAAATTTTCAGGGTAGGTTGCGCATCCGAATGCAACAGTTATGTGGATAGGCATAATCGGCCAAACGGTTTTGGAGTTATATCCATCTGAAATTTTGTTGGTTTTCATGAATAACTCAGAAAATACAGATCCTTACGTAATTTCGGAGGGCTCCTATCACGTGAATTATTGAAAAATATTCTGTATCTCAGAAACTATCCGTCCGATATCGCTGAAATTTTGCTAGATCCTTCAGAACCTAATTTTACAGCTAAGTTCTAAATTTGAATCAGATACATATTGTTGGAGATATTGAAAAAATATTGGAAGCTGAACTTTGAGCTAGTTCAGTTGCTGAATGGGTGACCACGATAACATAGATAGCAACTTGCAATTTTCAGGGTATGCTGCGCATCTGAATGTGATAGTTAAGTTCGTTAATGGGCATAATCGGCCAAACGGTCTTGGATTTATATATAAATCCACAACCGTTTGGCCTTCTGATATTTTGTTGTTATTTCCTCAATAACTGAAAAATAGAAATCCAATTCGATCAGCATTTTTCAAGATGTCGCGGAAACGAAATTTCAGTTGGCTATAACTCCAAAACCACTCAGTAGATTTTGACCATGAATGAAGTCAGTTGAGATACTGAAAGCCCCAAACTTACCGTTCAAATTTCAACTCTTTAGGTCATTTCGTTCGAGAGCTAACGTGCTAATGGTTTGACCTCGGATTCTTCAGGAGTTATAAGGAGTCAAAAATAAAGGTTTAAAACAATTTTCGGCCAAAAATTCCTAAAATTTAGACACATATTATGCACTCCATTCAGGGGAACAAGCGCGTCAAAATGTTTGAACGTTTGAAAATTCTGATTTATTTATTGTTGCCATACTGCTACAGAAATTTGGACGAAATTTTGTAGGTGCTATCTGTCATCGAGTAAATAAGTTTTGCAAAAAAAATATTGTTTTGTGTTTCCAGTGGCGGCCATACTAGTTCAATACTGGATAATTTCCAGGGAAAAATGTCCACGCTCCTGCTTCTCCTTGATGAAAATCATTTTAGAATTGCTCATTCAATTTGTGAGAAAATGTTTCAATGTTTCTAGACGATCGACCGTTTCTGAGTAAGCGGTAAGGAAATCACAAATAATTGATGAAACTGCAACAGAAAATATTAAAAATTGGTTATTACTATTAGTGATCAATTTGAGGGAAAAAATTGTCATTGGCGCAAATGCTGAGCTGTTCTACATCTCCGACAGTATACGATTTTGATGATTTAATTTTAAAGATGCAGCAAGCCTCCAATAATAATGCGGCAAAATCCAACTACGATGTCCCAACGGGTGAACATTGTTTCATTCCTATTACAGACAAAATTCAATAATGTCATTCTTTATCGTAATACCTATAAATGATGAAGAAATCATTATTACACTGGAAATGAACAATGAAAATTTGTTTCAACATATTACAATACCTGTGATAACATTGAGTCATTAGGTATACAGCGAATAATAAAGAGTTCTCCAACTGAGGCAGTTCATTTTATATCACACTAATTATTTTAAATCAATAAAGCAACCCAAACGGAGTTCGAAAATGGAAGTGCTTGGGTGAACCTCCCGAACTAGAGAAATACCTCTAAAAATGTGGGAAAGCTCTATGGACAAATGTATTGGTTTCTCAGAGTTGGGAATGATTTCAATGGATTCTCATGATAGAACTGCATCATAAAAAATTAAATTCTAAACGTAGGTCTATGACTCACCTCATATGTTACATACATCAGGAAATTATCATTAGAGCATTCTATGAAATCATAACATTACGATTAATTATTGAAATTTTGAAAAATTATAACTCCGAAAGTTTTAGCTTGTTATACTTGAGAATGATATCAATAGATTTTTATGACGAAACTGCATCTTAACCCACCCATCTGAGACAACCAGGCCGATTTTGACCAATAACGAACTAAACCAATATATTTATCTCCCAAACCTACCCTGAAAATTTCAACTGCCTAGCTCATTCCGTTCGAGAGTTATCGTGTTTACGGACGGACGGACGGACCGGAATCGATTTTGACCTCTCTGTTCCGAGGCAGAAGAACGCCAAAAAAATATCAGGAATTGAGGGAGGTCATGTTGAAGAACTTGCAAAGGTGGAACTTTTTTGTCATTGAACGGAATTTCTATCCGGTATAGTTTCGAAAATAGTAGTGGTGAGCATCGAGCTTGCCACCAGCCTGTATACTGCTATAGAATCTGAATGCATTAGGTGCTAATTGATATGAAATTTAAATAATTTTGATAGGTGTCCCACGGTGGATTCTAATTTGTATTCGAAAAAACCAAAAATCAAATTTTTTTTTATTTTAGTAGAAAAACTATTTATTGATTAGTTAATAAAACTCTAAACCTATAACTTACCTATTATTGTCATATTCCAAAATACTGATATACCCCTTCCGTTTATTTCTTGCATCCTTTTCTATCATTTTCTTCCCCTTCCAAAAAACTGAGACACCTCTCTGGATTATTTCTAGCTTCCTTTTCTATTATTTTCGTCCCCCTTCCAAAACATAAGATATATGTCTTCACATTATTACAAGCTTTCTTTTCAATTATTTTCTTTAGGACAATCTTCTCTTTATCTTGATTCAAATTTCAATCAGGAGCCTTTATACATATAATTTTTGTCTTCCACTTCCAAAAAGTCTGACTTTTCTCCAAAAAATAATTTTTTTTTAATATTTATTCCCTTTTTCGCATTTACATAGTTCTGCCTTTCGTAATTTAAATTATTCAAATTTTGCCTGTCTTAATGACAAATATAATTTTGATCTATGAATGTTTCTCCTTAATATCATAATTCCAGTCTTTACTTCTAAACATGATAGAATATACACAAACCAAAATATTAAATTGTTCCTTTCTGGGTTTTCTCTAACAAACTCTGAAAAATATCTATAAAATAGAAAAATTATTATTTTGTAAATTGCTTCTGCGTTAGGAAGATATTTGTAAGAAGCAATCTATCGAACAATGTTACCTAACAAACAATAATAAAACAACATCTACTATAAAACTACTATTCCTAACATTTCGTATTCTATATCAGACTCCTTCGTCAGACACTAAACGAAAATCTTCGGAATTATTTTTTGTATTCTGAAATTCGAATTTCAGAATAACTTTTCATTTGTTCTCTGGCGAATGAGTCTGATATAGACTCCGAAACGTTACGAAATAGTTGTTTCATCGTTGATGGTGTATCGTTGTTGTTTGTTAGGCAACATTATTCTATAGGCGTTATTCTAAAGGCGAAAATTCATGAGACGATTTTGTCGTTCAAAAGCAACGACGCCGTCGTTCAAAATTTCCACGATTTTGTCGTTCAAAAGCAACGACGCCGTCGTTCAAAATTTCCATGATTTTGTCGTTCAAAAGCAACGACGCTGTCGTTTAAAATTTCCCTTCCTATACTTTTCATGGATCGATGAAATCGGACGACAGCTTATGTTGAACTGCTTCAAAAACATAACCTAATTGAATTTAAAAAATAATACAATTAAATTAGGTACAAAATGAGTACCTATAAAGTATTACAGTTATCTCTAATAATTATATAAACGCATTAAATCGCAAAAGAGAAACAATCACAGCAGCTCCAATTATGACTGCTAACTAAAGAAGAAAATATAATAAAAAGAAAATTTTGGGTTGCGTGTTTATAATATACTTGCGAGCTGAAATTCTATATCGGACTCCATTGCTTGAAAAAAACATGCGTGCTTTGCACATCCTACTATCTGCGCGCATGTTCTAGGGGACACATCGCATTATTATTTTGCTGAGCTGGGGGTCTATTCTCGACCATTCGCAATTTTCACGATCGGTCGCATATGCCGTCTTTGCCATAGAGATGCGCACGATCGTGCAAATCACGTTATCTATGGTGCAAATTGCGAATGGTCGAGAATAGATCCCCTGAGCCAGCGGGACGTATAATATGAATCGGCCTTAAGAGTGTCCAATAGAGATGAATGTACAATAGAATATCCACGCGAAAGCTCCTGACGTCACGTCAGTGCTTGAACCAATTTTTGCGGCTGTAATAGGTATGTTATTATACAGGGTGAATCTTTGACCACTGCATTAATTTTAACCTAAGATTCCTCTCATCAAATGAAAAACTTTTTTCATTTACCATTTTTCAAGATTCGGCTCAGGTAAAAAGTTACAAGCGTTTAGAGATTTCACAATGTGCTAAAACACTCCCGCATATAAATTATCTATGACATTGTTGGCGGACGAGAATAAGGCATGGTAACGTGGTTTACAGCTTGATTCGGGATTCCAACCCTCAGGGACGGATCCATAAAAGTAGTGAAATTTCTGGAGTGTTCCATTTTAAAACATTCAATGAAGAATATCTCGAAAACGGTGCGTTTAAGGAGAAATGATGAAGAATAGTATAATGTTCTAAAACGATGGAATATTCTTGTAATGACTCAAGAAAAACTTTATATGCTTACTTTATGCTAATTTCGTTTAGTTTTATGAATGCACGAGTCCATAACTAGAAAACCAGTAGAAGTAGAAAAAAACTAATAGTTGGAAAATATGTATCATAGTTATAAGAAACTTTACGCCAACATTAATTTTATTCGAAAATAGGATGTCAAAGCTACAAAATAAAAACTGATTTTTTTTCAAAATTTCAACCGCCTGTATCTTTTTACCTGAGCTGAATTTGGAAAAATGTTAAATGAAAAAAGTGTTTCATTTGATGAGAGGAATCTTTGGTTAAAATTAATGCAGTGGTCAAAGACTCACCCTGTATATGGTCGGAGGAAACCTAGATAAATCCAGCATTACAACGACGTCGTTCAAATAACTAAACGAACAACGAGAAACTTGTCGTTGCGATTTTATCGTCTCATGAATTTTCGCCTTAACGCAGAAGCGATTCACAAAATAATAATTTTTTTAATTTATAGATATTTTTCAGCGTTTGGAAAGAAATCCAGAAAGGAACCATATAATAATGATAACACCTTCCAAAGTATCCGTTAATAACTATACAAACCAAAATCTATAACACATCTTCAACATATTATCACGAAAAACTGTAGGAATTCCATATTCTGACTATTTCCATACATTTTTGGCGCTCTAGTTCCTCGGAACTGAGTGCTTATCAATTTGCCCAAATGTCTGTAATTTTCGAATTTTTCGATGAAAATGGTCTTAAACGATTTGGTTCGACTCACTGATCAAGAATCCGTGGTCGAAAATCATTCTGTCCGGCCGTAGGCACGAAAACTCTCGAACGGAATGAGCTAGACAGTTGAAATTTTCAGAGTAGGTTTGGGAGATAAATATCTCGGCTAAGTTCGTTATTGGGCAAAATCGGACAGATGGTTTCGGAGTAACAAAGAAAAATTTTTTTTTTTACAAAACAAATTCAAAATTAAAGTTTTTTCAATAAGCAGTTTTACCATAAGAATCCAATGATATCATTTTTAACTCTAACAAGCTAATACTTTCGGAGATATGATTTTTCAAAATTTCAATAATAAATCGTATTTCAACGTTGTCACACAATGATATAATTATTCTATGCATGAATTGTCATAATGTCAGTTTATTTTCCTGAGACATGTCATTATCTAATCAATCGAAGAATTGTGAGCGAAGTGAGAAAAATCTCAGTTGTTTGCTCCGAAATTAGTTTTTCTCAGAAAAGTCTTACATTTCGGAACGGAACATGAAGTAAGAGATCTGAGAGTAGTGAGACTCCTTTTCATCCCTAGACATAGATATAACTCTCGAACGGAATGAGCTAGGTAGTTGAAATTTTCAGAGTAGGTTAGGGAGATGAATATCTCGGTTAAGTTCGTTATAGGGCAAAATTGGCCAGATTTAATTTGATTTCTTCCATGGTGCAGTTATCATTCTCATGATTGCTCATTTAATCTTGATAAATAAACTATCATTTGAATTGAACTTCCTTTATGATGCAGTTCTATCAATACATTGATATAATTCCCAACTCTGAGAAACCAATACTTTCGGAGATATAATTTGTCTGTTTGAACTAGAGCGCCAGAAAGCTCCTGTCCACAGGGCTTGAACCCATTTTTAACAGATCGAAATTTGTAAATAGCTAATCTCTTAATAGCTCTGCCATCAGTGTTCCTCGGTTCTCCTGAGAAGGTACAAATAATTTATTATTATCTTCTAAATGGTAAAAAAAACAGAAAACTATAACAGTACATATATTTCAGTGTTCAGCTTGCTGCAAATAAAAGAACTCAGAGTGCCGAGCTCAGTGAAAAGTGGCGAAATTGATGAAATAATCTTAGACTGTGATTATGACGCACAAAACGAGAAAGGCATAGAAGTGAAGTGGTTCTATAATGGCGACAAAGATCAGATTTACCAATGGATTCCTGGGACAAACGGGCCTGGATCTCCTATGGGTTCACTCAAAAATTACATTGATGGGACATTCCAGGCAACAATTAATAAGTTGACCATGTACAGGGCGTTGAAGTTGATAAACGTCACCCATGAGCTGACAGGAAGCTACACATGTAAAATATCGGGATTTTTCGAAGAAGCCACAGCAACGAAGAATTTGACGATTTTTGGTGAGTATTCACATTTTTTTATTAATTATAATATGTGAAACATTGCAATACTTTTATGGAAGGGCAAAAAGGACGTGGAATATAAATTTTTTGAGAAAACATTAAAATTTGTTTTAGAAATATTTTTATTATTTTTCGTTGGTACAGATTCCCACGAAATTCTGTAAAAATTTGCGTCTCTATATTCTACAATGAATAACCAAGTTTCAATTCAAGCGGATACTTATATATTTTTCGAGCTATTGAGGAAATAACAAAATTTCAGATGGATATAACGCTGAAACCATTTGGCCGATTATTCCTATTAATGTACTTAATCATTCGGATGCACAACCTTTTCTGAAAATTGCGAGACGCAATATGTTTCTTTTCTAAAGTTATCGTGGCAACGAGCGGATGGCCGGACAGAATATAATTTGAGCAAGAATTGTTCATCAGTGAGTCGTATCTAATCGTTCGAGACTATTTTCTGCAAAATGTTCGGAAATTATAGATTTTTGTGTAGAATTATATAGCATGCTGTTCCCTATAACATGCGCATAAAAAGTTCATGGTATGGTACACTATAGACAGTTTAAAAAGTAGTGAAATGTTGCACGATCGTATAAAATAAGAGTGCCAAAAATGAACCTTCAAGCCATTTTTCTTGCGTGATCACGTACAAAAATAATTGGTCTAAGCACTGTCATGCAGTCATGAGCTCATGTTCTATGGACCATTCTCCTGTATTGGAAACTCGAATTCACCATGGTAAATTCGATTAAGAGTGCCCAATACAGGAGAATGGTCAATAGAACATGCGCTCAAAAGCTCATGACTTCACGTCAGTGCTTGAACTAATTTAATAATTTTGTTTTAATTTTCTGGTGTTAGGATCCTCAGAAAATTTCACATACGTCTTTATGTCGGTATTTCACAAATAGTTACCAAGTTTAAATTCGATCGGATTTTTTTTTTTCAGGTATCGAGAAAATAATATTCCAGATGGGTATAATTCCGAGACCGTTGGGCCAATTCTGCTCAAAAACGAACTTAACTCTCCTATTCGTATGCGCAACCTACTCTAACAATCGTTAGTCCCTATTTATTCTTTCCGTTCGAAAGTTATCGAGGCAACGGTCACCAATCCAGCTACTGAACTGAAGGCTCTCGCAACAATTTCAGCGATGTCGAACGAATAGTTTCTGATATATAGAATCTTCAATGATTTTTGTTGTTTTTTTTTAATTTTCTAGTGATACGATCCTCACGAGATTTCGCAAGAATTTTTGCGCTGGCATTCTACAACTAATAACCATGTTTCAATTTAATCGGTTAAGTATTTTTCGAGTTAATGAGGAGAAAAAAAACAACCATAGGATAGTATTTGTAGAAATTTTTTAAGAAATCATTGAAAATTAAAAAAAAAAAATTATATATCAGTAACTATTCGTCTGAAATTGCTGAAATTTTGCAAGAGCCTTTAGAACCCAAATCTACTGCCAAGTTTTAAGTTTTAACACGATCGGTTAAATATTGTTGGAGATTCGAGCAGCCTTGTGCGAGTTCAGTAGATGGCTCGATAACTTTCGAACAAAAAGAGATAGGGACTTGCAATTTTCAGGAACGGTTGCGTATCCGAATGGGAGAGTTAAGTTCGTTTTTGGGCATAATCGGTTTATCGGTTTCCGAGTTATACCCACCTGGAATATTATTTTCTCGATAACTCAAAAAATAAAGTTTCGATCGAATTGAAGCTTGGTAACTATTAATAGAAAATCAACATAAAGCGTGTTTAAAATTTTTTAAGAACCGTACCCGTAGAAAATTTGAAGAAAATAACGAAAAAAAATTTTGTAAGAACCGTACCCCTAGAAAATCTCAAAAAAATTACATACGCGCAAAAGCCCCTGACTTCACGTCAGTACTTGAATCAATTTTTTTATAAATGGCTTAGTTTTCAGTTGTCATATGTCAGAAAATCACTGCTGACGAAGTAATGGGCTATTCAAAATGAATAACCTAATTGGAAAACCCTGTACCATGCCATACCTATAAAGGTGAAAATAGAATAGGAAATTACAGTTATGTAAATTACTGTGAAATGATATAAACCATACATACATTACATCCCCTTCAGTGACCGATTTAATTCTAACACGATGGATTTGCTATATTAGGTCCTAACAAATGTGTCGGCCAGGACGAAGGACCTCCAGGCTTTCTGATATAAAACAGATTGACGTATCTTTTGAAATCGCTTCCAGGATAACATTATACACCGGCGCTATGACATGATTGTGGAGCATTCATTGTACCGTGTATCAAAGAGGAGTGCAAAGCGCAAATTAATGAGATATGTTATCAGTTGTTGCTGGCTTCTAGCTCTGATTTGTTTTGACTACTGCATTGAATTGATTTAGCGTGGGACTGCTCCCCGCTTAGGGTCATTTTGTCTGGTTGGATTCTGAAGGATTACAGTAGAAACGAACGTTTCAATGTTTTGATTCAGATCGATATTGTACTACTAATTGGGCTACGATTTGGAAGCCATTACATTTTTTGCGCGTATGTTCTGGGGAACATCGCGTTATAGTTTTGCCCAAATGTCTGTAACATTCGAATTTTTTGACGAAAATGGTCTCAAACGATTTAGTTCTACTCCCCAATGAAGAATTCGACGTCAAATTTGATTCTGTCCGGCCGGCCGTCCGGCCGTTGCCACGATAACTTGAGAACAAAAAGAGCTAGCGACTTGAAATTTTCAGGGTGGGTGGCGCATCCCAATACGACGGACAGGTTCGTTAATGGGCATAATCGGCCCAGTGGTTTCCGAGTAATGATTTTGTTTTCAACCAATATAAATCCGATCGAATTGAAACTTGGTGGGTAGTTGTAGAATGTGAACCTAAGCACGTTTGTGAAATTTTGTGCGAATCGTATGGCTAAAAAATTTTAAAAAAATTATTAAAAAATATTTTTGTTGTCACGATAACTTGAGAACGGAAAGAGATAGCGGCTTGAAGTTTTCAGGTTAGGATGTGCACCAAAACGCGACATTTTAGTTTGCTTATGAGCATAATCGGCCAAACGGTTTTAGAGTCATAGCCATCTGAAATTTGGTGGTTTTTTGTTCCTCATTAACTCGAAAAATACTAAACCGATTGAATTTTAACATGGTAATTAGTTGTAGAATGCCAACGCGAAAATTCTTGCAAAATTTCGTGAGGATATTATTTGTAAAAAATTTTCAAAATATCATTGAAAATTGAAAAAAAAAATTCTATATATCAGTAACTATTCGTTTGAAATTGCTGAAATTCTGCAAGAGCCTTCATAACCTAACTCTACTGCCAAGTTTCAAGTTTTAACTCGATCGGTTGAATATTGTTGGAGATTCGAGCATTCTTGTGAGTTCAGTAGATGGGTGACCGTTGCGTCGATAACTTTCGAACGAAAGGAGATAGGGATTTGCAATTTTCAGGGTAGGTTGCTTATCCGAAAGGGAGAGTTGAGTTCGTTTTTGGGCATAATCGGTCAAACGGTTTCCGAGTTATACCCACCTGGAATATTATTTCCTTGATAACTCAAAAAATGAATATTCGATCGAATTGAAGCTTGGTAACTAGTAGTAGAAAAATTTGAAAAAAAATGACGAAAAAAAAAATTTTAAGAACCGCACCCCTAGAAAATTTCAAAAAAATCACGAAAAAAAAAATTGGTTCAGGCACTGACGTGAAGTCAGAAGTCGAATTTACCATAGTAAATTCGAATTAAGAGTGTCCAATACAGGAGAATGGACAACATAATTTACCATGGTTAATTCGATTAAGGGTGTCCAATACAGAAGAATGGACAATAGAACATACGCGCAAAAGCTTCTGACTTCACGTCAGTGCTTGAACCAATTTTTTGTCTGATAGTAATGATGTTGATGTCGTATACAGTGCGTGTCTCTAACTTGGAATATATTCAGTAAATCAAAGACAGTTTTTTTGTTGTAAATATGCTATGACAGGTAGTGTTTTAAATTGCGAAATTTTTGACGCTCTTGTTCCTCGGAACAGAGTGCTTATCAATTTGCCCAAATTTTTCGATGAAAATGGTCTTAAACGATTTGGTTCGACTTACTGATCAAGAATTCGTGGTCAGAATCAGTTCTGTCTGGCCGGTCCGTCCGTTAACACGATAACTCTCGACCGGAATTGGCTAGACAGTTGAAATTTTCAGGGTAGGTTTGGGACATAAATATTATTGGCAAAATCGGCCAGATGGGTTCGGAGTAACGAAAAATTTTCTTTTACATTATAAATTTCAAATTCAAGGTTTTTTCAAGATGCAGTTTCACCATAAGAATCCATTGATATCATTTTGAACTCTAACAAGCTAATTGTTTCGGAGATATGATTTTTCGAAATTTCAATAACACATCGTACTTCCATGTTTTCACAGAATGCTCTAATTATTCTATCTACGAATTATAATATGATCTGTGTTCATACAAATCATCTTTTTTTCCTATAAGAGAAATGTCAAATTTATTTCTAGTTCGTTACAGTCATCTTGGTTAACTTTGAATTTCACTCTAACTTTGAATAAACCTTACAAATGATAAAATTATTTTTATCATACGTAAAGGTTAACGGAACATACCAATGTGAAGTTTGCCTAATTGAAGAGAACTACTCATCTGTCAAATATTCGTTTACGTTTTACGCACATTTCTGAGAGCCTTTTTTCAGTGGGAGTTGGTTGATTCCTAATAATTCAAAAGTAAATGTACAAAGGCGGTTTTGGGCAGTTGAGTTATCGATTTTCCTTGCCTTTTATGTGGTCGTCTCCACTTTCATTTTAAAATATTAATTCGTAAACATTAAATTATTGTTAAAATTCTTACTTTCGGAACTACTTGGGTAACTTTGAATCGTTCAATGTTACCCGCAATTTGAATTTGGTACATCGGGTAACTTTGAATGTACATTTTTGAGGTGGAGAATGCCACGAAAATCGGAAAAAGCGAAGCCTGGTGCCAGAAAATATGGTACAAAAAGTGGGAAAGCCCTGTGGACAGGAGCTTTGGCGCTCTTGTTCAAACTTTGACAAATCATATCTTCGAAAGTATTAGTTTCTCAGAGTTGGGAATGATATCAATGGATTCTTATGATAGAACTACATCATAAAATAAAATAACTTAAATAAGAATCCATTCATATCATTCCCAACTATGAGAAACCAATACGTTCAAAGTTATTTTTCAATAGGCACATTTTGGAGCTCTTGCTTCTATTTAGTTTCTTATGGCATAAACATTTTACTTCTGACGTCATTCATTCTAACAGAGTAATGTCATATTTTTTTTAAATGAATACCCCAAATATTGTTTGCTGCTTCATAACACGGCGCAACTTACCTAAATGTAATCTATAAATGTATGTATTTTGTGGATTTTTAGATGAATCGGGTTTTATACGATTATAATGGATCTATTAATGAAACATTCGTGATCCAATTTATTTTCGTCCCCAAATTTAAATTCAACTTCATGCATCGTTATAAGAAAATAATACAAGGAAAGAGTAAAAGTTAATTAATTTGCATCTATGAATTTCAGTTCCCCCAGCAGACGGCTTGAACTTGACAGTTATTCCAGAGGAGCTTTCTGCAAGCTGTTCTGTAAGTGGAGTATTTCCAGAACCAACTGTGACACTAGTTATTCAAAAAGGGTGAGTTGATTCGAATTTACATGCTTTTGTCCTCAAATATGATGGCAGTTTTCATTTTTCATCATTCATTAATGGAAAATAGGATATTAGTTTAGCAACGGTTCTATTTATTTTTCTGCGAAAAACATATCAATTTTTGAGAATCTTTCCATACCTGTTATTTTCGAATTTTGGGACGAGAATCGTCTTAATCTAATAAGAATAAATTTCAGTAATGTACGGTTTTGCAAATTAGTGAAATATTTCTGTCATTAAATGAACGGGAGGGTTGAAGATTGTAACGCTGAACCTACCTTTAGATGTCTGCCCGACTATCTGGGAGGTCAACGACACACTTATGCATCCTGGGATATAGAGTGATAATTGATACAAATGGTTGTTAAAGGTTTAATACAAAAAATTCCTTTGATCACAAAGAAAACACTTAGCTAAGTTTTTCCAGGACAAATTTAAGGTATTCTTCCTGATGGATGATCGGGATCCTTCCAGGTGATGAATATAGGTTCTTCCAACTGCAACTCACAATCTCTCCAGACAAGGTGTAGGTAATGTAGGGATCAGCCCTAGTACAACATCAAACATAAAAATATTCAAAGGGTTCAGTAAGGTTGATTTTCACCTCAATCCAACAATAGCTTCAACTTAACATATGTTAAGCATGCAGCCTCAGAAAAATAAAATTAGCGGCGAGTTTCTCACCCCAGCCAAAAAATACGAACAATGATAATTAACATAATTATGTTATGCATACAGCCTCACAAAAAACGTAACAGTGAGTTTCTAACCCTAGCCAAAAATTTATAAGGTAGAGCTTCGCTCCCAGCCAAAAACTACAAACAATGAAACCAGTGTTACACATTCTACTTAGCAAAATACAATATTTTTCTGTACGAATCGGGGGATATAAATTAACAGTACACAAACTTCATTCATCAGAATTCAGCCTAGAAACTCTCCCCTGATTCGTCCAGAACTACATAAATTTTAATATCACACATATCAGAAAAATTTGTAGGAATCGAAACAATCAAACACAAAGTACTCTACATTATTTTCTATCTGAAATCAAAGTCAATTCACCAAAACCAATTTCAACATTACAAAAACATATTTAAATATCATTTACCGTCAAACTTGACGTATATCTACAAATAATCACACAACCTGTTAAGAGATATTCAGATCACCATTTATTTCATCTCAACTATTGAGAACAAAGTAAACTTGCGAGAAACGTTTCAGAGATGTATCTCTCCTCAGCACTTATATCGTAAAGAACGAATAAATCCCCGAAACTGGGCTATAACCATCAATCGTATGACCTGGTCGCACAGAATTTAATCGATAAATTCACGGTATTGAACAAAATTATACTGAAATGATTTCTATAATATATTGAAATATTAAATGTGGAAAATCAATACAGATTCATAAGACAAAACATTTCCAACTTAGACTGAAAATAAATTAATATTTCAAACCATAATGTGACCCGCAATTCATGCTCGATGCATCACGGGTAGCAGAACTACTAAATTAGCGTAACGGGGTTTAATACCGTTGCAAGGTCCAGACTTCATATACTTACTGACAAATAAACTGCAACACCCAGAAGGAGCTGTTTAAATTTTAATTTTTTTTTTCGTCAAACATAAATAGTATAGCAAGGAGTAAATGATTACAATTTGGAGAAAAATATCGTGAAGGTTTTTTCATGTAAACATTTTTCGTTACTTATATTTTGCAGTGGTTTTTTGCAAGTTTTTTAAATTTTACAACAAACCAGCGGTTCGAGGAGATCCAAAGTCGATGTTTAGTGTGGATAAAATGTCAAGAGCACGTGTGAATTTGAAGGAGTTCGAATTATTGGCCTACGGAAGGCGGGGTTGTCATTTCGAGAAAATACTAACCGAACGAACAGAGATCCAAATACTGTTATGAGATATTGTCAAGCGTGGATTGATAATGCCCAAAATCGAAGAAGAGTAGGACGTCGAAGGGGCACAAATTAAGTTCAAGATCGACCTCTCAAACATATGGCTATTAGAGACCGATTTGCAACAACTTGATCTCTGGCTGATCAGTGGTTAGGAGAACAAGGCCATCCTTTAGCTGTAACGAATAAGTTCTTTTGAGCTGCAGCATTATCGACCTCAAAGATGAGGTCGATAATAAGAGTCGATAATGAGAGGTAACACAAGAGTGTTACCTCTCACGGTTGAGCATCGCCAGCAAGGATTACAGTGGTTCAGAGAACGTCAACATTGGAATGTGGAATGGCATCCTTTAGTCTTTATTCGAGATAACATGACAGCGCTGCGTTACATTCAAGAAATAGTGGAGTCATATGTTCTCTCTTACCAAAACTGGCTTGAGAATCCAATATTTCAGCAAGATAATGCTCGACTTCATGTTGCCAGAGTTAGTTTAAACTTTTTTGGAGCGACCCATGTGAATCTTTTGCCATGGGCGCCCAGATCCCCCGATCTTTCGCCCATAGAGCATGTTTGGGACATCATGGGTAGAAGGCTTGAAAATTTACCCCAGCCCCCACGGACTTTTGCGTCTCTGATACATGAACTACAGGTAGCTTGGGATAGTATCCCTCAAGAAGAAATAGACCATCTCATCGCATCAATGCCATCAATGGGGAGTGTATAGATAATCGCGGTGGACAAACACATTATTGACAAATTTATTAAAAAAAATTGTAAACCCTCTGTTTGTTTTCTTCAAATTTCAATCATTTACTCCTTGCTCCTTCTGGGTGTTGTAGTTTCTTTGTCAGTTAGTATATTAGTGGTTTTGAATTCGTAATTGCACCAATGCATCAAAAACATTGTCACTTATATCGCAACAACTCGGCTTCTACACGTTTGATCGTCATCCTTGTTTTACGGAACATCAGCTAAGGATGTACCTTTATAACTCAGGCATACATGAACAGGTGGCACCACTAAAATTTATTATTAAAAAAAATTCACTCCATTTAAAATTTTCCTGCTTTCCGGAACCGTTATTATAATGTTTATGAGAGCCTGTCCGCAGATTACCACAATTTCATGCTTCGCTTCGAAGAAGGGTACCTCAAATTTGATATATCAGAACAAACTTGGATAGATCTCCAATTATACGAATGGGAAACTCAGAAACATTCAGGGGCAGAGACAAATGGAACAATCGGCCAAATTGGGCCGTGGCTTATGTAAATTGATGATCGAATAGAGTTCGCAGCATGAGTACTGGCAGATTAATTCAATTATTGATTTCTATACTTAGTAGGTATCAACTAAGAGGATCCCATTGCATTATCCCTAGGGACTTATTTGTGCTTATACTAAGCAAACACATATAAACTATTCTGTTATTCATGCTGTCAAATGGTAATCGTCAATTGCTCGTGTATATCCCACAGCTGAAGAGTAATTGCAGTATTCTATGAGATATTAATAAAAAAAATCGAGAAAAGCACTCACCTGAAGTCAGGAGCTTTTGCGCGCATATCCCATGTCTATTCACGAATCACACACCCTCAGGAAATACAGCACGAAGTTGAGTTAAATATAGAAGCAGCGTTGTTACGTGAACAAGCTGCAAAAGCACTATAGCCAGGAGCTTTGGCGTTCAAATTTACAGCGAAAGCGGTCACCCATTCAGGTACTGAACTCGCCCAAGGCTGCTGAGCTCCAGGAAAAAAATAAGAAATAATAATATTCCCAATAGTTTCGACTCAAAAACATATACTCACTATTGGGCCGTGTTGTGTTTGTGGTGGTGTAAGGTCTCTGTTCAGACACATATATAATATATTCACTTTTGGATTGAAAATAAATGGTTCTGTGTTTGTGGTGGCGTTAGGACTCTTTCAAATACATACATTTACTGTTGGGTCGAAAATCAGTCAGTTCAATTCCGAAGAAAAATGAATGAATTATCCAATGATGATATAACCTATAATATAAGGTATAATATTTGTTTTGGTTAGAAGAAACAGCTTTGAAATGTTTCCGACTGCTTTAAAATTTTTCCAACTGCTTCGAAATTTTTCCATCTGCTTTGAACTCCGTTCAACAATGGGAGGGGGATCGGTAGATAATTCAGAAATAAGCGAACATTGAGGGAACATTATTATGGTCTGTGAAAGCAGGTTTATAGAGCAAATAAAACAAAATGAGAAACAAGTTAAAATAAAATAAGAATTAAGGACTGAAAGGATCGGTTTATACAGATGATCTAAAACAAAATAAGAAATGAAAATGAACCAATCAAATCGCAGCTTTTTGACAATTTTATGCAAGTTCTGACAATTTCACTCTCCGAGCATGCGCATTGTCATTTTCCGAACAAAATAAAAATCAAATAAGAAATAATGATGAATGTTGGCCATCTCTAGTTCTTATTCTTATTTCTTATTTCATCTTATTTCATCTTATTTCGGCTTTCTTATTTTATTTTAATTTGTTTCTTATTTCATTTTATTTCTTGTATAAACCCGGCTTTACAAGCACATGATTTCATTTCTTGAAAATTTTCAGTTATTCTTCTATTGGAACACTGAACAAAACTCTTCTGTCAAATTTATTTTTGCGCGCATGTTCTAGGGACATGGTACTATAATTTTGGCCAAATCTCACTTATTTTCGAAAAAGTAACAAATAATTGTATTTATTGAGACAAGACTCGAATTATCATTAAAAATAGCAATTTACTCAAAACATAATAGTTACACTCTTATTGCAGAAATACGACGGCGAATGCTGAAGATATCGATCTAAAAGAAGAGGTCGATCAAGAGAATGGCCTGTACAACAAAGTCATCACCTTACTATTCACGAATGATAGTATGGTTTCGACTTCAGAATTCCTTTGTGAGATGAAGATTCCAGGAACTGAATATGTGTTAAGGGAGACAAGACTCTTCTCCAAAGGTATCGCTATATATCCTCTTATATATAAAAATGAATCGCAAAATGTGTTGGTAAGCGCATAACTCAACAGTGCCTGGACCAATTTTGCTAATTCTTTTTTTTTAATGTTCGTTGAAGTCCAAGGATGGTTTTTACGGGGAGAAAATTTCGAATAATTGCCAGGAAAACCCTAAAAACAGCCCTTTTCTTTTTTCCATACAAACGTTTTCTAACTAAAATGTAGAGTCAATTTGAACTTTATAAAGTTCAAATTGACTCTACATATATATGGCTATTCATATATTCATATATTCATATATTCATATATGGCTATTCAATAAAGTTCGATTCAATAATAGTTTATTTATCAAGATTAAATGAGCAATCTGAGAATGAGAACTGCACCATGGAAGAAATCAAATTAAAATAGCTGAAATGAATTTGATTCTCTCTCATCGAACAGGATGATATGCTTAGATAGAATGATTATAGCATTCTGTGAAAACATAGAAGTACGATTCATTATTGAAATTTAGAAAAATCATATCTCCGAAAGTATTAGCTTGTTGGAGTTGAAAATGATATCGATGGATTTTAATGTTGAAACTGCATCTTAAATAAAAATTGAATTTGAAATTTGTTGGTTAAAAAAATTTTTTTTTTCGTTACTCCGAAACCATCTGGCATATTTTGCCCAATAACGACCTTAACCGAGAGATTCATCTCCCTAACCTACTCTGAAAATTTCATCTGCCTAGTTCATTGCGTTCGAGAGCTATTGCAGACATTTTTTTTTTAATTTTGAAATTTTTTTTTTCACACTTTGCGGTAACCTGGTCAATAGAAAACTTCACATGCGTATAAAGGTCATGACTCTACAATTTGATGCTAAATTTCAGATAGATCGAATTATCGGTTTCGGAAATATTAATAAAAAATTGTTTTACTAAAATCGGCCATAACTCCGAACCGCTTGATGGATTTCGCCCATTAACGAACTTGTACGAGATATTTACGCTCCAAACCCACCTTGCAAATTTCAATCCTCTAACTCCTTTCGTTCGAGAGTTATCGTGCCTACGGCCGGCCGGCCGGACTGGCAAGCAGAATCGATTGCGACCTCTGATTCTTGATCAGTGAGTCGAACCAAATCGTTTGAGACCATTTTCAGCCAAAAATTCGAAAATTACAGAAATTTGGGCAAATTGATAAGCACTCAGTTCCGAGGAACTAGAGCGCCAAAAAGCACACAAATGCAAATGGAATTCACTATGATAGAAGTGAAACACAAAAAAAGCACTGCTTTGACATGCTTGCTTATGACATGATTATGATTATACTGACCCTTCTAGGTCCTTAAGCATATCCTTCAGAAGCTCCAAGGAGCCTGTGCGACCAAGGAGAGTCAGGTGTGTTATGTGTAGGTTTTGTTACTGTACCCCTACGCCAGCTTAGGTACAGCTTAATATTTGATCCAACAGTGAATGGTGGCCACTAGCGTCTGACTAGATATCCGGTTCGCTCTATCCACTGAGCTCGAAACACTCATCATTCATTTAGAATTGGCCAACGTGAACAAGCGTGCTGTTCACGTGCTTTTTTAAATTTTTTCGCCATTTGATCGAAATGTTTATACAAAGAGTCCGCCATCTAACGTTTTTTTTTTCAACTAGTGCTTATTTCGTGAATGGCAACACTTTGCTCATGTCTGATTTGACAGATAATTAGTTTTATCCTTCCGCTGAACAAATATGGTTGTGTATACGCTTGAACAACGCTGGAAAATATTGCGACATTACTTTGAAAATCATGGTAATGTTGTAGAATGTGTGCGATAATTGCGTACGGATTTTGGAAGAAGAGAAGCACCGTCAGCTCCGTATGCTCGTTATCTTGTGAAAAAAGTGAAAGAAACTGGCATCCTCATCGAAAAACCAAAGCGTGAAAAGCCAAAAACAGTGCGTACACCCGAGAATATTGCTGCTGTGGCAGAAAGTGTGCGTGAAGCGCCATCAACATCAATTCACCGTCGTTCTCGAGAATTGAACATTTTGGAGGCATCATTGAGACGAATTTCGCATAAAGACCTTGGTATGACGCCATACAAAGTCCAATTGGTTTAGGAGTAGCCCTGTTTTTGAAGATCGCATTATCAACCGCAGAGCTGATGTCGTTTGGCCACCTCGGAGCTGCGATTTGACCCCGTTGGACTATTATTTGTGGGGTGCCGTCAAAGATAAGTGTTACGCCAATAAGCCAGAGACAATTGACGCTTTAAAGGACAATATTCGTGAAGCCATTGGTGAAATACAGCTGCACACAATCGAAAATGTGCTTAAAAATTGGACCGATCGTGTAGGCTACTGCATGGCCAGCCGAGGCAGCCATTTGAATGAAATTATTTTCCATTATTAACCGGAAGGATTGTGCTTTCAAATAAAAAAAGAAATTTGAGAAAATATTCAGTAGATTTTTTTTTATTGCATTTTCAAAAAAAAAGTTATTTGGTGGACCCGTTATATATTTGAGAAAATACATAATAAACTAAAATGGCGTTAATGAATGGAAACATCCCCGCATCGTCAATCTCGTGCAAGTTCTAACCAAATTCACGGAGTGAAGACTCCACCGAAAGCGGTTTTTCTTCGTCCGAACGCAGATCATAATGAATTCATGGTTGATTATGTGGAGGCGGCGAGCAAGACGTGAGGTTGGCAAGAGATTGACGTGCTGCTTCGAGCATACTAGTTGAATTAGACCATCCTCGTTCACTTGGCCGCTTCACTATACACGTCTGCATTCATTTACATTCGTTTGTTTCTCGTTGACTTCTCAGCCGCTATCCTCCACCCTCTTTTGTAACACTTCAACCGAACCGGCTCGGGAAATTCAAGGAATCGTTCTCGACATCCAGGGAATGATTCTTAGAGGAAAGGCGTCTAATATTGGATAGTTGCATTATTTTGAAAAAATTGGTCAGAGCTCAAATAATAAAGCCCACACAGAACACCAACGACTCTCGCACAAGCTTTTTAGAGCTTATGAGCGGTCTCCACGGAGGAGCTAGGAGTTTCAATAAGTATAATCATATTTAAAAAAATTTGCGAACTTCAGGATTAGTTTCAACATCCACATTCGTTCCAGCAAACTAGGAGCTCATTAATCCCTGGTACCAGAACCAAACTGAACCTGAAAGCTCATTGCCTAATTATGAAGAAAACGAAGGAAAGAAAGGGAATAGAAACTTAATTCAAGTTTCTTCCAGATGAGCAAGTTACATTGTCAAAACAATTCTGACATCGAATGAATTCACCTCCCCCCACCGACCCTCGTGACCGTGCATTCGCGAACGGAACGAACCGAAAGAAAAATTTGTAATTCATGAGATGTCCTTCATTGCGAATCACAGTAAGACTCGCGTTCATTTCGGCATATTAGCTTCGATCCTTATCCCCAGTGACTCCCATGATATTGAAAGCACGCGAATAACTGGAATAAGTCCCAATGGGAATTCTTATTTTTCTCGGACGGTTGTTAATTTGACTGCGATATCGAGTTTCGGGCAGAGTTCTGTTTTTCGCTGCGAATTTTGTAGGGCATGGCTGGAGCTTGTACGATGTCGTTACAGTTTTCTCGGCTCTCTGGGAATTTGCACCTCGTTTATTTTATCGTTATGTCGTGCTGGTGAAATGGGCAGAAAAATTCATTAGTGGGTGTCGGATAGTGAGAACCCACGAACATTTGATTCAACCAAAGATTGAGGATACTTCCCGTACAGAAATTTTCCACTTATGAAGAATGTGGCAAAAATTTCACACTGATATTTTTTATTTCTTACCAGCTGGTACTCGGATCGATAACTTTTATTATATTTTGTTGATGATTATATTATTCAAGTAGTCACTCCTAGGCAACACAGGGACTTCCCAAAAATATCTCGGCGAGCTCTTTCCATGATATTGTGACGCCTTTTGCGATATCGCAGGGAGGTCGCAAAGAGCTCTCTATCAACTCCAAATGTCCACCACAGGGGATGAGCCCAGTAACGTCTCAGGGATATCGCATTGGGAAGTTCCCAAAACAACTCACCCTGAGGAATAGTTTGAGAAGTTCCCTGGGATATCGCTGAGAGGGCACTCTGAGCTCTATACCACCACCAGATGTCCTACAAAGGCGAAAGTCCAGTAACATCTCAGAGATATCACATTGGTAGGTTGCCAAACAGCTCACCCTGGGGAATAGTTTGAGAGGTACGCTGGGATATCGCTGAGAGGACGCTAAGAGCTCTATACCACCACCAGATGTCCTACAAAGGCGAAAGTCTAGTAACATCTCAGAGATATATCATTGGTAGGTTGCCATACAGCTCACCCTGGGAAATAGTTTGAGAGGTTTGCTGGGATATTGCTGGGAGATCGCAAAAACTCTATTTCTCCTCCAAATGTCTGCCCAAAGAAAAGGCACCAGTAACTTCTCAGAGATATTACACGGAGAAGTTCCCAAACAGCTCAAACCAGAGGAATAGTTTGAGAGGTCCGCTGAGATATCACAGGGAAGTCGTCAAGAGCACTAAATCCCCTCGAAATCTAAGCCAGAGGGGATGAACCCAGTGATATCTCAGATACATCACATGGGGAAGTTTCCAAACTTCTTACTTTGAGAAATATTTTTTGAGGTTCACTGCGATATCGCTGGGAGGTCTCCAAGAGCCCTAACATTTCAGATATATCACTTGGAGGAGTTCTCAGACTGCTCAACCTAGGCAGTACTGAGAGAAGATCGCTGCGATATGGATCTAGAATCTATATATCCTCCAAATTTGCAGTACACGTTTGGCGCTGGATACTTACCCGGTTATTAACGATGCGGTTGTTCTTCCGGGTACGGCGTAGATGATTGTGCCATCTACTAGTGTAAACGAGAAGTGGCTAGGGATGAAGTAGATCACTACAAATCCCCCCTAATTTCATATTCTTGTTGAATTTGCGATGACTTCAGGAGCTCGCAGTTTTATTCTAATTACACTTGTGATATCTTGAGGAAATCTGCAATAGGATTCTCGATATACTCACGATGACTCGAGAAGCTCGCAATGGTAATGTCTTGAGGAGCTCACAATAGGAATGTCTTATCCTTGTTACATAAGCAATATCTTGAGGGTATCCGCGATAGGGATTTCTTATTCTCGTTAAATTAGTGATATCTTGAGGAACTCCGCAAAAGGAATGTCTTAGTTGGGTTACATGTGTGATATTCTGAGGAACTCTACAGTAGGAATTTCCTATTCTCGATACATTCTCAAAATCTTGAGGATCTCACAATATAAGAGCTCGCAATACATCCTCATTGTAATCTCGCAAAAAACTGCTGAGCCAACTGAGAAAGCAACTGCGATATGTCATAATACTTAAACTTAACCTATGTTGTGATGGCCTGCTTATACGTATATTTGACAAGAGGCCTGAAATTACATTGCTGAAATTGGAAAAACATGTTTTAACACAAACTGTGACTCATAGACAGAACATTGTACAAAACCAAACAAAAACAACAATGAACAAAGCTGTTGACAAAAATGACATTTAAAGGAGAAACAGAAAGCTGGCGTACCATTCCAAAATCCTTTTTCATATTCTTCAATTGAAATTATCTTGAACAGAGGAATATATTATGATCTTAGGCTGAAGGACTTCGGTCGATGGCCTTTGACTGTGGTCAATAAATGACAGTTATTATTATTATGATCTATTAAGATTCAAGTTGGTTTGAATGTTCAAGCATTTATTCTGTGCTTGACAGAGGATTCCTTTTCAATAAAAATATGTTCAAAAAAATGTAATTTTGTGAAATTTTTAGTTGTTGTTTGTAGAAGAATTTTGGGGTATTCTAGGTGTTCATTGACTAAATCATAGAATCAATGAACACCTAAAATTACCCGAAAAATCAGTCTTCGGTCTGATATCTAAAGATATTGCACAATTCACAAACAAGTTGATAATAAGACCAATTTGCAAACAATCGAGACTAAAATGCACTTAAATCATATGTGAGATAAGGAGGTTAGAGGCTCTCTTTCAGTCTATAGAAGTATTCTATTCTCTGGACGACCAAGAAGTGGTCGACATGGAGTTCATTACGCAGTATATATGTCTATGCCTTCGATCAAAGTTTTCTTCTGTCCGTGGTGTGAGCATGCATACATTATTATCTATGTACGACACGCAACATGGTTCTTGATCAGTGCCGGCTTCATGAAAGCTGTTTAATTTATAGAATTTTTATCAGATTTTATATCATTCAGTGAAGAATATCTCGAATACGGAATATCCTATAATGAATATTCCTATGATGATTTATGATGAACTTGATCCGCTTTCTTTACGCTAATTTATCGTAGTTTCATGAATTTACGAGTCTGATCGCAGAAACCAGTGTAATGAGGTAGAAACGGTTGACAATTCATTTCCTTCTGGATAACCATGTCAATAGCCTGTATCTTTTTACCTGAGCCAAATATGGCAAAATGATGATGGAAAAAAGTTTTTTTTTGATGAGAGGAAGCTGTGGTTAAAATGAATGTACAACTTGAAGACTCATCCTGTATATCCAAATGAAATGAATTTCCTTATCGAGCATTTCTCTTTCTTGTATATAATTAGCAGTTTTATTATAAAAGAGTTCGATGAATGTGTCCTGAAGCCGTCTATCAAATCTATTCAATTAATTCTTTGCAATTTCTTTCAGATAACCTCAGCATCAGATCCCATCTGAATATAACCCTTCTTCAGTTCTGTATCCTATTGATATTCCTCCAATAGAAGTACCGATTACGTGGAAAGGACTACCTATGAACAGTTATTAACAAGAGTAATACTTATTTATTTTTAATTAAAAGGATATTTTTATATTATCTAGTCTTCATACCAAATATCGCTATTTGAATTAATGTGAGAAGTTAATCAATGCCATCGAAATGTGAGAATGTTGTGATATGTTATGTCTTAATGAAACTGATATATTGAAGAATTTATGAATAAATGTGTTATAAAAATTGTGTCCTGTTTTTAATGAACTGTAAGAAGTTAGAGTTAGTTTTGTTATAAGGACCAGCAGTATGTACTCTAAGACGCTTATTCGATATATTCCGAAAGTCCTGAAAAGATATATCGTGAGGACTGACAAGTGGAAAATCATCTCAGAAATAAAATACAACAACACTGTAAAAAATACCGTTTCAAAAATTTCTCTGATTTGTTTTTCCACAAAATTTTATGTTAATTTTAATTTTTCAATTTTTTTTTCCAGAAAAGAACCATTTAGTATCTAATAATTCTCTATATTCGACATTCACTTTTCGTGCATCTTCAGTGGTGGGCTACGTAATTTTTATAAGATTTTTCTATCCGCTTCTATTTTTTTTTTATCACTCTGGGCATTTACCCGTCTTGCCCCCACCTCTCCTCCTTTAGATAGGGGAAAACTTTCTAAGGAATTTTTTGCAGGTAAAAGAGCGATGTTTACAGATTTCACGGGATTTATAGTAATACAGGAAATAAAAGAATAGAAAAAACTATTGAATAGCCATCTTTTTGGACGTGAAAATTTTGAGTTGCCCAGAATTTACTCCAGATATCTTATGTATCACACAAGAACATCCTATATACTTATATATATATATATATTATAAATTATGTTGAACTTGAAAATGTATATTTGGTGGATGCGCTATGTAGAGTTTCCGATATATTGTAGTGTTCAAGAATTTGATTAGGGTAAATGTAACTGTAAAGTTGACCTTACACAATAGTTCCAGAGTTTTTTCTGATCGAAATTTTATATCCATAATATTCCCAAAACGACAGATTCGTTCTAGTAGAAATTTGATATCTACGCGTAAACTATTCACTTATTTAAGGCAAAATTTGTTTAGAAGTGAAGCTTATATCTATTAGAGATGATAGCCCTACATAAGGGTCCTGTGGAGATCTTTGAACCTCTGAAGTTCTGAATAATCATCGCTTGGAAGACCGAAACTGGTTTTCAAAAAACCCTCCTGGCATCAAGATTTTTTAAATTTAAATATTGAAGGACAAGTGAGATTACCTTTCAAAATTAGTGGAGGTGATTCGTCTTCAAGAGAACAGCTACAGAGAATTTTTTTTTAACAGGAGAAATCCTGTGATCGGGTTCCGGGCGTTTGCCTCTAAACTCTTAAAGTTATACCTGCTCTTTGAGATTTTCTCATAGGATCGAAGTCATGTTTGGTTTTATTGGTATTCCTTTATCTTGTTCGATAAGGGGCCATCATTCTCCTTTCGGTTGGTTTTGAATTTAAGTCATCTAACTAAATATCATTCTCTCAGTAGTAGGCCTCTGGGCCTTCTGTAGTAGGGTTCCATATTTTTTGCATCTTCTATTGGATTTTAATGAAAAAGTCTTCTCAGCTCCTCATTGGCATGTAGGTTGGCTTTTTCAAATATCTTCTCGGCTTTTTGGCGCTCTTGTTCCTCGGAGCAGAGTGCGTATCAATTTGCCCAATAGTCTGTAATTTTAGAATTTTTGGCTGAAAATGGTCTTGAACGATTTGGTTTGACTCACTGATCAATAATCCGTGGTCGAAATCGATTCTGTCGATGCCGTCCTTCCGGCCGTCCTTTCGAACGGAATGAGCTAGACAGTTGAAATTTTCAGAGTACGTTTGAGAGATAAATATCTCGGTTGAGTTTGTTATTGGGAAAAATCGGTCTAATAGTTTCAGAGTAATAAAAAAAATTTTTTTTTTACATTACAACTTTTGAATTAAATTTTTTTTAAGATGCAGTTTCATCATAAGAATCCATTGTTATTATTTTGAACTCTAACAAGTTAATACTTTCGGAGATATGATGTTTCAAAGTTTCAATAATACATCGTAAGTTCTATGGATTCACAGAATCTGTCTGTGATCACTATTCATAAATGTCATCTTTTCTAGCTATTAGAGATTGTCAATTCATAGTTGTTATTTTTCTCTTGGAAAGCAAGTATTCGATTCTTGGAATTTGTGAATATATACAAGACTGTTTTGATGTAGTTTATGGAGGCAATAGGAAAGAAAAACATAATGGAAGCATCAAAAGAAATTACTGTTCGTTGACCACTGAGGTTAATATTACCTTTTACTTCCTTAAGTAGTGAGACATGTTTCTATAAACAGTATTTTCATAATGTTGCTAGCAAAAAAATACTGAAATATGGATCTACATTTGTTCATTTTTTCTTGAGTTAAGGTTCATAATACAGAAAAGAATGCGTTTGTGGTATGAACTATTAAATTTTAAATTATGAAAATAGGATAGTATGTTATTAATATATTTTGAACTATTAAAATAATTTGTTCGTAATCCACTACCTACTCAAATATCAGGAAAAAATGGACAATCTGCTATGATTGTCTCCAGCTTTGCTCTAGACATTTCGATGATTCTTTCCTTAGATATTTTGAGTTGTGAAAACTATGCACCGAGTGTAAGTTGCAACAACCCATTCCACGAGGTTGAATCATTGCAGATTGCTCATTTAATCTTGATAAATAAATTTAATGACAATTTTTGAAGCATTAAGGCATTGAAGCATTGTAGATTGCTCTTTTTTATTGAGCATTTTTTTTAAGCGAGACTTTTTTAAATTCAATTTCTTTCATGATGCATTTCTATCATAGGCCACATTTATTTAGTCAACAGTGGATATTGTGTGGATTTACCAAATGGGTTTTTTTTTTATCTAGTATTAACCCTAGAAATTTTGCCTCATTTTGTCATTTTACTTTCGCCTCTTCAGTAGGAGGAAGGCTTGACTCTTTCGTCCATTTATCTGGATTTATTGGTTGTAGAATGTCAACGCAAAAATTCTTGCAAAATTTCGTGAGGATCGTATCAAAAGAAAATATTTAAAAAATCCTTGAAAATTTTATATATCAGAAATTTTGCGAGAGCCTTCAGAACATAACTCTTCTACCAAGTTCCAAGTTTGAACACGATCTGATCTATATTGCTGGAGATGAGATAGGGATTTGCAACTTTCAGGGAAGGTTGCACATCTGAATGGGAGAGTTAAGTTCGCTGTTGGCCATAATCGGCCCAACGGTGTCGGAGTTATATCCATCTGGAATATTTTTCCTCGATTCCACAACAAATTTAGTTCTAGAATGCGTTCACAAGAATTTCTACAAAATTTCGAGAAGATCGTATTACTAGAAAAATTTAAAAGAATCATTGAAAAAAAATGTATATATAAAAAAGCTTTTGACCAACATCGCTGAAATTTTGCGAGAGCCTTCAAAACCATGAATGTCAGGATGACATATTAAATTATAACATAAATTTTTGGGCCGATCCACAATAGAAAGTGAAGCATGTATCTATTGGAGATGATAGCCCTACATTAGGGTCCTGTAGCGGTCCTCGAACATTTGAAGTTCTGAAGAACCAACGTTTGGATTGGCCAGTCCTGGTTTTGAAAGACACCCTACTTGTCTTATGAGCTACGAAATTTTCCTTTTTGAAATCAAATATTGAAGGGATTTCTATGAACAAGAGTGAATATCTTTGAAAACTATCGGAGGCGATTCTTCTTCAAGAGATCCATGCCGATACATAGGAGTATATTTGTGAGAGGGGACTTTTGAAAGGTTATATATTATTTTTATATGTATATTTTTTTAATAAAAAACTAACTCTACTGCCAAGTTCCAAGTTTGAATACGATCGGATCTATATTGTTGGAGATCTGAGCAGCCTTGTGTAAGTTCAGTAGCCGGATGGGTGAATATTGCTTCGATAACTTTCGAACAAAAGGAGATAGGGAATTGCAATCTTCAGGGTAGGTTGCACATCCCAATTGGATAGTTGATTTCGTTTTTGGGCATAATCAGTCCATCGGTTTCGGAGTTACCCACCTGGAATATTATTTCCTCGATAACTCAAAAAATATAGGCTCGAGCGAATTGAAGCTTGGTAACTAGTTGAAGAATATCGACATAAAGGCATGTGTTCAATTTTGTGAGAACTGTACCCCTAGAAAATTTAAAAATATTACGAACAAAACTATTTGGTCAAGCAGTCATGAGCGTTGGCGCGTATGTTCTATTGTCCATTCTCCTGTATTGGACAATCGAATTAACCATTGTAAATTCGATTAATAGTTCAATGAAAAATTATATACGATTTACACTAATCTATTAAATATTGTGACGCGTTTCGTCGACATAGCGACTTCATCAGACTATATCATACTAAATTCTTAACAAGTAATGATCTCCCAATACCTAGATGACATGGACACAGAGACCTACTCAAAACAAATTACATAATCTTATACTGCTAGTTCTTTGTACACATTTACGATAATTCATTCCTGACGGTTTTATAAATTGATTCTCTTTTTGAATAGATTGAGTAACGGAGAAAAATTTAGATCTAATTGTTCATCAAATAAATTACCTGTATGTTTTTCTCTATTTATTTCCACCATTACCCAATGATTGAGTTGCGCACCTTTATTCAAATTGTGTAGAATTTTGAAATCCGGGTTAAACTTATGTCCTTCTGATAATAAATGATTCGAATATTTTGAATTAATTTTGTTGTTTTTGTAGCTGTGATGATGTTCCTTTATGCCAAAATTTCTATCAGTGTTTCCTATATATGATTTATCACAACAATTTAATTGATAAACAGCGGATTTATCTTCTTTATTTCTTTTTTGTTTTATTGTTCTTAATGAGTTTTGCAAGGCTGTCCATGTCATCTAGGTATAGGGAGATCATTAATTGTTAAGAATCTAGTATGATGTAGTCTGATGAAGTCGCTGTGTCGACAAAACGTGTCACAATATTAAATAAATTAGTGTAAATCGTATAGTCCGTTTAAGATAGATTGACATCAAGGGTGCCTATGGAAAATCGAAATTCAGTTGGCAACGGCCGGTCTAGTTATATTTCAAGTCATATCATTTAGGTTGTTCGCATTGAAAATAACCATGAGCTGATGAACTGTCATTTATTATTTATTTCTTACAATTTCGATATAACGAAAATCCAATAATTTGGGATAGTTTTTACATGTGTGTTTATAATTAATCGTACCGAGTTTGAGTATTTCCGCATCCTTGTGCTATTAAAAATGTCTGAAATTGATTACGATACCTCTCGCCTAACAAAAAGGGAACTCGAAGCAGTATATAGATGTAACTGTGAATTCTTCAGGGAATCTGTAGATATTACCGCCGGCATTGCTCTAGTGTTCCAGGTAAACTGTTATTCAACCACTAAGAGTGTATTCTGATTATTATATTGGCCATAATATTTCCGATTTCTTCGACTACTGTTCAAAGAATTCTTAGGAAAAAAGAGGAAGGCACATCATTAAAACCAGGCAGCAGTTGTGGAAGAACTCCTGTGATATACGAATATACATTTAAAGAGACATTAAATTAAATTAAAGTTTTTGTAAATTTGAGAGAGCACTTCACTGAAGGTTTTCTTTGATTAGTTCTTTCCTTCATGAGCTCTATAAACTGAGCAAATCAAAGTTTGAAATAGAATTTTAAATCATTAAGTTTTTCAATATATTTTATAATACTAAAACGACAATTCATAGGAAAATGGCAAATAATCTTTTCTGTTCCTAGTTGCAATTGAAATCCATAAAACTTACAGCTCATTACGTAAACGGAATTTATGTAGTAAAATTTTGGTTCCGATTTTGTTTGTGGAAAAATGAACACTTGAACTATTATCATTGCATATAGATTACAATATTTTACAAGCTATTACTTTCCAAGTTAAATTAAGACATAAATAATAAGTCTGCTTAAACACTGATAAATTAACTCTTATTCCAAAATAATGCTCCATTATTCAACCCATCTCTCAATAATTTATACTGACGAAGTAATAATAATAACATTATATTTATTATGTTTTTTTACAGGCTAGAAAAAGGGCACTGCCCGAAACGTCGCCAATTACAATTGTATTTTGAATAATATTAAACCCTGAATATCAAATACTATTATTCTTTCATAAATCACACAGGGTAAATACTTTCCATTCGATTATATTTACTAACATTATATTAATTAAATTATTCAATAACCAATATGGATTCAATAAATGAAAAGTAAGTTTCTTATGGGCTTTTACACCTTGATAGCTTTGGATAAGGAACCTAAGTTGTAAGATATATTGAGATGCACATGATTATTATGACAAAAGGTTCTTCATCCTGTATTGAAAAAAACTATCCAATTTCTTGAAATGGTTTCTGGGTATCAACCTCATATTTATGTTTGTTTCATCAGTCTACTGCAGTTGCACTTGGAAAATTATCCTTCCAAAATCTCAGGATAAAATACATTCGGCATTTGAATTTCCAAGGTACATCAGGAATGTATTTATAAGGTTCTTGAATTAATTACAAATAGAATATAGCCTTTGAATACGATCTTAATTCAAAGGAGATAGCATTGAAAATATTCAAGGTTATGTTAATATTTCTTTTCTCTGGTTACAGAACAGTTACTTTTTGTAACTAGAAATAAGGCACCAACTACACGTTCAAGGCCTACTTCGATGTCAATATATCTTAAACGAACTATATATAATTTGTCATTGAGTTAATATGGATTTGCCTCAAGTAAAAGCCACAAGCATTACATTTTCGATTAATAGTGTCCAATCCAATACATGAGAATAGACAATAGAACATACGCACAAAACCTCCTGAATTCACGTCAGTGCTTGAACTAATTTTAAATTATTTACCTTCGAATAAATAAGTTCATTCGTACAGAATAATTTAAATTTTAGGCGTTGTCTCGCAGATATTACAGCAGTTACGACATTATTTATTTATAATAAATACCCAGAAGCCGATTTCTCAACTCAGCCACAATTTGACTGGCGGTCTTATGAATCACATAAATAATATGCCATTTGTTTTCTTCATGAGATGGTCCGATTCTCCCGAACCCATTCTTTATTCAATGAATATTCCGGGATTCTGCGCCAATTTACATAGCGGCTTTTACCTTCGCATGATGGATGGCGGTTACCCCTTCAGCCCTTACCTATTTCTTTTTCATGATGTTCCGAAGCATATTCAAGCAGAGTGCCTATAAATTCTGGTGATAAATGTTTCCCGATTGGACAAAACACGTCCATAGGACTTTATTATTATATATATATATATATATATGATGGATGTGGTGGGACAACGTTTCTCGAAGATGAAAGGCTTAGAAATCATCCGTTTATCGGGTTAGATGATTTTTAGTTTTATTGCTTTCACGGATGATGAACCTTTGCAATGGTGCAGTGAAAACAATTTTTGCGCGTATATGTTCTGGGGAATATCGCGTTATCATTTTGCCCAAATGTCTGTAACTTTCGAATTTTTTGACGAAAATGGTCTCAAACGATTTGGTTCGACTCCCCAATGAAGAATTCGATGTCAAATTTGATTCTGTCCGGCCGTCCGGCCGTCCGGCCGTTGCCACGATAACTTTAGAACGGAAAGAACTAGCAAATTGAAATTTTCAGGGTAGGTGGCGCATTCCAATACGACGGACAGTTCGTTAATGGGCATAAGCGGCCCAATGGTTTCCGAGTAATAATTTTGTTTTCAACCAATATAAATCCGATCGAATTGAAACTTGGTGAATAGTTGTAGAATATAAACCTAAGCACGTTTGTGAAATTTTGTGAGAATCGTATCGCTAGAAAATTATTGAAAAATTATTAGAAAATATTATTGTTGTCACGATAAACTGAGAACGGAAAGAGATAGCGGCTAGAAATTCTCAGGTTAGGTTGTGCATCTGAATGCGACATTTGAGTTTGTTTATAAGCATAATCGGCCAAACGGTTTTAGAGTTATATAGCCATCTGAAATTTGGTTGTTTTTTATTCCTCATTAACTCGAAAAATACAAAACCGATTGAATTCAAACATGGTTATTAGTTGTAGAATGCCAACGCGAAAATTCTTGCGAAATTTCGTGAGGATAGTATTCTTAGAAAGTTTTTAAGAAATCATTGAAAATTGAAAAAAAAAATTCTATATATCAGTAACTATTCATCTGAAATTGCTGAAATTTTGCAAGAGCCTTCAGAACTTATACTGCCAAGTTTCAAGTTTTAACACGATCGGTGGAATATTGTTGGAGATTCGAGCAGCCTTGTGCGAGTTCAGTAGATGGGTGACCGTTGCCTCGATAACTTTCGAACATAAGGAGATAGGGACTTTCAATTTTCAGAGTAGGTTGCGTATCCGAATGGGAGAGTTAAGTTCGTTTTTGGGCATAATCGGTCTAACAGTTTCCGAGTTATACCCACCTGGAATATTATTTGCTCGATAACTCAAAAAATAAAGATTCGATCGAATTGAAACTTGGTAACTAGAAGTAGAAACATAAAGACGTGTTTAAAATTTTGTAAGAACCGTAACCCCAAAGAAATTTTATAAAAATTAAGAAAAAAAAAAATTTGTAAGAACCGTATCTACCTACCCCTAGAAAATTTGAAAAAAATAACGAAATCGAAAAAAAATTGGTTCAAGCACTGACGTGAAGTCAGGAGCTTTTGCGCGTATGTTCCATTGTCCATTCTCCTGCATTGGACACCCTTTATCGAATTGACCATGGTAAATTGAATGGACAATAGAACATACGGGCAAAAGCTCCTGACTTCACGTCAGTGCTTGAACCAATTTCTTAAACGTAGAATAACAATGTCATATTTTGATTGATAGAATGACAGGAAAGTTCAACTTCTCTACCGGTGGCAGTTTTAATTTTCATTTTCCCTCCACCGGTGGGAAAAGTGTCGTTTTGAAACAATTAATTATTAAGTAATCATTAAAGGATACTGCGGGAGGTATATTCATTATTAAAAGGTTTCTTTCTGGGTTTTTTCTCTCCCATACTCTGAAAATTATCTATTAAATTAAAATTTATTATTTTGTGAATTGCTTCTGCGTAAGAAACACAAGATATTTGTCACAATCAATCAATCGAACAATGTTGCTTAATAAACAACAACGAAACAACATCAACGAAGAAACAACTATATCGTAACGTTTCGGAGTCTATATCAGACTCCTTCGTCAGACAATTAACGAAAATCTTCAGAATTATTTTGTTGATAGTTATTCTGGAATTCGAGAATTGTCACATTGAAAATCATAGTAACATAGTTTTACTTTGCATAGAAATTTCCAAGTTCCAACTCCTTTTTCAATAAATTTAGCCAAATATGGTCAATACCAATTAAGCAATTTGCAAAATTGCCTTCTCTGTTCAATAAAATTTGACTCCTTTGTATTACTCCAAACTATCATGTGATCTCCTTGGATTGTACATACATGTTCTTCTATTTTTGATCTTTGTATGTCTCTATTTCTCAAGTTGTTCTTATGTTCCGACTTTCTTATTTCTGGTGGTCTCGATATTTCTCCTGTATACGATTTACCACAAATACAAAGGATATTATATACACAGTTCTTTGATTTTTGTTTTTCATTAATGCTTTGTCTGTGTTAATAAAGACCTAAGATCATTTTGTGTCTTGAAAACGGTTCTTATATTGCATTTAGAACCGAATCTTCTGATTTTTTCAGAAAGGCCATGGACATAAGGGATCACATTCAACAGATTGTGTTATTCTTTTTGTTGATTATTCTGTTGTACTTGATTGATTGATAGTTTATTAGAAGCTCTTCTATCTAGCTTCATGATTGATGTATCTATGAATTGACTCGGATAAACACCGCTTCGTTTCGTGGGACGTAGTTTCTTTATTTCCAAACACCCCGGTTAAAATCGCAACAGCAATTTTGAAGGAATGGCTTTCTATAGTTTAGGTATTCCTCAAATAGAAATTAATGAGTACTTGATGTTAACCTCTCTTTGCATGGAGCAAAATATCTATTCTTTTAACAATAAATATTATAAACAAACTTTCGGTACAGCCATAGGTAACCCCCTTTCCCCATTTTATCTAATTTGTTCCTCAGCAAATTAGAACTTGAAATTGAAGAAGAACACAAATATTTTCCAAAATTTTTGGCTAGATACGTAGATGACATATTTGCAATTGTTGATGAAAATTTTGTTATTAACGAATCTACCATGGTCCTGAACAGTAAGTATCCATCTATTAAGTCCACCTTCGAAATGGAAAAGGAGGGCTACTTACCATTCTTAGATTTAAAAGTATCCAGAGATAACTCAAATTTAATTAGTTTTGACATTTTTAGAAAACCTACTAATTCTGATATTTACTTTTCGTCTGATTCGGTAGCTTCCTGGTCACATAAAACAGCCAGCTTACATTTCCTCGTTAACCGGTTATTTAATATTCCGCTAATCAACGTAAATTTCAAGAAGTAAAGAAAAATGATTGTCCAAATTCCCGAAAGAAACGGGTATAGTCTTCAATTAGTTCAGAAAATTATCAATAAACCTAAAGATAAAAATCTCTTCAGAAACATAACCCTAACGAAAGAAATAAGAAGGTAAAAGGTTTCCACGCGTTCACATTTCATCCGAAAACAAACAACAAACTCCAGAATATTTTTAAAAAGGTTAATATAAAACTGACTTTCAAAACTTCCACGAAAATTAAACAACTTCTAGGAAATACATTCGATAAAACTCCTGACATGTTAAAATCGGGTATATATGAAATTAAATGTTTAGATTGCAACAAGTGTTACGTCGGGCAAACAACCAGAAACATTCTCACACGGTATAAACAGCATACGGGACACATTCGGAACAACAACATCGATAAATTCCAAAAAAGCGTACTTAGGAACACTTGAAGGTATCGCAATGTATAAGAGAAAGGATATTTTACGCAATAATGACCTAACACCGACTAACAACCCATTTTTCTCACTTTTTGGTTAATGACTAAGGGTATAATGTCAACCCGTACTGGAATGTAGAAATTGATTGCATGCATCAGTAACGCTTCGTCTGTGAAGATGGAAACATATGTCAGACGAAAAAAACTGTAGTGTACAAGAGTGTAGTTACTTTTGTATTGTTCATAATAAGTACACAGTGAACTAAAAATAGAATATTAATAACACCTCTTTTCATGATAAGTTGATGGTTCGAATATAAATTCAAATATCTATTTGTATGTGTCTGCGTCCTGAAGACACTTGTTATTACAAGAACAAAATCCAAATTGTGATCAGAGTACCAGAATTCCTAAAATTAATTCATTACCAGCAAATAAGGCAAGCGAGAGGGATCTTATATTCCATCTTGCTATTCATCCATTTTCATGCTTCTTGAGATGACGTCTACATGGAAAACCTTGTATCAAAACTAGTTCCATGATGTCTAATATAAGTTTTCAGCTGGTTTGCAATCTAAATTAGAGCCTGAATCTTTTGAATTACCGATGTATAGCCTCCGGATTAACTTCTGACGGAATGGTGAAAATGAGAAAAGTTGAATTGGAATTACTCAGTGACATTGATCAACGGAAGTTCGGTGGCAAGGGATATCCAAGAGGATTTTGTTAATCTCGAATCGATAGTGCATGAATTGATGATGAGAACATGAAAGAATGACAGCGCGGATCATTGCTTTTGAATATTTATTGATATAAATATGTGAAACCAATTCCATATGAGCATTTTTGATGATAGACCGAAAAAAAACATTGAAAATTGTATTCTGTAATTGGGATCGGACATCGATTAGTCAACATCGATGTTGAACAAAAATCGACTATAAAACACAGATACAGTACCTATATGAGCGACATTGAACGAAATACTGATATCTTATCCCCAATTACTTTCAACAAGTTTCTACCGGTTGAGATGTCAGTATTCCGTGTAATGTCAATTCCATATTTTTTATGATTCCTCAAGACTAATAAAAACATTTTTTTGTGTCCTATTTTTCTCTCCGGACTTTCGTTTTTGGCGCTCTTGTTCCTCGGAACAGAGTGCTTATCAATTTGCCCTAATGTCTGTAATTTTCGAATTTTGGGCTGAAAATGGTCTTAAACGATTTGGTTCGACTCACTGATCAAGAATCCGTGGTCAAAACCGATTCTGTCTGGCCGACAGGCCGTCCGTAACCACGATAACTCTTGAACGGAATGAGCTAGACAGTTGGAATTTTCAGAATAGGTTTAAGAGATAGATATCTCGGCTAATTTCGTTATTAGGCAAAATCGGCCTAACGGTTTTGGAGTAACGAATTCAAATTCAATTCTTTTTAAGATGCAATTTCATCATAAGAATCCATTGATATCAATATGAACTCTAACAAGCTAATACTTTCGAAGATATGATTTTTAAAATCTCAATAATAAATCGTACTTCTATGTTTCCACAGAATGCTGTACTTAATTATTCTATCTATGAATCATTATATGATGTTTTCTTACATGCCATCTTATTTTCCTGTGTAAGATAAATGTCAAAATTATTTCTGGTTCGTTATTCTTGATATAAAATATACCTCCTGTTCTAGAAAACAAAGTATGATTGAAACAAAATGACCAATGTAATAACCTCAGCTATCGTAGAATTATGAGGATGATATGATATTCTACTGGTGATAATATAATGCCCGTGGATTATCCATATGATATATATATATATATTCTTTGGAACTTGAGCATTACAATTAATTTTTCATCTAACAATATAGCATGTGTATGAAAAAAGTGTTAGCAGAGGTTAGTGTAACGGGGTACCATATAATTTGATATATGATAGAAGAGCTTAGGGAAAAAACCTCAGCAAAAAAACCCTATCTCCCCGTTAGTGTTGTGATTTATGAAAATTGGAATTGTTAACAAAATATGCTGAAATATTAAATATTGAAGGGCATCTTTTTCTTCATTATCGCTTCTTCCTTCAACAATCAGAGAAGTTTCTCCAAGGTACCCGAAACCCAATCTGGAAAAGGAAAAGGCAAAGGGAGAAAACGAACAAATTAAAAATGGAATATTCTATATTTTATTAAATAGATTTAAAACTCGCTACCCATTTTAAAAAAGATTCAGAAACATTATGAATAGCCCTAAAACCATCTTTGAATCTATATTTGCGACAATTATTAACTAAATGATCTATGGTTTCCTCTGCTTCCCCGCATTCACAACTAGGGCTCTCAACTGAGTTCCACCTGAAAAGCATGCTGTTGCAACGACCATGACCGGTTCTTAGACGATTCAGAATAGACCATATTCTCCTTGGAAGATCAAACCCCGGAACTCTATTTGAAGGATCAGAAATTAAATCTTTGTTGAATAAATTGCAAGAAATCCATTCAGACCGCCAAACTTCCTTGTCACTTTTATTCGAATTAAGAAAACAGTTGGACCATAAAGGGTTTCGTGACTTCAATCTGGGAATCTTATTGTCTGGAATGTAGGAGATAATCGGAAATGAATTCGGAAAAGAATGAAATTTATTCCAAGAATTTGAAACAGCAGTCTGCCTGCGAATGTGGGGCGGGACAATGTTTGAAAGAACTGGCAACCAATGAATAGGTGTAGATCTAATAGTTCCAGTGATGATTCGCATAGATGAATTCAACTGTGCATCAATTTTTTGAGTATGAGCACTATTAAACCAGACGGGGCAACAATATTCAGCGGCAGAAAAAACCAAGGCTAAGGCAGCCGTTCGAAGAGTAGCTGCATCAGCACCCCATGAAGTACCAGCTAATTTCTGCAGAATATTATTTCTCGTTTTCAACTTCAGACGCAAATCATCCAAATGAGCTTTGAAATTCAAAGATGAATCTAGTTTCACTCCTAGATATTTAGGATAAAAATTATGTCTCAAGAAAGAATCACCGAAAGACACACTCAATGTTCTATATTTTTGGTGATTGTTCAAATGAAAGCAAGAAACCTCAGTTTTATTCGGATTCGGACACAAACGCCACTGAAATAGGTACTTTTTCAGAATATCTAAATCTGCAGATAGATTTTTTTCTATACTTTGGAAATCAGAATGACGAAATGCAAGGGCAATGTCATCAGCGTAGATGAATTTCTCAGACGAAGTAGCAGGAATATCACACAGATATAAATTGAAAAGAAGAGGTGCTAACACTGAACCTTGTGGGAGACCATTATTCAAATTCTTGAATTTACTACTATTATTATCAATAAAAACACGGAACCTTCTATCCGAGAGCATATTTTCGAGTAAACGAACCATTTTTCCACACTTTAAATGAGTATAAAGTTTGGAAATCAAACCATCTTTCCATACCGTGTCATATGCTGCCGAAAAATCCACAAATCCTGTTCCTGTTTTCATTTTACTATTGAAACCTGTTTCGATATAAGTAGTTAGACTAAGAACCTGATCACAACAATTTCTATTTTTCCTGAAGCCCCCCTGGCAATTCTGTAGAACGTCTTCTACAGACGATTCAATCCTAAAAAGAATCAATCTTTCTAAAATTTTAAAAGGAACACTCAACAGACTAATGGGTCGATAACTGCTAGGATCGGAAGAATATCCATATGATGATGGAAATATATACTTTGGTAAGATACATAATCAAATTGGGTTCAGAATATCTCCAGTAAAAACAAAACTGCAGTTTTAATTGATATAATATAATTTTCAGAGTAGATTTGTGAAATGAATATCTCAGATAAGTTCGTCATTGGGGAGAATCGGTCTGTTTGAATTTAATTTGTTTCATGATGCAGTTCTATCGTAAAAGTCCACTTATATAATTCCCAGAGACCAATAATTTCGGAGATATGATTTACCATCGTGTTTAAAATTTCGTTCGTAAAAACCGTATCCCTAGAAAATTTCAAAAAAATGGCGAAAAAATTTTTTCTTTTCCGATATTGCTGGCAATACTGGCTGAAATAAATAATTTTTGAACGCTCTCTTGTCACAGTAGGCATCGCCAGTGAAAATCAGTAATATTAGACGACTATATTTACTGCACAGTACTGTTCAGGAATATTGGAACGCGCCCTTCGCCAAACGCGTGATTTCTAAACCGATTACCAGAATAAAATTAGATTATACTTTATATCTGTAATTGAAGATGATATTCTAAAAAAATTGAGATTCTCTGTTGATTCTAAAAAATACCTACACGTGATGTGGGTGGGAGGGGGAGTTGAGCTTAAACCTCACCAAATATCACCAAGAGGTAGGGGGGGTTAAAAATTGCTGAAAAAAACATCACGTGATTAATGGATGGCCCCTTAGGGGAAAAACTGTTTTCAGAAAGTCGGTTCAGGAAAGGTTGACACAGAATACATATCAGCTAAACGAATAACCAATACATAAAAAATTATCAACAGGGATGATTGTATTTTAATGTTCATGAACACGAACCTATATATAGCTTAACGATGACCCGGACAATTGTTCGGGAGTATCAATGAGCTGAATATATGTAATCGTCATCTAATGTTTCCTCTATTTTTGACATAATTCACCCCCTTATCTGTAGGGTGAATCTGATTGGTGTGATTGTGATATGAGGGGTTTTATGATGTCTGAATTTACATTGCAATTATAATAATATCTTTTCCACTCATAACTCAGGCTTCATTTGGAAAATGATTTTTCATAAATGCTCGGTCTTATATCTACTCAGTTACTCAGTGAAGTTTTACACCACGAAGGAATAATTTTTGTGAGAATCTTATCACTAGAAAATTAAAAAACTAAATAAATTCAAAACTTAGGTTTATGACTCATCATATATGTTGGATTTACGTAGATCAGCAATTAATTATAATTAGAGCATTCTATCAAATCATAAAATTACGATTAATTATTGAAATTCTTAAAAACCATATGGACGGACGGCCGGACAGAATCGATTTTGACCACGGATTCTTGAACAGTGAGTCGAACCAAAACGTTTGAGACTATTTTCAGCCAAAATTTTAAAAATTACAGACATTTGGGCAAATCGATAAGCACTCTGTTCCGAGGAACAAGAGCGCCAATTATTAAAAAATATTATTTACCTTAAGATAACTAGAGAACGGTAAGAGATAGCGACTAGCAATTTGTAGGGTAGGTTGCGCATACGTATGTGACAATTGAGTATGTTAATAGGCCTAGCCAGTTTTGGAGTTATCCCCATCTGTAATTTTGTTGTATTTCCTCAATTACTCAAAAAATACGAATCCGATCCAATTCAAACATGACAATTAGCTGTAGTTAAAATTTTTGCAAAATTTCGTTGGGATGGTATGACTAGAAAATTAAAAAAAATATATTGAATAAAATTCTATGTATCATAAACTATTCGTCCGACATTGCTGAAATTTTTGCGAGAGCCTTGAAACACTATAAAAGTAACTACACTCTTGTCCACTACAGTTTTTTGTCCTCAAAAAACCTATAGTACTACATCTATTTGTAAGTTTGTAACTTTTTTTGTAGCTAACATCTGAATGAAGCAATAGTTTTATTCGATTCTGCCAACATTAAAGATTAAAAAAAAAATAAAGATATTGCCTGTTTTACCGATTTTTAAAGAAAATTACACTTTAAAGTTAAGAAACTGCGGAAACTAGAAGAAAGCAAAAATTTTTTTTTAAATATACAGGGGGCCAGGGCCAAATACATTAGAGCTGAGTGAGTAGCAGATGACCCACCTATCCACCATTTTCATATGTTCAACGTTCTGCCGAACACCCTGTATAATAAGAATAAAATAATAATATTGAGGAAAAAATCTATATCAAATATGAAAATGCCCCTCGGTATTTAATATTTCAGCTAATTCTACAGCCAAGTTCTATATTTAAACTCGATCGAATCTATATTACTGGAAATATTTGGAAGATTATATTTTTTCTGGAGCTAAGCAGCTTCAGGTGAGTTCAGTACCTGGATGGGTGACCACTATGGCTATAAATTTGAACAGAGCGCCAAAGCCCCTGTCCACAGAGCTTTCCCAGTGTTTTTCGCAGGATTCTAGTTTAAAAATCCTCAGCAAGTAGTCTAGTTAAATGAGTCTGCTTGCAAATATTTGAAATTCCTCATCTACAAATTTCTGCAAAGCATCATAGCATTCTCTTGACAGGAAGAGGGGGCCCTGTAACATAAGACTACCAAGTCTGTTTGGAGTAGGGCTCAATCTAACAGAGCAAGTTCGATATCTGGGTGTGATACTGGACCACAAACTACTGTGGAACAAACACATTGAGAAACAAACGAAAATGGCCGAGATGATCTTTTGGTCTACTCGGAGAGTAGTGGGAAATGGATGGGGCTTCAAACCACACATTATTCACTGGTTGTATACTGTGGTGGTGAGGCCTATCCTAACCTACGCATCATTGGTGTGGTGGACTTCTTTGGAGAAGTCATATATCCGCCACAAATTGACAAGATCTCAGAGAAAAGCTTGTTTAAGCATCACAGGTGCTCTGAGATCTACTCCAACAGCAGCTATGGAGTGCCTGCTGGGGCTACCTCCCCTGCATCTTGTAGTTGAGGAGGGGGCTATGAAGACAGCTTTAAGAATCTGGGAACAGGGACAGTGGCATGACAGCGGAATGTTTAGGGGACACGCGAGGGCACTCAAGAAGGTGGAGGATGATGATGCATCTCTCCTCCGGAGGAGTGACCGTGCGGGCTCCTTATTCTGCTTTAACGAACCCTATAGGGTGATTGTTCCTGATAGAGACCAATGGGATACAAGGAGTGATCTCCTTAAACCACAGGGGCCCACATGGTTCACAGATGGCTCTGTAACGACTACAGGGACAGGTGCAGGCATTGTGGGACCTCGAGTGAACATGTCCATCCCTCTCGGGAAGAACTGCTCGATAATACAGGCAGAACTATATGCTGTTCTTGTCTGCGCGCTGGAAAACATCCGATTAGGATACTCTGGCAAGTACATATATATATGTTGTGACAGTCAAGGAACGTTAAAATCCATATCTGATGTGAAAATAAACTCCTACTTAGTAGGCGAATGCAGGAAGGCTCTGCGAAGGCTGGGCGCTGGTAACGTTGTAAAACTCATCTGGTGTCCGGCTCACTCGGAGATTTCAGGTAATGTTAAGGCAGATAAGCTGCCGAAGCAGGGGGCTCGGATACCATATATAGGTCCTGAGCCTTCGCTTCCAGTATGTCGTACCTCTGTTAGAACATTCTTCAAGAATCCTTTGGACAGGAATTTCTCCAGTGTATGGAACATGGGAGTAGGACTCAGGCAGTCAAGGCTTCTCATTAAGAAACCATCGTCAAAGTCTGAAGTAAAGAAACTTCTTTCACTCGAAAGAAGAGAATTGAGCCTGGTGACTGGATTACTAACTGGTCACCAGTTCAACAAACATCTGAATAGGATGGGATTGGCCGATAGCGCTCTGTGTCGCTGGTGCAAGAGCATGGAAGAAACAACTGAACATATTCTGTTCGACTGTAACAACCTTAAAGAATTGAGGGTCATACACCTAGGCAACCCAACACCTACGATTCCTACGGTGAGAGGGACTTCTCCTTTTAAGCTCGCGGCATTCCTGTCAGCGTTTTTCTTGGACTGAGTCTCACGAGTTTGGCAAGCGGGAGAACAATGGGCCTGAAGGCCTCAGTTCAGCCTGAGACGGCACCGCGGTAGAAGAAGAAGAGAAGATCATAGCATTGGCATATTCTTCATAAATAATGTGGGGAATCACAAACAAGTAGCTAGGCTACTTATGTGACTTTTGTTTATTCTCAAAGAAGAAATTTTATGTTTTGTGTTATACATGATGTATTTTTTTTTGTGAAAATAAACTATATTATATTATTATTATTGAACTGTAGTTTTAGAGTGCACTCAAGAAACACATCTTGTGTTGCTCATTTGCTGGATTTCCTGCAATAAAAATTACTTGAAATAGTTGTCATACTCTAGTCTAGTTGTAGATTTCCTTACAGAGTATTGAAAATGAGTTCATTTCAACTACAGGTGATTGAATCTTTTGAATGTACCTATACAGGGTGAGTCTTTGACCACTGCATTAATTTTAACCAAATATTCCTCTCATCAAATGAAACACTTTTTTCATTTACCATTTTTCCAGATTCGGCTCAGGTAAAAAGTTACAAGCGTTTAAAGATTTCACAATGTGCTAATACACTCCCGCATATAAATTATCTATGACGTTGGCGGACGAGAATAAGGCATGGTAACGTGGTTTACAGCTTGATTCGGGATTACAACGCTCAGGGACGGATCCATAAAAGTAGTGACATTTCTGGAGTTTTCCATTTTAAAACATTCAATGAAGAATATCTCGAAAACGGTGCGTTTAAGGAGAAATGATGAAGAATAATATAATGTTTTAAAACGATGGAATATTCTTGAAATGACTCAAGAATAACTTTATATGCTTTCGTTATGCCAATTTCGTTTAGTTTTATGAATCCACGAGTCCATAACTAGAAAACCAGTAGAAGTAGAAAATAACTAATATTTGGAAAATATGTATCATACTTATAGGAAACTTTACGCCAACATTCATTTTATTCGAAAAAAGGATGTCAAAGCTACAAAATAAAAACTGAATTTTTTTTCAAAATTTCAACAGCCTGTATCTTTTTACCTGAGCTGAATTTGGAAAAATGTTAAATGAAAAAAGTGTTTCATTTGATGAGAGGAATCTTTGGTTGGAATTAATGCAGTGGTCAAAGACTCACTCTGTATATTTTGATCTGAGGAAGGTTTCTACTTATTCGTATCTGAAGTTTTCAATATCTAACTGGGGATAATGTAACGATGATCTCTATGGGAAAACTCTAAGTGTTTTCGGTCTTGAAATAACAAGATAGTACGGAAAAGGGGAATGAATAAATTTCGAGATTTTGAATGTTTCATGGACGTGCAAGTTCCACCAAGAAAATGCATATGTGATGTTACTTTCAGCTGCGCAAATACACTCAAATGCATCTTGTTTTTATTCCTCCTGGAAACCCCAACTAAATCCTCACCGGAGGTAAAACATAAAAGACCCTAGAGACTGCGCGTCCACCAATTGTACGTCCCCTGTAAGGTATATATTCCTAACATATACCTACGGCCTTAATATATTATACAACGTGACCAGAAAGTAAAGCTTAAACTTGACGTTTGATATTGAAAAAAATATTTTCGATTCGGGTTCATTAGGGACTATGTTCAATATTGGAGGTTATGAAAGATATATGATATTATTGAGCTTTTTTGGTGGTCAATTTATATACAGTTCGTGTTCAAATTCAACTTTGCCTGTCCGGCTGGCCGTTTGTTAGCACCATAATTTTCTGAAGAAATATAATTAGTTGGTAGAATATGATCTCAATTTAAATCGTCTTGAATGAAGCATCGGTTTTATTTCCAAAGAAATTCATTATTGAACACAACTAAAATTATAACATACTTCAAAATTCTTCAAAAGCACGGACGTGAAGTCAGGAACTTTCTTTAGGAGCTCGCAATAGGAATATCTTATTCTGGTTATATGTGTGATATCTTTAGGAGCTCGCAATAGTAATGTCTTATTCTGGTTACATATGTGATATCTTGAGGACCTCCACAATAGGAATATTTTATTCTTGGTATACTTGCGATAACTTAAGGAGCTCGCAATAGGAATGTCTTATTGTGGTTATCTGAGGGATATCCTTAGGAGCTCGCAATAGGAATATCTTATTCTGGTTATGTGTATGATATCTTTAGGAGCTCGCAATGGGAATGTCTTATTCTGGTTATACTTGCGATGACTTAAGAAGCTCGCAACAGGAATGTCTTAGTCTGCTTATGTGTGGGATATCTTTAGAAGCTCACTATAGGAATATCTTATTCTGGTTACATATGTGATATCTTGAGGATCTCGCAACAGGAATGAATTATTCTGGTTATCTGTGGGATATCTTTAGGAGCTCGCAATAGGAATATCTTATTCTGATTATCTGTGTGATATCTTTAGGAGAACGCAATGGGAATGTCTTATTCTGGTTACATATGTGATATCTTGAGGATCTCGCAACCTGATGTCTTAGTCTGGTTATCTGTGAGATATCTTTAGGAGCTCGCAATAGGAATATCTTATTCTGGTTATCCGTGTGATATCTTGAGGATCTCACATTGGGAGCTCGCATTTTCATCCACATTGTAACCTCTCAGAGACCTCTATGCGAGGTCTGCGTTACCTGGGTTACCAGCACAGCATCTCATCGCATAGGGTTGGTGCTCATAAGGATTTTCCCAGGTCAACCGTCAATTCTTTTATGAATTCCCAAGGTCTCTGCAGGTGCATCCATTTCTTATCCTTCGCTTCGAGTATTCGCAATCTATCGCACATAGTTTGGACACACCCTCCTCTCTTGCAGACCTGTTCCTTTGTGCATTAAAATTCGGATAGGAGGGATTGAAATAACACGACATCCAGTGAGTCTCCCCACTGTTTAAATTATTAAATCTAATATATACCTGTGGCTCTGACAGCCGCGCACTCGCTTCCAAAAATTCAGATAGCAATTTAGTGGAAACACTGGAAGTAGAATGAGGGAGAGATTAATGATAGGAACGAATGATGGAATATATAATTCTGGAAGGTGAGTGGGATCGAACGAAATGAAAGAAATTGGTTTGATATATAATCGAAAATGGGGCCTCGATAGAGAATGTCGAAATGATAGCATTATTCAAGAGGAGTTTGGGGTTAATATTCCGGATGAGTTCCAAATGACATTTCAACATTCTGTTCCTCTAATATTTCACGATTTAAATGTAAATGTAAATTGTGCAATTCATCCATGAAATCAATTGAGAATATAATAAAATGGGTTCAAGCCCTGTGGACAGGAGCTTTCTGGCGCTCTAGTTCAAACAGACAAATTATATCTCCGAAAGTATTGGTTTCTCAGAGTTGGGAATTATATCAATGTATACATATGATAGAGCTGCATCATAAAGGAAATTCAATTCAAATAATAGTTTATTTATCAAGATTAAATGAGCAATCATGAGAATGAGAACTGCACCATGGAAGAAATCGAATTAAATCTGGCCAATTTTGCCCAATAACGAACTTAACCGAGATATTCATCTCCCTAACCTACTCTGAAAATTTCAACTACCTAGCTCATTCCGTTCGAGAGTTATTGTGGAAAAACATATTTTAAATTTTCAAAATTTTTTTTTACACTTTGCGGTAATCTGATCAATACAAAACTTCACATGCGTATAAAGGTCATGATTCTACAATTTGATGCTAAATTTCAGATAGATCGAAGGAACTTGTCCGAGATATTTACGCTCCAAAACCACCTTGCAATTTTCAATCCGCTTACTCCTTTCGTTCGAGAGTTATCGTGCCTACGGCCGGTCGGCCGGCTGGACAGAATCGATTTCGCACTCGGATTCTTGATCAGTGAGTCGAACCAAATTGTTTGAGACCTATTTCAGCCAAAAATTCCAAAATTACAGACACTTGGGCAAATTGATAAGCACTCTGTTCCGAGGAACTAGAGCGCGAAAAAAACAAGTTTCGTATGACAATTGCCCAAAACAGGTTTAAAGTACCTACAAATAGTAGATATTCCATAAATCATGTATTAAAGAAGAGAAGAAATAATGAAAAAATTACCTTGTACGATCAAAAATTTCCTCATCCACGTTCACCAAATTTTCTCCTCTCTCGAACTACAGAATTATGCTTTCAATATTTACGTAATATTTTCAAACATTTTCGGGTGAGGTCCCCGTTGCATCGCTAAAATACGAGTATTTCAACCCCAATATTTTTGAAGTTACAATATTCCCTTCTGTCAAGTTGACATTATGAAAATTCCTACATAGAATAATTATATCAATCAGTGAAATACGATTTACATTGAACTTTTGAAAAATCATATCTCCGAAAGTATAAGCTTGTTAGAGTTAAAAATGATATGAATGGATTCTTATGATAAAACTGCTTATTAAAAAAAATTTAATTTGGAATTTGTTTTGTAAAAAAAAAATTTTTTTTTTATTACTCCGAAACCTTCTGTCCGATTTTGCCCAGTAAACTTAGCCGAGATAATTATCCCCCAAACCTACTCTGAAAATTTAAACTCTCTAGCTCATTCCGTTCGAGAGTTATCGTGCCTACGGGCGGCCGGCTGGACGGCCGGACAGAATGAATTTCCACCACGGATTATTGATCAGTGAGTCGAACCAAATCGTTTGAGACCATTTTCATCGAAAAATTCGAAAATTACAGACATTTGGCACTCAGTTCCGAGGAACTAGAGCGCCAAAAATTGGTTCAAGCACTGACGTGAAGTCAGAAGCTTTTGCGCGTATGTTCTATTGTCCATTCTTCTGTATTGGACACCCTTGATCGAATTTACCATGGTAAATTATGTTGTAATATCCAAATAAATCAGCAACACAGGAAATAGAAATAAGAGGCGAAAAGGTTAAAATCACTGAAAATGTTTTCAAGACAGCCATAAAATGCTTTAAAAATGGAAGAGCCTGTGGGTATATACGCCGAACTTTTGAAAAATGGAACCGGAAAATTGTGCAGTATGATAACTCACCTATTCAACTTGTGCGTAAATGGGCACCCTGTTCCTGAAGAGTGGAAATCGGCTTATATAACATCAATTCATAAGAAAGGTGATAGGAAACTCAGTGACCTGGCACATGAAAGGATAAAAAAATAAATAAATAAATGTCAGACTCTAAGCAATAACAACTTTTTAAAATTAATTATTCATGCTTCACCAGAAAAAATTAATACTAACGTAAAATTGTGACCTCATATTGAATCACCCCATATATCATCCAAACGGAACATCCCCCGAAATCCTCCCCTGTATCTCCAACAAGACGTAACCTCATTCCCTCACAAATGAACTATTTTCCGAGAGGACATAAAGGCATATCCTTCCAAACGTTGACAATGCCTTCTCTTGTTTTTAGTATCTGACAATCAATTAAGGTCTCCGGAAACTTTTTCTCCGCTTAATTCTCCCCGTCTAATGGTTCAGATATCCAGGCGGATGTGTGAAATACAATAATAATCATATTGTACGGTTGACGGAACCGACTCCCAGGAAACCGGTTGAGAGGATCGAAATTGACACCGAGACAGGCAGAGATATGACGTAAAATGGGTTGTTTTGGTGGTGCGAGATTTCGCAGGACGTGTCGTTACGGTGATTGATCTGATGATCGATATATTTCAGATGGGGGAGGGGACCGAACGACAGATGAAATGGTTGCATGCCGGATTTCCAATCTATCTTATGGCGATGCATAATGTAGATTCTTGTGTGACGTCCACTATATACGGGGTGTTTTCAATGGAGTGTCGTTTTTGGGTGCATGTTTTACACAAAGAAATGTTAGGGTTAATAATTAATGATAAACTTCCTTTATTCATTTCAAACGAATATTTATTGAATTATGAGTGAGAAAAAATTAAGAAATAAATCTTGAAGAGACTTAAATAAGTATTTATTTAAGCTCGGAACCTTTTTTTGCAGCGATAAGAACAACGCATAGAACTGAAAACTTTGTCCTACAGGGATCGGTCTCATTTCACAATATGTAATTGGTCTGTATTATTGTTAAGATGTTGCGTTGGTGCGTTACTCCTTACGGAATATAGGTGAGAGAACATAACGGTCGAATTCCAGACATTTTTTTTAATGGTTTGAGCTGATTAAAAAGCATATTCGAAGGTGAAGCTTAATTTTCATAATTAATTACGCACACGTTTTGGGGAACATCGCGTTATCACTTTGCCCCAATGTCCATAATGTTCGAAATTTTTTACCGCAAATGGTCTCGAACGATTAGGTTCGACTCACTGATTAAGAATTCGAGGTCGAATTTGATTCTGACCGGCCGGCCGTCCGGCCGGCCACGCTAATCTGAGAACGGAAAGAGACTAACGACTTTTAGGGTAGGTTGAGCATCTGAATGTGTTACTTGAGATTGTTAATAGGCAGAATCTGCAAAACAGTTTTGCCCATCTGAAATTCAGTTGTTATTTCCTCAATAACTCTGAAAATACGAAACCGATCCAATTCAAAAATGGTTATTGGTTGTGGAATGTCGATGCGAATATTCTTGCAAAATTTTGATCGTACCACCAGAAATTTTTTTAAAAATCCTTGATAGTCGTTGAAAAAAATTCTAGCGGAAACTATTCGTCCGACATCGCTGAAATTCTGCGAGAGCCTTCAAAACCTAACTGTAATACCAAGTTCCAAGCTTGAACAAGGTCGGATCGATATTGTTGGAGATCTGAGCATCCTTGTGTGAGTTCAGTAGCTGGATGGGTGACCGTTTCCTGTCGCTGTGGTCACCAGGAATACGGCATGATACTGTTCAATACTAATAACATGAGTGTATATTAGAATAACTGTCATTTGCTATTTTGAAATTCATTAAAGTATGTAGAGGTCGACGAAAAAATGAAATATGCACCTTGGCGAAAAAACTGTCTATTGCCTCGCCTGCTTGCTATCCTCGGCTCATCCTCAGATAGCAATTTGCAGGCCTGACCATAATAGGCAGTTTTTGGTCATTGGTACATAAAAAACCTCATATGCTACCACTAAAGTATGTTTTTAATTGCATAAAGCCGGCCATAGACATCGTTATTTTTCATCCGTTTTCCTCGCGTCGGTTCGAACCGCCGAGTCATATCGCAGAACTGTTTTACCCACACACTTCGGTAAATTCTACCAGTTATTTTGCTGTCGTTCGCGAATAGGCACGTCATGAAGAGGACACATCTCTTAGCAGTGGCGGCCGCCACCCAGCAAAACATTGTTGAGTACATTTACTTACCATTTCCTCAAAGACATCATCAGATTCAAGGTTCGAAAAAGACTCGCGGGGTGTTTCTTGATCATCAGGAAAGACAATTCCTCAAAATACCACAAATGTGGTTCATAAACAGCGTCTGCCCCAGCACCACTTCGCTGAGAATCTTTAATTTTTTTCAATTCTTTCCTGTAAGCACCTCTCAAAGAATCAATTTTATTCTTCACTGTTTTAATAACAGCGCCTTTGTCCAATTCATGATATTTTTTCAATAATATTTCATAAGCTTCCCTCCTCTTGTTTCTATCCCTGTATTCTGCTGATTTAATCCGCCATAGACAAGGATGCAACCTGTACAAATAGATAAAATCCATAATAAACTGTTTATTAGCCATTTGTCTTCTGATCCATCCCGGTCAAAAATAGTTCAAGAAACAGCAGAAGTAGACGCACTTGTGGAAAGGACGCGACTTGTACTACGCTAATGCAAAATAACCGCCGATTCTCGACGAAAACCCCACAGACAGTCGGTATGGCACGACAACCGATGAACCGTCGTGACAAAAATCAAGCATCGGCAGATATTTCTACCGACGAGGCGTACCGACGGTTCTTCGCCACACACATAGGTTTTTGGCGCTTTTGGCGCGACGGTTCGTATCGCAGCGGTATGAACGGATGAAAAATAACGATGTCTATGGCCGGCTTAAGACCTTTTTGAAGAATTCGAGGTCAAATTTCAATCAGTCCGGCCGGCCTTGGCCACGATAACTTGAGAACAGAAAGAGCAAGCGAATTATAATTTTCAGGGTAGATAGCGCATCCCAATGAGACGGAGTTTGTTAATGGGCATAATCGGCACAATGGTTTCCCAGTAACAATTTTGTTTTCAACCAATACAAATCCGATCGAATTGAAACTTGGTGAATAGTTGTGGAATATAAAACTAAGCACGTTTGTGAAATTTCGTGAGAATCGTATTACTAGAAAATTTAAAACAAATTATTAGGAAATATATTTTATGTCACGATAAACTGAGAATGGAAAGAGATCGGCCAAACGGTTTTGGAGTTATAACAATCTGAAATTTGGTTATTATTTTCTCAATAACTCGAAAAATAAAAAACCGATTAAATTCAAACATGATTATTAGTTGTACAATGCCAACGCAAAAATTCTTGCAAAATTTCGTGAGGATCGTATCAGTAAAAAAAAGTAATCATTGAAAATTATTGAAAAAAATTCTTAATTTCAGTAACTTTCAAACGAAACGAGATAGGAACTTCCAATTTTCAGGGTATGTTGCGTAACTGAATGGGAGAGTTAAGTTTGTTTACTGCATAATTGGTCCAACAGTTTCGGAGTTATGTCCACCTGGAATACTATTTCCTAGATAACTGAAAAAATATAGACTCGATCGAATTGAAGCTTGGTGGTAACTAGTTGTAGAATACTTGTATTATACAATACAGGAGAATGGACAATAGAACATACGCGCAAAAGCTCCTGACTTCATGTCAGTGCTTGAACCAATTTTTATTAGCTTGTTTAATAGTTTGAGGACAAAGGGTATACATATTAGTAACAATCCCACATTTTTGCGGATCCGCGGGATTTATAACTTTCATCCCGCGCTTTTGCGGGATTGTGATTTTGGTGCGGGATTGGATTTCCTAGTGGTAACTGATTACCATTTAAAATATGTTGAGCCGCACCTGTACATACAGTGATTGCTATATTAAAACATTTTTCAAATTTTTTTTCGAATTCGAAACTTATGGGCTACTGTTGGTTTTGAAAAGATCAATCACTATTTGACATGGCTGTCAATTTCAATTTATTCATTGTTAATAATTCTGGAATGGAAGAAATTATTTACAAATTCGCAAATTTTCAGAGCCGCAACACACAATGGAAGTATCACACCTGAATAAGCTTCAATTCAGATTTATTGATCCAGAAGTAAACCCATTTTCCCATTAGCCAGATCAGTGTTTGACCTGCAAACGATCATTCTATATATTCAACAAGACCGGGGGCAATTTCCTCCTCTTCCCACTCAAACGTCTCTAATTATTTCAAGAACTGAGTGGAAGCTGTTTATGTCATGGCTTTAAGAGAAGAAATTTATAGTTCATAAATCACATGGCTCTTTATTGGGTTATGTTAAATCGTTACAAAAACCGACCGAAAATAGAAATTGATGTTGTAAACCTCTGAATGACTCCTCCTTCTCGTTGGAAATGCGAGTACACATTAGTCATTGTGTGCTAAATTCTGTATCGCAGAAGAGATTTATTGATGACAGTCATGATCTGGGGTATCATTGTTGATTTTTATTATTACAAGAGGAGAAGAAGGGGGGCATTGAAGTCTATAAATTTCCTATCATTAATTCATAAAAAAAAAAATCCATATGATTTACTAGTTATTCATACAACAAGTGGGTTAAATGAATGTTCATTTATGAGAAAAAAGTTTGTTTTTTCGACGGAATATACGTGATGGATACAGAATTTTATGCCATTTTAATTCACCAAAAGTAAAAGTTTTTCGATTAGTATCTGATGAAGGAGTCCGCTTTATGCTATCAAACATTACAAAAAAGTTGTTTTATCGTTGGTATTCTTTCCTTACTGTTTACTAAAATTTTCTATACATTACTTCTGACAAGTATATAGAATTTCTGTAACAGAAGCAATTTCAAAATAATTAAAATTTCTTATTTTATAGATATTTTTCAGAGCTTGGTAGAGAAAAAGCCGAATAAAAATTTATTATTATTTCATCCCATTTTGATGAACATTTTAAGCATAAACACATTTTAATTCTCTAGTGAATTAAAACTATTTTATTTTACTTAGTGAATAAATTTTCAAACGTCAAAATGGGATTGAAGTAATATAACAAATAATTCATATACAGGTTGAGTCTTTGACCACTGCATTAATTTTAACCAAATATTCCTCTCATCAAATGAAACACTTTTTTCATTTAACATTTTTCCAAATTTAGCTCAGGTAAAAAGATACAGGCTATTGAAATTTTGAAAAAAAAACAGTTTTTATTTTGTAGCTTTGACATCCTTTTTCCGAATAAAATGAATGTTGGCGTAAAGTTTCCTATAACTATGATATATATTTTCCAAATATTAGTTATTTTCTACTTCTACTGGTTTTCTAGTTATGGACTCGTGGATTCATAAAACTAAACGAAATTAGCATAAAGAAAGCATACAAAGTTTTTCTTGAGTCATTTCAAGAATATTCCATCGTTTTAGAACATTATATTATTCTTCATCATTTCTCTTTAAACGCACCGTTTTCGAGATATTCTTCATTGAATGTTTTAAAATGGAAAACTCCAGAAATTTCACTACTTTTATGGATCAGTCCCTGAGCGTTGGAATCTCGAATCAAGCTGTAAACCACGTTACCATGCCTTATTCTCGTCCGCCAACAATGTCATAGATAATTTTTATGCGGGACTGTATTAGCACATTTTGAAATCTTTAAACGCTTGTAACTTTTTACCTGAGCCGTATCTGGAAGAATGGTAAATGAAAAAGTGTTTCATTTGATGAGAGGAATCTTTGGTTAAAATTAATGCAGTGGTCAAAGACTCACCCTGTATATGAATTTAAGTAGAAAAACGCCAAAATCGCCAAAAGTTGGTTCAAAGTCGGTATGTTCAAGAAAATGGTTCAAATGATAGAAATTCTCATTCTCGAATTATTAATCTTCGAAAACTCTTTGTTTTGAAGACAACTACTTCTTGAAAATTTGACGTACAGGGTGTTTTACAAGATGTGGAATAAAGAAAATAATTTTCTCAGTCTGGACCTGCGCTATCGATAAGTCATTATGAGCGAATATTAGGTATAGGCCTATACTCATTTCCTGAAATTTTCATGAAGATCCATGCAGGCGTTCAAGATTTATGCCGATTGAAAGATTTTGATAAAATACATAAAACATCTTGTATCTCTTAAACGAATATAGTTAGGACATATTTCGAACACTGATATAGACTCACCAAAATGTCTTGCATGTGCACTGAAAGCCTGTACAATCATTCGTGAAACACCCTGCATACATATAAAGTAAAAATTTATATTTCTCAACCCGGTAAAAAACGATGAATCACAAAAATATAGTTTGACCTCGTAATAAAACGAAAATTCATCACAGGTTACCTCAAAACCAATTCACTCAACCGGACCGCCATTCGTGACCTCTTAAAAGGGATATTCTACAGCGGTTGAATTTCCAATCTTATCAACCATATTCCGTGCAGCTTCTGTTTTCTAAATCTGACTGGAAACGACAGGGTTTCGCCGGGGATCAGGAATTATGTCAAAGTTCCATTTATTTTACTCTTCTTTCACACACCACAAATTGGGACATCTGATGGTGAAACACGAGCTTACACTTTAAATGCGGACGTAGGGGCGTGCTACATGCCGCTCGCGGGGACGATTGATATATCGGTGTATGACTCTCTGTTTCTGAATGTAAACATTTGGAATTTTACTTTCATGTTCTCCATTTATTGCCTTGAGGGAGGTTGAGGTATTTCTGGCCGTAATTGTCGGTTATTCATCACAAAGCTTACCGCTCTGGTAGGATTAAACAGGCTGTCAGTTCTTGGAAATGAAACGTTGGATATAATATTCACTCATTTTTCACGGTCTTACAAAAAAGAAGATTAGATATCCTCTGTATGGTTTATTATAAACAAGTACGTGGAATTCAGAATTTATACAATGAAATATGAAAGCACTATCGTGTTATGAGGACTTGTAGCATGCCTTTGAATGATAATTGATTTAACTGACTAATTTGGTATCTCACACTAGGTAACATCACAGCCCACTCTAGAGATAGCCTGGAACACAGTCTGACAACGCCGCAATTAATTGTCTCTTAGAGGCATACTCCTTCAATGCGGTAGCGCTGGATTTTGATGAAATTTCGACTATTTCATCATTTTTCGAATGATTTACTGTCGAAAAATGATGAGGACTACAATAAGATCTTATTTATGATGAATATTTACCGATAAAACAGTTTAAAACAATGTAATTACGAGATGAAGTGTTGTGATTTTGGACACTTTGGGATTTAAAAAAAAAAACTAGAAGAGAGTACGGATTTTCAACTTCAGATTCGTTATCTACAACCCAAAATTAGCAAGTGAGTAAATTTTCAGGACGATTAGACAGTTATGGGATGCTACAAGTCTATGTGAATTCAGAAAATCAATTCAATGCTACAAAGAGTAAATTCACATAAAATTATTTTTTGATTTGAACTGTGTAAAAATGTTGATAAAACAAATTGATAAATGCCGAATCTGAATCCCCATTAATTATATTTCTGTAGCGGGAAATGTTTTCTTATTGATCTGAGGTTGAGACCATCTGCTCGGGTAAAGGTAAGATCGAAAGGAAGAATCCATTTCAAATCACTGCAGAAAATCTGAACATTTTTAATGAATAATAAGGTCCTTATTGATTTCAACTGAAGCATCTACAGATGCAGACTTTTGGAAATTGAACACATATATAAAAATAAATAGATTATTTGAGCTTCTTAATCTCCTATCCAGATGTATCAATTTTAGTTGAAAAATTATTAGAAAGGTCATCAAAATGTTTAATAAAATCGGAAGAAATGAAAGTTCTATTTCACTCATATTTCTAGTCCATCTTGTTGTCTATAGTCTGAACTGAAATGTACTCATCTCCAATAAGTAGAAATAATCCAAAGGAAATTTCACTATTTACACACTGCAGTTTAATCACAGAACATATAAATATCCGACCATATTTATCACTGCATTGCATTAATTCACATTTGACACCGTTGTACACAAAAATACCACGAAATGCCCGCGAAAAACAATAATGGTTAACTCCAGAATCAGAAGTAATCGTCCATTTTTACAATAACAAACCAACAAACGTTCGACTGACGTACGTCTCCGAGCTGAGTTGCCATTTTATCATCTTCCAGGCTAGTAGATATAGTAGGTTGTGGTAACATCTACAGATTTCTGAACCATTTCGGTAATTTCAACAAGGTCGATTCATATAAAGTGAGCGTTAAAAGTATGGAATAATGGATTTATTTTCTCCTTTTTCAGGAATATCAAAAAATGGTTTTGACAGGTCGCAGTAAATTATTTTTTTGGGAACATCTTCCCGTAGTTGTTCTTCCATTTCCTGTTACCAAGCACTAACGTAATCGGTATTTTATTTTAACTCCAAGCCCCTATTTTTGGCGCTCTTGTTCCTCGGAACAGAGTGCTTATCAATTTGCCCAAATGTCTGTAATTTTCGAATTTTTGACTGAAAATGGTATCAAACGATTTGGTTCGACTCTCAGATCAAGAATCCGTGGTCGAAATCGATTCTGTCCGGCCGTCCGTTAACACGATAACTCTCGAACGAAAGGAGTTAGAGGATTGACATTTTCAGGGTAGGTTTGGAGCGTAAATATCTCTGACGAGTTCGTTAACGGGTGAAATCCATCAAGTGGTTTCGGAGTTATGGCCGTTTTTACTAAAAACGTTTTTTATGAATATTTCTGAAATCGATCACTCGATCTATCTGAAATTCCGCAGGAAATTGTAGAATCATGACCTTTAGACGCATGTGAAGTATTGTGTTGATCGGGTTACCGTAAAGTGTAAAAAAAAAATTTGAAAATTTTTAAATTTTATTTCTATAATAACTATCGAACGGAATGAGCTGGGCAGTTGAAATTTTCAGAGTAGGTTAGGGAGATAAATATCTCGGTTAAGTTCGCTATTGTCCAAAATAGGCGAGATGGTTTCGGAGTAACGAAAAAAAGTTTTTTATTAACTTACAAATTACAAAATAATCTTTTTTCAAGATGCAGCTCCACCCTAAAAATACATTGATATCATTTTCAACTCCAACAAGCTAATACTTACGGAGATATGAATTTTTGGAAATTTCAATAATGAATCGTACTTCTATGTTTTACACTTTACGGTAACCCGATCAACACAAAACTTTACATGCGTCAAAAGGTCGTGATTCTACAATTTGATGCTAAATTTCAGATAGATCAAGTGAAAGGTTTCGGAAACACTCTCAAAAAATATTTTTACTAAAAACGGCCATAACTCTGAAACCGCTCGATAGATTTCGCCCGTTAACGAACTCGTCAGAGATATTTACAGTCCAAACCCACCATGCAAATTTCAATCCTCTAACTCCTTTAGTTTGAGAGTTATCGTGTTAACGGACGGACGCCGGACAGAATCGATTTCAACCACAGATTCTTGATCAGTGAGTCGAACCAAATTGTTTGATGCCATTTTCAACCAAAAATTCGAAAATTACAGACATTTGGGCAAATTGATAAGCACTCTGTGCCGAGGAACAAGAGCACCAAAAACGAAGGGTTTACAATTTTTTTTAATAAATTTGTTAATAATGTGTTTGTCCATCGCGATTATCGATACACTCCCCAAAACGTCTTGGCATTGATGCAATAACATGGTCTATTTCTTCTTGAGGGATACCTGTAGTTCATGTATCAGAGCCGCCAAAGTCTGTGGGGGCTGCGGTAAATTTTCAAGCCTTCTACCCATGATGTCCCAAACATGTTCTATGGCGAAAGATCGGGGGATCTGGGCGGCTATGGCAAAAGATTCACATGGGTCGCTTCAAAAAAGTTTAAACAAACTCTGGCAACATGATCTTGAATTTCATTTGTGCCCCTTCGACGTTCGGTGCCTACTCTTCTTCGATTTTGGGCATTATCAAACCACGCTTGACAACATCTCATAACAGTAGTTGGATGTCTGTTCGTACGGTTAGCGATTTCTCGAAATGAGAACCCCGCCTCCCGTAGAACAATAATTCGACCTCTTTCAAATTCATTTAGCTGGCGATAAATTCAACGTACACGTGCTCTAGGCATTTTAACAACAACCAGACATCGATTATGGATCTCCTCAAACAGCTGGTCTGTTGTGAAATCAAAAAAATTTGCAAAAAAGGAATACAAAATGTAACTAACAAAAAATGTTGACATAAAAAAACCTTCACGATTTTTTCTCCAAGTTTTTATCATTTTCTCCTTGATATACAATCTATGTTTTACCAAAAAAAATTTAAAATTTAAACAGCTCCTTCCGGGTGTTGCAGTTTTTTTGCTAGTTAGTATACATCCTCATGTAATAATTGTAGGGCTTCACGCGAAAGCGAGATTTTTCTTGTCTCGTCTCGTAAAAGCGAGACGAGACGAGACGAGACGTTTTCAAAAATATTATAGGCGATATCGAGACCACATACAGCGCAACACGAGGGTCTCGATTTTAGTCTCGTTAACTTTTTTATCATGAAGTTTTTTATACGACTCAACTTTTTTCAACACCCACAGAAAACAATTGAATATGAAGAGTTCCCACTATAATTACCACTATATTTTGTCTATATTATGCATCGATCGTTCTAGAAATACATGATTTTTTAGAAGATTACTAATTCGTTATGACCTTGCAATAATTGAGATTATTTTTCAAGAAAAAATAGAATTCACAACCATAAAAACGGATGCCATTATGAATTCAATACTAACGGACAACTTTTATTGCCCCTTTATCCCAATGCTTTGAAAATTTCGTCTCTATCTGAACATCTGGAGAAATTTACTCTCTTGTGCTCCTTGTAGTGAAGATGTGAACAATTATTGTATACATCTGTGGAAATACGTATACTAAAACTGGTGAAGAAATGAAGCTGTTCAATGTTTCGAAAAGAGTTATGAGGAATACGCCAAGAACACCGTCAATGATCTACCCACTGGGAAGGTATTCTTTGAAAACTATACCAAATTGTTCAATTCTATTAAAGAATGTATCGACATCGATAACCTATCTAAAACAAATCAACAAAACTTCCGAAATATTGGAAAGCTGAGTTTGAAGAATATTTGCTATTAGAAAGAGCAAATAGGAATCAAAATTTATATATTTTTCAGTGGTGGAGAGTGATGAAAATGTTCTTCCTACACTTTCCAAGATGGCCGATGATTTATTAATGGGTACATTCGTGCCTGTTGAAAGATTATTTGCCACAGCAGGTATGATCATGGCAAAAACACGTACATCATTAAAAAATGATGTGATGTAAGCGTGATTATGTTTGAATTCTTGGTCATCGACTAATTTAAAAGTTGAAATTATCAGTGTCTAAAATTAAAAATAATATGTACATGTACAAATATTTTTGTATAAGAGCGTAATAAATATAGCTTTACAAAATTATTCTTTATTGTAAACCATTTCGTTTATATATTATATTTATTACCGTTATTCACTATTAAGCGAGACGGGACGAGACAACTGATAACGAGACGAGAACGAGACTTAAGCGAGACTTAATTTTTTGGGAATTGGCGAGAGCGAGACGAGATTTTTCATATTCTCGTCTCGTGTGAAGCCCTAAATATTTGCAAACCATTCCTACAGACTTCTATATATCTCTATCCAACAATCGGCAAGCCCTATTTTCGCCAAATAATTTTCCCGTGGATGAGTATTCAGCCAGCGTCCCAACTATATTAATATAGCAGCATGAATTCGTGAAAAAATCGGTAAGTCGAAGACGTGGGCAATTGAACCGAATCAATCACTTGACGGAAATTTCAACATTTTTTCCAAGTCGGCGAAGGGGGAGCAAAGCTCAAAATCATATATATCAAGCGGTTCAATAAAAGCGGAAAAAATCACGATCCATGCGGCATTTCCGCTCAGAATGCAATATCTCATACCATATTCCTGAAAAGTAACATTTGAAAGGAAGGGAGCGTGTGATCTGCGGAATGCAGGATACGAAACTTTACCACCTTCAAATTTATACCCACGGGAAAAATAACACGTGATCTGAAAAGCGAATTTCAGCTATTAAATTTCGAACACGCTTTTCAATTTACTTTTTCCTTAGCTCACTAGGTCTGCAGCAAAATTAAACGCTTAGACTCTTTCCTACTGCATTCGGTTTCGATGATTAAATGACATTTCTTAGGGTCTGGAAGAAATTAGAGTTGGATTGCAGATAGGAACGCAAACGGTTTTCATGTACTTTTCAACAACCACAAGTATTGTTGTTTTCATTTCGATGCAATACAGTCAGTCAATTATTTTCAGTGTCGAACGTATACAGGGTGTTTCATTAATAATTGGAAATATTTTAGCTGTTGAAACTTGAGCTAAAAAGGTTTAGATCTAACCTAAATCACTTACCTAAAATGTGACTCCATACTGAGGCACATGGTGTTTTCACCAATCAAATCATAAATCAAGATTTACCTTTGAAAATTTGATATAATTTTATTTTATGTTTCTGTGACAATATATACAATTATATTCATTACAAACTAATATTCTGTGTTATTTATTTCCTGCATTAAAACCATTTATTCAAATCTACCCCAAGTCTATTCAAATGTGCCCCGATAGTGAGGTAGATTCAGCTTGAAAAAAGGAAATCGTCTTAAAGCCTATGTCATATTGAAATGTCTCGTCAATTTTATACTAATCAAAGTCTCTTCGATTTTTTTTACCGGTCTCAATAGATTAGATTCAATTCATTGATGAGAAATTTGAGGTCAAAATCGATTCTGTCCGACTGGCTGTTGCCACGATAACTTTCGAACGAAAGGAGTTTGGGAGAAATTTTGTTATCTCAAACTTATCAAATTCTATCGAATTAAAATTTGGTAATTATAGTTGAAAAATACTGACACAAATTTCTTGAGGATTGTACCTATCACTAAAATTTTTTTTTTATTATTCTGCATTTCAGAAACTATCGGTCCGACATCCCTAAGATTTTGCGAGAGCGTTCATCACCTAATTCTACAATTCCAAATTTGAAAAACCGAGCAGCGTTAGGCGAGTTCAGTATCTGGATGGGTGACCTTTACCAAGATAACTTTGAAAGGCAATTTTCACTGTAGGCTGTTCATCTGAATGCGACAGATATGTTCGTTAATAGGCATAATGGGACAAACGGTTTTGGAGTTATACCCATCTAAAATTTTGTTGATATTTCCTAAATAACTCCAAAAATACAAATCCGATCCAATATAAACTTGGTCATTATTTGTAGAATGCCGCAAATGTTTGCGAAATTTAGTGAGGATCATATCACTAGAAAAAAATAAGAAATTGTTTGTTTACAAACCTGCGCTATGGGGTACATTGAATATGAAAAAACTTGGCTTATCTCTTCTTTAAAAAATCCTAGTTTCATAGATAAATTTGTGCCACTTGAAATTAAACATGTTATTGGCAGAATTTATCTTAATAAATTCGAAATAATGTTTTTCACAAATAGTATTTTATTGCCATTCTTAAATTTGAAATCTAGAGATTTCTCATAATCAGTTTTGAAATCTTTAGAAAACCTACTAATTCTGATGTTTATATTTCGTCTGGTTCGGTTGCTGCCTGGTCACATAAAACCAGCTTGCATTTGCTCGAAAATAGGTTATTTTAAATTCCGCTGAGCAATGTAAACTTCAAGAAAGAAATAAAAAGGAAACAGGCAAACTCATCAACTACTTCAGAAAATAATTGTCAACAAACATAACGATATAAATCTCTTTAGTAACATAACGAAACCCTAACGAAACAAATGAAACGGAAAAAGGTTTCCAAACTTTCACGTTCATCCAAAAACAAACAACAAACTCCAGAATAATTTTAAAAAGGTTCCTATAAAACTGGCTGTCAAAAATTCCACGAAAATTTAAAGTCGGGGATATATGAAATTAAATTTTTAGATTGCAACAATTGATACGTCGGGCAAACAACCAGAAACATTCTCGCACGGTATACAGATCGTATGGGACACATTCGGAACAACAACGTTGATAAATCATAATAATGAATAATGGCCTGCGGGCCTCGTTCTTGATTAAATATCGAGTGAATGGTGGCATATGATTTCACGCTTCAAATATTCACTGGTGGGGAGAGGCTGATTTCCGTGTTTCGTCTCATAGGAGGCGTGGGCGATTATAATGATCGACCAAGCCGGCTCTGAGAGGCTTAACCCGGGTCCCGGGTCAGTTTAGTTGAATTTGTTGGGAAAGCTACAGGGTACTGATGAAGGCCAAGAAGCCAGAAACGCGTCTGCTCTTGCTTTCTCGGCAGATCAATGAACCCCCTGGGGTCTATTTGATTTGTGAAATATATGCATAAGTATATTTATTATACGAAGCCATTCATGAAGGACCCGATTAGCAGGAACGCTCTTGACTTGTTGAGTTGATAAATCAGCTAGTGCAAAGCACGTTTTATCAACTGGCTACTCAATTTCAGAAAATTCCGTAAAATTCTTGTTAAAAATTCCAATAAATTGTACTTAGGAACCCTTGAAAGTATCAAAATGTATGAGGTAACAGATATTTTACTCAATAATGATTTAACCCCTATTAACAACGCATTGTTCTCACTAATCGGTTTGAAATTAAGGGTATACTATCAACCTATACATCAGTATAGAAACCGCATGATTTAGTAACGCTTCGTCTCAGAAGATGGAAACATCGCTTCTGAAATATATATGTATCTCAGATGACATATGTAGTGGACCAGATTGTAGTTTATTTATTTTATTTTATTTATTTATGAAAAACAGGAACACTAACAGGTCAACCCCAGAAACAGTATTCGCTTAAAATTAAAAAAATCTATATCTATGCAAAAACTTCAAAGCTTAGAGATCACAAAGGTAAATTAGATATACAATCAAATGAGCAATGTATTCAAAACAATAATCTCGGAATCAACAAATACAAGGCACCAGCAGTTCAACAATCTATGAGAGCTCCTTCTTCAGTGATCTCTTGAATGTTAAAAATTTAGTGTTAAATAGATGAAAACCATCAAAAAATGTCATATATGTATTCATCATACGGATAAGTGGAGAATTCTGTGAACAATTTGTACGTCTGTATGGAGTGTAAAACAAATCATTGTTACGAAGCCTAATATCAGGAATTCTAAATGGAATCATTTCCAAAGTACTCGGTATCGACACCATATTATTTACGATTTTAAAGAGCAAAAGAACGTCCGTTATTTTTCTTCTGTCCGAAAGTAACATAAGACCGAAATCTTTCCTAATCTGTGAATAATCGTGATTAAGAATAGTACAATTATTTTTATATGCTAAAAATCTCAGGAATCTTTTTTGTATTTCTTCTAATCTATCTATATAACATTTATATTGTGGATTCCATATAGAGGATGCAAAATTTAATTTACCATATACAAATGAATAAAATAATGTCAAAAAAGTTTTGTTATTCCCAAATAGTCTGCTCTGGCGAAGGATGAAGCCTAGCATACGATTACAGTCACTTATAATCTTTTCTATGTGCAAATCAAACAGCAGCTTACTATCAAAGAGAACACCTAGATCTCTAGTGAAATTTAGTTCGTGAAGATTTTCGTTATTAATGATATAGTTGAACTTTATCGGTTGTCGATTTCGGGTAAATGTAATTTTATGACACTTTGCCAAACTTAAATACAAGTGCTGCTCTTGACAGTAACGTTGAACTCTATCCAAATCACCCTGAATCATGTCACAATCATCGAGACTAGATACCCTTCTGAAAAATTTAAGATCATCCGCGTACAGTAGAAATTTACAATGCTTAAAACATCCTTTTAAGCCATTAATATATACGATGAAAAGTAAGGGTTCCAAATGTGAACCCTGTGGTACGCCAGAAGTACAATAAAAAATATTTGAGAATTCTCCATTAACCACGACATATTGTGAACGATTCCGTATGTAAGACGAGAGCCATCTGAGAAGGTCTCCACTAATTCCCACCCCCGCCAGTCTCTCAGACAATAACAAGTAGTTACTAATGTATAGTGTTCATAATCAGTCTACAGTGAACTCAAACTAGAATACTTTTCTAATAGATTCATAAAACTGAAATCCTTCCAAATGTTACAGTTACTCCCTCCAAAAATATCCCACAACGATAGTTTATTTTCATCGTATATCCAGGCTTAACGTCATGTTCGCAATGCGAAGTTTTTCTGTGAATTAATTCATTAATTAGATCTTCAAATGCTGCACCCAAAACGCCACACCTGTATGCTTGCACACCTCATATCCGATGGATCTTCTCTGCCTGTAGGTTTTGCTTAATGGACGACGACTGGTCCCGGCAAACATTTCTCCAATCAGCCTGGGCACGATATGTTTGAGAATGGAATAAATGTGGCCACCCACTGGGGATGCGCTTTAAATTGTAATCTCACGAATCTGAATTGGAAATTTCTCCCATCATGCTATCAATTTATGGTTTAAAAATTCTGAATATGCGACAATTATCCGAGGGTGTAAGTGAGCACTAGTTAATTGGAATGGGTCATGTTTATCATTCGCACCCCTAGATTCCATGTCATGCTTTCCGACGACCAATTCGCGCTAGCATTTCGCACGTATGACTCATTTATTCGAATTTTTAACACAAACTGTTCTCGAACGGTTGATTTGGAATTACTGAAAGAGTCTTCGTGGTAAAATTTGATTCTATCCAACCATCCGGCATGCCGTTTGCAAGCACGATAACTATTGGATATAATAATGATATACTAACTGTCAAAGAAACTGCAACACCCAGAAGGAGCTGCTTAAATTTAAATTTTTCTTTGTTAAATATTAATAGATAGTATAGCAAGGAGTAAATGATTGAAATTTGGAGGAAAAAATCGTGAAGGTTTTTCCATGTAAACATATTTTGTTACTACATAATTAGTGTAGTCGTGTTTTGCAATTTTTTTAAAATTATACAACAAATGAGCTGTTCGAGGAGATCCAAAGTCGATGTTTAGTTGAAGTTAAAATGCCTAGAGCACGTGTAAGCAGAATTTATCGCCAGCTAAGTGAATTTGAAACAGGTCGAATTATTGGTCTACGGGAGGCGGGGTTGTCATTTCGAGAAATCGCTAACCGAACGAACAGAAATCCAACTGCTGTTATGATATGTTGGCAAGCGTGTTTTGATAATGCCCAAAATCGAAGAAGAGTAGGCACTGAACGTCGAAGGGACACAAATGAAGTTAAAGATCAACGTCTAAGACTTTTGGCTATAAGAGAATGATTTGCGAAAACTTGATCTTTGGCTGATGAGTTGCTAGGAGCACAACGCCATCCTGTAACTGTCCGAACGGTTTACCGCCGGATAAGGTCTTTTGGACTGCAGCATTATCGACCCCATCTTGTGTTACCTCTGACGGTTGAGCATCGCCGGCAACGATTTCAGGGGTAAAGAACGTCAACATTGGAATGTTGCATCTGGTCGTCTTTTCTGATGAATCTTGATTCTCCTTGGGTGGACATGATGGCCGAAGAAGGGTAAGACGACGTCGGGGAGAAAGACGTGAACCTCAGTTTGATATTGAGCGTCATGTTCACCGGACAGTAGGCGTTATGGTATGGGGTGCTATTGCACATGCAAGTAGGTCACCTTTAGTCTTTATTCAAGAAATAGTGGAGCTATATGGTCTCCCTTATCTTAATCGGCTCGATAATCCAATATTTCAGCAAGATAATGCTCGACCTCGTGTTGCCAGAGTTAGTTTAAACTTTTTTGAAGTGACCCATGTGAATCTTTTGCCATGGCCGATCAGATCCCCCGATCTTTTGCCCATAGAAAATGTTTGGGACATCATGGGTAAAAGGCAAGGAAATTTACCCCAGCCACCACGGACTTTGGCGGCTCTTATACATGAACTACAGGTAGCTTGGGATAGTATCCCTCAAGAAGAAATAGACCATCTTATTGCATCAATGACGTGTTTAGGAGTGTACAGATAATCGCGGTGGACAAACACATTATTAACAAATTTATTAAACAAATTGTAAACCTTTCGTTTTTTTCTTCTTATGTCAATCATTTACTCCTTGCTATACTATCTATGTTTCCCAAAAAAAAAGTAAATTTAAACAGTTCCTTCTGGTTGTTGCCGTTTCTTTTTCAGTCAGTATAAAATTGCATCTATTACGTACAAGGTACAATGTAGGCCTCCACTAAATTATGCAAGGTGTCCCGGCACTACGTGACTCTTTCTCAGAAGGAAATAAAGTAACCCTATCAACAATAAACAGCTTTCAATATTCAGGAAGAAATTTTGATATTCACTCATAAAAATGCTTGTAACTCCAAAACGGTGCATTTTTTCAATGTTGCACAGGTATCCCTTCTTTTTGGCAGAATGAATGATAAAATAAATGCATGAAGGAATTTCACCGATATCTCCAACAAAAAAATAGTTTCTAACCATTAAGTGCTAGGGTCAGTTCATCCCTGGCGGTCTTGAAGACTTATGGGGAAGGTTTTGGAAACTAATAAATACTGATATTTTTATTGATTCAAATTCGAAAAATTTCTAGAATCGGTTGAGTCGTTCGAAGGTTATCACAAAAAGTGGGAAAGCCCTATGGACAGGAGCTTTGGCGCACTTGTTCAAACTTTGACAAATCATATCTCCGAAAGTATTGGTTTCTCAGAGTTGGGAATTATATCAATGGATTCTAATGATATAACTGCATTATACAAATTGAATTCAAATCGTAGGTCTATAACTCACCTCATATGTTGGATATACATACATCAGCAAATTAGTATTAGAGCATTAGAGTAAGCGTGTTAACGGATGGCCGGACATAATCGATTTTGACCACAAGTTCTTGATCAGTTGGTCGCACGGAAACGTTTGAGAACATTTTCAGCCAAAAATTACAAAATTACAGACATTCGGGCAAATTGATAAGCACTCTGTTCCAAGGAACAAAACCGCCAGAAACTGAATTATGGGCACACATTTACGCATAGGGCGTCGTAGGAAAAAAAATTAAAGCATTCCTGACTAGTCTTTAAATACTTTATTTACACCTGAGATGGAGTCAGGTAGTGCCGGGACACCCTTCATACAGAACTATATGTTGAATACAAAAAAATCATGGATGAAATAAAACCATCTATGTTCAATGCTAGGTAGAAATAAATAATTGATTGTCTGCCAAAAACATAAAAAAGATTTGAAAATTGAAAGAAATGAAAGTTGGAAAACACATTTAATCAGTAATCATATTCTGAGATCTGAAAATAATTTTCCCAATTCATTAGAATAAGTCTAATAATAGGCATTTCGGACCACAATTGCATTTTAAATAACGATTTCAAAACAATTTTATAAATAAAATCCTCATTCAATATATAGCAAAAATATCTACTTTAGCAGCTCTGATCCCAAAAAAAAACTGATTCATTTCATCAAAATACTTCCAAAATAGCATACTTAATTTTTAATATTCTCCATCAGTGAGTCGAAACTAATCGTTTGTGATTATTTTTAGCCACAATTTCGAAAATTATAGTTATTAATTGGCAAATTGATGCACTCTGTTCAGAGGAACAAGCGCGCTAAAAAACACAGAAGAGTTTATTATGGGGAAATTCAAACACAAAAGATAACTAATAAAAGTTATTCAATAACACATCTTTCCCAGCATCCTACTACAGTTGACAAATTATATGTAAATTGACTGATAGTTTCCATCCTCTGTACAACCGCAATTTCCCTGTTTTCTATTTACACCAACCACCTGCGTTCGATTGGATTAAATGACTCACGGTGTGGGGGACAAATAAGACGATTTTAGCAGGGGAATATTAAATATCTATCCAATTAACAACGGCAGGAAAAATGATGTTGCAGAGTGAATTGGATCTTTTGATGAATTCTACTTCTTGTCCTCCAACCCCAGTATTTTTGTTTCAGAAACTGTTGAGTGTTCGTGTATCATCAAATCAATAATGAATACTTGATTGAGTCGCTCTTTACTACATGTAGGGCTTCTAACTTCTCACGAGAGCGAGATTTTTCTCGTCTCATCTCGTTCTCGTCTCGGAAAAGCGATACGAGACGAGACGTCTTGAAAAATATTATAGCCGATATACCGAGACCACATACAGCACAACCCGAGAGTCTTGTTTTTGGTCTCGTAAAAATTTGTTTATGAAGATTTTAATCGAAAAATTAGAAAAGGTCTACATAGAAATCAATATATTTTACAATATATCAAATAAGGAAATGGATAACGCAGATAAGTATGTTAAAATGGAAAGGTATAACGGGTAATTCCGCAAAAGGAGCAGAGAAAATCACTCTGCTGGTGATTTTCTCTGCTCCTTTTGCGGAATTACCCGTTATATATTTCCATTTTATTAATATATAAAATCTTGTGACTATCTGTGAAATATTTAATTATGAATTAAAATAATTTTTTCACATTTTTATTCCAACTTCTTAACTGTTCTTATAACTACTTATAGTAACGAAGCTCTTATCATAAATAGCTATCCTAGATTTTTATATTTTAGATTTGAATGTGCTTTTTTCAAGATCAATTTTTTACTCTCGGTTGAGTATATGTGTCTATAAACTACTGAGTAATAAAAGTGAATTCTATTGAAAGGGTTTCTTTGGCTCGCAAAGGTCTACCTGGAAGATCGTCTTACTTACTACAGATACATACAGTAAACTTTTCTTATATACGACTCGACCTTTTTCAACACCCACAGAAAATAATTGAATATGAAGAGGTTCCTCTACAATTACCAATATATTTTGTCTATATTATACATCGATCGTTCTAGAAATAAACAATTTTTTAAAGACCTTGCGATAATTGAGATGATTTTTCAAGAAAACGTAGAATTCACATCCATCAAAACTGATTCCATTACGAATTCAATACTTAACGGACAACTTTTATTGCCCCTTAATCCCAATAATTTTAAAATTTTGTCTCTATTTGTATGTACCTACATCTGGAGAAATTTATTGTTTTTGGCGCTCTAGTTCCTCGGAACTGAGTGCTTATCAATTTGACCAAATGTCTGTAATTTTCGAATTTTTCGATGAATATGATCTTAAACGATTTGGTTCGACTACTGATCAAGAATCCGTGGTCGAAATTCATTCTGTCCGGCCGTCCGGCCTGCCGTAGGCACGATAACTCTCGAACGGAATGAGCTAGACAGTTGAAATTTTCAGAGTAGGTTTGGGAGATAAATATCTCGGCTAAGTTCGTTATTGGGCAAAATTGGACAGATGGTTTCGGAGTAACAAAAAAAAAATTTTTTTACAAAACAAATTCCAAATTAAATTTTTTTCAACAAGCAGTTTTACCATAAGAATCTAATGATATCATTTTTAACTCTAACAAGCTAATACTTTCGGAGATATGATTTTTCAAAATTTCAATAATAAATCGTATTACAACGTTGTCACAGAATGATATAATTATTCTATGTATGAATTGTCATAATGTCAACTTATTTTCCTGAGACATGACATTATCTAATCAATCGAAGAATTGTGAGTGAAGTGAGAAAAACCTCAGTTGTCTGCTCCGAAATTAGTTTTTCTCAGAAAAGTCTTACATTTCGGAACGGAACATGAAGTAAGAGATCTGAGAGTAGTGAGACTGCTTTTCATCCATAGACATAGATATAACTCTCGAACGGAATGAGCTAGGTAGTTGAAATTTTCAGAGGAGGTTAGGGAGATGAATATCTCGGTTAAGTTCGTTATTGGGCAGAATTGGCCAGATTCAATTTGATTTCTTCCATGGTGCAGTTCTCATTCTCATGATTGCTCATTTAATCTTGATAAATAAACTATTATTTGAATTGAATTTCCTTTATGATGCAGTTCTATCATATGAATACATTGATATAATTCCCAACTCTGAGAAACCAATACTTTCGGAGATATAATTTGTCTGTTTGAACTAGAGCGCCAGAAAGCTACGGTCCACAGGGCTTGAACCCATTTTTTATTGTGCTTCTTGTAGTGAAGATGTGGACAATTATTGTATACATATGTGGCAGTGCATATAATAAAACAGGTAAACAAATGAAAAATGAAGCTATTCAATGTTTCGAAAAGTGTTATGAGGAATACGCCAATATGCCAAGAATAACTTAAATGATCTACCCACTGGGAAGGTATTCATTGAAAACGATACCAAAACAATGTATCTAGATCGATAGCTTCTTTAAAGAAAACAACAAAACCTTCGAAACATGGGAATGCTGAGTTTGGAGAACATTTGCTGTTAGAAAGAGCAAATAGGAATCAAAATTGTATTTTAGAGTGGTGGAAAGTGCATGAAAAAGTTCCTACACTTTCCTAGAGGGCCGATGATTCATTAATGGCTACATCCATACCTGTTCAAAGATTAATTTCCAGTAGGTATGATCATGGTAAAAACGCGTACATCATTGAAAGATGATGTGATGCTAGCGTGATAATGTTTGAATTCTTGGCCATCAAGTAATTTGAGAGATGAAATTAACTGTGTTTAAAATTTAAAAAAATATATACAGGGTGAGTCTTTGACCACTGCATTAATTTTAATCAAAGATTCCTCTCATCGAATGAAACACTTTTTGGGCGCATGTTCTAGGGGAACATCGTCCTATCATTTCGTCCAAATGTCTGTAATTTTCGAATTTCGAGCTGAAAATTGGCTAATAGACTAATTCGGACTCCCTGATCACGAATCCGGTGTCAGATTTTTGGGTGCCGTCCGGCCGGCCGTAGGCACGATAACAGGAGCACCGAAGGTCCTATCGACTTCAAACTTTCAGGGTAGGTTTCTGATCAAAATGCGACGGTTAAGTTCGTTAACGGGCAAAATCGGCCGGACGGTTTAGGAGTTATAGACATTTAAAATTTTGAGGTTATTTCCCTGATATTTCAGGAACTAAAGAAGATGTTGAATCGAAACTTGGTAGTCAGTTCGAGGATATAAACGCGCAACTTTTGGCAAAATTCTGTTATGATCGAAATGTTGGTAATTTTTAAAAAAATATTTCTTTTAATTTTTTCGAAAAAAAAATTTTTTTTTTGTGAACTATTCATCAGATTGCAACAAAAACTTGTACTAACGTCAATTGTAGTATTTTGCAACATTGTGCAAAATTTTGGCTCTATACGATTTCAATTTCTGGAGATATAAGACAAAATGTGTCAAATTTCCTGGGTCTCTCTCAGTATTTTCATCCGTTATTATATAATAATCAATAATATTAAGGTATTCAACATGATACTGCTTTTTTTCTTTACTGGTCAGTACGGGCCACAAGGAAGATGAACATGCGCCCAATAGCTCCTGTCCACAGGGCTTGAACCAATTTTTTCATTTACCATTTTTCCAGATTCGGCTCAGGTAAAAAGTTACAAGCGTTTAAAGATTTCACAATGTGCTAATACACTCCCTCATATAAATTATCTATGACATTGTTGGTAGACGAGAATAAGGCATGGTAACGTGGTTTACAGCTTGATTCGGGATTCCAACGCTCAGGGACGGATCCATAAATGTAGTGAAATTTCTGGAGTTCTCCATTTTAAAACATTCAATGAAGAATATCTCGAATACGGTGCGTTTAAGGAGAAATGATGAAGAATAACATAATGTTCTAAAACGATGGAATATTCTTGAAATGAGCCAAGAAAAACTTTATATGCTTTCTTTAGTCTAATTTCGTTTAGTTTTATGAATCCACGTGTCCATAACTAGAAAACCAGTAGAAGTAGAAAATAACTAATATTTGGAAAATATGTATCATAGTTATAGGAAACTTTACGCCAACACACATTTTATTCGAAAAAAGGATGTCAAAGCTACAAAATAAAAACTGATTTTTTTTCAAAATTTCAACAGCCTGTATCTTTTTACCTAAGCTGAATTTGGAAAAATGTTAAATGAAAAAAGTGTTTCATTTGATGAGAGGAATCTTTGGTTAAAATTAATGCAGTGGTCCAAGACTCACCCTGTATACAAAGAGCGAAATAAATATAGCTTCACAAAATTAATCATCGTTGTCTACCATTTCGTTGATATACATATTTTGATATTTATTATCGTTATTCAGAATTAAGCGAGACGAGAAGAGACAACTGATAACGAGACGAGACCGAGACTTAAACGAGACTTAACTTTTTGGGAATTGGTGAGACCGAGAAGAGATTTTTTATATTCGCGCCTACTCTCGTCTCGTGTGAAGCCCTAACTACATGGAATTTCATTTTTGATGAATACGAATTCAAATTTTGAATTTACAACATTTCTTTATTCAGAACAGCAGTAAATTATTTACCTCACCATGAATGATGAGGAACGGTGAATCATCTATATTGATAAAGTATCTGAAGATATTGCCGATAATTTTGAAAGAAATCTTAATTAAGTATACAGCAGACAGCAGAACTATTTAGTGAGGTTCCATAGGGATTAAGTTTCCTACAGCTACTTCGTTTATCATTCAGTGGCTAAGTTACGGTGATGTATGGTAACAATGAAACCGGTACGTATTTGCACCTCTCTGTCTTCTCTGGGGGGACACTGAACGTTGAGGTGGCTAGCCTGGATCACGTGGGAAAATTTGTTGATGTTGAAAATCGACTGCAGAAGTAAAATTTTGAACAGGAAGAAATTTTTTAGATTACAAATGAGGTATTGAACAAACTGTAAGCTATCACAGTCGAAAGTTAAAGTTATAATAACTGTTCTCTAAACCGCCATGGAACCTTGGTTTAATACATATTAAATCCTATAATTTTGTTTTGGGCATAAGATTTTTCATTCTTTATTTCATGAATTATGAGGGAAAAATAACTAAAAATTTACGATAGTTCGCTATATCGATCCTTAGTTTATATCAAATTGAATTCAGCATGCGAGCTAAACGCACGCAAGCGAATTTGTTCCCATAAAAAAGGCTTTTCATTAACATATTCCAATCGTCGAACAATCAGTTTTCTAGATAAAGTGGCGGATTTGTGGTATTTTCCTTGTGGTAGAGAAGGATTTTTTTCGACAAACGGATGGTGTAATGCAGAAATTTGAAATATATCAGTGAATGGATATCCAAGTAATCATTAAACTATACTTTGGGAGGTGAATTCATCAATAACTGGATCCTTTCTGGGTTTTTTCTCCCATGAAATAATTTTCGAATTTTTTGCCGAAAATGGTCTCAAACAAATTAGATTCTGTCCGTCCGGCCGTGCCACGATAACTTGAGAACGTAGGGTATGTGGCGCGTCTCAATAAGACGGAAAAGTTCGTTAATGGACATAATCGGCCCAGCGGTTTCCGAGTGATAATTTTGTTTTCTACCAATATGGATCCGATCAAATTGAAACTTGCTGAGTAGTTGTAGAGTACAGACTTATATTCGTATCTGCAATTTTGTGAGAATCGTATCACTAGAAAATTAAAAAAATATATTAAATAATATTATTAAATTGGCTTAGAGTAAACTATCGCTAAATCTTGAAAAGACTGTATATTATTATATAACATATGGTAACTACTGTGATAGTGTGCCAAAAAATTTAAATGTCAGCATAGGTCATCATATACTGAAAAAGGTAGATTATCACAAATACTTGGGTTTATACTTCGATTTTAATATGAGATGGGAAAAACATAGGTATTGATTATATTGTCAAGAAAACTAGATACCTGATTTTTGTCTTTGCCAAAATGAAAAAGTTTATGGCAACTGATGCTTTGATGGTAATTTATCATGCAGTTTTTCAGAGTCTAATGAACTATGGAATAGTTGCCTGGGGGGGAGCTTATGATAATAATTTAAACTTTATTCAAAGAACTCAAAAATAAGTACTAAAAATAATAAATAAGAATAATACTCAGACGCATTACAATACTCTAACTCCACGCCAACTCTACCATTTAGAAGCAGTATCATTACACTATCTTGGGTTGAAAGATAAGTACAAAAATTCTAGAAGCAATACAAGGAATAAGAACCTACAGTTACAGTTACAAGAATAAACGAACGAATAGGTACGAAAAATAGTTATTATATTGCTATAAAAGTGTTCAACACGTTAACAGATAGTCTAAAACTGTTGAGGACAGATAGAGCAAAAATAAAGAAAAAATTTTAAAGTTTCATAATAGAAAAATATTAGTTGGTATTCTCGTTATTATTTAAAAAAATTGGTTCAAGCACTGACGTGAAGTCAGAAGCTTTTGCGCGTATGTTCTATTGTCCATTCTTCTGTGTTGGACATCCTTAATCGAATTTACCATGGTAAATTATGTTGTCCATTCTCCTGTATTGGACACTCTTAATTCGAATTTACCATGGTAAATTCGAATTAAGAGTGTCCAAGTATCAACAATGATCAAATTATAATAAATCATAGATAGAATAATTATCGCGTTCTGTGAAAACACAGAAGTACGATTTATTATTGAAATTTTGAAAAATCATATCATATTGGAAAACTGCATCTCGAGAAAGACTTATTTTGAAATTTGTGTAAAAAAAAATTTTTTTTGTTACTCCGAAACTATCTGACCGATTTTGCCCAATAACGAACTTAGCCGAGTCATTTATGTCCCAAAGCTATTTTGAAAATTTCAACTGTCTAGTTCATTCCGTTCGGCAGTTATCGTGTTAACGGCCGGATGGCCGGACAGAATCGATTTCGACCACGTATTCTTGATCAGTGAGTCGAACCAAAACGTTTAAGATCATTTTCAGCCAAAAATTCGAAAATTACAGACATTTGGGCAAATTGATAAGCACTCTGTTCCGAGGAACAAGAGCGCCAAAAACACGCAACCCTCTATCTGTCAGCATAGTTTCGAGTAAACAAACCATTTTTCCACATTTTAAACGAGTATAAAGTTTTAGAATCAAATCATCTTTCCATATCCTCTGTCATATGCTGTCGACAAGTCCACAAATGCTGTTCCATTTCATTATTGAAATCTGTTTCGAGAAAAGTGGACAGACTAAGAACCTATTCACAACAATTCCTACTTTTCCTGAAGACTCCTTGGCAATTCTGTAGAACAGACGATATAAAAGATGGATGAATATCGTAAACGATGCTTTTGTGTAAAAGCATCATTTCATCGTGGAGTAATGTTCATCATATTGTGGTTTCCTCTCAACCACTAGTTTTCCAGCGGAATTTCTTGTTTATTTGACAGGGACGGTGAGTCGTAAATATACTTCTCCACATTTTAATCCCAGTAAAATAATTCACACAACTCTTTCCCTTCCAAAGAGTCCATAATTCACGTCAGCCTCAGTACTACTTAGTAGAAATATACATAGGCCGGATGTAATAAAACGATTTAGTCTGGAAGAGAAATTGCCGCATTTCAGGGAACATTTCCAAAATATATATTTCCCCCAGAAAAATATGCAAGGACTGCACCTACAGGCATTAGGGTCATTCAACAGTGTGATAAAGAATAATGTAATTAGGTAAAGGCAGAAAATGACGGTGGCTGATAATTTCTTGGCACTCATGTAGCACGACTTAGAAAGGAGCCCGGATAGTCGGTATATTACCAATTTGACTGGCAAGAAATATTGCTTGGATATATTTAGCGTAACACTAAACGAATTTAAGGCAATTTACGAGACGATGAGGGAGATGTATCGGGCCATTCTCATCAGAAAAAGAGGAGACGTTCTGCAGGAGGAAGATGTACATTAATAATTCCACATGCGTTGCGCGATAAAACAATGAAGGTACCCAAGAACGTAATGTAATTCCGCACATGGAGTCTCGGGACTTTGTCTACCACAATTGCCAGATTGCACAGTAAATAGAATTCTAATTCGTGATGAGTTCGTGTTGAAATTTATTCTTTCGCGGAAGGTATATTTGGATTCTTAATTCATCTCAGGGAATTTGTTGAAATTTAATTAGGCATTCTGCAGATTGCGGGTTTGCTATTGATAGTGTGGAGTTTGTATACTGAATTCTCGGATTTAAGTCCGGAAATGAGGAGCGAATTAAATTTTATAACTAAAATTTTCACATGGAATCTTTTGAGGTAGGTAACTATCGGGTAATCGAATGAGTTCCTGTGTGTGTTTTACCTGAACAGAGTTCTTATCATTTTTCCCAAATGTCTGTAAGGCTCGATTATTTTGGCCGAGAATGGCCTCAAACGATTAGTTTCGACTCACAGATGGAGAATCCGAGGTCAAAATCTATTCTATCCGACTGCGCGTCCGGCACGATTACTCTCGAACGCAATGAGTTAGAGAGTTGAAATTTGCATTGTATTTTTGGAGTCCTAAAGGGCCGCCTGTGTTCGTTAATGGTCAAAATCCATCAAGTGGTTTCAGAGTAATAGCCATCTGAAAGTTTATTTTCCAAATAACTCGAAAAATACCGATCTGATCGAATTAAAGCTCAGAAGTTAGTTGAAAAAATTGGCTCAAGCACTGACGTGAAGTCATGAGCTTTTGCGCGTATGTTGTATTGTCCATTCTCCTGTATTGGACACTCTTAATCAAATTTACCATAGTTAATTCTATTGTCCGTTGTCCTGAACGACAATAGAATTCACCATGGTATATTTGATTAAGAGTGTCCAATACAGGAGAATGGACAATATAACATACGCGCAAAAGCTCCTGACTTCACGTCAGTCCTAAAGGGCCGCCTGTGATCGTTAATGGTAAAATCCATCAAGTGGTTTCAGAGTAATAGCCATCTGAAAGTTTATTTTCCAAATAACTCGAAAAATTGTGATCTGATTGAATTAAAGCTCAGTAGTTAGTTGAAAAAAATTGGCTCAAGCACTGACGTGAAGTCAGGAGCTTTTGCGCGTATGTTCTATTGTCCATTCTCCTGTATTGGACACTCTTAATCAAATTTACCATAGTTAATTCTATTGTCCGTTCTCCTGAACGACAATAGAATTCACCATGTTATATTTGATTAAGAGTGTCCAATACAGGAGAATGGACAATACATTCTCCTGTATTGGACACTCTTAATCAAATTTACCATAGTTAATTCTATTGTCCGTTCTCCTGAACGACAATAGAATTCACCATGTTATATTTGATTAAGAGTGTCCAATACAGGAGAATGGACAATAGAACAGACGCGCAAAAGCACCTGACTTCACGTCAGTGCTTAAACCAATTTTTTTTTCGTAATTTTTTTTTATTTTCGAGGGGTTCGGTTCTCACAAAATTTTACACACGTCTTTATGTCTATATTCTACAACTAGTTAGCAAGCTACAATTTGATCGGGTCTATATTTTTTGAGTCATCAAGGAAATAATATTCCAGAAAGGTATAACTCTGAAACCGTTGGGCCGATTATGGCCAACAGTGAACTTAACTCCCCCATTTAGATATTCCCTAAAAATTGCAAGTCCCTATCTGCTTTCGTTCGGGAGTTATCGAAGCAACGGTCACCCATCTAGCTACTGAACTCACACAAGGCTGCTCAGATCTCCAACAATATAGATCCGATCGTGTTCAAACTTGGAACTTGGTAGTAAAGATAGGTATTGCAGGCTCTCGCAAAATATCTGCCATGTCGGATGAATAGTTTCTGATATATAGAATTTTTTTCAATGATTTTCAATGATTTTTAAGAAAATTTCTAGTGATACGATCCTCACAAAATTCTGCAAGAATTTCCGTGTTGGCATTATCCAACCAATAACCATATGTAAATTGGATCGGTAAGTATTTTTCGAGTTATTAAGGAAATAACAACCAAATTTCAGATGGCTATAACTCCAAAACCGTTTGGCCGATTATGCTTATAAACAAATTCAAATGTCAAATTCAGATGCACAACCTAACCTGAAAATTTCAAGTCGCTATCTCCTTCCGTTCTCAGGTTGTCGAGACATAAAAAATGTTTTATAATATATTTTTTTTTATTTTCTAGTCATACGATTCTCACAAAATTTCTCAAACGTGCTTAGGTTTATATTCCTCAACTATTCACCGAGTTTCAATTCGATCGGATTTATATTGGTTGAAAACAAAATCACTCGGAAACCATTGGGCTGTTTATGCCTATTAACGAACTTGTCGGTCGTATTGCGATGCGCCATCTACCCTGAAAATTTCAAGTCGCTAGCTCTCTCCGTTCTCAAGTTTGACCTCGAATTCAGGGAGTCGAACCCCAACGTTTGAGACCATTTTCAGCCAAAAATTCGAAAATTACAGACATTTGTGCAAATTGATAAGCACTCTGTTCCGAGGAACAAGAGGGCCAAAAAGAGAATGAAATATGGCATTATGGACGAATTTTGATGAATTGAAACACATATTTTCAGATCAGAGATATATATTTTTGTTATCTACTGAATGAAGTTATTACTTTTAAAATTGATTCGGAATCGATATCTGAACTGGCTTTGTCTCGAAATGCATAGATTATACGTATTCTAATGAGTCGAATATCTAGAACAGTTGTTATTAGTGGTACCACCGCATAATAGTCTATGATTTTTCGTAAAGTGAACACAGATCTCATAGATTTATTGGAAATAACCACAGAGATAATAATCTTTATGGAAATGACCGAACGGGACAGAACAAAATCACAGATTAATCTGTGACCACAGGTTAGTCTGTAGCAGAATGCTGTTCATAGACAAATAAGGATTGAAGTTTATTTAGAGTGTTCAGTGATTTTATTTGTGAGGAAAGAAATTTCGTAATAATGATTAATAGATCTGATTCAGATTTATTCAACCTTGTATTATGGTATTCATCAAAAACGGTATGAAGAGAAAATTGCAGTATTGGGGAGCATCGATCCTTATCTTTTGAAGCCTGAGGAATTGACATCAGAGATTTCTCTATTTCCAAAATAAGGTATGTGTCCAGGCATTGTTAATTATTCAATAAACAAGAGTTTTTGATAAAGTGTGAAATGAAAGCGTACATTAACTTGGAAGCCTATAATGTTGGAAGTTATCATGTTGCTCAATAGATGAAGCAATTCGAAAACTAGAAGAAATTAAAATCGACTTTTTGGATGCCACAAAGTTATAAACCTGCAAAACCTTGTACAGTTTAAGATTTGAATGGTCAGTATATAAGCTCAAATTAAATTTTGTATGTTATAATTTCCACTCTCGCAATTAAGTGAGACAAGTAAGCCTGACACAGAGCAGTCTTACTCCTCTCAAATCTCTTACTTCGTGTTCTGTACCTAAATATCAATTTCGGAACAAGCTACTGAGATTTTTCTTACTTCGCTCACATTTCGGAATACACATTAAATTAGTTCAAACTTTTTACCGTATATATACAGGGTGTATTCAGGAGGTGATTGTTTGGCCCAAATCAGAACTACATAGTTTGTAACATAAAACTTTATCGAATTTATACCCCTAGCTGAGTTATAATCCTTGATTAATTTTTCAATTTTGAATGATCAACTACCTAACCAAAATACTTAGACACGTAGATCTTGAAAAGTTGTAATACACCATACGTGGTATAAGTACCTACAATATCTACACGAGGTTGAAACAAACAACCCATAGCTTTTCGGATATTCGTAAAATTTGGAAGAGAAAAAAATTTTCTGAAATAAAATTTAATTTTGAAAAACTTGTATTCCTTGAATTTACTTCGTTACTTGAGTAATTTCAGAGAAATAATTGAAATATAAAATCTCTGTTTCCACGGTTGATGTCAGGACCGAAAGTTATCGAGGTAACGGTCACCCATCCAGCAACTGAACTCACACAAGGCTGCTCGGATCTCCAAAAATATAGATCCGATCATGTTCCATTTTAGAACTTGGTAGTAGATTTAGGTTCTGAAGGCTCTCGGACAATTTCAGTGATGTAGGCCGAATAGTTTTCCACGAAATTTTACAAGAATTTTCGCGTTGGCATTCTACAACTAATAACTATGTTTGAATTGGATCGGTTCTGAATTTTTTGAGTTATAACGAGACGAGACCGAGACTTTTATTATTTGGGAATTGGCGAGACCAAGACGACACTTTTTATACTCTCGCGTACTTTCGTCTCGTGTGAAGCCTAGATGTGTGAGTTAGGCTTGTTTCACATGCATACGGTTCCATTAGGTTCGTTTCGTTTTCGGTTTCAATTCGGTCGCTGGCGACAAGTGTGAAACGGTGCTTCGGTTCAGATTCGGTACCGAATAGAAACCCTACAGCACCGAATGCTCCCTTGACACGAATAGGTTTCAATCAGGTTTAGATTCGTGTGTAGGGATAGGGAATACAGATCAATCGGAGCGTTCACACAAACACGGTTTAGTTCCGGTTTTAAACATAAAGTAATAAATATTCACATATGTTTTCTGTCTCGTTCTGTGGTTTTAATCTCATATTAATATATAATCAAATATATTTTCAGATATAGAAATATAAACATAAATACATATGTTCGGGATATTGTTGCTATCTCAGTATTCATAAGAAAATTATGGTTTACCAAATGTGGATCGACTGATTTCTGCTGTAAATCTAAACCAGTGCTGTGAGACAAAACTTCCGAAAAATATAGAGATAAATTAAAGACGCAGGAAGCAAAGATGTTTGTGTTCAAATTCTGAATGACTTTGATGAATCGACGTCGCGAAAAAATTGGAATTGTGATTGCATGAGCTTGTGTTTCGGAAGATAACATAAAACCTAATATGAACCGTATATACAGGGTGAGTCTTTGACCACTGCATTAATTTTAACCAAAGATTCCTCACATAAAATGAAACACTTTATTCGTTTACCATTTTTCCAGATTCGGCTCAGGTAAAAAGTTACAAGCGTTTAAAGATTTCACAATGTGCTAATACTCTTCCGCATATAAATTATCTATGACATTGTTGGCAGACGAGAATAAGGCATGGTAACGTGGTTTACAGCTTGATTCGGGATTCCAACGCTCAGGGACGGATCCATAAAAGTAGTGAAATTTCTGGAGTTTTCCATTTCAAAACATTCAATGAAGGATATCTCGAAAACGGTGCGTTTGAGGAGAAATGACGAAGAATAATATAATGTTCTAAAAAGATGGAATATTCTTGAAATGACTCAAGAAAAACTTTATATGCTTTCTTTACGCTAATTTCGTTTAGTTTTATGAATCCATAACTAGAAAACCAGTAGAAGAGGAAAATAACTAATATTTGGAAAATATGTATCATAGTTATAGGAAACTTTACGCCAACATTCATTTCATTCGAAAGACGGATGACAAAGCTACAAAATAAAAACTGATTTTTTTTCAAAATTTCAACAGCCTGTATCTTTTTACCTGAGCTGAATTTGGAAAAATGTTAAAGGAAAAAAGTGTTTCATTTGATGAGAGGAAACTTTGGTTAAAATTAATGCAGTGGTCAAAGACTCACCCTGTATATGTGTGAAAGGGCTTCAATCGTTTTCGGTTGAAACCGAAAACGAAACGAACCGAATGGAACCGTATGCATGTGAAACAAGCCTCACGTAAAAACTGACTAAATCTGACTTACTTAAGTTGAGTATGTATGATCTGAAGAGATACTGGAATAAAACTACCAATTAGAGTTCCTCTCAAAAGGAATGATTTACATCTTCTGCTTCACAATCTGCACACACACCGCATGGCCAAATGCCAACGCTGTATCAGAATTGCAGCGGTAGGTAAGAAATCATTTATGTATATTTAGTTACACCATCAAAGACTCGGATTTATTATATGACATAGATATATCATCGAGGGAAATGAGTTCTCTGTAAAATCGGGTGTTCGGAATGATGCAGACAGTTGTTGGATGTAACGAGCATACTTTATCGCTGGCAATGCAGAAGCCGCGAAAGACCATGTCGAATGGTCACATATGAAAAAGTGCTTTTAATTAATGCTTGATTACTTTTTGAATGTGTACATTGGATAACAATTGAATTCGTTTCTCGATCGTTAAAATGAAAATGGCGCTGGTTATGGGGGGTATATGATTGAAAATTTGACGTATATATTGAGACAACTGAAGGGTTTTCCAATAAGAGGTGTTATTTTGATAATCAAAAAAAAATGCCATTTTTCGATATAAATGATCGGATGTTTATTTCATTATAAAGAAGAAGCTATTCCGTTAATAGTGGAAAATAACATAAGGCAAATGATCACCACGACCACGCCTACAGGACCGTATCATTTTAATGAAATTTTCCATAACCAAATCGCAAAGTGGCTGCCCTATGTCCTCGATAGCCTCACGAATTCCATCTTTGAGGTCTTGAATCGACGCTGGGCTATTGGCGTAGACCTTCTCTTTCACGTGGCCCCAAAGGAAGAAGTCGCAAGGTGTTAAATTACAAGATCTCGGTGGCCAATTGTGATCACCTCTTCGAGAGATAACACGGTCCGGAAACTTTTTCCGCAAAAGATCAATGGTTTCGTTGCTTCTGTGGCACGTAGCGCTGTCTTGTTGAAAGTAAACGTTGTCCAGATCAATACCATCCAATTCCGGCCATAAAAAATCAATTATCATCTCTCGATAGCGCAATCCATTCACCGTAACTGTTGCTCCAGCCTCATTTTCGAAAAAGTAAGGTCCAATGACTCCGCCGCACCATAAACCGCACCAAACAGTCACACGTTGAGGATAGAGAGGCTTTTCAACAATAACTCTTTGGTTTTCCGAGCCCCAGATGCGACAATTTTGCGTGTTGACGAAGCCACCGAGGTGGAAATAGGCCTCATCACTCAAGATGATTTTTCGATGGAATTCCGGATCATTTTCATGCATTTCAACGACCCAATCAGCAAAGACACGATGTTGTTGATCATCGGCCGGCTTGAGTTCTTGTGTTAACTGAACTTAATAAGCCTTAAGCCCAAATCTTTATGCAAAATACGGTGTAATGACGTTTGTGGAATGCCTAATTCCAAAGAACGACGAGGAATGGACAAACCTGGGTTTTCTTCAACACTTTCGGCTACAGCAGCAATATTCTCCGGTGTTATTGAGCGACGTGCACGGGTTTTATTCTTCACATAACTAACATGTCCCAACAGCTCGAATTTTTTCACCAATTTCTTTATTGCGGTCCGACAAGGTGCTTCACGACGACCCTAAATGTTCGAGTCTTACGAACCACCTCTGCCAAATTTTCACCATTTTTATAGTGAATTTTAATAATTTCAATGCGCTCTTGAAGCGTGTATCGTTCCATTTTTATTGAAGGCGTAGTTTCTACTTGTCAAATGTCAAAAAATGACAGCTTCTAAAGTGACATCTACCGAAATAGTGGGCCTACACCTCTTATTAAAAAACCCTTCAGTTTGCAAGAATGTTGGTACCCAATACGTATTGCCCTCAGATGATACCTACTTATAGAATTGGTAAAAGCACTGACGTGCAGTCAGGAGCTTTTGTGCGTATGTTCTCTTGTCCATTCTCCTGTATTCGACACTCTTAATGGAATTTACCATGGTGAATTCTATTGTCCGAATTCACCATGTTAAAATCCATTAAGAGTGTCCAATACAGGAGAATGGACAATAGAACATACGCACAAAAGCACCTGACTTCACGTCAGTGCTTTTACCAATTTTTGTTTTCGTAATTTCTTTAAAATTTCCTAGGGGTACGGTTCTCACAAAATTTCACACACGTCTTTATGTCGATATTTTACAACAAGTTAACAAGCTTCAATTCGAACATACGCACAAGAATGAAAAGATAAGAGAACAAATTAAAAATAATACATAACCTTTCAAAAGTCCCCTCTCACAAATATACTCTTCTGTAGCCGCATGGATCTCTTCAAGAAAAATCACGACCGCTAGTTTTCAAAGATATCCACACTTGTTCTTAGAAATCCCTTCAATATTTGATTTCAAAAAGGAAACTGTCGTTGCTCGTAAGGCCAGGAGGGTCTCTTTCAAAACCAGGTCTGGCCAATCGAAACGATGATTATTCAGAACTTCAGATGTTCAAAGACCGCTACAGGACTCTAATGTAGGGCTATCATCTCCAATAGATTATATTGTGTTATGAAAAAATCGGCCCGAAAATTTATGTTATAATGTAATATGTCATCATGATATTTATTGTTTTTGAAAAATTGAAATTGCAAAATTTCAGCGATGTCGGACAACTGCTATATATTATAATTTTTTTTTCAATAATTTTTTTTAAATTTTCTAGTAATATGATCTTCAAGAAATTTTGTTAAAATTCTTGCGTCGGCTTGAATTGAATCGGCATCGTAATTTTTGGGTTATTGAAGAAATAATAACCAAGTCTCAGATTGATATAACTCCAAAACCATTTGTTCGATTATGCTAATTAATGAACTTAAAAGTCGCATTCAGATACGTAATCTACCCTGAAAATTTGCAAGTTGCTATTTTTTTGCGTTCTCAAGGTATCGTGATATACATAATATATTTTTTTAATTTTTTCTGGTGCTACGGTCCTCACAAAATTTTACCACGTCTTCATGGCAATATTCTACAACTAGTTAGTAAGCTTCAATTCGATGAAGTCTATATTTTTGATATATCGAGGAAATAATATTCCAGATGGGTATAACTCCGAAATCAGCGAACTTAACTCTCCCATTTAGATGCGCAACCTACCCTGAAGATTGCAAGTCCTTATCTCCTTTCGTTCGAGAGTTATTGAGGCAACGGTCACCCATCCAGCTACGGAACTCACACAAGGCTACTCGAATCTCCATCAATATAGATCCAATCGTGTTCAAACTTGGAACTTGGTAGTATAGTTAGGTTAGGTTAGATACAAGACTGCTTTGATGTAGTTTATGGAGGCAATAGGAAAGAAGAATATAATGGAATCATCAAAACAAATTACTGTTCGTTGACCACTGAGGTTAATATTACCTTTAACTTACTCAAGTAGTGAGACATGTTCCTATATACAGTATTTTCAGAATGTTGCTAGCAAAAAAATACTGAAATATGGATCTACATTTGTGTATCAATCATTTTTTCTTGAGTTAAGGTTCATAATACAGAAAAAAATGTGGTATGGACTATTAAATTTTAAATTATGAAAAGAGGATACTATTTTATTAATATATTTTGCACTATTAAAATAATTTGTTCGTAATCCACTACCTACTCAAATATCAGGAATAAATGGACATTCTGCTATGATTGTCTCCAGCCTTGCTCTAGACATTTCGATGATACTTTCCTTAGGTATTTCGAGTTGGGAAAACTATGCAGCGAGTGTTAGTTGCAACAACCCATTCCACGAGTTTGAATCATTGCAGATTGCTCGTTTAATCTTGATAAATAAATTTAATGGCAATTTTTAAAGCATTGAAGCATTGTAGATTGCTCTTTTTGGCGGTCTAGTTCCTCGGAACTGAGTGCTTATCAATTTGCCCAAATGTCTGTAATTTTCGAATTTTCCGATGAAAATGGTCTTAAACGATTTGGTTCGACTCACTGATCAAGAATCCGTGGTCGAAATTCATTCTGTCCGGCCGGCCGGCCAGCCGGCCGTAGTCACGATAACTCTCGAACGGAATGAGCTGGACAGTTGAAATTTTCAGAGTAGGTTTGGCAGATAAATATCTCAGCTAAGTTCGTTGTTGGGCAAAAGCGGACAGATGGTTTCGGAGTAACAAAAAAAAAATTTTTTTTTTACACATCAAATTCCAAATTAATTTTTTTTCAATAAGCAGTTTGACCATAAGAATCCAATGATATCATTTTTAACTCTAAGAAGCTAATACTCTCGGAGATATGATTCTTCAAAATTTCAATAATAAACCGTATTTCTACGTTTTCACAGAATCATATAATTATTCTATGTATGAATTGTCATAATGTCAACTTATTTTCCTGAAACATGACATTGTCCTTGCTAATAGTTGGTTCGAGAAACGTCAAAATCGACTTAGAGAGACAATGGTAAAAAACCGTCAAATAAACCCCCATGTGGCGATTTTATGTCGAAAAGTGAAAATTAAGAATATATATCCCAGGTAAGTACCGACGTTTTATTCTAATACCGGAGATCGACAAGATCGTACGAGGAGCCCGATAGCTGGTTCGTCTAGTCAGTCGGATTTTCGGTTTCGGAACGAGAGAAGGCGGGCTCAAATCCCGGAAACGGAATTACACTTTTTGGCGCTCTAGTTCCTCGGAACTGAGTGCTTATCAATTTGCCCAACTGTCTGTAATTTTTATTTAAGATGCAGTTTCACCATTAAAATCCATCGATATCATTTTCAACTCCAACAAGCTAATACTTTCGGAGATATGATTTTTCGAAATTTCAATAATGAATCGTACTTCAATGCTTTCACAGAATGTTATAATTATTTTATCTAAGCTTTATTATATGATCTGTGTTGAAACTCATACATGTCATCCTGTTCTCAAGAGAGAGTCAAATTCATTTCAGCTATTTTAATTTGATTTCTTCCATGGTGCAGTTCTCATTCTCAGATAGCTCATTTAATCTTGATAAATAAACTATTATTTGAATTGAATTTCATTTATGATGCAGTTCTATCATAAGAATACATTGATATAATTCCCAACTCTGAGAAACCAATACTTTCGGAGATATAATTTGTCTGTTTGAACTAGAGCGCCAGAAAGCTTCTGTCCACAGGGCTTGAACCCATTTTTTTCTTTAAAAGATAATTTGGAAGCATTTTTCTTAAACGACACTTTTTTTAAATTTAATGTCTTTCATGATGCATTTCTATCATAGGAATCCATTGATATAATTCCCAACTCTGAGAAAGCAATACTTTCGGAGATATAATTTGTCCGTTTGAACAAGAGCGCCAAAAAGCTCCTGTCCACAGGGCTTGAACCAATTTTTCTCTCTCCCCTAAACTATGTAGAAATAGACTTAACAGTTAACGAATTAGACCGATGATGTGGCGATCTTAAGGGTCCGAAGCTAGATTCGCAGATTAACCGTTCGAGTTACTCTGATGATGAATGAAAAAGTTAGAGACGGGAAGTTGAAGGGATAAGTATTAAATCGTCAGGAAATACTCTTGTGGCACAGGCCATCTGGAAATATACACGCGCAGTGAGTTGCTTCGCCGGTGCCAGTCCCGCTCCTTCCACGAAAGTCGCGTAGTTGCGCGTGGGAGGGTTCCGCGTATTGTCGCGTGTCGACGTGTGCTTGCTCCAGGCTGCTACACCATGAGGGATACATAAGTCGTGCTGCTTTTCGCGTGACCCGTACCTGTCAATACGTCTCCGTATGTTCTCGGATTGTTATTGAGGTTATGTTGTGATTTGCGCGAGGATTAAAGGATTTTTCTGGACGTTTCTGGACGATTTTTGAGTGTGCTTCCGGAAATAGTTTTTAAAGCAAGGTACAACTTTGTTTGTTTTGGGATAAAGTTTGTCCTACTGTCGGTTTGTCGAAAATCTTTTCGAGAATTCCATGGAAAAATTGGTGGTGGAACGGTTTTCCCAAATAAAATTTGTGCGTTATGTAAGAAAAATTCATCAAATTGAGTTCTGAATTAAATGGAATTATATTCAATTTCGTTCTGAAGAAGAAAGTAATCATCGAAGAAGTATCATCAATAATTGGTGAAAATAGATGTTCAGTATGAAATTTTAACACGTGCTTATTCTAAACAATATTGTTCGATGCTGATTATTCAGGATATAAAAAAGTCGATAAGCCCTGTGAACAGGAGCTTTGTTGCGCTTGTTCAAACTTTAATAAATCATATCTCCAAAAGTGGTTTCTCATAGTTGGGAATTCTATCAATGGATTCTTATGATAGAACTTCATCATGAAATAAATAAATTGAATAAGAATTAATTGATATCATTCCCAACCATTACTTTCGAAGTTATGATTATTCAAAGTTTGAACAAGAGCGCCAAATCTCCTGTCTACAGGGCTTTTCCCACTATTTCAATAATTTGGCTTCTGTTAGTTTTCCAGAATTTTTGTAATTAAATCCCAAACGTAAGTCTATGAGTCATCTCATGTTTGATTTACATACATCAACAAATTATAATTACAGTGTTCTATGAAATCATTCAATAATAATTATTAAGAATAATTATTGAAAATTTGAAAAATCATATCTCCGAAAGTATTAGTTTGTTTGAGTTGTGAATGATATCAATGGATTCTTATGATAAAATTAAATCTAAAAAAAAATTTAATTTAAAATTTGTAATATAAATTTTTTTTTGTTACTCCGAATCCACCTAGCTGATTTTGCCCAATAACGAACTTAGCCGAGATATTTATCTCCCAAACCTACTCTGATAATTTCAACTGTCTAGCTCATTGCGTTGGAGAGCTATCTTGTTAACTACCGGACGGACGGACGGCCGGCCGGACAGAATCGATTTCGACCATGGATTCTTGATCAGTGAGTTGAACCAAATCGTTTGAGACCATTTTCAGCCAAAAATTGGAAAATTACAGACATTTGGGGAAATTGATAAGCACTCTGTTCCTTGAAACAAGAGCGTCAAAAATTGAAGAGCACCGTACAAAATTCATGTCATACTTGAAAACAAAAATTTGCGCATTCAAAAAAATGAGTTAATTCATTGAACATTTAAAAAGGGGGAAAGCTCTGTGGACAGGGGCTTTGGCACTCTTGTCAAACTACTAGCGAGTAATTATTCAAACTTTGACAAATCATAACTTTGAAAGTATTTCTCAGAGTTGGGAATGCATCAATGGATTCTTATCATAGAATTGCACCATAAAATATTAAATTACAAACGTAGGTCTATGACTCACCTCATATGTTGGATTTACATACATCAGCAAATTATTATTGTGGCATTCTATGAAATCATAAAATTACGATAATTTATAGAAATTTTGAAAAATCATATCTCCGAAAGTATCAGTTCGTTAGAGTTGGGAATGACATTAGTGGATTCTTATTATGAAACTGTATCTTAAAAAAATTTAGTATGAAATTTGTAGTATAAAAATATTTTTTTTTTCGTTATTCCGAAACCACCCTATAACGAAATCAACTGAGATATGTATCTCCCAAACCAAGTATGAAAATTTTAACTGTCTAGCTCAATCCGTTCGAGGGTTATCGTGTTAACGGACGGTCAGAATCGATTTCCGATTCTTGATCAATGAGTCGAACCAAATCGTTTAAGACCATTTTCAGCCGAAAATTCGAAAATTACAGACATTTGGGCAAATTGATAAGCACTCTATTCCGAGGAATGCTGAAAGGAAATCTGTCAATAGATATATTTGAGTAGACCAAGATAATATTAATAGTAAATCAAATACAGTAAATCGCTTGTGAGTTATGCAGTTTTTAGAAAATCCTTTTGCGCTCACGTTCTGATGAACAGCGTGCAAAAATGGTCTCAAATTTTTTTTCGACTCATTGATGAAGAATTTGAGGTCAAATTCGATTATTTCCGTCCAGCCAGCGAACCGTTACCACGATGACTTTCGAAAGGAAGAAGATAGCGACAATGTTCAGGGTAGGTGGCGCCTCCAAATGGGATGGTTAAGTTTGTTAATGGGCATAATCGGCCAAACGGTTTCAAAGCTATACCCATCTGTAGTTTTGTTGTTATTTGTTCAATACTTCAGAAAATATATATCCGATTGAAATGAGTTTTGGTAATTAGTTGTTGAATACGGACACGCAGATTTGTGAAATATTCGAGAAGAATCTGATGTCTAGAAAAAAAACTAAAAAAAGCTTTCTCAAAAAATTTATATTTTAGAAACTATATGTCACATTCAGCTGAAATTCCACACAAACTTTTAAGCTGCCATTTTACAATAGATTCAGCCCGATCAGCTTTGTTTATTTGGAATTGTTGAATTTTAAAATTTAAATTCAATTGAAGCCCAATGCATTCTTCAACGTATTAACGCTTTCTTTACTCATACAGTATTTCGTGTAATAGGCATTTGAACATGCTCTCAAAACCTCCTGATTTCACGTCAGTGGTTTTCAAGAATTATGATGGAAAAGCTTTACCTATACTGTTAATTTTTCGGATTACTGATGAAAATATAATTTCGAATGGGTATATCTCCGAAACCAACAGGTGTATTCTAGCCATTCACTAACTGGACCGGCGTATTCACGCCTAAAACCTACCCTGCAATTTAAATTTTCCCAGTTCCATCTTCTGAAAGTTATTATGTTTACGGCTGGATCAGCCGAATGATATTTTTTGACTTCTGATTTATCATTATAAAATAGAATCGTTCGAATCTATTTTCTGTTAAAAATTCGGCAATTACAGATATTTGAGCAAATTGACTGCAACTTGTTACAAGCTCAGAACGTCGCTTATGAACCTTTAGCACTTTCGGTGATACTTAAATCTATGATTATCAGAGATATCCAGTACGCAACATTTGGAATAGGCATATGCCAAAAATTGAAAAAATCTATGAGAAAAACCTGCATATTTCTTGAAGAAATATCTTGAGATCTTCAAAATCAATCTGAAGCTCAGCAAATATATCAAAAAACAATAGATTCCATATTCAAGCCAAATTGGACAAACTTTCCTACATAAGGGTAAAAGAATTGTTGAAAATATTCCTCAAAAAACAAAACATTTTTAATTAAAAACAAATTTACAAGTTGAAAAATATCACAAACTCACTGCTTTCGAATCCCTAGTAGTTGATAGACAAGATAATACAAATAGATGTGACAACTTCGCAGTTTTTATTCCATTATATACTTATAAGGATAATATTTTTGAGATAGATTCAGTTGTACAAAATGTAATGTATCTAATGTGTTAGCAAAACAATTATTAATATTTACCAATAATGAATGTGCGATTTCATATTGAATAATTCATTGCATTTATGTATCATTAGGTACATGGCAGTATCATTCATAGAGACTGATTCAATGAAATGTCTTAAATATTTGTCCGATTGAAAAATATTTTAAACATAAAAAAATTGACAAACTCTCCTACAAATAACTTCAATGAAATATTACCAATGCTAAATGGTGAAGGTGCCAGGATTAACAGAAGTTCCAATAATTGTTTAACGCTATTTGTTCCATAATTTCTAATTCATTCAATGATTTCTTTCGAATACAGATATATTAATTAGCCGGTGTAACATACAATGAAATGCTGCTAATTCATGTTCGAATGAGTGACACGAGGATCGATGACTGATTTTATTATGAATTAAACCTTCGCCATTTATTATGAATAAAATCATTCATCGATCCTCGTGTCACTCATTCGAACATAAATTAGCAGCATTTTTCGATTTATCAATAACGCGAAAAAACAATAAACATGATTTTTCAATACTTATAAATATTGATAAATCGAAAAAATAAATTGCACCATCATTTTTCGTTGTGAAAATTAATTAAACAATGAAACAAATTAGTGTGTAAATCGGATATAACTTTTTATTGAGTTAATAGGAATTTCCATCGCGTAAAAGCCACAAGCATTCAAGTTCCTGTTATTGTGTTGAAGTTTTATTCAATTTAATATTGGTGGTTCGGCTCCCACATATGTCAGATTTATTGGACGGTTGGAATATATATTTTAGCCAACACAATTCCTTTTGTGTATAAATATATTTCAGCATAACCGATATTATAATTATTATTATATCAACCCATAATTTTTTTTTTCGATTGTTTTGAAAATAAGAAAAGTTGTTCCACTAAAACCACTGTAACTTGTCACAGAAACGTCAGATGGTCATAACATTTCGATAGCTTCCTTTTGAAGGTTATACCTCCATAAAGTTAGTAGAGCCACTTGCAAGAATTTCAATGAAACCTATAGCATTAATTGTCGAGAATTTGTCGTGAAAGACAGAAAAAATTCATGCGCTTAGTTTTTTTCAATGAGGCAATTATGTTAACTTGATATTAAGTTAGCAGAGCCACTTGTTGGAATTTCAATCAAACCTATTGCTTTAATTGTCGCGAATTTGTCCTCAAAGAAAAGTTTGCCGCGTGTTATTTTTTGTATATCGGTTGACTCTGCTAACTCAATATTAAGTCAATAAAGCTACTTGAAAGAATTCCAAAGAGACCTATTGAATTAATTGTCGAATAATTGTCGATAATTTGTCGTGAAAGATAATAATTTGTGGTTCACTTGGTTTTTCCAAATGGGGCGGCTCTGCTAAATTAATATTAAGTTAGCAGAGCCACTTGCAAGAATTTAAATTAAACCTATTGCATTAATTGTAGAATAATTGTAGAGAACTTGTCGTGAAAAAAAAAGCATCACATTTAATTTCACATCCTCACACAGTGTATTAGCATCCCCAAACTCGCGAAACTGCTTTTCTATTTTAGTTTTTGTCCCTTGGGACTCAAACACAAATTAGACAATTTATAAACTACAACTCGTCAGCACAAAACAACTTGCGAAGGCGTTGTAAAGAGACTAACATTGTCACAGAAAATGTTTTACGTAGTTTTCATGGTCACATTTTGAAGGCAAATAAGTATAGTATTATTGTAATAAGATTTGGGAATATTCGAGGGAATATTATAAATTTAATGCTTGTGGCTTTCACTTGATGCAAATCCATATTAACTCAATGAAAAATTATATACGATTTACACTTATTTATTCAATATTGTGACGCGTTTCGTCGACACAGCGACTTCATCAGACTACACCATACTAAATTCTTAACAAGTTATTATCTCCCTATACCTAGATGACATGGACACAGAATCATTTAAAACTAATAACATGAGAAAGTTATTTAAAACAAATTACATAATAGACTTATTTAAAACTAATTAACACATTAGCAATAATTCATTCCTAATGCTTTTATAAATTGATTCTCTATTTGAATAGATTGAGTAACGGTGAAAAATTTAGATCTAATTGTTCATTAACTAAATTACCCGTATGTTTTTCCCTATTTATTTCGACCATTTCCCAGTAATTGAGTTGCGCACCTTTATTCAAATTGTGTAGAATTTTGAAATCCGGGTTAAACTTATGTCCTGCTAATAAATGATTCGAATAATTTGAATTAATTTTATTGTTTTTGTAGCTGTGATGATGTTCCTTTATTCTTATGCCAAAATTTCTACCAGTTTTTCCTATATATGATTTGTCACAACTCCCGCAATTTAATTGATAAACACCGGATTTATCTTCTTTATTCCTTTTCGATTTATTGTTTTTTATGAGTTTGGCAAGGTTATTATTTGTCCGGAATGAGATATTCACCTGTTGGTTTTGAAGAAACCTTTTGAGTTGTTGACTCGGTGTACCAAAATATGTTAAGCTATTGAATATTTTATTTTTATCCTTCATTTCTGGAAATACTAAACTAATTGTTTTTCTAAATTGTTTTTTCGTCAACATTTTTCTGATTAACTTTGTGTTATATCCATTGTTCACCGCTATTTGTTCGATAATTTCTAATTCTGTACCATAATTTTCTTCGGATAAAGGTATATTAATTAGCCGGTGTAACATACTATGAAATGCCGCGACTTTATGTTCGAATGGATGACATAAGGATCGATGAATGATTGTATCCGTATGGGATGGTTTCCTAAATATTGAAAAATCATGTTGATTGTTTTTCCGCGTTATTGTTAAAACCAAAAAGTTAATCGCACCATTATTTTCCATTTCTATTGTGAATTTGACATTTGGATGAATGCTATTAATAAAATCTATAAATATTTTCAGTTGCCGGTCTGTTCCTTTAAAACACGCGAGCACATCATCTACGTATCTAAAATATTATAATGAAGTTCGGTAATCACATGATTTAATTTTTTCTATTTTAAGTTTTGCAATAAACATGAAAATGATAACATTTCTGAATAGAGAATGACGAGAACTTTCAACCGATGTATGACAAGCTCATACTTCCTATTTGAAAAATTGGGGGTTGTAGCTGTCTTTCGAGGTCTTTTCGAGGTCAAGGGTAGGGTTCGCATTTTTACGAAGAAGAATGACAATTTCAAATTTAAATTTGACATTTTTCGGGATTTTGCATAAATATGTACAGTAACCAAGATAATAAATGTACGTATTCCATTTAGCTTTTCCATACTGTATAAGCTATAAGGAATTAATTTTCTGCGTTATTTCTAGGTCAGATGAACTTTATCCATAACCGTTATGATGATATTTGATGTTTAGTTTTGGGTGACTCTGTTAACCCAGCCCATTCTACTAGGTTAAATCATTGCAGATTGCTAATTTAATCTTGATAAATAAACTGTCATTTGAATTCAATATCATTTTTGGTGCAGTTATATCATAAGAATATATTGATATCATTCCCAACTCTGAGAAACCAATACTTTCGGAGATATGGTTTGTCAAAAATTGAACAAGAGCGCAAAAGCAATTAATGCAATAGGTTTAATTGAAATTCTCGCTCTGCTAACTTCATGAATGGTGAAACTCATTAAAGAACTCATTAATTTTGTGTTTGTGGTGCCATCTATGTGCAGACCGGGAAAATATTAGCCTACGTAATAGAACTGCGTCGAATGGTCATCAAATGAGCTCAACAGAGAAAATAAAATTTCTTGTGGGACACACCGACAAAAACACACTCAACCAGAAACTCCCTCGACCATTCTCCTGGCAGACCGTATCAATCATAAATATTTCCTTCCTTTTTCCTACCGGATAAATTTTATCCCGAATACAAAATTCTTTCTCGATGTGCCTGCTGCCAGTTCCAGATTCGTAGCGTTGTTTACCCGTACTTGGTATTTCTAATTACATGATTATAATGGAGCTTTTTCTCTTCGGGCAGGCAACGCACGTACGCCTCTATTATGAATGAGAGGTGGAGGAAAGGAGGGCATTCATCGAATCCTAATTCCATTATTTTTTAAGGAGGTCGGAGCGGTGAGACCTTCCTGTTCGGGAGTGAAGGAAAAGTTGCGATAATTTATGACCTGCTGGATTCGTGTCCTTTTTTTTTGCATCGTGGAATCTGATCGAAATATTTAGTAGGCTGGATGTGATGGTCTTCTTGCATTTTTAAGGGTGGAAGGGAGTTTTGACTTCTTTATTCACGCTGGTCGGGTTATGATTAATACAAAATTGTGATGTCAGCTTGTCGCGCTTGTTCATGTTTTGGTTCTCAAAAGTATACAGGGTGATTGTGTGTTACATTAGAAGAATCCCAACCAGCAAAGTTGTCTTATAACTCTAATGATTCGCGACTAATATATTTCATAAGTATCATATTAGTGCTTCCAAAATATCAATTCATTATATTAAAGCTACGTAAACTTCATTCTGTTGTGGATAATCGAAATTTATTGTGAAAACGTCTATACAGCAGAACTATGATATGTGTTATAAAACTGTTACTTAACCATTTCTTAAGAGGTTTATAACTAACTTATAAAACACTTCTGCTTATAAAACTGAATTATTTTTTAATGGTTTCTTTATTAATTCTTTGGATATTTATAATTTTATTTTAAATATATAAATAAACTATTTCGAAGATGTTCTGTATAACCTCATGAAACAGTGTTTTAGAAATGCTTTTAGTTACAATTTTGCTTCCAGAAGTAAATTGTCGTTTTGGTAACCACTTCATAACTATTTTGGATTATTCAATTTCCATGACAATATCATCCAAAAGCAGCTGATCATTCTGTTCCCACACTGAAAGTGTTTTATTGTCTCCTCAACTGTCTGCACGAACTTGAACGTTTCTAAAAAAGTTATGATTACCATGAATCGAATGAATCAAATGCATATTAGTTTTCTAGCTAAAAGCACAAATGTCACCTATGCATAACTTCATTACGTCGCAGTTAATCAAGAATTGAAGGTACAATAATAAAATATCGTTGTTTTTTAATTTGGAATTATATATACAGGTTCAGGAAGCATAATGCTACTGCTGAAGACAATTTTCTGTAGGTGCAAAATTATCATCACAATCATGTTTGTGTTTAAGATATTGACTTATTAAAAAGAGACCTTCATCAGATTACCTGTCATTTTTCTAGCTATTAGAGATTGTCAATTCACAGTTGTTATTTTCTCTTGGAAAGCAAGTATTCGATTCTTGAATTTGTGAATATATACAAGACTGTTTTGATGTAGTTTATGAAGGCAATAGGAAAGAAGACCATAATGGAATCATCAAAAGAAATTACTGTTCGCTGACTACTGAGGTTAATATTACCTTTTACTTCCTTAAGTAGGGAGACATGTTTCTATATACAGTATTTTCATAATGTTGCTAGCAAAAAAATACTGAAATATGGATCTACATTTGTGTATCAATCATTTTTTCTTGAGTTAAGGTTCATAATACAGAAAATAATGTGTTAGTGGTATGAACTATTAAATTTTAAATTATGAAAAGAGGATAGTATTTTATTAAAATATTTTGAACTATTAAAATAATTTGTTAGTAATCCACTACCTACCCAAATATCAGGAATAAATGGACAATTTGCTATGATTGTCTCCAGCCTTGCTCTAGACATTTCGATGATACTTTCCTTAGTTATTTCGTGTTGTGAAAACTATGCACCGGGTGTGTAACTTGTAACAACCCATTCCACGAGGTTGAATCATTGCAGATTGCTCATTTAATCTTGATAAATAAATTTAATGAAAATTTTTGAAGCATTAAGGCATTGAAGCATTCTTGATCAGTGAGTCGAACCAAATCGTTTAATACCATTTTCAAGGAAAAATTCGAAAATTACAGACATTTGGGCAAATTAATAAGCACTCTTTTCCGAGGAACAAGAGCGCCAATGAATCCTTACAAATTTTAAATACTAGCTGTATTACAAACTTAAGTAACGCCGCAGCCAGTTTATGGGACTTGAGTGAGAATATCGGTCAGTTACTTCGTTACTATCGGACGTTACATGGACGTCCTCAGGAGGTCCATGTACATCAATGACATATATTGATGAACAATCGCAATAAACCTCTTGACGTTACGTGAGAGCTTTCAAAATGTTTCTTCTTTCGATTGATAAGATAGCATACCCCAGAGCCATCTCACATCGATCGAGCAAACTCAACAACATCCACCATATTGGATAAAATTAAATTTCTAAAGAAACAAGTTGGGCCAACATCGGAGATTACAAGAACGGTTTAGGCCGCTCCGAGCAACTATTCAAGGACCCCGGAATCCAGGACCGCAGATAAGAGACCGAAAGGAAGTCGTGGGAAAGTTTCAATGGTACAAAGTACCCCGTATCGACCTTCCGAAGTGAAATTTGTAAGCTATCTGTGTGTTCGATTTCCTCCTTAGCTATGACGAATAGAGCCGGCTTTCGAGGTTGATTCAAGTGGGGGCGCTCAAGAGCTTCCGAACTCTTAGGACAGAATAAAATTGACCGTTCATATTGGGGCTTTCGGTTGAAAAAACGAACAATGGAAGATTGACGATAGATAACCCCGAGTCAGTGTGGCTTTAGATGAGTGGCCAGTTAAAGAAGGTCGTGAAAGGCTCGTTCAATCAGCAACTTCCGCAGAACTTCATATTTCCATCGACTTTGCCAGATACAAACAAAAAGCTGAAAGTTTTGCACCGGGGTTTGTTACTTAAAAATCAGTAGAAATGTTTCAGTATTATTATTTTATCATCAGGGTGTCTCTAAAGGTTATGATTCTACAATTTGACGCTACTTTTCAGATAGATCGAGTGATCGGATTCGGAAAGTGTTTTTACTAAAAACGGCCATAACCCTGAAACCGCTTGATGGATTTTGCTAGTTAACGAACTTGTCCGAGATATTTACGCTCCAAACCTACCCTGCAAATTTCAATCCCGTAACTCCTTTCGTTCAAGAGTTATCGTGTTAACGGACGGACGGCCGGACAGAATCAATTTCGACCACGGATTCTTGGTCAGTGAGTCGAACTTAATCGTTTGATACCATTTTCAGCCAGAAATTACAGACACTTGGGCAAATTGATAAGCACCCTGTTCCGAGGAACAGGGGCGCCAAAAATCAGCTCTCCTTTTGTAGCTTTGATATGTTTGTTAGAATGAAATTTATTTTAGTGTGTAATTAATATTTTTTCTGAATTCTTAGTCTCATGCCAATCCAGGAAAAGGTATCGTTTATTAAAATCGGCCCAATATGAATAAATAAATAAATAAATAATAGGTCCACTAATACGGTCCTAGCAAATATTCCGTGAAAAAATAATCGACAATTTTTTTTCGTCCTAGATCAAACATCCTCTGGTACTTTGAAGGTTAAAGATCCACGTTTGAGAATAGGTAACTCTTATCGTCCTACTATAATATTTTTGGCAGTTAGGAAGCTTCGAAGTTGATCTTCATAAGTCGGTCATAAACAAGTCAATTTAATTGACGGAGCGTCACGTCAAAACTAGTCCATGTATCAATTTGAAATTTTCAGGTTGTATTCTTTATGCGTTTATCTGTCTTGAGTAGAAATAATCAGTCTGTGGTAATGTTATTTTCGGGATTACGACTTCCGGAACATAAGCTTTGTATTTAGACGAAAAATTTCTACTTCCGAATTGTGTAATTTAGGAACTAATTGTTATAGAAAATATCTGTTTACATTTTCTTATTCTACGGGTTTGATTCTATGAAAACTATAATTTTCACTCAATTCGAAGAAAATAAATTTTTGGGCCAAAAAAATTTCCATTGATATGCACGCCAAAATTGTCAAAATTTCGATCACCCAACATTAATTGAAGCATGACTGTTCTTAATAAATTCGGGGTCGTAGAATCCAATAGCACTAACAATTTTTCTCTATTCTGTACATATCGTGAGTTAAGGCCCGCAGAAAATCTGCGAAAATGGACCCAAACTGCGGCATCTGCGCATCTGAAACGTCGGTTATATCTAGATGAATGATGTATCCACATCATATATTAACTTCATCTCGTTATCTTAACTAATTAAGGATTAGTGAATCTCGAAAGTGAGGTCATATTTTGGGAAATTTCAATTCCGAGTTGCGTTATTTGGAAAATAATGTTTTTAATAAATATCTGATCACATTTTAGTATTCTACGGGCTCGATTCTATGAATATTATAATTTTTGTATCAATCGAAATTTTTTTTTTGCCAAAGCTTAAAAACTTCGGTAATCACATGATTTTATTATTTTCTATTTTGAGGTTTTTTCTTCATTGTAATCACTATTCACTTCTTGTGATTACAATGATGAAAAAAAATTATATGCATTGCATTTGAAAACATGAAGATAAATCGATTTGAAATTCGTCATGTTGATAGTCTTTTTGTGGACACTTCACATGCTGGAGATGCTTTATTATAGCTGGCTATGATACTCTGAAGTCTTGTCTTTCAATCCATATAAAGCTGATATTGGTATGTGCAAGGGTTCGTGAAATATAATTAGATATCACAGCCTCTACAAGTATAATTTTTTTTCAAAAAGACAAATATTTCGAAAACGGTTGAACAAAAATTTGTGAAAAGTATACAAGAGCATACAGGAAGTTCCAGAGAATTGAAAAACACTACTGAATATAGTGTGGCCCATTTAAAAAATCAAAGTCATCCTCTATTCCTCTTTTGTGGGACACCCGATATATTCGGAAATATTTTTAGGTTGTGCCATTCATGAAGTAATTCAAGTTTGCATCGAAAAATTTTGCCAAAATCTAACCGTTACGCTTATATCGTCCGCTGCGGTACTAGTGGGACAGCCTGTTTATAATTTTTTATTTCACTGGATTTTTCAGTTGGCAAATAAATCGAATTTCCGTACTCCCTGAATATTCCATTTAGACCCATACGTCGCTGGAATTGAATTGAATTTATGTTTCTTCCTTAACGTCGAAAAATATATTATTATGTATATTTCTATAGGTTGTGGTCCTAGAATACTTATTGTACTTGTACAATTCTTGGAATCTATTCGAGAAGTTGATTTTCTCCGAATAGATGAAGACTTATTTTAGGAGGAGCGTTTAAAATATTCATATGAGAAACATGAAAGTCTTCATTTAGACATTTTGTTCGTATCATCGTGCAAGTTATATTTTCCTCGCTTCCAAACACGGAACACACGCAAGTTCCTGAAAACACCGTCGACGTTCGTTAGATATTCCATAAATTTCTTCTTTTCACTTCAGGTAGAAATGTAAAAATTTGAATACATCATTAATAATTGTTTTGTGGGACTGTGTTGATGGAAAGTTCTCTTAAAATAGCTCAAACAATCCGAGTATATTTTTCAGATAGTTTGTTGCTCCTGATCTACACACATCGCGAAAATGATTGCTTATCAAATATCGAGGGGGAAATCGCTAACAAAAATTTGTATACCAGAATTCCAATTCAACCGGAATTCCATTGGAATTATATAAGAATTCGATAGGAATTCTTTTGGAATCCATGGAAAACAAATGGAATTGCAAAAAAACCCATTACTTTAGACTGAGTGATGAACATTTGATTTCGAAAGGATCGAATGACTAGTGGCAATCGCCACCATTCACTGTTGGGTCGAAAATTAACAGTACTGTTCCTAAGGTGACGCAAGGACACAGTAACGACGTCTACACGGAACACAACTCATTCTCCTAATTCGCTTAAGCTCTTGAGGATTCTCCTTGGGAAGACCTAGGAGGATCAGTATAATAGTATCAGAAGCAATAGTGATCTGCATGGATGTATTAAAATATATTAAAAATAAGAGAATTATCAATTTTACTATACCACATAGTCAGACGCAAACAGAATGAAAACTTCACGAGAATATCTATTGAAAGCTCTTTACTGGATCTTTATCAGAGGTGAAATATTTAAAACTCCAAGAATTGACGAATATTGTAACAATTCTCACCGTATTCATTAATACGTAAATTCGTCTGTTTATTGCCAAGTATATTTTTGTAGGTTAGGAAAAGCAGAGGGAAAAGCATCCACTTCTACTGCTAAAATCCGGTTCACCCCAACTATTTAGAGTTGTTCACATGATTGATGAAATGAATTAATTATAATTCAAAATGAATTCTTTATAACTAGATAAGAATTCTTCACAATTCAATAGGAATTCTGCGGTATTCAATAGGAATTCCTCAGAATTGAATAGGAATTCAATAGGAATTCTAAGAATTCCATTGGAATTCTACATTCTTGTACACCAGAATTCCTAGTGGTTTACCCCTCGTCAAATATATATAATCATTTGATTGAGAGCTTTAGTTGAGTTAGCATAGGTTAGTGTCACGAGATACCTTACAATTCGATGTATGATATACAAGAGCTTAGGGAAAAACCTCAGCAAAAAACCCTGTCTCCCCGTGAGTGTTGTGATTTGTGAAAATTGAATTTGTTTACAAAAGTAGCTGAAATTTAATTTATCAATGGGCATTCATTTGTACAATATGGATTCCTTAGTCAAAAAACGGAGAGGTTTCTCCAAGCTACCCGAAATTCAACCTGAAAAATGAATAGAGAAAAACGTACAAATTAAAAATAACCTATTCTTTCAAAAGTCCCCTCTCACAAATTACTCCCCTGTAGCCGCATGAATCTCTTGAAGAAGAATCGCCTCCGCAAGTCTTCAAAGATATTCACTCTTGTTCTTAGAAATCCCATCAATATGTGAATTCAAAGAGGAAAATGTCGTTGCTCGTAATGACAGGAGGGTCTCTTTCAAAACCAAATCTGGCCAATCCAAGCGATGATTATTCAGAACTACATATGTTCGAAAACCCCTACAGGATACTTATGTAGGGCTATCATCTCCCATAGACACATGCTTTACTTCCTATTGTATATAATATTGAAAAAATGAGCTGGAAAATTCATGTTATAATTTAATATATCATCTTGACATATATCAAATTCATCATATTAATTATCCAAGGGCATATAGGTTAGGGGTAATTATAATATCGTATAATTGGTAATTTTGCTTTCAATCATCATACTTTGACATGTGTGTCATAGGTATCTAAGATTTCATGTATGAACAGTGAACACAGACAGATAGAATTCGCATTCTGTGAAAACAAAGAAGTACGACGTATTATTGAAATTTTGAAAAATCAAATCTCCGAAAATGTTAGCTTGTTAGACTTGAAAATGATATCAGTGGATTCTTATGATGAAACTGCATCTTAAAAAAAAATTTAATTCAAAATTTGTAATGTAAAAAAAGATTTTTTTTTCAGCTAAAAAACTGAAAATTACATACATTTGGACAAATTGATAGCACTCTGTTCCGAGGAACAAGAGAGTCAAAAATATTCCACACTTACCGTATTTATTCAACCGAGTATTAGATTTAAATTCCTTTTAAGATATCGGAACTGCTGCTCGGATCTCCAACAATAGAGATCCGATCTTGTTCAAACTTGCAACTTGGTTGTAGAATTAGGATTTCAAGATTCTCGCAAAATTTCAGCGATGTCGGACGAATACTCTCTCATATACAACGATTTTAATGATTTTTCTTTAATTTTCTATTACTACGATCTTCAAGAAATATTGCAAACGTTTTTGCGTTGCAACTCTAGAACTAATTATCATGTTTGAAATGAATCAGCATCGTATTTTTTGAGTTATTGAGGAAATAACAGCAAAATTTCTCGTATTATAATCTCCCGTTCGGCTACCAAAATGGGATATAACGCTCTTAAGACTGATTCATATTATACGTCCTGTTCCGCTCCGCTCAGGTATGCCAAAATATTTTTCAATGTGATTTTAGATAAGTTTGTTCACGGATAATAGACCAGGGTCGATAATTTTTGAAACCGAATAAAATTATAGTAGAATGAGCCGCATTGTAAAAGAGAGAATATAACAAAAATTATAGGAAAAATAATTTACGGGCGATCTGAGGTCGGGAAGGGGAAGAGGGCGAGTTTTTAAGGGTAAAAAACGGTTTATCTCGATTTCCGGCGAAACTACAAGTCCTATGGGGAAAAGTTGAATCACAAAGTTGTAGGTAATAAAAAGATCTACAACTTTTGTTTTCACACTTTTTTCACATAACCCCAAAATTTATGTGAAAAATTAAAATAACCACGTTTTAGGTTTTTAATATTTATCTTTTACAAAAAAAAAATATTTTCTCACCAAATTTAGTAAAAACTTACCTTTTCATGTCCCAAATACACTGTAATTTTTTTGGATTTGAAATATTTTTGTTTCACCTTAATTTGACTTAATATCAAAAAAGCATCCTAATTTTCAATTAAACATTCTCACGTCAAAATATCTGCTTTTTTAAAAAAGTAGGTGGTCTTTCTATTCATTAAAATCTCTACTTTCTGATGGTCTAAAAAAAAAATCTGACACCGGATTCGTGATCAGGGAGTCCGAATTAGTCTATTAGCCAATTTTCAGCTCGAAATTCGAAAATTACAGACATTTGGACGAAATGATAGGACGATGTTCCCCTAGAACATGCGCCCAAAAATACATTACTATGGTAAATTATCCTAGAAAATGCTACGAAGTAACAGGCAGTAAGGCGCAGACCCTCATTGCCCCTTCCTCACTTCTCTATGAAATAACTTTTGATGGGCTAAAATTATCCGTAGGTCACTTAGGTATACAAGTTATCTCAAAAGACCAACAAATAGGCATCTACAAATATAATTTAGAGAAGATTGTACGAATTTCTCAAAATATTGTGGATATCTTATTAAATATTAACTTTATTAACTTAGCATTTTCCGAGAAAATTTACCATAGTAATGTATATTTTTTTACACCATCAGAAAGTAGAGACTCCAATGAACAAAAAACTCACGTACTTTTTTAAAAAAGCAGATATTTTGACGTGAGAATTTTTGATTGAAAATTTGGGTGCTTTTTCGATATTAAGTCAAATTAAGGTGAAAACAAAAATATTTCAAATCCAAAAAATTACAGTGTATTTGGGACATGAAAAAGTAAGTTTTTAACAAATTTGGTGAAAAAATGTTTTTTTTTGTAAAAGATAAAAATTAAAAACCAAAAACGTGGTTATTTGATTTTTCATATAAATTTTGAGGTTATGTGAAAAAATTTTGACAACAAAAGTTGTAGATCTTTTTATTACCTACAACTTTGCGATTCAACTTTCCCCCATAGGACTTGTAGTTTTGCCGGAAATCGAGATAAACCGTTTTTTACCCTTAAAAACTCGCCCTCTTCCCCTTCCCGACCTCAGATCGCCCGTAAATTATTTTTCCTATAATTTTTGTTATATTCTCTTCCTTTTCCAATGGGTTTCAATCTACTATATTTTTTGTTCACTTTTTATCATTTTTAAAGGCTTCTACCCTGGTCTATAATGTGATTTAGTACATTTAAATCTGATTGAAAGATATTTGACGTGGCTGAACTGAGCCAAGCGGAACGTATAATATGAATCGACCTTAGTTCGACCACCATTAAATAATTTTTCCTTCCAACATGCATCTCATCAATATTCAACAGTGGGATCAAGATGAATATTTACGTCAATAGCCCAGCATGCACATCTTGTACCGGCGATGTCAACAAGTGGAAGATTTAGGAACTACAATTCTAAATTACCCGTAGAACATTCCCCAAATGGTTATTAATAGACCATAAATTAATAAATGAGCTAGAGGAAGCGTAAATTATACATTCTCGGTATCCAACAATCTCTCTGGAAAGATCGCTTACAAATCATCTTTATCTGATCTGGATGCTCATGTAAATGAATGTCAGATGTCTCCTCATCTCATTTGGTTCGTAACTTTTATGTCCGTACGTCTGAGAAGGGGTTCTTTCATCTTGATATTTTTCGTCGATTGTTATCTAGGCTAATGGATTAAAAATAAAATCATGAATGAATAATTCATGCATTAGTTTTTCACTCAACGAGTCGTTAAATGTGGGATCAAAGTGCTCTGTATTTAAGGAATTATTTTTAATTGGGAAATATGTCAAAATTTTAGTTGCAGTTGCACTCTTACAATGATTTTTGGCGCTCTAGATCCTCGGAACTGAGTGCTTATCAATTTGCCCAAATGTCTGTAATTTTCGAATTTTTCGATGAAAATGATCTTAAACGATTTGGTTCGACTCACTGATCAAGAATCCGTGGTCGAAATTCATTCGGTCCGGCCGGCCGTAGGCACGATAACTCTCGAACGGAATGAGCTAGAGAGTTGAAATTTTCAGAGTGGGTTTGGCAGATAAATATCTCGGCTAAGTTCGTTATTGGGCAAAATCGGACAGATGGTTTCGGAGTAACAAAAAAAAAATTTTTTTTTACACAACAAATTCCAAATTAAATCTTTTAATAAGCAGTTTTACCATAAGAATCCAATGATATCATTCTTAACTCTAAGAAGCTAATACTTTCGGAGATATGATTTTTCAAAATTTCAATAAAAAATCGTATTTCTACGTTTTCACAGAATTATATAATTATTCTATGTATGAATTGTCATAATGTCAACTTATTTTCCTGAGACATGACATTGTCTAATTCCTTGCTAATAGTTGGTTCGAGAAACGTCAAAATCGACTTAGAGTAAAAAACCGTCAAATAAACCCCCATGTGGTGATTTTATGTCGAAAAGTGAAAATTAAGAATATATATCCCAGGTAAGTACCGAGGTTTTATTCTAATGTCGGAGATCGACAAGATCGTACGAGGAGCCCGATAGCCGTTTCGTCTAGTCATTCGGGTTTTCGGTTTCGGAACGAGAGAAGGCGAACTCAAATCCCGGAAAAGGAATTACACTTTTTGGCGCTCTAGTTCCTCGGAACTGAGTGCTTATTAATTTGCCCAAATGTCTGTAATTTTTATTTAAGATGCCGTCCGTTGCCACGATAACTCGAGAATGAAAATAGATATCGACTTGAAATTATTGAAATAGGTGGCGCGTCTAAATACGACGGACAAGTTCGTTAATGGGCATAGTCGGCCCAACGGTTTCTGAATAATAATTTTGTCATCAACCAATACAGATAACTCAAAAAATACGAATCCGATCCCTTTCAAACATGGTAACTAGTCATAGAATGTCGACGCAAAAATTCTTGAAAATTTCGTGAGAGTTGTATCACTGAAAAATTTTTCAAAAATCATTGAAAATCGTCGAAAAAAATTCTATATATCAGTAACTATTCGACCGACTTATATTGTTGAAGACCAGAGCTGGATGGGCGACCACTGCCCTGTGAAATATTGTGAGGACCGTACTACAAAAAAAAAATATGAAAAAATATTATGTATCTCACAATAATTCTCTCATTACTCAAGTCTGTCGTTAAAATGGTATGAAAGGTATTCATATCTTATGAAAGCTGAGAAAACGGTGTCCAATATAGGTGAATAGACAATAGAACATACGCGCAAAAGCTCCTGACTTCAAGTCACTGTTTTTCCCAAATTTTTCATTTAAATATGTGTATTCATCCGTATTTCTCGTATTGTGTTATAAGGGTAATGTAAATGACTGTTTTAAATTACCAATATTATTTTTTTTTCGAATATATACAGTCGAAATTTACGAAAACTTGTAATATCTACTTCAATTGTCGAGCACTGTTATACAAAGTGAATTTTCTCGGATTCCTATCTACCCAAATCGAAACGACATGATTCTCCACCTATTCATTGTATTCGTAAAATATATCGGAAGAAAATATCGAAAAATATGTTCCACCAATAGCTTTGCACCCGTTCCTTCGTATCGAAAACATATTGCATATCAAGAGCGCTGCTTTTCCCAAGTTCTCAAAGGATATGAAGCCCCAACGTAATCTGTGTTCTCTTATCTTTGACCGCGTTTCTCTCCATCGTACGAACGTAAAAAACTTCGAAGTATTTTCAGTTTCAGATTACTCCCGAACCCCTATCGGCCAGAAATCATCAACTTGTTTCCTTTCATTCTTCCAGAGATATCATCTCCTTGCCACCAGTGAGTTATAAATATAAATCTAGGCGGCGGTGAAGAATGAGTGGAAGCCTCACTTATGACGTTAGCGCAAGGCTTCAGCGTGAGATCCTGTGTTGTTACATACCTAGATAAGGGCTATTTATGTGGAGGATCCTTGTTTGCTCCTGCGGATGTCTGGGGTAGGTCCGTTCCGCTGAACTTGCAAGACGTGGTTCAAAGCTTTCTATTAGAAATGAAAACAAAGGAGTACCTTTGACGAGGCATGAGTTTCTCATTACTCACTCGTAAAATCAGAGAACTTTGGTAAGGTAAATTAGTTCCGCTTGATGTTGGTATGTGCAGAGCAACTGTTGCCAAATATGTTTAGCCGGCGCCTTTTGTTCGGCCAGAGAATGATATTCGAAGCCGCGCTTGGTTTACTCGATTTGTTCCGATTGTATTGGATTCTGTCGAGTGAAATGCATTTCAGATCTGAGGTCTATGTACTGTGAACTTGTTTCGGATTGAACTGGCAAGAGCTGTATCTGCTGTATATTGCCTAATGAATATTTGATCGGACGTTTCCGGAGCCAGTAATGCAGCAACAAAATTGGACAACTTTTTAGAAGTTTTCAACATTTTATATTCATTTGAAGAAACATTTGTAGATGCATATTTGTTGAAACCAAAAGCTTGGTGGCGATATGTTGACGATATATTTGTAATTTGGCAACATGGCAGAGAAGAGTTCGGCAAATTGTTCGATTTCATAAATTCAAAGGAACCTACAATAATATTCACTTTGGAAATTGAGAAAAATAATCAGCTTTCTTTTCTAGATGTTTGGATAATTAAGTATCCGAACCATTTCGAAACGAGTGTCTTCAGGAAGCAGGCACATACACATAGATATTTAAATTTCTATTCGAACCATCAACTCAGTTTGAAAAGAGGTGTTATTAAAACACTTTGCGATAGAGCTAAACTAATTTAAGTAATCATTAAAGGATACTGTGGGAGGTATACTCATTATTGAAAGGTTTTTTTCTGGGTTTTCTCTCCCAAACTCTGAAAAATATCTATAAAATAAAAATTAATTATTTTGTGATTTGCTTCTGCGTAAGAACCACAAGATATTTGTCAGAAGCAATCAATTGAACAATGTTGCCTAACAAACAACAACGAAACAACATCAACGAAGAAACAACTATATCGTAACGTTTCGGAGTCTATATCAGACTCCTTCGTCAGACGCTTAATGAAAATCTTTAGAATTATTTTATTTTTTTTTCTTGAATTTCACAAAATAACTATCAACAAAATAATTCTAAAGATCGGAGTCTATATCAGACTCCTTCGTCAGACGCTTAATGAAAATCTTTAGAATTATTTTATTTTTTTTTCTTGAATTTCACAAAATAACTATCAACAAAATAATTCTAAAGATTTTCATTAAGCGTCTGACGAAGGAGTCTGATATAGACTCCGAAACGTTACGATATAGTTGTTTCTTCGTTGATGTTGTTTCGTTGTTGTTTGTTAGGCAACATTGTTCAATTGATTGCTTCTGACAAATATCTTGTGTTTGTTACGCAGAAGCAAATCACAAAATAATTAATTTTTATTTTATAGATATTTTTCAGAGTTTGGGAGAGAAAACCCAGAAAAAACCTTTGAATAATGAAATCTCTCTTCAAGGAAAATGTAGCAGCATCTCGAGTACTCCTAACGCGATGGCATATTTCATTCCTAATCAACATTGGTTGTTTTGTTAATTCACGCCCAAACAGGCGATAGGTAATATATTTTAATAGTTTTCTCACAATCCTGTCACAGCTATCATTTCAGTTATTGTTGTTTGGCATTTGAATGCGCATTTATGGTCAAGATAAATTATGATTGTTTTCAATCGCACATACAAATATAAACTGACCATTTCTCTCATCGGTCATAATGTATATCCAATCAGAACTGCATTAGATATCGTGAATCTTTAATATGACATTGTTTGGTTGACGTTTTTGAGTTATCGATGAATAATAGAATAATAAATTATCATTACTGTTGTGAGCTCAGGGCACTATGGGAAAATCCAAAGCAATTGTTGTTTGATATCACTCCTTTCTTCCTATGTATATGATTTGTTGATTTTTTCTCAAAGGGACGTGTTTTTCGTGATTTTAGAATTACTTCGATAGAAATCTCTTTGAATTTAAAACGTTGTATAGAGGGTGTTTCAAAAAGAGGTGGCGCCGTTGCTAGGAGTGTTGGAATAAATATGTGCAAACGTATTCACGATATACAAAAACAATTTGAATACATTTTACGAATATGTCAAAACTACTGGCTACGTTGTAATGATTTTTTCATTTCTTGTGATATTTTGTTTAGTTAATAACTTTAGTATTACATATACCACCCTAGTTATGATTTCATAATATTGAAACGGTATAGAATATCCAGTTATACTGATAGTAAATTTTTTATGTAATATTGAATGGTGTTTGAATAGTTGTTTCTTTGTTGATGTTGTTTCGTTGTTATTTGTTAGGCAACATTGTTCGATTGATTGCTTCTGACAAATATCTCATGTTTCTTACGCAGAAGCAAATCACAAAATAATAATGTTTTTATTTTATAGATATTTTTCAGAGTTGGGAAGAGAAAACCCAGAAAGAAACCATTTAATGACAAAAATATAAGTACTTTAAGGTAGTTACTTATATTTTATACTGAAAGTTCTGGACGCATAAACATTATTAGAAATCAAAATGCAATAATATGCCGTCGCATTGACTTTTTTTCTCTCCACAACTCTAAAACATTCCAGTTTCCAGTGCTTGGTTTTGCTGGTAGGAAGTAAACTTACAAAGTACAAAATCCTGCGAATCTCATATATTCGTACAACTATTATATGATTACTACATCCCACATTATTCGTTGACCACCCTATATACCTGAAGAAATAATTTCTTCACACTTCTAAAATGTCGATCCACATCTATAGAATACCAGACATTGAACGTTACTGAAATTTTTGTATGTGGGTGAGCCTCCTTGGAATATTTTTCCTTTCGGAATCGATAAAGTGGATAGTTTTTTTGCGGACGTAATATATCCCCATGTTTAAATACTTTCTAGGGGTAAACTTGGGAACAAATCCAATACCCATGCATTCGGGCAGATTTAGGGTTACTTAGATTGTTTGCTAAGACAAACAGGATGCGGTTTGGAGTTTTCCATTTCATTGAAATTTTTCTTTTTCTAGGAAATCCCCTCGGGTTTATTGTATCCAGTGTCATTAACTTGAATAGGAGTGTATCGTATTAAATGGGATTTTGAACTCTTTTCGAGCGGAATATCCAACAATGCTTTAAAGATATACTGATTCTCAGAAGTAATAACAATATAAACTCAAATGAAAAATTATACAGTGTGGAAAACCCAAATTAAATAAACTCATTATCTTAGGTACTGTACATATTTATGGAAAATCCCGAAACACGTCAAATTCAAATTTTAAATTGTCATTCTTCTTCGTAAAAATGCGAACCCTACCTCCAAACCCCTTCGAAAGACAGGAAGGTAGAACCCCCAATTTTTCAAATAGAAAGTATGGGTTTATGATACATCGTTTGATTGGTCTCGTCATTCTCTATTCAGAAATGTTATCACTTTCATGTTCATTCCAAAACTGAAAATTGAAAAAAAGAATCATTTTATTGCTGAAATTCATTAAAATATTCCCTTGAATATTCCCAAATCTTATTATAATTATGCTAAACTTATTTGCTTTTAAGGTGTGATAGGAAGAAAATGGAAAATTGGTACAAGCCGTGTGGACAGGAGCTTTTTGGGGTTCTTGTTCATACAGACAAATTATATCTCCGAAAGTATTGGTTTCTTAGAGGTAGGGAAATATTTCAATGAATTCTTATGATAGAACTGCCTCATAAAAGAAATTAAATTTGAAAAAAGTGTCCTTTAAAAAAAATGCTTCAAAAATTATCATAAAAAATCTGCAATGCTTGAATGCTTTGATGCTTCAAAAATTGTCATCAAATTTATTTATCAAGATTAAATGAGCAATCTGCAAAGAATCAACCTCGTGGAATGGGTTGTTACAACTTACACTCGGTGCACAGTTTTCACAACTCGAAATACCTACGGAAAGTATCATCGAAATGTCTAGAGCAAGGCTGGAGACAATCATAGCAGATTGTCCGTTTATTCCTGAGATTTGAGTAGGTAGAGGCTGACGAACAAATTATTTTAATAGTTCAATATATATTAATAAAATACTATCCTCTTTTCATAATTTAAAATTTAATAGTTCATATACCACTAACACATTCTTTTCTGTATTATGGACCTTAACTGAAGAAAAAATGTGTGATACACAAATTTAGATCCATATTTCAGCATTTTTTTGCTACAAAATTATGAAAATACTGTATATAGGAACATGTCTCAAGTGAAAGGTAATATTAAGCTCAGTCGTCAAAGAACAGTAATTTCTTTCGATGAATCCATTATGTTCTTCTTTGCTTTTGCCTTCATAATCTTGATCATCAAAATGATCCAATTCTAAATCTTCTGAAACATCATTCCCAATATTTATACATATATTATTCAATATGAAATCAGTCAATATTATTTTCGGTTTCAAAACAGTCTTGTATATATTCACAAATTCAAGAATCGGATACTTGTTTTCCGACAGAAAATATTCTTAAACTACGAATTGACATGTCTCTAATAGCTGGATAAGATGATATTTATGAACAGTGAACACAGACAGATTCTGTGTTCATATTCTGTGAATACATAGAACCACGATGTATTCTTGAAATCTTGAAAAGTTGAAGATGATAACAATAGGTTCTTATGATGAAACTGCATCTTAAAAAAAATTGAATTCAAAAGTTGTAATGTAAAAAAAAAATTTTTCGTTACTCCGAAACTATCTCTGAAAATTTCAACTGTCTAGCTCATTTCGTTCGAGAGTTAACTTGTCTACAGCCGGAACGGCCGAACATATCGATTTTGACCACGGATTCTTGGTCAGTGAGTAGAACCAAATCGTTTAAGACCATTTTTATAAAAAAATTCGAAAATTACAAACATTTGGGCAAATTGATAAGCATTCTGTTCCGAGGAACAAGAGGGCCAAAAAAGACTATAACATTGTGTTTTCCAGATGCTACCACGAAAACTACGTAAAACACTTTCTGTGCCACTGTCAGTTTCTTTAAAATGCCTGATAACTTGTACACTCGTCGAGTGTAATACAATTGACCAGTACATCTCGATCGTTGGGATATTTTGGTATTTCGGCAATATCTTCACCAATACAGATCCGATCGAGTTAAAATCTAGAACTGTACTGTAAAATAAGGTTTTGAAGGCTTTGAACGATATCTGTCGGATAATTTCTGAGATACAAATTTTTTTAAATATATATTTTTTTGAGTAATCATTGAAGGATACTGTGGGAGGTATACCCATTATTAAAAAGTTTTTTCTGGGTTTTCTCTCCCAAACTCTGAAAAATATCTATAAAATAAAAATTAATTATTCTGTGATCTGCTTCTGCGTAAGAAACACAAGATATTTGTCAGAAGCAATCAATTGAACAATGTTGCCAAACAAACAACAAAGAAAGAACATCAATGAAGAATCAACTATATCGTAACGTTTCGGAGTCTATATCAGACTCCTTCGTCAGACGCTTAATGAAAATCCTTAGAATTATTTTGTTGATAGCTATTTTGTGAAATTCAAGGAAATAAAAATAAAATAATTCTAAAGATTTTCATGAAGCGTCTGACGAAGGAGTCTGATATAGACTCCGAAACGTTACCATATAGTTGATTCTTCGTTGATGTTGTTTCGTTGTTGCTTGTTAGGCAACATTGTTCAATTGATTGCTTCTGACAAATATCTTGTGTTTCTTACGCAGAAGCAAATCACAAAATAATTAATTTTTATTTTATAGATATTTTTCAGAGTTTGGGAGAGAAAACCCAGAAAAAAACCTTTCAATAATATATATTTTTTTAATTTCCAGTCTTGTGATTTTCACAAAATTTGGCATTTGGCAATTTGTTCTATGAGTCAGTTTTGTCAACTAACAACCGTGCTTTAATTCGATCAGATTAGTATTGTTCGAGTTATTGGGAAAACAAAATTTCAATTGGCTATAACTCTGAAACCTCACGGTTTGTTTTGCCCATTAACGAACTTAGCCGGCGAAGTTGGACTCCAAACCTACCCTGAAAATTCCAACTCTCTAACTCATCGCGCTCGAGCGTGATCGTGCTGAAGACCGGACAGAATCATTTTTGACCTCGGATTCTTCATCAGCGAGTCGAAACTAATCGTTTGAAACCATTCTCGGACAAAAATTCGAAAAATACAGATATTTCGACGAATGGATAGGTTGTTCAGGTAAACAGCGCGGTTGTTTGCATGTAAATTATTCGAAAATGGTGGAAATAGAGAATCTGAATTTTTCTAGGTTACTTAATCTATTTAAATAGGGAATACATGTGTAAAAGCTTTAGGAATTAATTATTTTAATAATAGGGGTGAAATATATGTGTAAATAGATCGTAAGAAGAAGAAGAAGAACAGGAACAGAAAAACTCTATCTACAGGCTGCGGCTGCATATAACATCATTTTTCAAGAACTCAATAAAATTAATTCTTTGAAGATCACTCCAAAAGTGTTTTGTTTGATGAATCTATGGTTAAAATGAATGTATAAGTTAAAGACTCACCATTTATATTATGATATCATCATATTATTAAGTGTATTATGTGAAACTAACGCGAAGTGTTTTCTTCACTTCAAGTTCCTATATTTTATCAAGTGCTCCGACTTTATAGTGAACATTCCCCAAAAATTAAATATTCATTCCGGAATTTGTTTAAGTGGCCCCAGATCCAGGGGATGCCTCAAATTTCCGGGATATTCTCGGGCAATTCGAAAGAGTGAGAAAATTATAAAATTGCACTCAGATGCTTCCATACCGGTAGGAGAGCAATTAAGAATTAAAAAGATGGGGATGGGGGAGTAGCTCTTTATTCTGCGGATTCTCAGAATTTTATTGTTCGTTCATTTTCAGCGCTCTCGCGGATTCGGCTGAACCCTCTGTTTTCATATGCGGAATTTTAAAGACGTAATTTTCTTGTAATAGAACCTCGCTGTCATAAAGACTGACTGCAGTCTTTTTGTTTGTGTGAGTGCCCATTTGTGGATTGCATATTTCTGTTATTAAATATTTTAAAAAGAAATTCAACTGAGAGAGGGTTGAATTATTCGAAATATCGTAGAATTCAAAATTGTTAAAAAGCCCTGACTTGAAGCGAGGAGCTTTTGAGCGCTAGATCTTTTGTCTATTCACGCCTCACACACTTTCCAGGAAATAGTGCCTGAATCTTTCAGCCATCCTTTTCCAACCGATTACTAGATTTCAATCCAATGGAATCTGTTTTTGGCGCTCTAGTTCCTCGGAACTGAGTGCTTATCAATTTGCCCAAATGTCTGTAATTTTGGAATATTTCGATGAAAATGGTCACGATTTGGTTCGACTCACTGATCAAGAATCCGTGGTCGGAATTCATTCTGTCCGGCCGGTCCGGCCGGCCGGCCGTCCGTAAGCACGATAACTCTCGAACGGAATGAGCTAGAGAGTTGAAATTTTCAGAGTAGGTTTGGGGGATGAATATCTCGGCTAAGTTCGTTATTGCGCAAAATCGGACAGATGGTTTCGGAGTAACAAAAAAAAAATTTTTTTTTACGGAACAAATTCCAAATCAAATTTTTTTTAATAAGCAGTTTTATCATAAGAATCCATTCATATCATTTTCAACTCTAACAAGCTAATACTTTCGGAGATATGATTTTTTAAAATTTCAATGTAAATCGTATTTCACAGATTGATATAATTATTATTCTATGTATGAATTCTCATAATTTCAACTTGACAGAAGGGAATATTGTAACTTCAAAAATATTGGGGTTGAAATACTCGTATTTTAGCGATGCAACGGGCACCTCACCCGAAAATGTTTGAAAATATTACGTAAATATTGAAAGCATAATTCTGTAGTTAGGTGAACGTAGATCAGGAAATTTTTGATCGATTACAAGGTAATTTTAAATTATTACTTATCTTCTTTCATATTTGTTTTATGGAATACCTACTATTTGTAGGTACTTTAAACCTGTTTTGGTCAATTGTCATACGAAACTTGTTTTTTTGGCGCTCTAGTTCCTCGGAACAGTGTGCTTATCAATTTGCCCAAGTGTCTGTAATTTTGAAATTTTTGGCTGAAAATGGTCTCAAACGATTTGGTTCGACTCACTGATCAAGAATCCGAGTGCGAAATCGATTCTGTCCGGCCGGCCGACCGGCCGTAGGCACGATAACTCTCGAACGAAAGGAGTTAGCGGAGTGAAAGAAACTGGCATCCTCATCGATAAACCAAAGCGTGAAAAGCCAAAAACAGTGCGTACACCCGAGAATATTGCTGCTGTGGCAGAGAGTGTGCGTGAAGCGCCATCAACATCAATTCACCGTCGTTCACAATAATTGAACATTTCGGAGACATCATTGAGACGAATTTTGCATAAAGACCTTCTTGGTATAACGCTATACAAAGTCCAATTGCTTCAGGAGTTGCTCTGTTTTTGAAGATCGCATTATCAGCCGCAGAGCTGATGTCGTTTGGCCACCTCGGAGCAACGATTTGACAGCGTTGGACTATTATTTGTGGGGTGCCGTCAAAGATAAGTGTTACGCCAACAAGCCAGAGACAATTGACGCTTTAAAGGACAATATTCCTGAAGCCATTGGTGAAATACAGCTGCACACAATCGATAATGTGCTTAAAAATTGGACCGATCGTGTAGGCTACTGCATGGCCAGCCAAGGCAGCCATTTGAATGAAATTATTTTCCATTACTAACCGGAAGTATTGTACTTTCAAATAAAAAAAGAAATTTGAGAAAATATTCAGTAGCTTTTCTTTTATTGCATTTTCAAAAAAAAAAGTTATTTGGCGGACCCGTTACATCAATCTCTTACATAAAATATATAAAAATCTACCAATAAATTATTAAAAAAATAATTGCCGGATGACTGCGTCGTTCTTCTAAGTGATTTTTTATTATTATGGTGCCATACCGAGCAGTTTCCTGCAACAACTCTTAAGAAAAAAAATCATATCCAGAAAAGTAGCTTGAACTACAGTGGGCTTTCCTTATTAATGAAATATTATTTTTCATATATTTGATAGGTTTTTTTTTCTTTAAAGATTTATATGACCAGACCACTTCACCTTGGAGGAAAACTTCTTTACAGACATTTAACCACAGACATTTGGCCGAAATAATAGTTTTCAATAAATACCAGTCTTTATTTCAGTTCGAAATTTCATTTTTTCCACAGATGTTTTAAAATAAATCAATCAACCTTTCAGTGTTGCTTCTTTTTGCAGTTTGGGTCATCCAACCCTCTTAGTTCGAGGCGGCAACGACGGTGAAGCCCAACACATCGTGAAATCATAATTCTTCCCCCAATTCCCTTAAAAGGCCATCCTCTTACATTAGACCCAATATATTTCATTCGGTTCTTGTTCTAAGTCGTAAAATCAATGCGACTACATAATTCGATCATGATTCGACGAAAATTCCGGGCCTTTATGGTAGCCTGTTCTCTGCCGGCAGTCCGATAACTTTATTATCGAAGTTAACTGGAATATTCTTTCAATAATTCATGAGATTTGCTGCAATGGGGAACATTTTGCGGGAAATCTCTCTGGAAATCAAGTTCTTGCACTCATTAGATTCGCGTTTTGAAAAATGTGATATCGGAATGACCTCAGTTAGCGCGGCGAACGTAGTTTTCTTATGGTTTTTATGAAATAGGCAACGTGCTGAATGTATTAGGCGGAAATGCTGGTAAGGGAGATCTTTTATTGGTTCTCTACCTATTTACAAAAATATAGAAAAACACTGACGTGAAATTAGGGGCTTTTGCGCGCATGTTCTATTTTCTATTCACCTCTATTGGGCACTCTCTATCGAATTTACCATCGATATGGACCGTTTTCTCAGCTTTTATAATTATTGGGCGCATGTTCTAGGGGAACATCGTCCTATCATTTCGTCCAAATGTCTGCAATTTTCGAATTTCGAGCTGAAAATTGGCTAATAGACTAATTCGGACTCCCTGATCACGAATCCGGTGTCAGATTTTAGGGTGCCGTCCGGCCGGCCGGCCGGCCGTAGGCACGATAACAGGAGCACCGAAGGTCCTATCGACTTCAAACTTTCAGGGAGGTTTCTGATCAAAATGCGACGGTTTAGAAGTTATAGACATTTCAAATTTTGAGGTTATTTCCCTGATATTTCAGGAACTAAAGAAGATGTTGAATCGAAACTTGGTAGTCAGTTCGAGGATATAAACGCGCAACTTTTGGCAAAATTCTGTTATGATCGAAATGTTGGTAAATTTTAAAAAAATATTTCTTTTAATTTTTTCGAAAAAAAAATTTTTTTTTCGTGAACTATTCATCAGATTGCAACAAAAACTTGTACTAACGTCAATTGTAGTATTTTGCAACATTGTGCAAAATTTTGGCTCTATACGATTTCAATTTCTGGAGATATAAGACAAAATGTGTCAAATTTCCTGGGTCTCTCTCAGTATTTTCATCGATTATTCTATGAACTCTTTGAATTCCACCGAAAACAAATTCAAAGACATAAACATAAAGAATCAAGTCATAGTTGAGACGTCGAAAGAAGGACGATGTTGATCGACTTGAAAAGGTACCTATTTCAAGAAATGCAATAATGAAATGCTTAATTTATGGATATAATATTATCTAAGTATTGTTGGGATCGGGCAGTTGGAAAATTTTTTAATAAAAAAATTTGTACCGACGTTAAATCAAGCATTCTACACGAGTGTGCAAAATTTCAGTTCGATACGATCTCAATTCCAGAAGATATTGCTTAAAATTCACATTCCAGCGTGTTTTGACGTTCTATGGTCACAGAAAATCGTCACAAAAATCTATTTACCTCATTTGACGGCTGTTTGTCAAATCAATTAATTCCAATAATTGATGTCAGATTTCCTACATACCAAGTTCAAACACATTTTATTATATGGAAAACACTTATTATGATCACGTTCTACAGGAATTGATACTAAATAGAAGCTAGATGAAGATTATTGTAATGGAAAATTTGTGTTCCAGAATAATATTAAGGTATTCAACATGATACTGCTTTTTTTCTTTACTGGTCAGTACGGGCCACAAGGAAGATGAACATGCGCCCAATAGATCCTGTCCACAGGGCTTGAACCAATTTTTATGAATACATTTCGTTCCATTTTAAGGACTTGAGTAATGAGAGAATCGTCTAAGATCAAAGAATTCTTAATTCTGACATATGTATTCTGTCGGAATTGAAATTCATTAAATATCTAATGTTATACGAAAAAAATACTGCATAAATCCTCTTGCCGTAATTACCTATTTAAAAAGAAATTTTTTTTTTCAGCCAAAAATTCGAAAATTACAGACCTTTGGTCAAATTGATAGCACTCTGTTCCGAGGAACAAGAGAGCCAAAACTACTGCATAATGCAGTTATTCAATCGAGTATTAGGTTTAAATTCCTTCTAAAATATCGGAACTGATCCAAGTGTGCTCGGATCTCAAACAATAGAGAGATCGTGTTCAAACTTGCAACTTGGTTGTAGAGTTAGATTTTGAAGATTCTCGCAAAATTTCATTGGTGTCGGACGAATACTTTCTGACTTCAGCTTTCTAGAACTAATTACCACGTTTGAATAAAATCAGCATATTATTTTTTCAGTTATTGAGTGAATAACAACCAAATTTTAGATTGATATAACTCTTAAACTGTTAGGCTGATCATGCCTTCTAACGAAATAAAATGTCGCATTCCGATGCACAACCTACCCTAAAAATTGCAAGTTGCTATGTCTTTACGTTCTCAAGTTATCCAGAAATGAATAGTATTTTTGGCGCTCTAGTTCCGCGTGCTTATCAATTTGCCCAAATGTCTGTAATTTTCGAATTTTTGGCTGAAAATGGTCTCAAACGATTTGGTTCGACTCACTGATCAAGAATCCGAGGTCGAAATCGATTCTGTCCGCCCGGTCGGCCGTAGGCATGATAACTCTCGAACGAAAGGAGTAAGAGGATTGAAATATGCAAGGTGGGTTTGGAGCGTAAATATCACGAACGAGTTCGTTAATGGGTGAAATCCATCTAGCGGTTTCGGAGTTATGACCTATTTTAGTAAAAACATTTTTTATTAATATTTCCGAAACCGATCACCCCATCTATCAGAAATTTAGCATCAGATTGTAGAATCATGTCCTTTATACGCATGTGAAGTTTTGTATTGACCAGGTAACCGCAAAATGTTAAAAAAAATTTTTGAAAATTAAAAAAAAAAATTTCTGCAAACTCTCGAACGGAATGGGCAAGGCAGTTGAAATTTTCAGAGTAGGTTGGGGATATGAATATCTGGGCTAAGTTCGTTATTGGGCAAAATATGCCAGATGGTTTCGGAGTAACGAAAAAAAAATTTTAAACTTATTTGATCTCCGATAATTCTTTCACTACTCGAATCCTTAAAATGGTGCGAAATGTATTCATATCTTATAAAATCCTAGAAAACGGTCTATATCGATGGTAAATTCGATTAAGAGTATCTAATAGAGGTGATTGGGCATGAACATGCGTGCAAAAGGTCCTGACTTTACATCAGTGCTTGAACCAACTTTTTAGAAATATATTACGTATAATCTTGATGCCACAACGGAGCAATTCAAGCGATAACCACATGCTCCAAGCCTATGTTTGATATGGAAATAAATCTTCAACATTCAATGTATTCTATTGCGGGTTCACAACAGCTTTGAACTGTGCATCAAATGCAAGTTGGATAATTCCAACCTTTGAAAGTTTTCCACCGCTAGTGCTTTCGTAACTTCGAAGTACATAAGAAGTTGACCAAGTTTTAACTTCTTACCTCAAATTTACCGGATTACTTCTGATGCTGCTCATTTATTATGCAGATTTCCGATGATAAATATTACCCACACTTTTTCCTTCGAATCGAGTAGGTCTTTGTTTTCTAGTGTTTATATATTTATTTGTAATTTGGCAGAGAAGAGTTTGGCAAATTTTTGGATTTCATAAATTCGAAGTAACCAACAATAAAATTCACTTTGAAAATAGAGCAGAATAATCAGCTTTCTTTTCTATGTTTCGATAATTAAATATCCGAACTATTTCGTAAGAAGTGTCTTTAGAAAGACAGATACACATAGATATTTGAATTTCTATTTGAAACATCAACTTAGTTGAAAAAAACTAACTAATTTATAATACTCTTGAAATTCGAAATAATGAAATTTCTTGAAGATAATGAATATCCGATGCAACTTGCATAAATACATCAATAATGAATCTAGATAGAAGAGCTTCTACTAGAACAACAACTAATCATGTACAACAAAATAACCAACAAGAAATATTTTGTGCTCTTAAAGAATGTTTCGAATCTTGAATTTGTGAATATATACCGAACTGTTTTGATCCAAAAAATAATATTGACTTGTTGCATATTGAATAACTTATGTATAAATATTGGGGATGATGTTTCAGAAGATTTAGAATTGGATCATTTTAATGATGTAGGTAGTTTATGAAGGCAATATCAAAGAACAACATAATGGAATCATCAAAAGATATTACTGACCAACGAGGTTAATATTACCCTTTACTTCCTTAAGTAGTGAGACAAATTCCTATATACAGTATTTTCATAATGTTGCTAGCTAGAAAATGCTAAAATATGGATCTACATGTGTATCAAATATTTTTTCATGAGTTAATGTTCATAATAGAGAATGAATGTGTTAGTGGTATAAACTATTAAATTATGAAAAGAGGATTGCATTTTATCAATATATTTTGTCTTATAATGAGATAAGTTTTCAAATAAAGAAAAACAAGAATATAAGATACATAAAATAATTCGTTCGTTAGCCTATACCTATTCAAATATCAGGAATATCAGGAATCCTTGCTCTAGACATGTCTATGATTCTTTCCTTAGGTATTTCGGGTTGTGCACCGAGTGTAAGTTGCAACAACCCTTTCCACGAGGTTAAATCATTGCAGATTGCCCAGTTAATCTCAATAAATATACTATTATTTGAATTTAATTTCTTTTATGATGTAGTTATATAATATGAATCCATTGATATCATTCCAAACTCTGAGAAACCAATACATTCGGAGATATGATTTCTCAAAGTTTGAACAAGAGCGCCAAAGCTTCTGTCCAAAGGGCTTTCCCGCATTTTTATTATTTCAGAATGTATATCTACAATAAGAGGTAATCCGTATAGTTTATGGTGGAAACAACAACCTTTGTTCAACATTTGCAATTTTTTTTATCCGGATATGGACACCGTGAATATTCGAATGAAAAATGGTTTTTCTACGACCCTGCGTTTTAACCCACTTTCCCGCACTCATTTTAGTTCAGAAAGTGTCACTTTCCCGCACTAGTGTGGGAAAACTCACTTTCCCGCACTAGTGCGGGAAAGTAAAATATGTCAATTTATCGTTATTGAATGTACATTTCATGGATTTCACCTGTATATTACTATTCAAACTAATATAAGTTTTAAAATTCAATTTAACCCAGACTATTTTTCATTCATTGGAATGAAGAAATTGCGATACTTTTATATACCCTATACATTTTTCATAACAATCAAACTAAGCTGAGTCAAATGGTTTGGTGTGGTAACCAAAGATTTATTATGGCAACCAAGATGTCATCAAGACGTCAAAGTTTCAAATCGAAGCGTTGTCGAAGTGTCCGATTCTGGCATTTTCAAATTACTTTCAATAAAAGCCATATTTTAATGGATTCGTCAGACGAAGAGCTCCCAGAAGCAATATTAAAGGCCGCAGATGAGGTAAATTCAGACCTGTTACCAAGAAAATCACGAGAAAGATACAAACAGCAATACAACCACTTTTTAAACTGGTGTAAGGATAAAGGAGTGAATAGCTTCAGAGAAGAGGTTTTTTTGGCGTATTTTTACAAGCTGAGTAAGGTCCTGAAATCCAATACCCTATGGTCGCGCTACTCGATGGTGAAACGTTTAGTTAAAATAAAACAAAACCTGGACATAAGCATGTTTCATAAATTGACATCGTTCCTAAAAAAGCAAAATGTTGGTTTCCGACCACAGAAAGCGCAGATTTTTACCAAAGAAGACATATCCAAGTTTATGCTAGCCGCTGATGAGATATATCTTATGATTAAAGTAGGTACCATTTTTGCTTTAGCCGGTGCTCTTCGCAGAGCGGAGCTTGTGAAAATCACGCTTGACGATATTCAAGATAAAGGAAACCTAATTATTGTCAAAATTTCCGATTCGAAAAACCATACCTCAAGATCCTTTGTTATATCTGAAGACATAAATAATGGAACCTTTTTGAAGCTCTATAGAAAGTATGCAAATTTACCACCACGCACCGTCGTTTTTTTATCAATTGCAAAAAAGGCAAATGTTCTGTTCAGTGCGTAGGCATAAACACATTCGGTAAAATGCCGGCAGAGATCGCTTCCTACCTAGGCCTACCTAACCCAGAACGTTACACAGGTCACAGTTTTAGACGATCCTCGGCAACGTTTCTAGCAGATTCAGGCGAAGGGATAACCAACATAAAACTTCTTGGAGGCTGGAAGTCAACTGCTGTTGCTGAGGGTTATTTGGAGGACTCTGTAGAACAGAAAAAAAACCATTTCCAATAAAATTCTTTCTGGTACTGGCAACTAGCAACCGATGCCTTCTCCGTCATCTTCATGCACGTTGCAATCAACGAGTGTTACTCTTAAAAGCCAGTTACCACCAACAAATTACTCTGGACCGGCTATTCTGACGCATTTGCAGAATGCAACAAATTGTGTTTTCAACATTAATATTAATAGTAAATAAATAAATAGTGGATTTTCATGAAATGTTTTGTATGTTGAAATAAAATATGTATTTTCAATGTGCTTTTTGAATCTTTATGCGGTCGTAGAAAAAATATTGTTCCTAACTCGTGTGGAAAGTGTCTTTCCCGCACTTGACTGCTTTCCCGAACTCCGCTTCGCGTCGTTCGGGTCAACGGCAGTCTCGTGCGGGAAAGTATCACTTTCCGCACTTGTTAGGAAAATAACTATTCTTGTATCTGTATCCACATACGTATATCCAGAATATTTCTGAAATACCGCCGATACCTCAAAAAATACCGGAGTTTCCCCCGAGCAATGCATCATCGTGGTGACTTTAACAAAACCAAAAAATAGGCGAAAGAGTGAAATCCAGCACGCTTTGGACTACATGAAAATTCCATAGGGCACCCCCATTCAATTCGAAAACTAAAGAATTATTCAGATGAAATGGAATGTTGAATTTCCAACTGCCAGCGCGATGGACATACGCGAGTGTCCCAAAATAAATCTGCATATCCTGAGTGACTAGAAAAGCTTTTCTTTTTATGTTCCGCCCTGAAAAATCCGCAAACAGAGGTAGAACACAAAGAGCTGAGGGATTTTTCATCGCGGAGCATTTGGATTTCTTATGAAGTTTATTGTTGAATTGGAGGCTGTATTATTGGGGATCTACGTCGAGTATTTACGAGCGTGTACGGTTGCTCCGGGGTGTCTGGAACAGGGAACGAGCATATCCCTCCGTGTATTCCGTGGAAAATATGGTCAGTATTACGACTGAGTCAATACGGTGGTTTTCCGGGATTTGACGTTTTTCAGTGATCGCTAAAATCTATTCGGATTTTTACGGCGTGTACGTGTTTGTTCTTTCCGGGAGGATTTGAGGCTATATGAAATACCTGGTTGGAAAAAATACGGGGGAAGAGAGAGAGAGAATATTTCACTTCGTGACGCAGTTGGATCTACACAGGGTGAGTCTTTGACCACTGCATTAATTTTAACCAAAGATTCCTCTCATCAAATGAAACACTTTTTTAATTTAAAATTTTTCCAAATTCAGCTCAGGTAAAAAGATACAGGCTGTTGAAATTTTGAACAAAAATCAGTTTTTATTTTGTAGCTTTGACATCCTTATTTCGAATAAAATGAATGTTGGCGTAAAGTTTCCTATAACTATGATACATATTTTCCAAATATTAGTTATTTTCTACTTCTACTGGTTTTCTAGTTATGGACTCGTGGATTCATAAAACTAAACGAAATTAGCATTAAGAAAGCATATAAAGTTTTTCTTGAGTCATTTCAAGAATATTCAATCGTTTTAGAACATTATATTATTCTTCATCATTTCTCCGTAAACGCACCGTTTTCGAGATATTCTTCATTGAATGTTTTAAAATGGAAAACTCCAGAAATTCCACTACTTTTATGGAGCCGTCCCTGAGCGTTGGAGTACCGAATCAAGCTGTAAACCACGTTACCATGCCTTGTTCTCGTCCGCCAACAATGTCATAGATAATTTATATGCGGGAGTGTATTAGCACATTGTGAAATCTTTAAACGCTTGTAACTTTTTACCTGAGCCGAATCTGGAAAAATGTTAAATGAAAAAGTGTTTAATTTGATGAGAGGAATCTTTGGTTAGCGCTAATGCAGTGGTCAAAGACTCACCCTGTATACGTATTTGTTTCGCCGAAATATAATGTTCATGTAAACAATTTGAAATTTGGATTCGCTAAGTTCATAGGCAGAGTTTTTTGATTAGTGAGTCGAAAATGAATGATGCAACGAAGTCGAGCATAATTTACGAATCATTCTCTAATTATCGAAGATTTAGAACGAGATTTTCAACTAATGTACAGGTATTTATTCCTTAGTAACACTATTAAAGATTTCCTACATAAGTATTCTGGTTTGAGTTCTCTCTGGACTGATTACATTAGATTTGTTTCATGAATGAAACTGGCTATTTCATTTACTCAATTTTTCAGAATAACGCTTGATAGTTTTGAAACACATGTAGCCAAAATTGGACCGTCATATAAAGATAACATGCAAAGCGATTTTAATTTCTTTCATGATGTAGTTCCATCATAATAATCCATTGATATCATTTCCAACTCTGAGAAACCAATACTTTCGGAGATATGGTTTGTCAAAGTTTGAACAACAGCGCCAAAGCTCCTATCCACAGGGCATTCCCATATTTTTGCGCGTATGTTCTGGGGAACATCGCGTTATAGTTTTGCCCAAATGTGAAATTTAATTCTGTGGTGCCGTCCGTTGCCACGATAAGTTGAGAACGGAAAGAGCTAGCAACTTGAAATTTTCAGGGTAGGTGGCGCATCCCAATACGACGGACAAGTTCGTTAATGGGTATAATCGGCCTAATGGTTTCCGAGTAATAATTTTGTTTTCGACCAAAATGAATCCGATCGAATTTAAACTTGGTGAATACTTGTAGAATATAGACCTGAGCACGTTTGTGAAATTTTGTGAGAATCGTATCGCTAGAAAATTATTAAAAAATTATTAAAAAATACTTTTGTAGTCACGATAACCTGAGAATGGAAAGAGATAGCGGCTTGAAAATTTCAGGTTAGCTTGTGCACCTGAATGCGACATTTGAGTTTGTTTATGAGCATAATCGTCCAAACGGTTTTAGAGTTATAGCCATCTGAAATTTTCTGAAATTTGGTTGTTTTTTGTTCCTCATTAACTCAAAGAATACAAAACCGATTGAATTCAAACACGGTTATTAGTTGTAGAATGCCAACGCGAAAATTCTTGCAGAATTTCGTGAGGATGGTATAACTAGAAAATTAAAAAAAAAATAATTAAAAATTATTGAAAAAAAATCTATATATCATAAACTATTCGTCCGGCATGGCTGAAATTTTGGAAGAGCCTTCAGAACCTAACTCTACTGCAGAATTCCAAGTTTGAACACGATCGGATCTATATTGTTGGTAACCGCGCAGCCTTTTGTGAGTAGCGGTAGCGGATGCGAATCGTCGTATGATATGTTGTCTATGGTCGTATTTTTGCGAGAACCTTCAAAAGTAAAAATATGAATGTCATGATGACATATCTTTTACGCGTATGTTATGGGAAAATCGTGTTATTTCATCACAAATCTATAGGAGATGATAGCCCTACATTAGTGGTCAGACCTGGTTTTGAAAGAGATCCTCCTTAGGAGGAGGCAACTAAATATTGAAGGGATTTCTATGCACAAGAGTGAATATCTTTGAGAAATAGAGAAGACGATTCTTCTTCAAGAGATCCATGTGCCTTCAGAGGAGTATATTTGTGAGAGGGGACTTTTGAAAGGTTATGTATTATTTTTAATATAATATCGCTGAAATTTTGTTGAAGGCTTCTGATCTTGTAAGGTGAGAGGCTCATTTGTGGATATTAAATCTCGTGATGGGTAGAGAGGAATTTTAGGCCAGTTTTTCTATCACTAATGAGAATATATCTTTATGTTTCACCTCATCACCTTTATATCTATCAATGGACATTTATTGGTTAAAAATAAGTAATTGAATATTACTTTGAATTGAATTTCATTCAATATGTTAGTAACTAAACTTATAATTTTCTTTACTTTGATTATTTAAATATGACATTAATTCCAGTAATATTTTTCAAGAATAAGTATGTATTCTTCTCCTAAAGAAGAATTGAAGGTAGACAATAATGTGTTAATTTTTCATCATTGCTTTCTATCTTGACTTCACGAAAAAAAATTGGTTCAAGCACTGACGTGAAGTCAGGAGCTTTTGCGCGTATGTTCTATTGTCCATTCTCCTGTATTGGACACTCTTAATCGAATTCACCATGGTAAATTCGATTAAGAGTGTTCAATACAGGAGAATGGACAATTGAACATACGCGCAAAAGCTCCTGAATTCACGAAAAAAAATTGGTTCAAGCACTGACGTGAAGTCAGGAGCTTTTGCGCGTATGTTCAATTGTCCATTCTCCTGTATTGAACACTCTTAATCGAATTTACCATGGTGAATTCGATTAAGAGTGTCCAATACAGGAGAATGGACAATTGAACATACGCGCAAAAGCTCCTGACTTCACGTCAGTGCTTGAACCAATTTTTTATATGCCACTTAGTATATTTTATGAATGAATATTGGATGACTCTCAGATGATTCCAAGAAAACTTTTTCGAATTAAAAGAATCATTATCATATTGAAACGAAGGATTGCTTCCAAGTAAGACAACCTAATTGATAGAGGTAAACTGATAGAGGTAAATTGTCAACTACAATAAACGAGGTCGACTAAATGGACTTTCAATGTATGGGACAATTTAGCGATCGTCAATCTGGTATAGAGCTTCAGTTAATTTAACAATCGGTCTCTACCAATCCAATTTCTCCCAGAACTTCATTTACATTCAGTAGCTGTTTTGAACAACTGAAATGTCGTAGATTTCTGCAATTCTAATGAAACCCTTATCAAACTATTCTATCCAAAGTTTAATAGAAGTGGAATTCATACTGCAATCGATTTGAAGCTGTTTCCTACTTTCGTGAAAGACGTAACAATTGCCGATGGAGATTTATTCAGGGAATGAAGTAACTGGATAAGAAGTATAATGGAATTAAAACTCACGAAATTTTTTTACCCGAATTCAACTGTAAATTTCAATAAAACGAATGCATTACGAGTATATTAATTGATTCATTTTAATGGGCAGAATGGAGTATTTACGATACAGTTTACATTCGATGGTCAAATATTACAATAATAAAATAAAATAAAAGGGGGAAAGCCCTGTGGCAGGAAGTTTGGCGCTCTTGCTCAATTTTTGACAAACCATATCTCCGAAAGTATTGGTTTCTCAGAGTTGGGAATGATATCAATGGATTCTTATAATAGAACTGCACCATAAAAGAAATTAGATTCAAATAATAGTATATTTATCAAGATTAAATGAGCAATCTGCAATGATTCAACCTCGTGGAATGGGTTGCTTCAACTTGCACTCGGTGCATAGTTTTCACAACTCGTAAACCCTAAGGAAAGTATCATCGAAATGCCTTGAGGAAGGCTGGAGACAATCATAACAGATTGTCCATTTATTCCTGATATTTGAATAGGTATAGGCTGACGAACAAATTATTTCAATAGTTCAAAATATATTAATAAAACACAATCATCTTTTCATAATTTAATAGTTCATACCACTAACACATTCATTCTGTTATTATAAACCTTAGCTCAAGAAAAAATGATTGATACACAAATATAGATCAATATTTCAGCATTTTTTTGCTAGCAAAATTAAGAAAATACTGTATACAGGGCGTTTCAAAAAAAAGGTGATCCCGTCTCTGGGATAGATAGAAATCTGAAAAATAATGGTTTCTGTAGTAAAAAAATTTCGTAACTCCAACTGTATTCAAGATAAAGGGCATTGAAGAAAAAAAAATTATACACATCTTTTACGATTTCGCCGAAACTACTGGCAACATTGTAATGAAATTTTATACGAATATGTTTTGGAAGCTGATACATCAAATGAATTTGTTTTTATGTCTGACTCTCATAGAGGTTACAAGGTTCGTACCAAGTAGTATTGAACATAACTTTTTGAATATAAGATTTACTAAGCAAAATTTCATGTGAACTTAAATATCATTTAATTTTACACCAAAAAGGTACTATTGGTACTTTGAAACACCCTTTATACGGACATGTCTCACTACTTAAGGAAGTACGAGATAATATCAACCTCGGTGATCAACGAACAGTAATTTCCTTTGATGCTTCCATTAAGTTCTTCTTTCCTATTGCCTCCATAAACTACATCATTAAAATGATCCAATTCTAAATCTTATGAAACATCATCCCCAATATTTGCACATGAATAATTCAATATGCAACAAGTCAATATTATTTTTGGCATCAAGACAGTCTTGTATTTGTATATATTCACAAATTCAAGATGCGGAGTCTTGTTTTCCCGCACAAAATATTTTCAAAGTATGAACTATATAAACAAATAAGATGACAGTGAACACAGACATATAGAATTCGCATACGAAAAGTACGATGTTTTATTGAAATTTTGGAAATTGGATTCTTATGATAGAACTGCATCTTGAAAAAAATAGAATTTGAAATTTGTAATGTGAAACAAATTTTGTTTTTCGTTACTCCGAAACCATTTAGCCCAATAACCAACTTAAGCGAGATATTTATCTCTAAACCTACTATGAAAATTTCAACTCTGTAGATCATTCCGTTCGAGCGTTATCGTGCCTACGGCCGACCGGCCGGCCGTACTTTTTCTGCCATTTTACGGCAATCCGATCAATACAAAACTTCGCGTGCATATAAAGATCAAGATTCTACAATTTGATGCTAGATTTCAGATAGATCGATTGATCGGTTTCGGATATATTCATAAAAAATGTTTTTATTAAAATCGGCCATATCTCCGAAACAGCTTGGTGGATTTCGCCTGTTAACGAACTCGTCCGAGATATTTACACTCAAAACCTACCCTGCAAATTTCAATCCTCTTTTTGTTCGAGAGTTAACGTGCCTACGGCCAGCCGGACCGGCCGGACAGAATTGATTTCGACCACGTATTCGTCATCGGTGAGTCGAACCAAATCGTTTGAGACAATTTCATCAAAAAATTACAGACATTTGGGCAAATTGATGAGCACTCTGTTCCGAGGAACAAGAGCACCAAAAATGTAACATTTCAACTCCGAGTTACTGAGTATTTGCTTAATATTTCAACCCCATATTCCTGCGTAATGATGGCATTTTAAGCCGAAAGCGCTCTACCTGTTACAGATTTAAATAAATTTACTCGAGAATACATTCCTTATTTTTGAACCAATTAAATTAATCGAGTACACAGCCACGTATCGTCCTAGTAATAATAATTAGCCTGTGGTATCATGCAGCGAAATAATGGTGGTAACACACCCTAACATTTTTGAGTTCATTTTTTCCATATTTTAAATTCTCCGTACATCGAATCATGAGCTGGGAAAATTTCCAGGGGGAGAAAAAAAACATTATTCGAAAACGTAAGTTTAGTATATGGAGAAAGAATGACGCAATACCCAAACCTTGAGCTTCCATAAATTCAGCATTCGAATACCACTTTAATGTAGGCAAGTGTTTGAAAGCATTTCCAATTTACAGGTGATATTTTCTTCCTACAGTTTTAAATCCCCCCAAACCCCAGTGGATCCCTCTATCAGGACGCAATCCATTCTTTACTGTCCTTTAACTGACACGAAGTAACCGTTGGACAAAATAGAGAATGATGAATCACTGTTTCAATTTTGTGCGGGTAGCCGTATGTCTGTAACGGTGAATACAATTATTGGGTGCAATCTTATACCAGCGCTATCGATTTTCGCTTAGAACTTGGGGGATTTGGGATAACGGAGTGAATTTTTTATCTCGAAAACGAATTTCGATATCTGATTACTATTTTTATGTACCCTCATCTAGGTACTAGTTTCCATGATGTTGAAGCTATGAATATAAAGGGATGATAACCAACAGATTGAAGTGATGTAATAATATCCAACCAATTCTATGCTGAGAGAACGGTTTAAGGCGGGTTTATACAGCAAATAAGATAAAATAAGAAACAAATTAAAATAAAATAAGAATTAAGGGTCAAACGGATCGGTTTATACAGATAATCTAAAACAAAATAAGAAATAAGAATGAACCAATCAAATCGTAGCTTTTTGACAATTTTATGCAAGTTCTATCAATTTCACTCTTTGAGCATGCGCATTGTCATTTTCCAAATAGCATAACATAAAATAAGAAATAAAGATGAGAGTTGGCCAACTTTAATTCTTATTCCTATTTCTTATTTTATCTTATTTCGTGTATAAACGCTCTCATAGAAATGTACATGTTTAACTTTCTTATTTTATTTCTTATTTTATTTTATCTTATCTTATTTGCTGTATAAACCCGCCTTTATTCATATAAATTGGTTGAAGCACTGACGTGAAGTCGGGAGGATTTGCGCGCATGTTCCATCGTTTATTCAATCCTCATACGAAGTCGATTCTGAAATATAAAAATTTTCAAGATAGCTGAAAACAATTTTAATTTCACCACAAACCGACAAAATTACTGTTAATAATGTTATTTATCTCTATTGGACACTCTTATTGGAATTTACCATCGATATAGACAATTTTTTCAGCTTTTATAAGATAGTGCGTTTGGCTCAGTGGTAGAGCGTTTGAGTTGGGAGCGGAAGCCCATAGTTCAACCACGAGGTTAGAAAATTCTGCATTCTACAAGTAATTACCGAGTTTTAATTGGATCGGTTTTGTGTATGTATTTTAAGTTTTAGAAGAAATAATAACAAAGATTCAGATGTGTATAAACCATTTTGCCGATTACGCCTATTAACAAACTGAAATGTCGCATTCAAACGAGCAACCTTCCCTGAAAATTGTCGCTATCTCTTTGCGTTCTCAAGTTAACGGGAGATACATTTTATTTTTTCATAATTTAAAAAAAAAAATTATACATGATCCCTCAAAATTTATCATACGTTTTTATGTCGGTATCCCACAACTAATGGCCAAATTTTCGGTATTCTACAACTAATTACCAAGTTTCAATTTGCTCGAATATGTAATGGTTGAAAACAAAATTTGTACTCGAAAACCGTTGAGCCGATTATTCCCATAAACGGACACGTGTCCGTCTCGTTTAGACGCGCCACCTACCCTGAAAAATTTCAAGTCGCTATCTATTTCCATTCTCAAGTTATCGGCCGGCTGGACAGATACAGTCCAATGTGTCCAATGTGAGAATGGACAACATAATTTACTATGGTAAATTCGATTAAGTGTGTCCAATACAGAAGAATGGACCATAGAACATACGCGCAAAAGCTTCTGACTTCACGTCAGTGCTTGAACCAATTTTTTTTTCGTGATTTTTTTGAAATTTTCTAGGGGTGCGGTTCTTAAAATTTTTTTTTTCGTCATTTTTTTCTAATTTTCTAGGGGTACGGTTCTTACAAAATTTTAAACACGTCTTTATGATGATTTTCTACTACCAGTTACCAAGCTTCAATTCGATCGAATATTCATTTTTTGAGTTATCAAGGAAATAATATTCCAGGTGGGTATATCTCGGAAACCGTTCCACCGATTATGCCCAAAAACGAACTCAACTATCCCTTTCGGATACGCAACCTACCCTGAAAATTGCAAGTCCCTATCTCCTTTCGTTCGAAAGTTATCGAGGCAACGGTCACCCATCTACTGAACTCACACAAGAATGCTCGAATCTCCACCAATATTCAACCGATCGTGTTAAAACTTGAAACTTGGCAGTAGAATTAGGTTATGAAGGCTCTTGCAAAATTTCAGCAATTTCAAACGAATAGTTACTGATATATAGAATTTTATTTTTCAATTTTCAATGATTTTTTTAAAATTTTTTACAGATACTATCCTCACGAAATTTTGCAAGAATTTTTGCATTGGCATTCTACAACTAACTACCATGTTTGAATTCAATCGGTTTAGTATTTTTCGAGTTAATGAGGAACAAAAAACAACCAAATTTCAGATATCTATAACTCTAAAACCGTTTGGCCGATTATGCTCATAAACAAACTAAAATGTCGCCTTCTGGTGCACATCCTAACCTGAAAACTTCAAGCCGCTATCTCTATCCGTTCTCAAGTTATCGTGACAACAAAATATTTTTTAATAATTTTTTTAAAATTTTCTAGCAGTACGATTCGCACAAAATTTCACAAACGTGCTTAGGTTCATATTCTACAACTTCATACCAAGTTTCAATTCGATCGGATTTATATCGGTTGAAAACAAAATTATTACTCGGAAACCACTCGGCCGATTATGCCCATTAACGAACTTGTCCGTTGTATTGAGATGCGCCACCCACCCTGAAAATGTCAAGTAGCTAGCTCTTTTCGTTCTGAAGTTATCGTGGCAACAGCCGGACGGACGGCCGGACGGCCGGACGAACAGAATCAAATTTGACCTCGAATTCTTCATTGGGGAGTCGAACTAAATCGTTTGAGACCATTTTCGTCAAAAAATTCGAAAGTTACAGACATTTGGGCAAAACTATAACGCGATGTTCCCCAGAACATACGCGCAAAAAATCATTGAAAGAAATTCTATATATCAGAAACTATTCCTCCGACATCGCTGAAATTTTGCGAGAGACTTCAAGACCTAACTCTACTGCTAAGTTCCAAGTTTGAACATGATCGGATCCATATTGTTGGAGATCCGAGCAGCCTTGTGTGAGTTCAGTAGTTGGATGAGTGACCATTGCCTCGATAACTTTCGAACGAAAGGAGATAGGGATGATTTTCAGGGTAGGTTGCACATCCACATGGAAGGGTTAAGATTGTTTTTGAGCATAATCGGTCTATCGGTTTCGGAGTTATACCCACCTGTAATATTATATCCTCGATAACTCAAAAAACATAGACTCGATCGAATTGAAGCTTGGTAACTAGTTGGAGAATATTGGCATAAAGACGTGTGTAAAATTTTGTGAGAACCGTACACCTAGAAAATTTTTAAAAAATTACGAAAACAAAAATTGGTACAAGCACAGACGTGAGGTCAGGAACTTTTGCGTGCATGTTCTATTGTCCATTCTCTTGTATTGGATACTCTCGAATTTACCATGATAAATTCGATGAAGGGGAGCATGGACAATACAACATGGTCGCAAATGCTCCAGACTTCACGTCAGTTCTGGAACCAATTCATTTGAAAACTGGTTTGGCTATGAACGCCAAAATTTTTAAATTGGACTGCCGAAACATTCCAGATTTTTTATGGAAAAAAAATGTCTAGATAGAAACTGAAATCAATCAGAACATATTAATTTTCGTTAACAAGCAACGATAATTCATAGAATTTGAAAGTATTTTTTTATGAACCACCGTTGAGGTCTACCACTTGTGTTCAGTCAGAAAGTAAGCTCTTTATTAATGTACTAGCTGACCCAGCAAACTCTGTTCCGCCTTAGAGGCAATAAATAAGCAGATTTTAGATTTTATTATACACGTTTGTCATAAAATATAGATAGTTTATATATATAATCATATATTTCTGCTTAACTGCGTCCAATTAATCATATATCAATTTGCAACATTCGAAGATAATCGACGCCGCTTCTGCGGTCGCATAAGGTCCCTATTCAAATACATTATGAGAATCTAGCTGAGGTACCTATTAAGTTACTGTTTTGTTTGTGGTACAAATCACTTCAATCGCGTACAATTGTGCAATTAGAAAAAAAACACCCTGTACAGTAATGATTTATTTTCAATGATGTATCCCTCTAAAGTTTATTTTTTAACACAAATGAATGAAATTGTACGATTGTGGCATGGAAAACAGCAAGTTGCAATTGACGTTAAAAGAAGAACACCCTGTATGGAGATTTCGGACGAATACATTATGAGAATCCATCCAAGGTACCTATTTAGTTAATGCTTTGTTTGTGACACAAATCACTTCAATCACGTACAATTGTGCCATGAGAAAAAGGACACCCTGTATAGTAATGCTTTATTTTCAATGGTGTATGCCTCGAAAGTTAATTTTTAAACACACATGACTAAAATTGTATGATTATGGCAGGAAAAACAGCAGGTTTTAATTGACGTTAAAAGAAAAACACTCTGTATAACACAAAAAAGTATCCTATGTCCGTCTCCTGGTTCTAAGCTACGTCCCCACCAATTTTGAGCCAAATCGGTGTAGCCGTTCTTGAGTTATAAGTGAAGTAACTAACACGACTTTCTTTTATAGATATAGATGTGTAAATCTCCCAAAGTCTGCACTTACCATCAATCAGTGAAATTCATTCATCCTTCTATAACCAAGCACGCTTAAGATACGTTGGTGGTTTTGTAATTATTTTCAAGGCCTCTCCGAATTGTAGAGTAATTATTGGCACCACCCATATGACCGTAATAATAAAAAATAATACGACTAATTATCACGATATTGCACAATAGCCAAACCCATTAAAAATATATCTTCCCCACTGCGAGCAAGCGCCGCATCAACAAGTGAGGTGAATATTAATGACAGTTTCAAACAACACACGACCTCAACCTCCCATTTCATTTTTCAGGACTCACAAACTCGCCTTAGAAAAAACTCCATTGTTGTTTGTGTTCCATTTTCCCTTGGTAATGGATGTTACGGGAAAATATTTTATAAAAATAATTAATCATAATATTATGATTGTTATCAAGATGTCATTGCGGCGGATGATCGTCCGATCATATAGAAAAACTAGGAGGAATTGACATTGCTTCTATATTTAGGGGCATTATACAGAATGTTTTTAATGAAACGAAAATAAAAATTAATGGACATTATCTTCCTCCAGCTTTTAAGCTTTCGTTTCAGTTTGGTATTTATCGTTCAATGCGTTATATCCAAGGCAACAGTGCATTAGTTGTTGCGCTATTTTTTTTCGCAAGAAATGTATTTAAAACATGTTTGCAATCGACGAATCTAACCTTTAAGTTGTACCGGGTTTCCCACTATAATTTGACACCCCCCCTAACTTTGTTACGAGTGAAGATACAAAAAATTGTTTCACGCACTGATGTGAAGTCAGAAGCTTTTGCGCGTATGTTCTATTGTCCATTCTTCTGTATTGGACACCCTTAATCGAATTTACCATGGTAAATTATGTTCTCCATTCTTCTGTATTGGACACCCTTAATCGAATTTACCATGGTAAATTATGTTGTCCATTCTCCTGTATTGGACACTTAATTCGAATTTACCATGGTAAATTCGAATTAAGAGTGTCCAATACAGGAGAATGGACAACATAATTTACCATGGTAAATTCGATTAAGGGTGTCCAATACAGAAGAATGGACAATAGAACATACGCGCAAAAGCTTCTGACTTCACGTCAGTGCTTGAACCAATTTTTTTTTCGTGATTTTTTTTGAAATTTTCTAGGGGTGCGGTCCTTAACATTTTTTTTTTCGTCATTTTTTTCAAATTTTCTAGGGCTACGGTTCTGACAAAATTTTAAACACGTCTTTGTGATGATTTTCTACTACTAGTTACCAAGCTTCAATTCGATCGAATATTTATTTTTTGAGTTATCAAGGAAATAATATTCCAGGTGGGTATAACTCGGAAACTGTTTGACGGATTATGCCCAAATACGAACTCATATATCCCTTTCAGATACGCAACCTACCCTGAAAATTGCAAGTCCCTATCTCCTTTCGTTCGAAAGTTATCGAGGCAACGGTCACCCATCTACTGAACTCACACAAGAATGCTCGAATCTCCAACAGTATTCAACCGATCGTGTTAAAACTTGAAACTTGGCAATAGAGTTAGGTTATGAAGGCTCTTGCAAAATTTCGGCAATTTCAAACAAAGAGTTACTGATATATAGAATCTTTTTTTCAAATTTCAATGATTTTTTTTAAAATTTTTTACTTGGCATTCTACAACTAATTACCATGTTTGAATTCAATCGGTTCAGTATTTTTCGAGTTAATGAGGAACAAAAAACAACCAAATTTCAGATGGCTATAACTCTAAAACCGTTTGGCCGATGATTATGCTCATAAGCAAACTGAAATGTCGCGTTCTAGTGCACATCCTAACCTGGAAACTTCAAGCCGCTATCTCTTTCCGTTCTCAAGTTATCGTGACAACAAAAATATTTTTTAATAATTTTTTTAAAATTTTCTAGACATACGATTCGCACAAAATTTCACATACGTGCCTAGGTTCATATTCTACAACTACTCACCAAGTTTCAATTCGATCGAATTTATATTGGTTGAAAACAAAATTATTACTCGGAAACCACTGGGCCGATTATGCCCATTAACGAACTTGTCCGTCGTATTGGGATGCGCCATCCACCCTGAAAATTTCAAGTCGCTAGTTCTTTTCGTTCTCAAGTTATCGTGGCAACGGCCGGACGGCCGGCCGGACAGAATCAAATTTGACCTCGAATTCTTCATTGGGGAGTCGAACTAAATCGATTGAGACCATTTTCGTCAAAAAATTCGAAAGTTACAGACATTTGGGCAAAACTATAACGTGATGTTCCCCAGAACATACGCGCAAAATATGTACTGCACAAAAGTTGTACGAAATCAACTGAATTTTTTCAAGATGTTTCCACGATTTAAAATATATACAGGGTGGACAAGATATTGAGTGCGACTTATTTATTTTTTTAATGAAACACTATATATTTTTTTTTTATTTGACTAGTTCTTTCTCACCTTATTTCGAATATAATATATGCATATTGTTTATCTCTCTTATTTTGAATCTTAAATTCTGGGAACCACCTAGCAAACTCAGTAGTCAGTTGTGATTGATCAACTAACTGCATTGATAACGATATCACACACTCCATTGAAACAATATTTTCACTTTATGTGAAGAACAATAAGAACAAAACATTATCAATACAGTTAGTTGATTTATCACAGCCTACCACTTGACAACTGACTACTGGGTCTCCAGGTTGTTCCCGGAATTTAAGACTCTGTAGTTCTCAAAATAAGAGAGATAAATCAATACATGCATGTATATTTGAAATCAGGATAGAAAGACCTAGACAAATATAAACAAATATATAGTGTTTCATTAAAAAAAAATGAAGTTGCACTCAATATCTTGTTCACCCTGTATATATTCCGATTCGTGAAAACGTCTGGAAAAGAAAACAGTTGATTTCGTACAACTTTTATACAGAACATTTTATTGTATCTCCATTCGTAACAAAGTTGAAGGGGAGGTCAAATTATAGTGGGAAACCTGGTACATTAATTTTAATCTTAGATTCTTGGACAAACCTCTTTTTGCGCGCATGTTCTAAGGAACAAAGGACTGTAATTTTTGAATTGTTTGCCAAAAGATCTCACTGATTCGAGATCAATTCGATTCTGTCCGGCCGGTCTTCCCCTGCCACGATAACTTTCGAACGAAAAGAGATAACGAATTGCAATTTGTAGGTTACGTATCCAAATGTGACGGTAATGTACGTAAATGGCTATAGTTGGCCAAATCGTTTCTGAGTTATACCCATCTGAAATAATGTTGGATTTTCTCGATAACTCATAAAATACAGATCCGATCGAAGTGAAACTTTGTAATTAGTTGTAGAATACCAACGCACAAATTACCGTGTAATTTTGTGACTACCACACCACTAAAAAAAATTGAAATATTTGTTAGAAAAAAAAAATTCAAATATTTTTAGCAAAGTCTCGTCATAGAATATACGAGTATGGCCCAGTTTTATTACCATCAATCGTTAAAGGTACAAAAGAATAATGCTGAAGCCATTCATAAACCAACTAGATGACGAAGAAATACAGTTGGGATATTTTTAACAAGATGGGGCAACTGCTCACACTACTTCTGCAAGTCTAAGCTATTTGCAGTTCTATATGACAACCGTATAAGTCGAGGACTCCAGCCATCCTTTCCTGGACTTCAGCATCTTTGCATATTTGAAACATTAGGTTTTCAAAAGACAATACGATAATATTGAGGACCCTTAATAATCAATAACAATGTGCTGCCAAAATATTGACCCACAAAAGTTAGAAAATATAACTGACAACAAACGAAAAATAATTTATAAATGCCTTGAGAATAATTATGGAGCACATCAAAAAAATTCTTGAAGATAATGGATATCCGAGTCAATTTATAGATTCATCAATCATGAAGCTAGGTAGAAGAGCTTCTAATAAAGTAATAGTGTTTCAGAACCAACTACGATGTAACAATCATTTAAAAAGACCCTTTTTCGCGCTCTAGTTCCTCGGAACTGAGTGCTTATCAATTTGCCCAAATGTCTGTAATTTTCGAATTTTTCGATGAAAATGGTCTTAAACGATTAGGTTCGACTCACTGATCAAGAATCCGTGGTCGAAATTCATTCTGTTCGGCCGGCCGTAGGCACGATTACTCTGGAACGGAATGAGCTAGACAGTTGAAATTTTCAGAGTAGATTTGAGAGATAAATATCTCGGCTAAGTTCGTTATTGGGCGATATTGGACAGATGGTTTCGGAGTAACAAAAAAAATTTTTTTTTACATAACAAATTCCAAATTAAATTTTTTCAATATGCAGTTTTACCATAAGAATCCATTCATATCATTTTCAACTCTAACAAGCTAATACTTTCGGAGATATGATTTTCCAAATTTCAATATAAATCGTATTTCTATGTTTTCACAGAATGATATAATTATTCTGTGGGTATTCTATGAATTGTTATAATGTCAACTTATGTTCCTGAGACATGACGTTGTCTAATTCATTCATTCCAGCAATCGTAGAAATATGAGAATTATAATATAATATCATACTTTTTGTTGGTTGATATTTTCATGCCGATGGTCAATCCATATGATGATGTGAATGATACTGGTAAGTTAATAATATTGAGTTCAGAATATCTCCTCTAAAAACAAAACTGGAATATTGGTGTATTGGAGTGGATTTGAGGAAATATATATATATTATCTTTCATCATAGAATTGAGGAATGAATATCTCGGATGAGTTCATTGTTGGGTAGAATTCGTCTATTGGTTTTGGATTGATAATTTTTTGATTATTGAATTTAAATTCTTCTATGATATTTGAATTCAATTTCTGCTAAGATGAAGTTCTTTCATAAGAATCCATTCATATAATTCCCAACTCTGAGAAACCAATACTGTCGGAGATATAATTTGTCTGTTTTTAACTCCAGCAAGCTTATAATTTCGGAGATTATGATATTTCGAAATATCAATGATGAATCGTACTTCTATGTTTTCACAGAATGCTATAATTATTCTATCTAAGCTTTATTATATGCTCTGTGTTCATACTCGTACATGTCATCCTGTTCAATAAGAGAGAGTCAGATTCATTTCAGCTATTTTAATTTGATTTCTTCAATGGTGCAGTTCTCATTCTCAAATTGTTCATTTAATCTTGATAAATAAACTATTATTTGAATTGAATTTCCTTTATGATGCAGTTCTATCATAAGAATACATTGATATAATTCTCAACTCTGAGAAACCAATACCTTCGGAGATATAATTTGTCAGTTTGAACAAGAGCGCCAGAAAGCTCCTGTCCACAGGGCTTGTTAATTTCTTTCAACTGTTGAATTAAAATGAACGATCCGCTTAAAGCTTCAACCGTATAACTCAATAACTGTTGAACCTAAATCCACGAAACAAGGCATCATTCCACGAAAAAGTTATTTCGAAAGAACGTTTCAAATAGACCTGTCAACGAACAACGAAACAAACCAAACAATTTCAAAATTCCTTCGGCTCCACGTCCATTGAAAACGGGAAAGGGCCGAAATAGTCAGATGTCATATGTTACGGTTAACATGCTAATACGAGAATGACTAGAACAAATGCTTTCGGCAATCGATCTTCCACGCACATGCGCGCGTTTTAGGTTGCGGTTGGTGTCCCAGAAAGCAACAGAGTTTTAAAAATGGGTTCAAGCCCTGTGGACAGGAGCTTTCTGGCGCTCTAGTTCAAACAGACAAATTATATCTCCGAAAGTATTGGTTTCTCAGAGTTGGGAATTATATCAATGTATTCATATAATAGAAATGCATCCTAAAGGAAATTCAATTCAAATAATAGTTTATTTATCAAGATTAAATGAGCAATCATGAGAATGAAAAAAGCACCATGGAAGATATCAAATTAAATCTGGCTTATTTTGCCCAATAACGAACTTAACCGAGATATTCATCTCCTTAAACTACTCTGAAAATTTCAACTACCTACCTCATTCCGTTCGAGAGTTATATCTATGTGTATGGATGAAAAGCAGTCTCACTACTCTCAGATCTCTTACTTCATGTTCAGTTCCGAAATGTAAGAATTTTCTGAGAAAAACTAATTTCGGAGCAAACAACTGAGATTTTTCTCACTTCGCTCACAATTCTTCGATAATGTAGGAACATCATTTGACATTATGACAATTCATATTCATACATAGAATAATATCATTCTGTGACAACGTTGAAATACGATTTATTATTGAAATTTTGAAAAATCATATCTCCGAAAGTATTAGCTTGTTAGAGTTAAAAAGTGGATTCTTATGATAAAACTTCTTATCAAAAAAAATTTAATTTGGAATTTGTTTCGTAAAAAAAAAATTTTTTTTTTGTTACTCCGAAACCATCTGTCCGATTTTGCCCAATAACGAACTTAGCCGAGATATTTATCCCCCAAACCTACTCTGAAAATTTCAACTCTCTAGCTCATTCCGTTCGAGAGTTATCGTGCCTACGGCCGGACCGGCCGGACGGCCGGACAGAATGAATTTCCACCACGGATTCTTGATCAGTGAGCCGAACCAAATCGTTTAAGACCATTTTCAGCGAAATATTCGAAAATTACAGACATTTGGGCAAATTGATAAGCACTCAGTTCCGAGGAACTAGAGCGCCAAAAACTGCCTTTCCATTCCGTTTCCTGAATTATGTTCCGGGGGAACTGGATCCGTTATAATCCCGCCAAATGGAATGCTACGGGAAGTAATGCGAAAAGGTGGAAAAATTTTTCGTCCGTTATATGAGTCGGCGTTTTTTCATTCCTTACGCGCAACGTGGATAAATGCACGAAGTTAGTAAGTGCGGAGAAGGCGCCGAGACGTATCCAACCGAAACTTCTTGATTTTTCCTGATGGGGTGTATGCCGTACTGATTCATCGCCAAAGTGACACATTTATTTCGAGATTAGCAGACAAACATTGTTGTACTTAACTTTTCTTTTGCCGTTCTAGAAATATGGATATACATACAGTGCGTTTCAAAAAGTACGCACCAAGAGGAAGTTTTCTTGCCTGTATAGTTTTTTGAAATTTGGGTTTTCGGGGTTAAGTTGGTGCTCAAGAAACGATGTTTTTTGACATATATGTCATTGATCGTGTTACTCTGCAAACCAGTCATAATTGACATGTTTTCAGAAAAATGGTCAAAACACGTAGGAATCAGAACAATATCAAAAAGTTTCTCGAAGAAATGTTGCTCAGAATTTCATTTTATACCAAACTGCCAATTTTATTAGTGAAATTCCATTTCATTTCCACAAGTACATTTGTTTTAGATGAGGCCTGTATTGCGTGTTTAGTGGTATTTGAGTTAATGCATTCAAAAGCGATTTCAGAGGATTGGAGAATTATTCTTCAGATGAGAAATCGAATAATATAATTTCTTGGTGTTTAAAGAATAATTAGCAAGATATTAACTCTTTCCGCATTTAATTTCCCAAGTATAATTCGGTTTGCACCAAGATTGTGAGGTTTTCACTATAGCAATCAATTTATGAGGAACATCAAATTAATATAAACTTTATTTGAATTGTGTTAATATCTCTTTCATTGGAATTACATTCCGAATAATTTCAACTATTCATATCAAAAAGTTTTGGAATTTCACTATGAAATTTGGCAATTTGGTATAAAATGAAATTCTGAGCAACATTTCTTTCAGAAACTTTTTGATATTATTCTGGTTTCTACGTCTTATGGTCATTTAAAAAAAAATGTCAATTTTGACAGGTTTGCAGAGTAACACGATCAATGACATATATGTCAAAAACTAACGTTTCTTATGCACCAACCAACCCGAAAACCAAAATTTCAAAAAACTATACAGGGGAAAAATTTCCTCTTGGTGCGTACTTTTTGAAACGCACTGTATATAAGTATAACACATATTTTGCGAATTTTTGGCGCTCTTTTTCCTCGGAACAAATTTGAACAAGCGCGTCAAAGCTCCTGGACATAATGATTTTTGGCCCTCTTGTTCCTCGGAACAGAGTGCTTATCAATTTGCCCAAATGTCTGTAATTTTCGAATTTTTGGCTGAAAATGGTCTTGAACGATTTGGTTTGACTCACTGATCAAGAATCCGTGGTCGAATTCAATTCTGTCCGGCCGGGGTAGCCGACCGTACGCACGATAACTCTCGAACGAAAGGAATTGAAGGATTGAAATTTGGAGGGTAGGCTTGTAGCTTAAATATCTCGGAAGAGTTCGTTAACGGGAGAAATCCACCAAGCGGTTTCGGAGCTATGGCCCTTTTTAGTAAAAACATTTTTTATGAATATTTCCGAAACCGATTACTCGATCTATCTGAAATTTAGCATTCAATTGTAGAATAACAACCTCTATATGCATGCGAAGTTTTGTATTGATCGGGTTGCCGTAAGGTATACATTTTTTTTTTAAATTTCTAAATTTTGTTTCTTCAATAACTCTCGGACAGAATGAGCTAGGCTGTTTAAATTTTCAGAGTAGGTTTGAGACATAAATATATCGGTTAAGTTCGTTGATGGGCAAAACGGGCCTGATGGTTTCGGAGAACCGAAATCACAAATTTCAAATTCATTTCTTGGCGCTCTAGTTCCTCGGAACAGGGTGCTTATCAATTTATTGCCCAAATGTCTGTAATTTTTTTTATGATGCAGTTCTATCATAAGAATACATTGATATAATTCCCAACTCTGAGAAACAAATACTTTCGGAGATATAATTTGTCTGTTTGAACTAGAGCGCCAAAAAGCTCCTGTCCACAGGGCTTGAACCATTTTTTTTCTAAGATGCAGTTTCACCATAAAAATCCACTGATATAATTTTCAACTCTAACAAGCTAAAACTTTCGGAGATATGATTTTTCGAAATTCCAATAATAAATCGTACTTCTATGTTTTCACAGACTGCTATAATTATTCTATCTATGAATTATTATATGATCTGTGTATGATCTGTGTCTGTGTCGGCCGTCCGTTGCCTCAATAACTTGAGAACGGAATGAGATAGTGACTTGAAATTTTCAGGGTAGGTGGCGCATCCTAAAGCGACGGTCCAGTTCGTTAATGGGTATAATCGGCCCAATGGTTTCCGAGTAATGATTTTATTTTCAACCAATATGAATCCGATCGTATCGAAACTTAGTAGTTGTAGAATATAAACCTAAGTACGTTTGTGAAAGTTTTTGAGAATCGTATTACTAAAAAATTTAAAAAAAATTATAAAAAAATATTTTTTATTTCACGATAACCAGAGAACGGAAAGAGATAGCGACTTAAAATTTTCAGGATAGGTTGTGCATCTCTGAATGCGACATTGGAGTTTGTTTATAGGCATAATCGGCCAAACGCTCTTGGAGTTATACCCATCTGAAATTTGGTTGTTTTTCCTGAATAACTCGAAAAATACACAACCGATTAAATTTAAACATGGTTATTAGTTATATGATGCCAACGAACAAAATTTTGCAAAATTTTTGCGAGAGCCTTCTAAACCTAACTCCACTGCCAAGTTTGAACACGATCGGATATATATTGTTGGAGATTCGAACAGCCTTGTGTGAGTTCAGTAGCTGGATGGGTGACCATTGCCTCGATAACTTTCGAACAACAGGAGATAGGTACTTTTAATTTTCAGGGTATGTTGCGTATCCCAATGGGAGAGCCAAGTTCGTTTAAGGTTATAATCGGTCCAGCGGTTTCAGGGTTACACCCACCTGGAATATTATTTCCTCGATAACTCAAAAAATATAGACTCGATCGAATTGAAGCTTGGTAACTAGTTGTAGAATATCGACTCAAAGACGTTAGTAAAATTATTTTAGAACCGTACAACGTTCACAGCATTTTTGTCGTTAGACAATACAAACATGTTTTCTTTAGAGGTTACTCTTGAAAGAGCGACATATAATTGGCCATGTAAAAAACACTCAACTCTCAAATATAAGCCTGTAGCGTTGAAAGTTGGACCCTGCGATTTATTAATTGTCAATGCAAAAAATATCTTTACCGGAAATTGTAGGCGCTTAAATTGGATAAGTAAATCCGATGATATCAGAGGAATTTGGTGAATCAATACATATATCCTGGCTGAGGCGAGCCTCACGCTCTACAGATGATTCTCTGGCTTTCTGTATTCGATTTCTATCCCTATCCTGGCTGTGCCGGTCCCCCGGTCGGTACTGCCGCAACCACTATGTCCCTGCATTTTAAATCTGCGACATCTTCGAAAATATTCATTTAAATTACATGCTGTAAAGGGCCATATTGATCAATATTAAATGCACAATGCATTTAAGGTACATAATTGGATAAGGATCAATGCTGTATTGCTTAAAATAGCTTCGTAATCAAGCCATTATTTCTCGTAGAATGTAAAGGATAAAAAATGGTTATTGTGGGTTATCCTTAAGAGATAAACATATACCATCGCGGACTTTTTTGTAGACCTTCTTAAGGTGTACCATACTGTACTACTTTATTTTGATCTATCTCGTAGGGTTCAGCCAGCGTTTGCAATGTAAGCGCAAGAAAATGTGTTTATTTACGACATCACATTAGAAACCTCTAAAATCATCAGTGTTTCTCTAATATATTATGCATGTATTATACACATAAACCTTCCTATTGAATCACTCTATCGACTAAGAAAAACCGCATCAAAATCCTTCATGTAGTTTCAAAGATCTAAGCATACATAGGAACAAACAGACAGCGGGAAGCTACTTTGTTTTATTTTATACTATGTAAGGATTTTATGAGTTTATAGGCTCTGGCTCTATTCTTAATTTTCTTATAATAATACCAATAATATGTAGATCGGACAGTGACGTCACATCATTTGCATCAATTCCATCTGCATCGGCCACATCAACGTCGATTAGATTTACACATGCTGCACATTATCCCTAAGAACACAAAGGTAAGGCTCATTGGCCGACGCAACTACGCAATCACGGCGTATAGTGGAAGGACTAATATCGTCGATAACGACCTATCTCTGGATGCAGAATATTGACAACATTAGCGTTTGGTATCGGGGTTCACATACGGATATACCTGGACTGAACGTCAACACAGTAGTCGCAGGATTGAAATTAGCCGTATAAACGTCAAAGTTCACTTACGACTCGGTGGAAATCGCAAAATGGGGCATTCATCGATTTGGCCTGACGAGTTTGGAGCGAATCAGTCAATTGACAAGCACTTCAAGCGGCTTTCATGTCGTTGTGACTATATGTTAGTGAGCTCCGATGGAAGTATGTACTCATAATCTTCCAAAAATGTATGTATAACAAAGGACGATATGGTCTCCTTCAAGAGCGATACAAGCGCTTCTCTAATTATAAAGGGTTTTCCAATAAGAGGTGTTATTTTGAATAGCCCTCTATTTCGGTAGATGTCACTTTTGAAGCTGTCATTTTTTGACATTTGACAAGTAGAAACTACGCCATTAATAAAAATGGAACGATACACGCTTCAAGAACGCATTGAAATTATTAAAATTCACTATAAAGATGGTGAAAATTTGGCAGAGACGGTTCGTAAATCTCGAACATTTTTGGGTCGTCGTGAAGCACCTTGTCGGACCGCAATGAAGAAATTGGTGGAAAAATTCGAGCTGTTGGGACAAGTTAGTTATGTGAAGAATAAAACCCGTGCACGTCGCTCAAGAACAGCCGAGAATATTGCTGCTGTAGCCGAAAGTGTTGAAGAAAACCCAGGTTTGTCCATTCCTCGTCGGTCTTTGGAATTAGGCATTCCACAAACGTCATTACACCGGATTTTGCATAAAGATTTGGGTCTTGAGGCTTATAAAGTTCAGTTAACACAAGAACTCAAGCCGGCCGATTATCAACAACGTCGTGTCTTTGCTGATTGGGTCGTTGAAATGCATGAAAATGATCCGGAATTCCATCGAAAAATCATCTTGAGTGATGAGGCCCATTTCCACCTCGGTGGCTTCGTCAACAAGCAAAATTGTCGCATCTGGGGCTCGGAAAACCCAAGAGTTATTGTTGAATAGCCTCTCTATCCTCAACGTGTGACTGTTTAGTGCGGTTTATGGTCCGGCAGAGTCATTTGACCTTACTTTTTCGAAAATGAGGCTGGAGTAACAGTTACGGTGAATGGATTGCGCTATCGAGAGATGATTAATGATTTTTCATGGCCGGAATTGGATGGTATTGATCTGGACAACGTTAACTTTCAACAAGACAGCGCTACGTGCCACACAAGCAACGAAACCATTGATCTTTTGTGGGAAAAGTTTGCGGACCGTGTTATCTCTCGAAGAGGTGATCACAATTGGCCACCGAGATCTTGTGATTTAACACCTTGCGACTTCTTCCTTTGGGGCCACGTGAAAGAGAAGGTCTACGCCAATAGCCCAGCGTCGATTCAAGACCTCAAAGATGAAATTCGTGAGGCTATCGAGGACATAGGGCAGCCACTTTGTGATTTGGTAATGGAAAATTTCATTAAAAGGATATGGTCCTGTAAGCGTGGTCGTGGTGGTCATTTGCCTGATGTTATTTTCACTATTAACGGCATAGCTTCTTCTTTATAATGAAATAACCATCCGATCATTTATATTGAAAAATTGCATTTTTCATTGAATATCAAAATAACACCTCTTATTGGAAAACCCTTTACTATCTGACAAAGGAACTGCAACACCCAGAAGGAACTGTTTGAATTTTTTTTTTTTTTTGGTGGGACATAGATAGTATAGCAAAAAATAAATGATAGAAATTTACAGAAAAAAATCGTGAAGGTCTTTAAATGTAAACATTTTTTGTTACTTACATATTGTAATCGTTTTTTACAAGTTTTTCAAATTTTACAACAAACCAGCTGTTTGAGGAGATCCAAAGTCGATGTTTAGTTGTTGTTAAAATGCATAGAGCACTTGTACGCGGAAGTTATAGCCAGCTAGATGAATTTGAAAGAGGTCGAATTATTGGTCTACGGGAGGCGGGGTCATTTCGAGAAATCGCTAACCGTACGAACAGAAATCCAACTACGTTATGAGATGTTGTCAAGCGTGGTTTGACAATGCCTAAAATCGAAGAAGAGTAGGCACCAGACGTCGAACGGGCACAAATGAAGTTCAAGATCGAAGTCTAAGACTTCGACAACTCTGTTCCGAGGAACAAGAGCGCCAAAAACGGAGAGGTTTCTCCAAGGTTCTCCAAATTATACTCATTGTATATATTCGCGAACAAGGTCTTGTTTCTTATCATCTGAAATATGCTTTCTCAAACTTTTACATTATATAGAACTCGAACATTTCTAGAGTTCAGTTCATGCTAATTAGGTAAAGTTGAAATATTCATTGAATAAGTTATGACGACTCTAATTGGAGTTGGCACACAAGTTTCAGACATATGACGTGTAAGCTTAAATTCGTCTTTGTATATTTTGTGACGGGAAAACCCTCCACCGAGGTGAATTTCATTTGCACCGCCAAAGTAGGTTGAAACATTACAACACTAGAGATTTTGTCAAATTTGATTCTGTTCGGCTGTTCGGCCGTTGCCACGATGACTTGAGAAGGGAAAGAGATAGCGACTTGAAATTGTCAGAGTAGGTGGCGGGTCCCAATACGATGGACAAATTCGTTAATGGGCATGATCGGCCGAACGGTTTTCGAGTGATAATTTTGACATTAACCAATACAGATCCGATCGGATTGAAACCTGGTAGCTAGTTGTAGAATACTGATGCAATGATGATTGTGTAATTTCGTGAGAATTGTAAAATTATTATTATTAAAATATTATTTACGTCACGATAACCTGAGAACGGAAAGAGTTAGCGACTTGCAATTTTTAGGGTAGGTTAAGTATCTGAATTAACATGTGAATTCGTTAATAGGCATAATCGCCCAAACGGGTTTGGAGTTATATACATCTGAAATTTGGTTGTTATTTCCTCAATATCTCGAAAAATGCGAATCTGGTCCAATTCAAACATGGTAGAATACCGGCGAAAATTACTGCAAAATTTCACAAGGATCATATTACTAGAAAATATTTAAAAATTCGTTGAAAATCGTTGAAAAAAATTCTATATATCAGAAACTATTCGTCCGACATCGCTGAAATTTTGCGAAAGCCTTCAAAACCTAACTCTACTGCAAAGTTCCGAGTTTGAATACGATCGAATCTATATTGTTTGAGGTACGGGCAGCCTTGGGTGAGTTCAAAAGCTGGATGGATGACCGTTGCCTTGAGAACTTTCGAACGAAAGGAGATAGGGACTTGCAATTTTCAGAGTAGGTTGCGCATTCGAATGGGAGAGTTAAGTTCGTTTTTGAGTATAATCGACCCTACGGTTTCGGAGTTATACCCACCTGGAATATTATTTCCTCGATGACTCAAAAAATATAGACTCGATCGAATTGAAGCTAGTTGTAGAATATCGACATAAAGACGTGTGTAAAATTTTGTGAGAACCGTACCCCTAGAAAATTACGAAAAAAAATGGTTCAAGCACTGATGTGAATTCAGGAGCTTTTGCGCGCATGTTCTATTGTTCATGCTTTTTTATTGGACACTCTTAATCGAATTTACTCAGATTCAATCAAATGAATTCATTTTCAAATAAATAAAACAGTTAACTTACTCAGCGGGGATTCAAATCCAGATTTCCTGCCTGGCATCAGACGAGCATGCTAGTGTCTCGGCAATCGAGATGTTGTTACAATTCTGAGATTTACATGATTTAAAATTTCAGAAGTAGTAAATAGATTTTGTTTTCACTATAATTGCTAAAATACAAAGCTGATCGATCAAAAATCCGGTACTCGATTTTAAAATAGCGGCTTGAAGGTTTGTGCGGAATTTCAGTGGAATCTAACAGATATTTTTTCAGTGATACGATCCTAACGAAATGCAAAATTTCCAACACTGCATTTTACAATTACTTACCGTGTTTAAATTCGATCGGATATTATTAAATGGATTCTTTCTGGGTTTTCTCTCCCACTCTGAATAATATCTATTGCGCACTGCGTATTAACCTGGGCGTTTTCGCTCCCCAGTGGTCAACTGCATGAGACTCCAATCCCAGTTCTTGCTGATTACCACATAGGGGAAAAGAATATACGCAGAGATCTATAGTTTTGGGTAGCCACAGGAGCTTGGTTGATTGAATTCCAGGTGTCACTTCTGTCTACTTTCTACTCACAAGTGATTGCTGGTTTTCAATAAACCAGAAAGAAACCATCTAATAATGAATATACCTCCCACTTTAATGGTTACTTCGATCCGTATGTATTTTTTGAGTTATTGTGGAAAAAATAATTTAGAAGAGTATACCTTATCGTGTATCGTAACAACAGCCGTTTGGACAAAATGATAGCACACTGTTACCTAGAACCAAGATGCATAGAATAACAAGGTGTCGACTCTCCCTGCTAATTCCTGTTAAAATTTTCGACCGAAAAACGGACCTAGAACTGTCAAATCTGCGATCTTTCAATATTATTAATATTATAATTAATACCTATCTTTATACTAGAAATCTGCCCCTGATCCGGCAAGAATAAACAATTGTAAAAGAACTCTATTCGCATAAAAACGAAGTATTTTCGAGATGAAAATAGTATTTGATTAAAATGGTTCTGGATACTCGTTCAGAGTTGACACAGTAAACTTTTGACATAGTTTCGGCGCGGAAAACAAGAACGTGGACAAAATATTCAAAATATTAAATTTCAGCAAACGGTACGACTTTCGACAAGAAACTAGAATAAACAAAGATTCGAATTTAATTTCACATGTCGATAATTTTGTCCATAAAATTTCTACTGCCGGCATCTATCGGCGAAAACTGAAGTAGAACAAAAACCTTGTATTTTGACAGTATTTGGACCGCAAATCGGCCGAAAATATGTCAAAGAGTGTCTTCACCATGTATTCTATGCATCTATCCTAGAACATAAGCTCAAAATTAAATAAATCCACTCATGATCAAAGAAAAATATCCAAAACATTTCCGCTTCGATATCATAACTTCGAAGTATGTTTCTCCACCGCGTTCCCGAAAGAACCCCGGGAATTTCAGCCTGCTCCTGATGCCTACCAACTTCAGGGTTGTTGAACATCGACTTATTAGAGGTGATCTTTTACGCCACAGAATTCTCCAAATTCTAACTCAATCCCAGACTGACTTGGGTTCAGGAGCTGGCGGTCTTGAGGCTCACTTGATTGAATAACTCGGAATCCTTGTGGGCTCAATTTATCGCGGGATCTAACCGTAATTAGAATTTTTATTCTTGTAGACCCACCTAAGCGCGTTGCGTCCTGTTAGATGACTCGGAAGCAGTCCTCCATGCATGAGCATAATGAATTATGGGGTTGGTGGAATTTCACTGAAATTCATTCAATTTCGCAGAAAACATATTTCTTTCATTATTTCATCGTTTCAAAAATATAATTACTGACAAAGGAACTGCAACACCCAGAAGGAGCTGCTTAAATTTGAATTTTTTCTTGGTAAAACATAGATAGTATAGTAAGGAGTGAATGATTGAAATTTGATTGAAGTTTTTTCATGCAAACATTCTTTGTTACTTAAACAGGGTGAGTCTTTGACCACTACATTAATTTTAACCAAAGATTCCTCTCATCAAATGAAACACTTTTTTCATTTACCATTTTTCCAGATTCGGCTCAGGTAAAAAGTTACAAGCGTTTAAAGATTTCACAATGTGCTAATACACTCCCGCATATAAATTATCTATGACATTGTTGGCGGACGAGAATAAGGCATGGTAACGTGGTTTACAGCTTGATTCGGGATTGCAACGCTCAGGGACGGATCCATAAAAGTAGTGAAATTTCTGGAGTTTTCCATTTTAAAACATTCAATGAAGAATATCTCGAAAACGGTGCGTTTAAGGAGAAATGATGAAGAATAATATAATGTTCTAAAACGATGGAATATTCTTGAAATGACTCATGAAAAACGTTATATGCTTTCTTTATGCTAATTTCGTTTAGTTTTATGAATCCACCAGTCCATAACTAGCAAACCAGTAGAAGTAGAAAATAACTAATATTTGGAAAATATGTATCATAGCTATAGGAAACTTTACGCCAACATTCATTTTATTCGAAAAAAGGATGTCAAAGCTACAACATAAAAACTGATTTTTTTTCAAAATTTCAACAGCCTGTATCTTTTTACATGAGCTGAATTTGGAAAAATGTTAAATGAAAGAAGTGTTTCAGTTGATGAGAGGAATCTTTGGTTAAAATTAATGCAGTGGTCAAAGACTCACTCTGTATATTGTAGTCGTTTTTTGCAATTTTTTTAAATTTTACAACAAACCAGCTGTTCGAGGATATCCAAAGTCGATATGTAGTTGTTGTTGAAATGCCTAGAGCAAGTGTATGCGGAATTTATTGCCAGCTAAGTGAATTTGAATGAGGTCGAATTATTGGTCTACGGGAGGCGGAGTTGTCATTTCGAGAAATCGCTAACCGTACGAACAGAAATCCCACTACAGTTATGAGATGTTGTCAAGCGTGGTTTGATAAGGCTCAAAATCGAAGAAGAGTAGGCACCGGACGTCGAAGGGGCACAAATGAAGTTCAAGATCGACGTCTAAGACTTATGGCTATTAGACACCGATTTGCGACAACTCGATCTTTGGCTGATGAGTGGTTAGGAGAACAAGGTCATCCTGTATCTGTCCGAACGGTTTACCGCCGGACAAGGTCTTTTGGACTGCAGCATTATCGACCCAATCTTGTGTTACCTCTGATGGTTGAACATCGCCGGCAACGATTACAGTGCTGCAGATAACGTCAATATTGGAATGTGGAACGGTATCAGGTCGTCTTTTCTGATGAATCTCGATTCTCCTTGGGTGTACATGGTGGCCGAAGAAGGGTTAGACGACGTCGGGGAGAAAGACGTGAACCTCAGTTTGATATTGAGCGTCATGTACACCGGACAGTAGGCGTTATGGTATGGGGTGCTATTGCACATGCAAGTAGGTCACCTTTAATCTTTATTCGAGATTACATGACAGCACTGCGTTACCTTCAAGAAATAGTGGAGCCATAAGTTCTCCCTTACCTTAACCGGCTCGAGAATCCAATATTTCAGCAAGATATTGCTCGACCTCATGTTGCCAGAGTTAGTTTGAACTTTTTTGAAGTGACCTAAAGCCATGGCCGCCCAGATGCCACGATCTTTCGCCCATAGAGCATGTTTGGGACATCATGGGTAGAAGGTTGGAAATTTACCCCAGCTCCCACGGACTTTGGCGGCTCTGATACATGATCTACAGGTAGCTTGGGATAGTATCCTTCAAGAAGAAATAGACCATCTTATTGCATCAATGCCAAGACATGCTGGGGACTGTATAGATAATCGCGGTGGAAAAACACATTATTATCAAATTTACTAACAAAAATAGTAAAATATCGGTTGGAAGGTTTGTGAGAGAATTTCAACCGAACCGACAGGTAGTTTCTGAAATATAAAATTTTAGGAAAAAAAATTCTATTCATAGGATCCATAATTCTTCATATGGCTATGAGTTTGAGCAAGCACTCCAAAGCAAATTAACGGTTAATTTTGAGGGAATATAAAAATTTCTTGCTGCTTTTCGTACACTACATCCACAATTCATCCATTATCTTCTAACTCTACGGAAGCATCATCTGACAGACTTGAAACGACGAACGTAAAAACTTCAAACATCAAGAGTTTCCTTCCAGGAAACATTCATTATACAAATTAAAAACACAGACAGTAATTAAAATTTGAGAAACAAAAATCGAGGAACGCAGATTTGTAGAATGCTTATATACCTGCCTAAATTCATTTCCACCTTGAAATGTTGTTCGGTTTAGCCATTAGAATGATTAAATTTGAACCAGTGAGCCTCTGAGGTTTCCCTTTTGACGGAACGTAATGTAGGGAGATTAGGAATTACTGAAGTCCTCTTATAAAAGTAATGATATCGCCAGCAGCGTTTGAATACGTTTTACGGACTGAAAATAATGGCGGAGAATACTTGGGAACTTAATGATAAAAGTCTGGTCATTCTTGATTCGACCGAAATTTATTACTCGTCGACTCTATTGATATTGAAAAATTAATTTCGAACTTCACCCTCACTGTTGATTCCTCGCATCAGATGAAACACTTTTTTCATTTACGATTTTTCCAGATTCTGCTCAGGTGAAAGAACACAGGCTATTTAAATTACCAAAAAAAATTCTTGAGAAGCTCTGACGTGAAGTCAGCTTTTGCGCGCATGTTCCATTGTCTGTTCCCGCCTCACACGCTCCCACGCAATACTGCAGTTGAATTCAAATTTTTAATGAAAAATTATATACGAGTTACACTTATTTATTCAATATTGTGACGCGTTTCGTCGACACAGCGACTTCATCAGACTACATCATACAAAATTCTTAACAAGTTATTATCTCCCTATACCTAGATGACATGGACACAGAATCATTTAAAACTAATTACATTAGAAACTTATTTAAAACAAATTACATAATAGACTTATTTAAAACTAATTACATGAGATTTCACTGCTGGTTTCTTTGTACACATTAACAATAATTCATTCCTAATGCTTTTATAAATTGATTCTCTATTTGAATAGATTGAGTAAGGGAGAAACATTTAGATCTAATTGTTCATTAACTAAATTACGCGTATGTTTTTCCCTATTTATTTCGACCATTTCCCAGTAATTGAGTTGCGCACCTTTTTTTCAAATTGTGTAGAATTTTGAAATCCGGGTTAAACTTATGTCCTTCTGCTGATAAATGATTCGAATAATTTGATTTGATTTTGTTGTTTTTGTAGCTGTGATGATGTTCCCTTATTCTTATGCCAAAATTTCTACCAGTTTTTCCTATATATGATTTGTCACAACTCCCGCAATTTAATTGATAAACACCGGATTTTTCTTCTTTATTCCTTTTCGATTTATTGTTCTTTATGAGTTTGGCAAGGTTATTATTTGTCCGGAATGAGATATTCACCTGTTGGTTTTGAAGAAACCTTTTAAGTTGTTGACTCGGTGTACCAAAATATGTTAAGCTATTAAATATTTTATTTTTATCCTTAATTTCTGGAAATACTAAACTAATTGTTTTTCTAAATTGATTTTTTGCAACATTTTTCTGATTAACTCTGTGTTTTATCCATTGTTCACCGCTATTTGTTCGATAATTTCTAATTCTGTACCATAATTTCTTCGGATAAAGGTATACTAATTAGCCGGTGTAACATACTATGAAATGCCGCGACTTTATGTTCGAATGGATGAGACGAGGATCGATGAATGATTGTATCCGTATGGGATGGTTTCCTAAATATTGAAAAATCATGTTGATTGTTTTTCCGCGTTATTGTTAAATCCAAAAAAATAATTGCACCATTATTATATATAATATATATATAATTTTTCATTGAGTTAATATGGATTTGCATCAAGTAAAAGCCACAAGCATTAAATTTTCAAATTTTTAATTGAAATAATTCCAAAAATACTAAGCTGATCGTCCTTATTGTAAAATGGCCGTTTGAAGGTTTGGTCGGAATATCAGCTAATTCTAACAGATTCCGAGATATTTAAAGAAAATCGAGAAGAAAATTTCAATTTTTTTTTCTTCTAATTAGATTCTTACGAAATTCTCCAAAAATTTGCGAGTCTGGTTCCTACAACTTAAAACCAAGTTTCGATTCGATCGTATATACATTTTTTTAGATTTGAGGAAAAAACATCACAACTACAGATGGGTATAACTCCGAAAGCGTTTTGCCGATAATGCCCATTAGCGAACCTAATCGTCGCATTTGGAGGCCTTACCAATACTGGAAATGCAAGTCGATATTTCTTTCCGTTCGAAAGTTATCGGGAATTTAGCATATCCTCAATCATTTTAAAAATTAAATTAAGCCTCGTCTTTTTTGAAACGTACCGTTTTGGAGATATTCAACGTTGAATGTTATAAAATCTGATAAAAATTTGCACTATTCTTATGGATCCGCCCCTATAAGGTATGATGGGTCTTGAATCAAGCTATATCCACGTTGACGCACTTACTTCTGTTTCAGTCATAGATCATTTATTCTTTTTGAGTGACATATGCCTAAGATTGGCACACAGATTGACAATGCCGCATGGAGGCATAGACGTACAGACATAGACTGTTTCTGTGAACGTTACCTACTAAGTAGATTCCAACTGACCAATAAAAAAAATGGCTTCTCATTTGAGGTTTTTGTCAAGACTGACTTTGACATGGAAATAGAAACACCCTCTATGTTGAATTGAATTTTTGTTCAACGATGGAGAAGCATTGGTATGTCTTCTGATAGAAGCTAAAAAATTAGGTATTTTCATGCAAAAATCTACAAGTTATTAACATTGGAATGAAGCCGTATTTGATAAAATTGAAAGGCTTTTTTCAGATTTCACACGAATTTTCTGAGAATAATATGTAAGTGACACATTAAAACAATGTATAAATCAATGGGTAATCTGATTATCAATGAAAAAACTGGGTATTATATTAAAAAAACGAATGTAGCTTACTTTGAAACCGGAAGTCGAACGAATTTGAATTTTTTTCCGAAAATTCATCTCTCCTATCAAAGCTCAACTAAAATATTTCAAGTATTTATCTCGAGTCTTTCTCTGAAATATTCTAACGAACGGTCTTCGTGAGCCACCCTGTATACAGCTGTTATGTTATATTACGTCAGCTGGTTATGTGTGGTGACGTCATGGATTTTTTGAAAATACAAACATATGTCAGGTGATACCTCATTTAGACGGTCTTTCATTTCTCTATTCATCATTCGTGCATTTTGGAATTATTTTCTACAGGGTGGGCCAGAAATAATAATCTGGAAATAGTGCTTTCCTCTTCTGAATTCATTCAGCACATTAATAGAAAATTCCCATTCAACGGCATCCTGATACTAATTGGGGCTAAGATATCAGTATTTTGTTCAAAACAATGTTTTTAAAATGTGCCGAATGAATTTTGAAGGGGGAACAACTATTTCGAAATTCGTTTTTTCTGACTCACCCTGTATAAAATAATTCCCAAATGTAGGTAAGCATGATGAATAGAGAATTGAAAAACTGTATGAATGAGACATATGTTTGTTTTTGAAAAAAACATGAATGACGTAATCGAACTTACACCGATGACGTATTGACTTTAAAAAAATGTTACGAAAAATTTTCATAAGGAGTTGGAATAAAAATTGACTTAATTCAGAATTTTGCTCGACATTCATTGGAATTAAATAAAATGAATATGTATACATGTTCCAACCTGTACGTGCTATATTCTAATACAGATAATCGCACGAACTAATTTGAATTTCTGATAAATGTATATGCTTTTCGATCAATTTTCTGTATAGATTGCGATTTTCCTCTTTGACATCAACAATTATTTATCTACCAACACTTCTCGAAGCATCGAAGAAATCTATTACCGAAAACTTTTATTTTATACTCCTGCGATGACGAGGGGGAACCGAATGGTGGCAGTTGTTTTATGAAAACAAATCGATGTTCCTACCTGATATATTTAGAAGGGATGAATGGAGGAAATAATTCCCCATAGGATACTCAGGGCAGCGAAGAGAAGGAATTGGATAAGTTATTCGTCAATAATGTGGATGCGAGAAATAAACCTTTGTGGGGTCTGAGAATCCAGGGGTTAAGATGCTCACGGGAAGCAGGAAACGGCCTTATAAGTCTCCACAACAGGAGGGATGATGAGTATTTACGAAGCGCACTACAGGTAGTTAAGTCTTGTATGAACTTAGGGACCCCCATATTTTTTCGGTTAATTTAATACATTGTACAATAATGAAATAGAAAACTGTAATATTATATTGTTTACAATAATATCTTTCGATATATATTTTTCGTCAGGAACTTCCGTGACTGACGAATTAACGTAGTATCAATAATCTAGAAGCTGATTCAACAATCGTGTGCAAATTTTAATGCAAAATACGAATTAAAATAAAAAATGGAATAATTGCTCTTATTTGCGAAATATAGGTACAAGTTTCCAAATAGAACAAACGCATCTTGCTAATGTTGAAATCATTTCTAATTCCTGTTAATTATAACTGGTCTCTTTGTGGAAAAAACAACAATGTAACGCGAATAATGGAAGTTTGATGTCAGCCGTAACGTTTTTTTCCTATTCTTGTTTAAGTTCACTGTGGACACATTATCAACAAAAACCTAGTAAACAAATTCTTGTCCACGACAAAGTTTGTCGGCCCAATACATCAAACAATGCAGATCCGATCAAATTGAAACTTTGGTAACTAGTTGTAGATTGCTGACACAAAGACTCATGCAAAATCGCTGAAATCTTTGAAAAATCAACCAATTCCAAAAGTATTGGTTTCCTAGAGTTGGGAATGATATCAATGGATTCTTATAATAGAAGTGCATCATAAAAGAAACTCAATTAGAATTAAATGATGAATTTATCCGAGATATTCATTCCTCAAATGTACTTTGAAAATTATATTATATCGATTGAAACTTAGCCAATATTCCAGTTTTGTTTTCACTGGAGATATTCTGAACCCAATATGATTAAAATAGCAAAGTATATGTATATTTCCGTCATCATATGGATTATCCAAGGGCATATAAGGTATATAATATCCTATAATTGGTAATTTTGCATTCCATCATACTTTGTCTTCTAGAACAGAAATTTATTCGACATGTCTTTTAGAGGTAGATAAGATGACATGGATGAACAGTGAACACAGATAGAACACAGACAGAAAGAATTCGCATTCTGTGAAATTTTGAAGAATCATATCTCCGAAAGTACTAGCTTGTCAGAGTTGAGAATAATATCAGTGGATTCTTATGGTAAAACTGCATCATAGAAAAAATTGAATTTAAAATTAACGAGAAAAAAATTATTTTTTTTACATTAATTCGTAACCAATAACGATCTGAACCGAGATATTTATGTCCCAAACTTACTCTGAACATTTCAACTATCTCGCTCATTCCATTCGAGAGTTATTGTGTTAACGGTCAGCTGGACCGGCCGGACAGAATCGATTTGACCACGAATTCTTGATAAGCGAGTCGAACCAAATCATTTGAGACCATTTTCATCCAAAAATTCTAAAATTACAAACATTTGGGCAAATTGATAAGCACTCTGTTCCGAGGAACAAGAGCGCCAAAAATGGAGGAAAGCCCTGTTGACAGGGGTTTTGGCACTCTTGTTCAAACTTTGAAAAATTATTATATCTCCGAAAGTTTTGGTTTTTTCAGAATTGGGAATGGTATCAATGGATTCTTATGATAGAACTGCGTCATAAAAGAAATTAAATTAAAAAAGTTACGAATCAAAAAAACCAAGAGTGCACAAATTATTAATTTGAAACCACCCGACCTATTCTACCCAATAACGAACTTATTCGAGATATTCATTCCTCAAATCTACTCTGAAAATTATATTATATCAATTGAAACTTAGCTAATATTCCAGTATTGTTTTTACTGGAGATATTCTGATCCCAATTTGATTATCTTACCAAAGTATATATTTCCATCATCATATGGATTATCCATGGGCTTTATATTTGGACCCAAAAAGTATAATATCCTATAATACTCTTAATTCTACGATAGCTGAGGTTATTTCGTTAGATATTTTGCATTCAATAATACTTTCTTTTCTAGAACAGAGGTATTTTATATAATGAGTAACGAATTTTTAATAGAATCAGAAATAAATATGACATGTCTCTAATCAGTAGATAAGATAACATGTATGAACACAGATCATGAGATTCATAAATACAAATATGGACTTCAATTCTCAATCACAGCATTCTGTGAATTCATAGAATTATGATTTATTATTGAAATTTTGAAAAATCATAAATCTGAAAGAATTACCTTGTTTTATATGAAGATTCTATCAATGCATCTTAAAAAAATTTAATTTGTAATGTAAAAAAAAATATTTCAGGAGCTGCCATTTTACAATCGAGTAGCGAAATTCAGATCGACTTTGTATTAGTCGTGAATAGACAATTGAACATGCGCGTAAAAGCTTCTGACTTCACTTCAGTGTTTTTTAATAATTTTTCAGTTCACCTTTGTTGATGTTGTTCCTATGATTTTTAAAATTGATTTTTATTTGGTTCAATTTTCCATTTCCTCATTGATTCTTTATATGTTTAACCAAATCATATTATGTATATTTTATATAATTGTTTCGAGTGTATAATCGGATTTCTATGACTGATTTTCCTCTTGAGGAGGATTATATCTCTAGGGTTGATTAGGAGTCGCCCACCTTGCTCTGGCCCGATATGGATGTACATATAGCATTTCAATAAAGGCAATTTATTATTATCATTAATATTCTGATGTCTGATGAAAAAATCCATCAGGTTCTCCAAAATCGACCAGACATGATGAGGTGGCTCAAACACGGAAGCAGGAAACAGGTTTAAACCGCACGATTCGGTTTATATCTGCTCACCTAGTTTTTTCACTGCAAATCTCGACGATATGTAATTTCGAGGTATCGGATTAGATATTACGGTTAATTCCAGCCGAGGTAATACTCAGTTCGATTTCAAGGTCTATCTAGGATTAACCTGCAAGCCCGGAGTTCCAATCGATGCATTTTATGGGGTTGTAAGGGGTTAAAATTCTCGAAATTTGCAATTCGACTCTATTCTTTTATACGTTCGAATTAACACGATGGTTTTGTGGGCCACATCCATTAAGTTGTGGGGAGTTTTCCAATCGGAACATAAAAATTTTGTATTTGAATATGAACTCACCGTTGAACGTGCTTCATGATCTGTCAACGTCAAAACGCCAATCGAGATTGATTTTTTTCTTATTTTGAAGTTCAAGAACCAGGAACGTTTGAAAATTATCTATAATTTCTAAAGCAATAGAGTCAGAGGTAAAGATAATATAAGATTATTTATTGATGTCTTATACAATGATGTATTCACACGCGTATATAGGAAAAAAATATACCTACAGTGTGGTCCAACGAAAAGAACGAAAGTGATGAGGGGTGTTGCGATACCTCATTTTGAAGATCTTATCGAGTAATATCTGATCCTGAAAGTTCGCTTCAAAAGTTCCATCGATAACGAAATGACAGGTAAAATACTGGAGGAGTACCTAATTACTTTTGTGATTAGTTTATTAAATGCTGGAAATTCGCACCATTGACTTCCATGCAGCAATATAAGTTTTGCTGAAAACGTTCACGTACATTACCCAAGATTTCTGGTGTAATTTGACGGCATTCATTAATGATCCGTGTTCGCAAACAATCTAGTGACTCAGACTGCATAATGTGAATCTTGGATGTCAGGTGACCCCATAGAATAAAAATCCAGTGGACCCATATCAGGTGATCTGGATGGCCACTCAATATGTCCCCTTCTTCTAATCCACGCGTGCGGAAAATTTTCAACTGACGCACCGGTTGAACGAAACGAGGTAGTGCGCCATCTTGTTGGAAAAAGATCGTTTGATGGTCTTCTGCATTCTCCAATACTTGCACGAGGGCTGCATAAATAGCGTTATCCAATAGATCTGAACAAATTTGGCCTGTGAGATTACCGGGTATATAGGAAGGGCGTTTACGTCATCATAAATACCCGCCCAAACATTTGATTTTTGCAGACGTTAAGTATGCACTTCACGAAATAATTTTCATCTGACCAATACCGACAGTTATGTCGGTTTACAATTCCGTTAAGGTAAAATGAACACTCATCCGAAAAACAGATACCGAACAAGTAGTTTTGATCATCTTCATTCAGTTCCAGAACGAATCGTATCTTATAAGGATGGAATTCATGTTGTTTCAGGATTCTCATGATTGTTGTGCGTGAAACACTAGATACATCGGAAAATTTCCTATAGTGTATTCAAATGAGCTAAATTGATACAACTATCTCTGGAACTTTATTTAATTATCTTTGTCGAATTATTCATAACTGAATCTATATTATACCTACCTGCAAATTATACAATTTCTTTTATACATTGTAATGGTCTATATTTCTATTTTTGGAAGCAATATTATATTCATTTCATATCGAGAACATATTATCTCCACTGTCTACTGCCAGAATTATATTGGGTGGATATACAAATAAAAAAATATCAATCTGATGAGATCAATGGAAATTATTAAATGATTACATACTAGCATTCATTCGATTGATGAATTATTCATTCCGAACGCATGGACGCCATTGTTTCAAGATCCAACGGCCAATATTGTTATTATGAAATACCAATGGTTAGTGAATTCAGATTGATGCTCTAATAATAATTGAGAATATAACTTAGCTACCTGTACATTTTTTGACATAGTCTCCTTCCTAATCCCCAACTTTGCAATGAATTTACAACTTTCCATGAGGAACTTAAGAATTCTGCAAACTTCTGTTCCATGTGTGCCGGAAGATTGATTGTAGACACTTAAAACAAAAACGGTTATATTTCAATGTACAAACTAAACACTTTCAACTACACTATGATGATGCTTGTTGATTAATATCATGAATAAACTAGGATTCATATTTCACAAATTAGTTTAATCGCGTTATCAGGTTGTCTCAAGTCGAATAGACAAACGATGAGTATTGAGTTTGAGTGGATGCTATGAATCGGGTGGCGCGCAACTCTGCATTCGACCATAATCGCTTATATTCGACTGTTTTAATGAATCAACATTAACTGCAGTAGTAAATTTATGGAACTAAAGTATCTCGCATAGTATCGCTAAATTGTTATGGCTGTTGGATGCCGGTTAGAAAACTTTGGTTTACCGTGGCAATTCCGCATTTGAATGATATAATAAAACACATTCATTGGAGTATTAAGAAAACCGTAGTAAGATCTGTTCAATAACTATATGAACTCAATTTACTATGCCTATAGTGCTATTTTAATCGAATAGTTTGAAATGTATCAACCCTAGTAAAAATATTATTGGTAAACCTATCTCATTGAATCATTTCTATCAGTGTAGTACTCAAGAGCAGATGCATTGCTACATGACCTAAGATAGCCACGTCCTTCGCTTCGTCTCTTTCATGCACCCACGTTTTGTTTTCGAATGAACCAGTAGCACCAAATTTGGCAATCAGTTGCACAACGTATGAAGCGGATATTTTTTTTCCAGGATGTTGTTCGTTAAATAAAGCCGCTGTTGTTTGCGCAGAGTCGATATTCCTAAAAAATAATTTTATCATTTCCACCCTTTCTTCTACAGAATACACCATTTTAATTCTACTACAAATTTACGATCGCTTTCACACTTGTAACGTTCTTGAAAATCCACGATGTGGCCTGTCTACTTTTTTTGACAATAAATTAATAGTTTTTTGGACAAAAACTTAACAACATAGCTTCTACAAACCTTTGAAATGTGTCGAATACGACTAATATGCTCGAGATAAATTCCACATTGCCTCTTTAACTAATTTCGCTGTTATCAGATTCATTTATATAAGTCGGAAAATAGAGGTGTTGAGTTTTCGTTGGACCACCCTGTACAACTCAAAAATATTCATCACAATCATAAATTACTTAAGTGATCGGTTCAAAATATTTACAGAATTCTTCCGAATTTCCCTATGTCATATGTTCTTAATGAGGATGGTATTATATTATAAACTTTAAATGACAAGAAATCAGGACTACTCTGCGACTTACTCAACCTGCAATAAGTTAGCCTAATGTTGTTTTTGGCGCGCTGTTCAAGTGAACGGAGTGCCTATCAATTCCTCCAAATGTCTTTAATTTTCGAATTTTAGGCTGAGAATGGTCTCAACTGATTAGTTTCAACTCATAGATGAAGAATCCGAGTTCAAGCTTGATTCGGTTCGGCCGTCAGCACGATTATGCTCAAACTCATTGATTTAGAGAGTGGAAATTTTCAGAGTAGGCTTGGAGTGTAAATGCGCACACTTTCATGCAGAATCACTCCCTGAATTTTATCGCACTTATTCACTAACACCCTGTATATGTGTGAAATAGTGGTGGAAAACTAGCTTGATCGTTTCCAACGTGCCTGCTTGTGGTGGTCATATGAAAGAGATGAATTCCACAGCTGAATGTCATAGCTGTAAAGCACCTAGAATAAATTTCAATCAAATATCTTAGTTATTCTCTAGATCATTCAAATATAAAATTTTTAAGTTCCTATTGTTAAACCCGATATTTGTCATTCGTCTCAAATGTACCTATGTCAATATATAGGTTTCTCGGATATTCATATCAAGTTAAGATCTAGTTTGGGATCGAATAAACGCTTCTGATAAGACTCAAACAAGGTTACCACAAAATTCGACTGTAAAATTTATTACCCACATTCTCCGTATGTCAAGTAGAAGTTGCTTATATTGACATGAAAAATGACTCATTTCACGGGATCGGACACAATGTGAAAAATGGGTTCAAGTCCTGTGGACAGGAGCTTTCTGGCGCTCTAGTTCAAACAGACAAATTATATCTCCGAAAGTATTGGTTTCTCAGAGTTGGGAATTATATCAATGTATTCATATGATAGAACTGCATCATAAAGGAAATTCAATTCAAATAATAGTTTATTTATCAAGATTAAATGAGCAATCATAAGAATGAGAACTGCACCACATTTTCAAATTTTTTTTTTTGACACTTTGCGGTAATCTGGTCAATACAAAACTTCACATGCGTATAAAGGTCATGATTCTACAATTTGATGCTAAATTTCAGATAGATCGAGTGATCGGTTATAAAAAAATAATTTTACTAAAATCGGCCATAACTCCGAAACCGCTCGATGGATTTCGCCCATTAACGAACTTGTTCGAGATATTTACGCTCCAAAACCACCTCGCAATTTTCAATCCGCTAACTCCTTTCGTTCGAGAGTTATCGTGCCTACGGCCGGTCGGCCGGCCGGACAGAATCGATTTCGCACTCGGATTCTTGATCAGTGAGTCGAACCAAATCGTTTGAGACCATTTTCAGCCAAAAATTCCAAAATTACAGACACTTGGGCAAATTGATAAGCACTCTGTTCCGAGGAACTAGAGCACCAAAAAAATAAGTTTCGTATGACAATTGCCCAAAACAGGTTTAAAGTACCTACAAGTAGTAGGTATTCCATAAAACATGTATGAAAGAAGATAAGTAATAATAAAAAATTACCTTGTAATCGATAAAAAATTTCCAGATCTACGTTCACCAAATTTTCTCCTCTCTCGAACTACAGAATTATGCTTTCAATATTTACGTAATATTTTCAAACATTTTCGGGTGAGGTCCCCGTTGCATTGCTAAAATACGAGTATTTCAACCCCAATATTTTTGAAGTTACAATATTCCCTTCTGTCAGTCCCGTCATAAATTGAGAGAACTGAGCATTCGTCTATGGATGAAAAGCAGTCTCACTACTCTCAGATCTCTTACTTCATGTTCCGTCGTTCCGAAGTGTAAGACTTTTCTGAGAAAAACTAATTTCGGAGCAAACAACTGAGATTTTTCTCACTTCGCTCACATTTCGGAATACACTTTATTCTCATAATTCTTTGATTGATTAGATAATGTCATGTCATGTCATAAGTTGACATTATGACAATTCATACATAGAATAATTATATCAATCTGTGAAATACGATTTACATTGAAATTTTGAAAAATCATATCTCCGAATGTATTAGCTTGTTAGAGTTAAAAATGATATGAATGGATTTTCATGATAAAACTGCTTATTAAAAAAAAATTAATTTGGAATTTGTTTAGTAAAAAAAAAAATTTTTTTTTGTTACTCCGAAACTATCTGTCCGATTTTGCCCAATAACGAACTTAGCCGAGATATTTATCCCCCAAACCTACTCTGAAAATTTCAACTCTCTAGCTCATTCCGTTGGAGAGTTATCGTGCCTACGGCCGGCCGGACGGCCGGACAGAATGAATTTCGACCACGGATTCTTGATCAGTGAGTCGAACCAAATCGTTTAAGACCATTTTCATCGAAAAATTCGAAAATTACAGACATTTGTGCAAATTGATAAGCACTCAGTTCCGAGGTACTAGAGCGCCAAAAATAATCATACGCTGCCGAAAGTGAAAGTGATTCTTTTCATGAGAGCAAATACATAGACTTCGCTAGTGTCTAATCTGAGTGAGGGCAAGCCAGGTAAAATCCCTAAGCAGCAAAATTGATAATGGTTTCACGGAGAAAAAAAAATTATATAAATTTCAGTACTCAACACTGTAGGTAAACGAATATAGTGAGAATATATTGGGCAGAAATGAAAGAATTTCAATAATTATTACTATCTTAGAGGAAAAAATATTGTCCTTCAAAACACATCTCAGAGAAGTTTGTAAAACAACACAATAAAATGTTTTCATTTCACACAAAAAATATTTTTTCCGAAATGTAAAGATTTTAGCAAGACTTTTGAGAATAAAAGGAAATTCTCAAGAACGACCGAACTTTAATTACGTAAATGGTTGTAGAATGGCGATGCGCAAATTTTCGCGAAATTTTCTGAGGATCGTATCACTAAAAAATTCGTTATCTCAGAAACCATCCGTGTGATATCGCTGAAATTTTTCGGGAGGCTTCCAAACCATTATCTACATCCAAGTTCGGAATTTGAACACGATCGGATCTATATTGTTGGAGATATTGAATAAATATTGAAGCCGAGCAGCCTTGGGCGAGTTTATTAGCTGGATGGTTGACCATTTTCACTAGAACTTCCGAACGTAAAAAATTATTTGAGCTACTAGTTACAGTTACATATTCTCGAAGATTTATTATTCTTGTGGTTTTTGTATTCGTCTAAAGTACAGACTAAATACCTTGGGATTCATTGTAAAAAGCTGTTCAAAAGCTAAATCATACCCTGCACTTGGCTGAAGTTTAAAAGTTGTCAACTTAAGCCATGTGATTTGGGAGACCCCGATATCATTTTTCCGTCATAGTTTATTTTGGGAAACATTACGCGAAAATGACACAAGTTCGTTAATGGACAATACTCGTCGAGTAGTTTCGGAATTATAGTCATCTGAAATGTTGCTTTCCCAACAAGTCATCATGATAAAATTTGAAATTTCATGCCTGTCTGTGGCCATGTCATTTTTATAAGAGAAGAGCAATTCGGTTGATAGTTGAGTATCAAATCAATATTTAATACCTATCGCGGGTCGAGACAAGTTAATTATGGTACATATGGATTTATTTTAAAGAATTGTGACCCATATACAGGGTGGTTCAGATCTTAACCAAGAAATTTTAACCACGTATTCTAAGTCAAAAATATGCCCTAGTTTGTCATACAAACATATAACGAGAAATGCTTCCTCTCCGAGATACAGGGTGTTAAAATTATTAAAAAAAAATGTTTTTTATTAATAACTTTCACACTTTTCGAAATATTTCTAATAAATTTGGGACATAGGTTTTAAGGATCAAGGAGCACTTTTTGAATGGAATAATTTTTTGTTTATTCTACCAGTGGCGTCCGCACTGCATCGAGACTGAATAATTTCAGACAAAAAAATGATACGCCACTGGTTTTCCCAACATTAAAAATTTCTCTTGAAATCCTTATTTAATACGGAGCAAATTCATTCTCGTGCGTTTTTGACATCCGAGGCACCGTTTCCGAGTAAAAAAAATTAAACACATTCTCATGCATGAGGAAATCGCTAAAATTTGATATGGTACATAATAATAATAAGACTATCTTTGTAAACGAAACGTATAATTACAAAAAAATAAGCGTTAAAAGCCACACTCAATTATGAATTTTAAGAAGGTGTTCGAAGTAAAAGAAAGAAAAACATTTTTGTTTTCTAATAATTTTAACACCCTGTATCTCAAAGAAGAAGCATTTCCCGACATATGTTTATATGACAAACTAGGGCTTATTTTTGACGCAGAATACGTGGTTGAAATTTCTTGGTTAAGATCTGGATCACCCTGTATTTAGGTTTCATTGAAAATTTAAAGACATTTGTATCCAAATATAATATAGGGTATCGCCCAAAATTTGAGATTTGGGTGAAATCGGAAATATTCTATGTAATATTAAACAACAAAGAATGAAAGAGCGTACGTAATTTATAATCTTTAAGAATGATCACAATTTTCACTGAAAAAATCATTTGAATACTGGTCAAAGAGAATGAAATATGGCATTATTGGTGATGTATTTTGATGAACACATATTTTCGGATCAACGATGCTGAAGTAGATATTTTGTTTCCAACCAAATGAAGGTATTATTTGTAAAATTGACTTAGAAAGATGATTTTAACAGGAGAATTGTTTTTGTGATGAACATGTTGGATAAAAATATTACCCAATTAGTAGACGTTTCGTTTTCTGATGAGTGCACTTTTTCTCTCAAAGGCCATGCTTATCGTCAAAATTTCCGCTACTCGTCTAGCTAAAATCTTCACTAGATGAGAGAGGAACACACGCAATTCCTTCAAAGGGTTAATGTTGGCACAGAAAATATTCGAAACCATATCATAGTCCCCTTTTTGATTGGGGGCAATTTGAATGGCGATAATTATTTATCATTACATACTTCAAAATGATGTCGTTCCATCATGGTAGCAAATTTATATCCTGATCAAAGAAATTCTCAAGTCCCACGGAATACGATATGATTCCAACAGGATAAAGCACCACCACATTACCAACGCAATGTCCGGCAGTACCTCGACGCAATATTTCCAAATCGGTCGATAGGAAGGCGAGGAACGACCGAATGACCAGCGTGATCCCCTGATCTTAACCCATTAGATTTCTTGTTATGAGTATATGTGAAAAGCATTGTGTACAAAACCCTTGAATTAAATCACCTAAAAGATCGAATAACGCTTGCGATTCGGTCGATCACTCCTGAGATGTTGAATAATGTTGGACGAAATTTTTATTTGAGGTTAGGATGTTGCCAAGGCATTCGCGGTGAACACTTTCAACATCTGCTCTGTTAACATTCATACTTTTTTCGCCACATTTTGTTTTACATTTTAATTTTTGCTATTGTACCAAATTTCGCTAATTACTTGATTTTATTTTTTTCTATTTTGAGTTTTGCTATGAACATGAAAGTGAGATCATTTCTCAATAGAGAATGACAAGACTTTTCACATGATATATCACAAGCCCATACGAAAAATTGGAGGTTGTACCTATCTTTCGAAGGGAGTTGAAGATAGGGTTAAGCATTTTACGAAGAAGAATGACAATTTGAAATTTGAATTTTTACGTATTTCGGGATTTTCCATGAATATGTACAGTACCTAACTAAAATAATGAATTTATTGAATTTGGCTTTTCCACACTCTAGTCGAATTTAAGCGAGTAACCGGAACAGAGCGGTTAAGACCAATCCCTTGCTATTTTAACCGATCGGTTATGTTTAGCAACAGATTGGTCTTAACCGCTCTGCCCCGGTTACTCGCTTAAATTTGACTTCTATGTGTGAAGCACATTAATTCTCATATTTTAGTCATTTGAAAGATTACTGGCAGTATTCTTTAGGAATTATTATTTCAACATTGAGAGATGACTATTCTTCATGGTACCATGTATATTGATAATCACGTGGGCGAAGCCGTGTGTTGAGTGTGTCGTAGTAGAAAATAAACGATCGCCATCAACCGATACAGCACAATATTTCATTTCGGAACGCCACACTGACTTTTTGTCCGCTTTCAGAGACTTCTTTGGCATGCAACACGACTCTCCATAGTAGACAGCTATCATGGCCACTATCGGTTCGGAATCAGCAATTGCTAGGTCGACCGCCGTCGCCCTATTGCTCCTTCTGGCCAACAGCCCCCTCTCCCGGGGCGCACTGGATCTAGGTGAGTTTCCCAAGTATTAATTTTCCCCGGCGTTTTCATATTGCGTGGTTCGGTTCCTTTCTAATTACACATACACCGATGCCAGATTGATTCCTTATTTTTTTTTATCGTATGCCTGTAAGTCCTGACACACATTAATTTCGTTAGATGTTTAACGAAATACCGGCCGATCATGCGAGGCTGAGGTAGACGTGAGCTGAAAATTTACCGTTATAAATAGTGATTTATCGATATGGTGGCCCGTGAATTATTTTGATTTATTAAATAATTCTAAGGTGAGTTATAACGAGCATGTTTGTCGCGATCGTTGCTGTGAGAAATTAATTTTTATCATTCATGTCGAACTGATTACTGATAAACCGGCAACAAATGCAATTTTCGCTAGGGGTGGTGAAGTTTGGAGTTTTATTTTGACGCTTGTGCTCGATATATCGACAATGACTTGAAAACGGTCTTAAACCGGTTGATTGATTGGGAAATGCGTTCTTTATAACCAAGATACATGGTGATTTATTAATATTCCCTATTTTCTCAATTATTCATTAACTGATTAATCATCCTATACAGTTTTGTAATATTTTCTTCGTACATTCGTGGTATACAGAGGTGTTGATTATAATAAAAGAAGTGTTACCTGGTCTGGCCTTAAAAACAATAATAAGTAGAGTCAAAAACAATACTATTCTATATTAGCTTGGATTCGATAACATGAGAGCTCAGAGCTTTAATAGCAGCTTGACTGTCAGAGTGGATCGCTATGTCACAACTCTGATAGTTTCTTTCTAGGTTCATTTCCACGCATCATCCTATTGCGAGTACTTCTGCCTGAGATATAATAATAATAATAATGATTTATTATACCCAACAGGAGAATTCCCAATTACAGGGTAACATTAAAATAATACACCGATAACTCAAAATAAAAGAAAACATTTCCATATTAACATTGCAACTCAGAAAAAGCCCGGAACTCAAAACACTATGAAAACACATTGTAACTTAGTTTATTAGCACTATCACATGCTCGATATACAGGTGCCAGTTGGAGAATGTTGGTACGAAGAGTAGGCAGGACGAACGCCAGCGGATGCCTGGTCACCATTCTTGGTACAAGAAGATCAATTCGTGAGAGCAGGAAAGAGCAGTCAATCCTTCCGCTGAGGAGCTTATGGATGAACTTTGCGCTCTGTATACTCTGGCGCGCATGGAGGGTTGTAATTCTCATCTCTCCCATGATACCGGAAAGGTCAGCACCACGCTCGGGATACCTTCCTGTCCTCCTGAACAAGATGTACTTCAAAAACTTCCTCTGAATTCTCTCTAGTGGTGCAAGATGGGAACCATATATTGGAAACCAAATCAAATTGGCATATTCCAATTTACTTATCAGAAGCGAAAAGTAAACGCTTCTAAGAGCAGATAAATCATCGAATTCCCTGAAGCACCTGAGCATGAGTCCCAGTGACCTACAAGAAGAGGCACAGACCTCCTCAACATGTGAAATGAAACTTAATTCACTGTCGAACAGGACTCCTAGGTCACGAATGCGGTCCCCAGAAGCAATCAAATGCTCACCTACATGGTAATCAAAGGTGAGAGGCTGAGCTTTTCTCGTGTACGTCACCTTAAAACACTTCCTCAAATTCAGAATCAGACCATTTCTCTGGCACCAACTGTGGACAAACTCCAGACACGACTGAAGACGCAAAATATCAGCAATGCGACATATCTTCAAGAAGAGTTTCAAATCATCCGCATAGGCTAAAGCATTGCAACCAAGTGAGCACAACAAGTCGTTTATAAAAATGACGAACAATAAGGGACCTAGATTAGACCCCTGGGGAACGACAGTTCTGAGCTCATACTCGAAAGATTTGAAGCCATTATAGAACACGTAATTTTTTCTTCCCTTCAAATATGAATTCATTAGTTTCAAAAAAGAATAAGTGAAGCCGAAAGATGAAAGTTTGCTCAAGAGTAATGCGTGATCAATGGTATCGAAAGCACGTGAGAAATCCGTATAGATTACATCCACCTGACCTCCATCATCGAGAGCCTCAGCAAGATTCTGTGATAATGTTGCCAAGTTAGTTACCTTTGACCTACCTCGTATGAAACCATGCTGATTTTCAGACAAATGAGGCTTAACATGATGATAAATATTTGAATATAATACCTCCTCATAGACCTTGGCAAAATTTGGTAGCACTGAAATAGGTCGGTAGTTCTCCACGAGAGATGAATACCCTTTCTTGAATATGGGGATAACCCGAGCTCTCCTCCATCTATTGGGAAAGGTGGAAGTGCGTAGGCTAATAGTCAGAACATGATGGAGGGGTCCAGCAAATGCTGAGCTGCATTTTCGCAAAAGAAATGAAGGGATCTGATCATCACCAACCGTCGATTTATCCAGGAATCCATTCATTATCGTCTTGATTTCAGTAGCAGTCACAGATGGAATAATATGCTCGGATAGGAGCCTAGCGATAGTGAGCATTTGGTGCCTGGCCCATTTACTCCTGCGCCAGCTCCTGTAGTGGTTTTTGAACCCTCTGTGTACCATTTAATGGCATTTCTTTTAAGAACTTGGGTAGTGGCTTCCCTGTACCAAGCATCGTAGTTCTTTTCGATGTTTACTTTCTTGATCATTTCGTCCCTAAGAAGATTGGCTGATGAAATGTACCTGGTAAGAGAGGACCAGGCTTTCTGGTTTTAATGCTCTCATTACCTGATCCTTTCCTAGATATTCTGAGAATGGCTTCATGGGCCATTTTCTCTATCACTAGATGAAGTGGTGTGCGATTTTTCATAATCTCAAGTGCCCTGGTAGGACAGGTTCCCATAGCTCCAGTGATACACACGACCTTTGTACTTTGTTGAGGGTTTTCCTCGTACAATTCTGGCTTGTTTTTGAGTACCAAACAACTGCTCCATACGTAATTATGGGTCTCACAATTATGACGTACATCCATCGCAGTATCTTAGGGTTGCAGCCCCAAGTTTTACCGGCTAGATTCCTGCACGCCATCAAAGCCTTTGTTGCTTTACTGGTAGTGATGCCGACATACCGATTCCACAGAAGTTTACTATCTAGTGTTACCCCCAGATATTTAACTTCATACTTCCATTCTATAATATCTCCGTTCAAATCGAGTGATCTCACAGCGGGAAGTTTCCTTCTCCGAGTAAACAGAATCACTGTTGACTTGTTCGGGTTTATGCTGAGCCCCACTGACAAGCACCACTGCTCGATAACTCTAAGGCCCTCCTGTAGTAAGTTACACAGGGTGCCATCGAATTTACCTCTGACCATTAGGACTATGTCATCAGCATAGCCTATACACTCGAAGCCGAGCTCGGTTAGCCTGTGGAGGAGCTCATCCACTACTAGGCTCCACAGAAGAGTAGACGTTACTCCCCCGGTGGTGTGTTCCACGAGTGACTACGACAGAAGTGGTCTAATTGCTCAACTATGCCTCGGCTATCCTCGTTGACAACAGCTCATACATCCATTTAATAATGGTTATAATGGCTCCTCCGACCATAGAATAATCTTTCTTCTTCTTCTGTTAATCTGGTCCCTAGCACCTCGCAAACTCTATGTTCAGTCATTCCAAACTCGTCACCTCTAATGAAATGTATTTTTAAGAGCGCATCCAATTCGATGGCCTTTATATCGACATGAACTTTTTACTGCCCGTTTTACAGCGCCGGAACTCGGAGTTCCCTCCGCCGTTTGCCGTCTGCAGTCCAGACCGAGCCGGGAAAATAACTCTCAGAAGCAGGCTGCGCCTTTCGGGAAAAGGTTTTCCCGTAATTTATTAATTAGATCTTGGTCCCGCTCATTTGTGGGAACTTTTCTCCCTTCAGATTCAACTTGCCCCGAACAATTACCGTCATTACTCCATTTCTTTGAAATTCTGGAAACAGAATTCACGCTCAGATGGGAGCGCTGAGAGCTAATCGTCCAACAGACCGCCGGTTTGTAATTTAGGGTTATTCCATTATTGATACTCCTCGATTTCGTAAGTTTCATTAGGACGTTCGAACCTGCAACGGTATAAATAACTTATCGGGGAATGGTGGCTGAATATTTGAACGTTATGGGAAATCGATATTTGGTTATACTTTTTTAATGTTTCGGCTATTTGCCGTCTGGTCAATTCTATCCGCGTATCCGATCCATTAAATTTAGATGCGATAAAATTGACATGTTGCCTGCGAGGTGCGATTATGTATAAAGTGTAAATACCGCATGCGGTTTGATGAAAAATGTCACTCGAATAGTGGAAATTCGATTCCTGTACATGTAGTAGTAGATGTGACCTCGAACGAAGTGGGAACAAAAGTAACCGGTTATATATTCGATCAAGAAGTAATGGGATATTGAATTAGTAATCATTAAAGGATACAGTGGGAGGTATATTCAATATTTAATGTTTTCTATCTGGGTTTCTCTCTCAAACTCTAAAAATATCTATAAAATAAAAAAAATTATTATTTTGTGATTTGCCTCTGCATCAAAACACAGATTTGTCAGAAGAAATCAATCGAATAATGTTGCCTAACAAAAAATATCGAAACAACATCAACGATGTAACAACTATATCGTAACGTTTCGGAGTCTATCCGCCGTATTCACAAAGCATTAAAACTCCGTTAAGCCCTAACCGAGGTCCTCAGTTAAGGCTACATTGGAATCGCAACCATAGTTAACGTATTAAACGGTGGTGAAACAGGCCTGTTTCACGTTAATTTTCACGTTAACTGAGGTCAATGATTCTTGAGATATACCGCCGTATTCACAAAGCATTCAATCTCCGTTAAGTCCTAACTGAGGCCGTCTTTTAAGGATAGATTTGAATCGCGACCTCAGTAAACGTATTTAACGGTGGTGAAACAGGCCTGTTTCACGTTAATTTTCACGTTAACTGAGGTCAATTCTTGAGATATACCACCGTATTCACAAAGCATTCAATCTCCGTTAAGTCCTAACTGAGGTCGTCATTTAAGGATAAATTTGAATCTCAACCTCAGTTAACGTTGGTGAAACAGGCCTGTTTCACGTTAACTGAGGTTGCCCTTCAAATGTATCCTTAACTGGGGACCTCAGTTAGGGCTTAACGGAGATTGAATGCTTTGTGAATACGGCGGTATTTCTCCTTCGCCAGACACTTAACGAAAATCTTCAGAATTATTTTTTGCTGATTGCTATTCTGAAATTCGAGAATAGCAATCTACAAAAAAGAATTCTGAAGCTTTCTGCTGGCTTCTATTAATCAGAAATTATTCCTGCGACATCACTGAAACCTACTGCCAAGTTCCAAGTTTGAACTTTATGTCTCCAGGTTGGCCATGAAATTTTGACATATTTCACCATGTATATTTTGAAAATGTTAGGTTATAGTCATTTTCCTGTCAGATAACTTAGCAACGTTGTCCTCTATACATAGAAGTCGTAGTCATTACGTATTTTTCACAATGTGAATTTACTTCGGAAAAATAATGAATTTCAGAAAATATTATGTGAATTCAAAAATTCTAAAGACCTGGCGACTGTTGAAGAAAATTTTCAACTGTTGTTACTATGGAAATAGTTCACGTATATGGTTGGAAGATTCAGTTATGCTATTTTCTTGTATGGAAATCAAGAATGAAGTGTTGAAATTCTAATGAAAAATAATGGATCCAGTAGTCCGTTACCTTGTGATGGTTCATTTGAAAAAATAATAAAAGTACCTGAATAACCTACGAAACCCGAGTCACTGTTAAACCTTAATAACATATATTGATAGGATAGGAAACTAAGTAATTTCATCCGGGAGTTCAACGTGACCTAAGACAGAATGAAGTTTTCCTATTGCAGATTACAGTTCTGTATAGCACTTCCTGATACTTTGTCTCTGCTTCTTCAAAACTACTTTCGGCATTTTCTATTTCAAAGCGAAGAGTTCTTTATTATTCGAATATAATGATCTGTGATAATATCTGCTTGTCTAAGATGGAACATTATGTTGATTGTTGAGAGTAGAAATTGTCAACGTCTCAGAGAATTATTTTGACATTGACGATATTTCAGGAGTGCCAACCTGCCTTAGTTTCAGTTACGAAAACGTGATAGACCTAAATCATGGCCAACCGGTAGACTTTATGAAAGTGAATGGAGTATACATCCGACATGAATTATTGAGGTGAAATTATAATTTTTCCACGCAAAATCGATATGAGCTCACTCACGGGTCAGTTACCATTAATGTATTTTCAAAATGACCGGCAAATGTAATTATTTAAAGTAACCAATAAAAAGGATTGATGCATTAGGGTAGGTGTATATATTTCTTCATGAAAAAAATGTCGTAATTACTAATAGCTTTCGGTGACACACGTTCCCTCATTTTGATGAATCATTCACAATTTTTCTGTACCAGCAACAAATCGAAGTAAAATCGTGGCTAATTTCAATCAACTCGGTCAATTTACACTCTACCATCAATCAATTGACTCTGTTAAAACATTTGCGATCTGCAGAACGAGAGCTTCAAAATCAATCAAAACCATACTTCATTACCCCACATTATTAGAGTTTCAATAAAATCCATGATTGCATTAGTCTTAATTACATTACGAGACAGGGGTGGATTTTGCTTGACGAGGGAAGATTGGGGTCAGACCGCTCTTTGCGTGTAGGGTTGCGTTGGAGTATGCCCGAATTTCTTTGAGGATTAACGATTACTTGTACTGAAATGTCGGACTAAACGACATATCGAAGGCGTTTGGAGGATCTCGAATTTGAACATCATTACGAATATGGAGATGACATTCACTGTCTAATTTTAATACACAAATGTTAAAAATAAAAAATTGTACAAGCCCTGTGGACAGGAGCTTTCTGGCGCTCTAGTTCAAACAGACAAATTATATCTCCTGAAGTATTGGTTTCTCAAAGTTGGTAATTATATCAATTTATTCTTATGATAGTACTGCATCAGAAAAGAAATTCAATTCAAATAATAGTTAATTTATCAGGATTAAATGAGCAATCTGAAAATGAGAACTGCACCATGGAAGAAATCAAATTAAAATACCTGAAATGAATTTAAACCTCTCTTAAAGAACAGGATGACATACGAGTATGAACACAGATCATATAATAAATCATAGATAGAATCATTTATAGATTCATTAATGAAATTTCGAGGAATCATATCTCCGAAAGTATTAGCTTGTTGGAGTTGAAAATGATATCAATTGATTTTTATGGTGAAACTGCATCTTAAAAAAATTTATTTTGAAATTTGTAAGTTAAAAAAAAATTTGTTTTTTCGTTACTCTGAAACCATCTGGCCTATTTTACCCAATAGCAAAATTAATCGAGATATTTATCTCCCTAACCTACTCTGAAAATTTCAACTGCCTAGCTCATTCCGTTCGAGAGTTATTGTAGAAACAAAATTTTCAAATTTTTTTTTTGACACTTTACGGTAACCCGGTCAATATAAAACTTCTCATGCGTCTAAAGGTCATGATTCTACAATTTGATGCTAAATTTCAGAAAGATCGAGTGATCGGTTTCGGAAATATCCATAAAAAACGTTTTTAGTAAAAACGAAACTCCGAAACCGCTTGATGGATTTCACCCATTAACGAACTCGTCCAAGATATTTACGCTCCAAACCTACCCTGTAAAGTTCAATCCTCTTACTCATTTCGTTCTGGAGTTATCGTGTTAACGGACGGATGGCCGGAAAGAATCGATTTCGACCTCGGATTCTTGATCAGTGAGTCGAACCAAATCGTTTGATACCATTTTCAGCCAAAAATTCGAAAATTACAGACATTTGGGCAAATTGATAAGCACTCAGTTCCGAGGAATCAGAGCTCCAAAAATCACTTGTTGACTAGACTAATATGTCAGACGACGAAAAATTGTAGTGGACAACAGTGTAGTTACTTGCACGTTGCTTTTCCAACTTGTTTAAAATAATTCTGTATTCCAGTCAGATATCGCTGAAATTTTGGCTCACATACAACTGACCAATTATCGGAACTATCGACTTAATCCAGACTTATATCATCATGCACTAATCCCGATCCCAGCTATTATTACCACGCTTAAGTGGTGCAATGTCTCCATATTAGATACCCCACGAATTTACTAACAGGTCGCGATTTGAATCCAATCACGTTTAACTGTCCACAGTCGAATACTTGTACCTACCCGGTAAGACACAAATCTAATTTCCCATTTCCTATACGATACATGAATATACATGCCGGTTTTGATCCATATATAGTGCACCGGATCTCCCAACGCGGGTCCGTCTGCCAGCATTCAGATCGATGGAACAATTTGCTGTTGAGCAATTGATTAGGTGAGGCATAAACACCTGCGTCTGTACCAATTCATGTAGTCCCCCGCAGCACCAAAGCCATAAATGCAATTAATGCAAATGTGCTATGCAGGTCCAATATTCTATTGTCATGTCCGATGTCGGCATGTGTGAGTGTCCTCATCAAGTGTGCCATGCATGGTTTAAAAATTAGTCATTCGGACATAACAAGAAGGCGCTTGAACTATGGCTTGTTCGTTTCTTAATCGTATTGTGGTTGATTAAATTGGACGTCAATTAAGCGGCAGCTTATTCGTGTTCAATTGATCTGTGATTATAAATAGGAAACTCGAATAGGTCTCCCTTGATGGAGGTTGCGATAATAAAGGGTTTTCCAATAAGAGGTGTTATTTTGATGTTCAAAGAAAAATGCAATTTTTCAATATAATTGATCGGATGTTTATTTTATTATAAAGAAGAAGCTATGCCGTTAATAGTGGAAAATAGCATCAGGCAAATGAGTACCACGACCACGCTTACAGGACCATATCCTTTTAATGAAATTTTCCATAACCTAATCGAAAAGTGGCTGCCCTATGTCCTCGATAGCCTCACGAATTCCATCTTTGAGGTCTTGAATCGACGCTGGGCTATTGGTGTAGACCTTCTCTTTCACGTGGCCCCAAAGGAAGAAGTCGCAAGGTGTTAAATCACAAGATCTCGGTGGCCAATTGTGATAACCTCTTCGAGAGGTAAGACGGTCCGGAAACTTTTCCCGCAGAAGATCAATGGTTTCGTTGCTTGTGTGGCACGTAGTGCCGTCTTGTTGAAAGTATAAGTTGTCCAGATCAATAATATCCAATTCCGGCCATAAAAAATCATTAATCATCTCTCGATAGCGCAATCCATTCACCGTAACGGTTGCTCTAGCCTCATTTTCGAAAAAGTAAGGTCCAATGACTCCGCCGGACCATAAACCTCACCAAACAGTCACACGTTGAGGATAGAGAGGCTTTTCAACAATAACTCTTGGGTTTTCCGAGCCCCAGATGCGACAATTTTGCTTGTTGGCGAAGCCACCGAGGTGGAAATCACTCAAGAAGATCATTATTGAAATTTCGAAAAATCATATCTCCGAAAGTATTAGCTTGTTGGAATTGAAAATGATATCAATGGATGTTTACGGTGAAACTGCATCTTAAATTAAAGTTGAATTTGAAATTTGTTACTTAAAAAAAATTTTTATTTTTCGTTAATCCATCTGGCCTATTTTGCCCAATAACGAACTCAACCGAGATATTCATCTCCCTAACCTACTCTGAAAATTTCAACTGCCTAGCTCATTTCGTTCGAGAGTTATTGTAGAAATTTTTTACACTTTGCTGTAACCTGGTCAATACAAAACTTCACATGCGTATAAAGGTCATGATTCTACAATTTGATCGCATTTTTATAAACGTAGCAATAGATGGCCCACCCTGTATTAAACAAGCAACATCCACATAGCTAAAACACGGACACCTGTACGCGAATTAATTTCCAGAACACTCCGATTTTTTTCCGAGTGGCAGTTTCATTCCAGGGCCTCATTGCGGAATGACAGCGAACGAAATTGATGATGTAGTCCGATCAGAACTTTCCACTATCGCCCCGCGCATTGTCCTCGACGGATCCGATCGTCCGTCTGGAATGGCGAAATTGAAATTGCCCAGAAATCGGCTGCCTGATCGGAAAAATCTCCCACTCATACATCATAAAAGCCTTTGTATTTATGGGTGGACTATGGCAATAAATCGTTACCTGAAGGGATGGAACGTATGGACCATTGTTGCTGACGTTACGGAAGGCATATTAACCATGTTTCTATTTTGTTCTGTTTGCGTATGTTGGTGAGTCAGCTTCTGATCCCCCGCTGCGCTCGCAGATTCTCGAAGGGTATCGGGAATTGTGTCGGTATTCTTCATTTTGATACGATATATATATACTGACCGATATTGGGATGTGACTGGAGTCGTTTTGGCTTCTTAAAAATATGAAGTAAAGGGTTTTCCAATAAGAGGTGTTATTTTGATATTCAAATAAAAATGCCAGTTTTCAATATAAATGATCGGATGTGTATTTCATAATAAAGAAGAAGGTATGCCGTTAATAGTGGAAAATAAGTAATCATTAAAGGATACTGTGGGAGGTATACTCATTATTCAACAGTTTTTTTCTGGGTTTTCTCTCCCAAACTCTGAAAAATATCTATAAAATAAAAATTAATTATTTTGTGATTTGCTTCTGCGTAAGAAACACAGGATATTTGTCAGAAGCAATCAATTGAACAATGTTGCCCAACAAACAACAACGAAACAACATCAACGAAGAAACAACTGTATCGTAACGTTTCGGAGTCTATATCAGACTCCTTCTTCAGACGCTCAATGAAAATCGAGAGAATTATTTTGTTATTTTCATTGAGCGTCTGAAGAAGGAGTCTGATATAGACTCCGAAACGTTACGATATAGTTGTTTCTTCGTTGATGTTGTTTCGTTGTTGTTTGTTGGGCAACATTGTTCAATTGATTGCTTCTGACAAATATCCTGTGTCCTGTATCCATTCACGATAACTGTTGCTCCAGCCTCATTTTCGAAAAAGTAAGTTCCAATGACTTCGCCGCACCAAACAGTCACACGTTGAGGATAGAGAGGTTTTTCAACAATAACTCTTGGGTTTTCGGAACCCCAGATGCGATAATTTTGCTTGTTGACGGAGCCACCGAGGTGGAAATGGGCCTCATCACTTGAGATGATTTTTCGATGGAATTCCGGATCATTTTCATGCATTTCAACGACCCAATCAGCAAAGACGCGACTTTGTTGATGATCGACCGGCTTGAGTTCTTGTGTTAACTGAACTTTATAAGCCTTAAGACCCAAATCTTTATGCAAAATACGGTGTAATGACGTTTGTGAAATGACTAATTCCAAAGAACGACGAGGAATGGACAAACCTGGCTTTTCTTCAACACTTTTGGCTACAGCAGCAATATTCTCGGCTGTTCTTGAGCGACGTGCACGGGTTTTATTCTTCACATAACTAACTTGTCCCAACAGCTCGAATTTTTCCACCAATTTCTTTATTGCGGTCCGACAAGGTGCTTCACGACGACCCTTAAATGTTCGAGTTTTACGAACCGTCTCTGCCAAATTTTCACCATTAATATAGTGAATTTTAATAATTCCAATGCGTCCTTCAAGCGTGTATCGTTCCATTTTCATTAATGGCGTAGTTTCTACTTGTCAAATGTCAAAAAATGACAGCTTCAAAAGTGACATCTACTGAAATAGCGGGCTATTCAAAATAACACCTTTTATTGGAAAACCCTCTATAATTTGCATAAATAAAGGACATCATCTTCATCTGTAGACAGTATGTCGAATCCATTAAACTTTGATTAATTATAATCTGCAATTAAATGTACTAAATATCGAAAAGCAGCAGGATTTGATGGAGTTTATTCTGAATTCATCAAACACTTGGGCATCGTCTTGGTTATTATCACCCTATATAATAATATATAGTATAATACTGGAAATATTCCAAAAGAATTCCGCTAAGCGAATCTCTTCTATTCAGGATTGAATCATCTATAGAAGACGTTCTACAGAATTGCCAGGGAGGCTTGAAGAAAATTAGGAATTGTTGTGATCAGGTTCTTAGTCTTACTACTTTTATCGAAATAGTATTTGTGGATTTTTTGGCAGCATATGACAGTTTGATTTTCAAACTTTATAACCATTTAAAGTGTAGAAAATTGGTTCGTCTACTCGAAAATATGTTGACAGATAGAAGGTTCCGTGTTTTTGTTGACAATATTAGTAGTAATTTCAGAAATTTGAATAATAGTCTCCCATAAGGTTCAGTTTTAGCACCTCTCCTTTTCAATTTATATCTGTGTGATAGTCCTGCTACTTCCTCGGAGAAAATCATATACGCTGATGACCTTGCCCTTGCATTTCGTCATTCTGATTTCCGAGGTAGGTACAGAAAATATTCTATCTTCAGATTTAGAGATTCTGGAAAATTACCCATTTGAGTGGCGTTTGTGTTCGAATCCAAAAAGAATTGAGAGATTCGTCTTTTGAATTTTAAAGCTCATTTGGATGGCTTGCGTCTGAAGTTGAAAAGTAGGGATAATATTCTACAGAAATTAGCTGATACTTCCTGGGATGCTGATGCAGCTACTCTCCGTACGGCAGCCTAAGCCTTGGTTTTTTGTGCCGCTGAATATTGTTGCCCCGTCTTGTTTAACAGTGTTCATGCGCAAAAAATGTATGCACAGCTGAATTCATCAATGACGATCATCACTGGAACAATTAGATCTACACCTATTCATTGCCTACCAGTTCTTTCAAACATTGTCCCGCCACGCATTCCCAGGCAAACTGCTTTTTTAAATGCTTGGAATAAATTTCATTCTATTCCGGTTCACTTCTATATTCCAGGCAATCGGATTCCCAGATTGAAGTCACGTAATCCTATATGGTCCCACTGTTTTCCCAATTCGGATAAAAGCGACAAGGAAATTTGGCGGTCTGAATGGATTTCTTGCAATTTATTAAACAAAGATTTAATTTTTGATCCGGGGCTTGATCTTCCAAGGAAAATGTGGTCTATTCTGAATCGTTTAGGAACGGGTCATGGTCGTTGCAATATCATGCTTTTCAGATGGAACTCAGTTGAGAGCCCTAGTTGTGAATGCGGAGAACCAGAGGAAGCTATAGATCATTTAGTTAATAATTGTACCACAGAGGCAGACGCGAAGCAGGCAGCTTCTTCATAGTAGAGGTTTCAGGACAAATATTGGTAGGAACTCTCCTGTGACCAGAATGTGCGAATTTTTCAACAAATATGCCAATAATTTAAATGTTTTCATTATGTCCTTATCCTCCTTCAGGAAGAAGTGTAAAACAATTTTTTGTTCATAAGACATTCCTTTTTTAGTAGTATGTAGGTGATTTCTCGAATAACTTATCATCTTTGTAGATTACTTATACTTTCAATAATTCTATTTTTATGTGGATGCTTTTTGGGTGTAACCTGTTTGTGTCCCTTTTCTTCAATAAATAAATAAATAAATAAATAAATTGTCCCATATATTAGATTGCAGGATGGTTTTAGAGCTATTCATAATATTTCTGAGTCTTTTTTGGAATGGGTGGTGAATTTCAATTCTATTCAATAAACCATGAAATATTCCATTTAGAATTTTTTCGTTTTCTCCTTTTGTCTTTTCCTTTTCCAGAGTGAGTTTCGTGTACCTTGGAGAAACCTCTAAGCTTATTCAAGGAAGAATCAATAGTGATGAAAAGGATGCCCTTCAATATTTAATATTTCAGCATATATTATAAACAATTTCAATTTTCATAAATTACAACACTAACGGGAGACAGGTTTTTTTTACTGCAGTTTTTCCCTAAGCTGTTGTACCATACGTCGAATTGTATGGTACCCCGTTACACTAACCTGTGCCAACACCTTTTTCATACACGTGCTTTATTGTTAGATTAAAGAATGTAATGCTCAAAGTTCAAAAGAATATACCGGGTGTCCCAGTATAAATGTTCCAATGGATTATCTGAGCCATTTCAAAAGATACAAATTTGAAAATTTTATGATTTCCAATTCTTTCAAGGAACCTTTAACTGAGACAAACAAAAATTGAATGTCACTTTCGGTTTGACTGTAAGTGACTCTGACTTTTTTTATCTCAAATAGCACCCTACATGGCATTTTTGGGAACTCGGCCCTGGCTTAAACCATCCCTAACTTCCATAAGAATACCTGGAGAACAGTTTAACAACAGGAAGTGTGTCACCCTAATGGTACCCTATCACCACCTTTTTTATTCAATTTTGTAAAAGCTACTCGAAAGCTGTTGAATGGGGTGATTTAACTGTGAAATTTGAAAATTTTCAGTTGATGGGTTCAAGATTTATTGAACCTTGAAATTTTACCCATTCTCCGAAAATCGCACTGTATACCCAAAACCAAGGACCTCATACGATCACTCGATATGAGTCTATGATCTTAGTTTATGGTTCACGTTTGTCGCATTCCTCCTGGGACATCCTGTATAACAGAATAATTATTTTGTTGTTTTCGTATGTTGCTGAGTCAGCTCCTTCGCCCCTCTTTTCCAATCCAGGCATCGATATTCCTCATCGTGATACTCAGTGTCGCTTCCGCCGCGCTGACTGAGTAGTGGAGGAGTTGCGAGTATTTATCGCTTTCCGGCACCCCAACTTAATTACAATGTTTTGAAATGAATAAATAATAATTATTGTCACGGTAAATCCCCGAACAGGGACCGATTTATCGCCTTGAAACAATTATATTTCTCGAAGCTCGGTAATGAATTTGCCAATGCTGACTAAGTAAAACGATAAAAAACGGATTACTTACTATTAGGAAAATTTGTCATCCCTTATAATGGCAACAACCGTACTACTCGAACTAATAAGATTTCCAAGTTATTATACGATTATGAATTAAATGAGATTTTGAACCAAGTTGAAATTACAGCAAAGCTTTTACCCTAAATTGCGATGGATTTATTATTTTTTTGATGAGACATTATTCGGAAATATTAAATGGGTTTTTCTGAAATTGGGGTGACATTCGAGGAACCGCTTCATTTCGAAACAACAAGAGGAAATTCATTATCATTTTCATATGTAAATATTATCCTCCCATTTATTGAACTGTATCGATAATACAGGCTGGTCAACTTTTTTGTAGCATAACTTCAACAGTTGATAATATGTTCAATTTTAAGACTAATATGTCCATTAAACAAACATTCGTGAACGCTTCATAACCAAGTAAAGGCCTGGTTTCGCTAGTGCGTCGGATTCATGCAGTGACTGCGTGCAGCGAATGCTTGCGTCCGCTGCGTCGTCGGAGTGGTTTCATTAGGTGCAGCGGAACTACTGCAGCCGGCATTATTATTTGTGTTCTGTGAGTCGTCAGTGAAAATTGGTTAGCAATGGAGTATGTACTTGCGCTTCATAATTTGGAAGAAGAGCAGAGAATGAATTGATTTTGAAATATCTGAAGCAAAAAAATTAAAAATGGTGACCTGTGCATTTAATGTGTAAAAACAGGGATGAGGAAGGTATCTTCAACAACCTCATAACGAGACATCTTCTAGATAATTAAGAAAAATTCCAACAAGAACGTAGAGCTCGAAATTATGAATATAAAATTGTACAAAACTGTTCATATTAGCATAGGAAATAAATTTTTTTTAAAATATAACTTCATTTCAACTGTTTTCTCTCCATTTCTGTCGCGATCATTTTCCATATGTTATCTTTAACATACCTCGGACACATACTGCGTGGAGAACGCTACCACTTTCAACGTCTCATTCTCCAGAGTAAAATTGAGGGAGGAAGAAGAGGAATGGACAGAAGAAAGTTATCATGTCTTAGAAATATCCTTCAATGCACGGGGATAAAGGACTTCCATGCAGAATGCTGCATTCAATAGAAACATATGATGGGAATAGATGAGGATGAACGCCTACGCAAGAATCTGCACGGCACTAAAAAAAGAAGATCTTAAACATTATTAGTTTTATAATTATCATGAGATGCATCATATATGCATCTATTTTGCGAAACTAATTCAATGAGATTAATATCTTCGTCCCTTTTGAATTTATCGACACTTATTTTCTCTTGTTTTCGCTGCAGCGACGTCGCACAGACTGGTACCCCAAGCAGTCAGCCGTTTGGCTGTTGCAGTGCTGTTGCGTCGGACGCCGAAGCGAAACCACTTCTTCGTAGTTCCGAAGTAGCAGTCTATTCGAAAGACGGTGCAGCAACTTTCTGCAGTCACTGCATGCAGCCGACGCACTAGCGAAACCAGGCCTTTACACGGTATTCAATATTCCGAATACGAAGACTTATGCAAAATTTTGAGAGTATCGCATGACTAGAAAATATAAAAAACATATTAAAAAAAATTATGTATCACTCTGTATCTCATAAATTAAACATCAGATATCGTTCAAATTCTTCAAAACTTTATTTTACAGTAAAGTTTTCGATTTGAACTCGGTAAGATCTATATATTGTTGAATATATTAGGGAAATACGCGCAAAAGCTCCTGACTTCACTAAAAAAAATTGGTTCAAGCACTGACGTGAAGTCAGAAGCTTCTGCGCGTATGTTCTCTTGTCCATTCTCCATAATTGAACACTCTCAATCGAATTTACCATGGTGAATTCTATTGTCTGTTCTCCTGTATTGGCTCTTAATCGAATTTACCATGGTAGATTCGAAGTGTCCAATACAGGAGAAGAGACAATAGAATTCACCATGGTTAATTCGATTTTAGCGCCAAAAATAAATATACCAAAATCTATTGGCGCGCATCCTGTAACATATATGTGTCTGATAAATTCTGCTTTCGATGAATACATTTGTATTCTCAAAGGACCCATGGAAATGGCCTGCTGAATCCATCAAGACTTTCATTCGAATAACTCTTATGAGAAGTTGAAGGTTCCATTTCGAATTACCCCTGTGAGACGTTGAAGGTTCCATTCTTTCTGAGAACGCGAATGCACGCATGAGTGGCACATATTCAAACATATTCTTTGTTATATAATTCAGCATGGAAGGATCGAAGCAGACGTTGTTGACTCGAACCCATTCAACAGTAGTACGCGGGTATTATGAATCTGAAGAGTTTAAGCCGCGCCGTAGCACGGTGGAAGTGAAAGCTGTCATGTGTCAGAATATTATTTGAAGGCACTCCGGGCTCCTACTGAATAAGAAATCGTATATCTCGTTTTTATCCACTCAGACATCTTATTCTATTCGGCTCATCCACGAATTTCGAACTCAGGAATGGAAGTAGGCTTCCTGAGATTTGTTCGGAATCATATCCAGTTTAGGCCATTATTCGGATCGTTTATTGCGTTCGGGAGTCTTTAGGATTCAAAGTGGTTTGATCTCAAGAACAGTTTTATTCAGGCTTGTAACAAGACTGCTATGTTCATTTTCGAAATTACAGCTTTTTGATGAATTCACCTAGATAGATCCATATTTTATGGATCTAAATTTAAAACTGGTTCAACCTCTGATGCAAAGTCAGGAGCTTTGGCGCTGTCGATAGTCTGCAACTAGTTACCTAGCTTCATTTGATCGAGTCTATATTTTTTGAGTTATCGAGGAAATAATATCCAGGTGGGTATAACTCCGAAACGAACTTAACTCTCTAATTTGGATGCGCAACCTACCCTGGAAATTTCAATTCCCTATCTCCTTTCGTTCGAGAGTTATCGAGGCAACGGTCACCCGTCCAGCTACCGAACTCACACAAGGCTGCTCGAATCTCCAACAATATAGAACCGATCGTGTTCAAACTTGGAACTTGGTAGTAAAGTTAGGTTCTGAAGGCTCTCGCAAAATTTCAGCAATGTCAGACGAATGGTTTCTGATATATAAAATTTTTTTCAATGATTTTCTATGTTTTTTTAAAAACTTTCTAGTGAAATGATCCTCACGAAAGTTTGCAATAATTTTCGCGTTACGTCACTATTACTAATAACCATGTTTGAATTGGATCGGTCTGTTTTTTTCGAGTTTTTGAAGAAATAACAACCAAATTTCAGATGGGTATAACTCCAAAACCGTTTTGTTGATTATGCCTATAAACAAACGAAATGATAACGCAATGTTACCCAGAACGCACAAACATTACATTCATTTAAAGTTCCGTTTATTCGATTGCCAACAGCTAATAGAAAATTATGTTATTTCGCTCCTTTGATCGTAATTTAATGAACATGTGATGTTTACCTCATTTTTCTTGACACAATCATTAAAAAAAATATATCATGATGCCAAGCGATGCCTCGGCATTTCAAATCTACTGCCAAATCTCAAAGGGCGTCCCCGCATACTGCTGCGCACAATAAGCCTCAGCTGAATATTTTATTCCAGTTTTCCATAATGAAGTTCATTAGGAATTGTTGTCCCAAAAAGTTATCGAGAAATAGTTTAAATTAGGTGGTACATAGCTTCCACCACAAGAAACCTTGATATCAGTAAATAACGAGATGGTCTTTAAATTTCGGTAGATTTATATTCTAAGGTATCTGAGGCATTGATTGGACATATTTTCGGACAGAAAAAGTGATGAATTTCTAAACGCGTGTTTGATAAGTTTTAGTACATAGGACAAGAGTTATGATGGGGGTGTTTGAATTTGAATCAATAAATTGGCTGAAGGATAAGGTAATGAAGACTCCTACAAAATTTCAGTGATACCTGAAGAATAGTTTCTGAGATTTTTCTTAACAAGTTTTGGCGCTCTTGTTCTTCGGAACAGAGTGCGTATCAATTTGCCCAAATGTCTGTAATTTTCGAATTTTTGGCTGAATATGGTCTTGAACGATTTGGTTTGACTCACTGATCAATAATCCGTGGCCAAAATCGATTCTGTCCGGCTGTCCGTCCGTCCGAACGTTAACACGAGAACTCTTGAACGGAATGAGCTAGACAGTTGAAATTTTCAGAGTGGGTTTGAGGGATAAATATCTCGGTTATGTTTGTTATTGGGCAAAATCAGTCTAATAGTTTCGGAGTAACAAAAAAAAATATATTTTTTACATTACATTAACTTTTGAATTCAATTTTTTTTTAAGATGCAGTTTCATCATAAGAATCTATTGTTATCATTTCCAACTCTAAAAGGCTAATACTTTCGGAGATATGATGTTTCAAAGTTTCAATAATACATCGTAAGTTCTATGTATTCACAGAATGTGAACACAGAATCTGTCTGTGATCACTATTCATAAATGTCATCTTTTCTAGCTATTAGAGATTGTCAATTCATAGTTGTTATTTTCTTTTGGAAAGCAAGTATTCGATTCTTGAATTTGTGAATATATACAAGCCTGTTTTGATGTAGTTTATGGAGGAAATAGGAAAGAAGAACATAATGGAATCATCAAAAGAAATTACTGTTCGTTGATCCCTGAGGTTAATATTACCTTTTACTTCCTTAAGTAGTGAGACATGTTCCTATATACAGTATTTTCATAATTTTGCTAGCAAAAAATACTGAAATATGGATCTACATATGTGTATCAATAATTTTTTCTTCAGTTAATGTTCATAATACTGAAAAGAATGTGTTAGTGTTATGAACTTTTAAATTATGAAAAGATGATAGTATTTTATTAATATATTTTGAACTATTAAAATAATTTGTTCGTAATCCACTACCTACTCAAATATCAGGAATAAATGGACAATCTGCTATGATTGTCTCCAGCCTTGCTCTAGACATTTCGATGATACTTTCCTTAGGTATTTCGAGTTGTGGTAGAGTAATTGACTTGGGAGCGGAAGCCCCAAGTTCAATTCCGAGGCTAGGAAAGAAATTTTCTAGTCACGGTAATCGCCACCATTCGCTGTTGGGTAAAAAATTAACAGTGCTGTGCCTAAGGTGGCGTAAGGACACAGTAACAAAGCCTACACAGAACACAACTGATTCTCCTAACTCAGGGCAAGCTCTTAGAGCTTATGAGGGGTCTCCTTGTGGAAGACCCAGGAGGATCAGTATAATAATAATAATAATAATAATAATAATAATATGCACTATCCTTAACCATTCAACGGGTTGTGCCTAGTAACCACCATAACCGAGCTATTTATGCCCCTAACCTACCCTGAAAACTCTCTAACTCATTTTGTTCGAGAGATATCGTAATCACGGCTAGACGGATGAACGAATGGTCGGACTGCCAGGCAGAATTAAGCTTGACCTCGAATTTTTCATCACTCAACTAAACGTTTAATACGCGCACCAAAAACGTCTTCGAACAATAATTAATCAATATAACGATGTGATTATTAAATGTTTTCTTTCTAGGTTTTCTCTCCCGAACTCTGAAAAATATCTATAAAATAAAAAATCTATTATTTTGTGATTTGCATCTGATGCGTAAAAAACACAAGAGATTTGTCAGAAGCAATCAATCGAACAATATTGCCTAACAAACAGTAACAAAACAACATCAACGATGAAACAATTATATCGTAACTTTTCGGAGACTCCTTCATTAAAAGGTTTCTTTCTGGATTTTCTCTCCAAAACTCTGAAAAATATCTATTAATTAAAAATTAATTATTTTGTGATTTGCTTCTGCGTAAGAAACACAAGTTATTTGTCAGAAGCAATCAATCGAATAATATTGCCTAACAAACAACAACGAAACAACATCAACGTGAAAATTCTCGAATTTAAGAATAACAATCAACAAACAATTCTGAAGATTTTCGTTAAGTGTCTGACGAAGGAGTCTGATATAGACTCCGAAACATTACGATATAGTTGTTTCTTCGTTGATGTTGTTTCGTTATTGTTTGTTAGGCAACATTGTTCGATTGATTGCTTTTGACAAATCTCTTGTGTTTTTTACGCAGAAGCAAATCACAAAATAATAATTTTTCTATTTTATAGAAATGTTTCAGAGCTTGGGAGAGAAACCCAGAAAGAGAAAAAATAATAATGAATATACCTTCCTCAGTATCCTTTAATGACTACTCATAACGATGTGATCTTCTAAATATACCTATGTTCGAGTAATCCCCATCACACCTTGCTGAAAAATAAAAGCAATAAAAAAAATTCGTACATTTTCCATATTTGCACTCGTCTCCGGTCTGAATGATTTCATAAATGAAATACATGCACTCGAAACGAAATATTCGAGCAAATATTGAACGCGAATCGCAAACAAACAGAATGGAATGACAACAGTGCTAAAAAGAGGGCTGAAGATTTCGATCGAAAAAATAATAATCCATGCTCTAGGCAAAAATACAAAATGTGTTGAATAAACGGACGACGTAACGAATATAAACGGAGGATTCGCTGAGTAGGCTCCCGACTTTCGCAACCCCTGAAAAACAAAGGTGGATGAAGAGATAATTTCCAATGATTTTCGCGTTTTTCAAGGCCCGCGTAGTCGGGGAGCAAATGCGTTAGAACGGCAACTTTTTCAGCTCAAATATAGGTTGAAGGGGAAATATGATTGACGAACGAATTTATCTCAAGATATCGGAGCCGAAATGTTAATTGAAATATTCAGGGAAAACAATGAATGTGTCAGATCGTTGCTGTGGAGACTGATTTTCATAATGGGGAATCTTTTTATGATGCTTTACTTTTTCGATTACGCAATTTGGATTTCAATTGATGAACTCTGGAAATATCTGCTTGGAATTTTGTTCCTAAACTGGAATAGACTGTAAAATAAATGCGCATTATAATTTCAGTTCTGCTAATACTCGTAGCTCTCTTGAATACTGAATGATTGAAGTAAAATAATTTTTTTTCTTTTTTGTGCGCATGTTCTCCTGCACGGCGTGCTTTCATTTTGTGGCATCGCCGGCTGGCCGGCCGTCTGGCCGTTACCACGATAACAATGGGAAGAGATAGCGACTTGAAATTTACAAGGTAGGTTGCTCATCCAAATGTGATGGACAAGTTCGTTACTGGGCGTAATCATCCTAAGCGTTTCCGAGTGCAAAGTTTGTTTTCGAACAACACAAAACCATTCGAATTGAATCTTGGTAGTTAGTTGAAGAATGACAGCAAAAATATTTGTGCAGAATTTCGTAAGGATTATATATTTAGAAAATTTAAAAAAAATTATTGAATATGCGTGTAAAAATATTATGTGTCTCAGAAACAATCCGTCCGATTTTGTTGAAATTGTACAGCAGCCTTCAAATCCTAATTCTTAATCCAAGGTTCAGATTTGAACACGATCTAATATATACAGTGTAGGAATTATAGAAGAAATACTGCAAACCGAGAATCATTGGACGAGTTCAGTTTCTGACAAAGGAGGTTTAGAATTTTACTTAGGGAAAATTTGTGTCAATCAATGGACGTCTCGAGCGAAAAAGGTGAAAAAGAGGGGATTTTGAGGTTACGGGGGGGAAAGGGGATGGTTGAAATGGCCGCTCTCTGGAAAAATTCCATATAATTTTGAAAAAATTCCGAAAGTGACGTATTTTTCCTAAGTGAATCAGGGATCTTTTTTTTAATTTAAGGTTCGTTTGAGGGTGGTCAAAGCACACGACCGTAACTTTGGAACAGTAAGAAGCAAAAGCTGAAGGCGAAATTTCAATATCTATTACCATTTTCGAAGGATTTAAGAAAGAAATTTTTTTCCCGTCCGGACCTCAAATCGCGACAAAATCGATAGCCGAAAAGTAGAGTGATATGGATGCACGGCTCCAAAGAAGGAATTGCCCGCGAGTTTATGTAGAAAGATCGCTCCACTCAATAAAATATGCGGGGTTTTACTTTTCGAAACTTTTATATTCGAAATCGACGTAAGGAAAGCTGGTATTTTTCGGAAAAATTTCGATTTCTTTCGACCAAACAAAAAATCGGCATCTGTCAGGTTGAATTAGAATGGGCGAGGTTTTAAATTTTTCACGCAAAATATGCCGATACGGACTGTTTTCGAAAGGAAAACTAGGCAAAAGGTGAAGATTAGGGATAAAAACTATCGAATAATATGTAATATGATGATATTTTCCAGAAATTAGGAAGCTGAAAAATAAATCCGAAAAAAACGTAAAAGTAATAAAATTCATTCATATATCTCTTTCATCGCAAATTTTACATACAGCTATTATAGAGAATTTCTTAATATGTTTGACTTACAATCTTGGAAATCGGAATGTGTCATTTGAATTTGTTGATAGGCATAATCGGCCAGTCGGTTTAGAAGTTATTTATATCTAAAATTTTGTTCTTATTTCCTCAATTACTGAAAAAATACTAAACCGATCCTAATAGAACATGGTAATTAGTTTTTAGAATCAATGACCAAATTATCCTCAGCAACGATTATCCATTCCTGGCACAAAAAGTTAAGGATTCAAAAAAACTCAACTACCCTCATAGAGGGTGATGACAAACTCTTCAATTATACATGAAAAGTTGCGTAATTTAAATTAAAAATGGGTTCAAGCCTTGTGGACAGGAGCTTTTTGACGCTCTTGTTCAAAGAGACAGTTTATATCTCCGAAATTATTGGTTTCTCAGAGTTGGGAATTATATCAATGGATTCCTATGATAGAAATGCATCATGAAAGAAATTAAATTTAAAAAAAGTGCCGTTTAAAAAAAATGCTTCAAAAATTATCAGCAATCTACAATGCTTCAATGCCTTAATGCTTCAAAAGTCGTCATTAAATTTATTTATCAAGATTAAATGAGCAATCTGAAACTATTCAACCTCGTGGAATGGGTTGTTGCAACTTACACTCGGTGCATAGTTTTCACAACTCGAAATACCTAAGGAAGGTATCATCGAATTGTCTAGAGCGAGGCTGGATACAATCATGGCAGATCGTCAATTTATTCCTGATATTTGAGTAGGTAGTGGATTACGAACAAATTATTTTAATAGTTCAAAATATATATTAATAAAATACTATCCTCTTTTCATAATTTAAACTTTAATAGTTCATACCACTAACATATTCTTTTCTGTTTTATGAACATTAACTCAAGAAAAAATAATTGATACACAAATGTAGATCCATATTTCAGTATTTTTTTGCTAGCATCATTATGAAAATACTGTATGTAGGAACATGTCTCACTACTTAAGGAAGTAAAAGGTAATATTAACCTCATTAGTCAACGAACAGCAATTTCTTTTGATGATTCCATTATGTTCTTCTTTCCTATTGCCTCCATAAACTAAAACAAAACAGTCTTGTGTATATTCACAAATTCAAGAATCGAATACCTGTTTTCCAAGACAACATAACAACTCCGAATTGACAATCTCTAATAGCTAGAAAAGATGACATTTATGAATAGTGATCACAGACAGGTTCTGTGTTCACATTCTGTGAATTCATAGAACTTACGATGTATTATTGAAACTTTGAAACATCATATCTCCGAAAATATTAGCTTGTTAGAGTAGAAAATGATCACAATGGATTCTTATGATGAAACAGCATCTTAAAAAAATTTGAATTCAAAAGTTGTAATGTAAAAAAAAATTTTTTTTTTCATTGCTCCGAAACTATTAGACCGATTTTACCCAATAACGAACTTAACCGAGATATTTATCCCTCAAACCTACTCTGAAAATTTCAACTCTCTAGTTCATTTCGTTCGAGAGTTATCGTGTTAACGGCCAGACGGATGGCCGACCGGACAGAATCGATTTCGACCACGGATTCTTGATCAGTGAGCCAAACCAAATCCTTCACGACCATTTTCAGCCAAAAATTCGAAAATTACAGATATTTGGGCAAATTGAGAAGCACTCTGTTCCGAGGAACAAGAGCACCAAAAATTAACATTTTGCATTTTTCTACGAAATAGTAAGTAACGAAGATATAAAACTTTTGCGGTACTTTTTACTCACTATGTATGGTTGTTCCTCCTTCTCCCTGAATTCTTCTTTATATGTGTGTCCTCTTATTAATTCAATTCGATAATTCTGTGATGTAATATGAAATGTTCAGTTTTTCCTTTATACTACTTAGTGCAGTATTCATTTCAAAAGGTTATAGAAAAATTGTAGTTCTCTCCTACATAAATGTGAAAAACTGAGTCCAGATCGTTGATAGAAGGGGAGAAAGAAAATATACTGGTATTCGAGAAAGAGGGGTGGAATAATTAAGTGTTGAGAAAAGTATTCAATGGTCTGGAACAGCAGGGGACAATATGATATTCCAGAGAAAATGTATATAGTGAGATGATGAAAAGAAGATCGATTCAAGAAGATATTGTATTTTGAATGAAAAAACGAATGGAAAAATTGAATTTTATATGTATAGGTACCTATATTGGGAAATCTCTCTTCCTATCTCTTAATACTAGAGGGAATTACGGTTTGAATATGTTGAATATTTTATTTTCATTTCGATAGACCTGAGATGTTTGTTCATGAGAGTATTCATCGTAAAAGTGATTGTCATTTCACTAGATTAATCTGATTAATATACCTTTTTGGCGCTCTAGTTCCTCGGAACTGAGTGCTTATCAATTTGCCCAAATGTCTGTAATTTTCGAATATTTCGATGAAAATGGTCTTAAACGATTTGGTTCGACTCACTGATCAAGAATCCGTGGTCGAAATTATTTCTGTCTGGCCGGTCCGGCCGGCCGCCCGGCCGGCCGTAGGCACGATAACTCTCGAACGGAATGAGCTAGAGAGTTGAAATTTTCAGAGTAGGTTTGGGGGATGAATATCTCGGCTAAGTTCGTTACTTACTACTAATTTTTTTCACGAAACAAATTTCAAATTAAATTTTTTTTAATAAGCAGTTTTATCATAAGAATCCATTCATATCATTTTTAACTCTAACAAGCTAATACTTTCGGAGATATGATTTTTCAAAATTTCAATGTAAATCTTATTTCACAGATTGATATAATTATTCTATGTATATACATAGAATGTACTATGTATGAATTGTCATAAAGTCAACTTGACAGAAGGGAATATTGTAACTTCAAGAATATTGGGGTTGAAATACTCGTATTTTAGCGATGCAACGGGGACCTCACCCGAAAATGTTTGAAAATATTACGTAAATATTGAAAGCATAATTCTGTAGTTCGAGAGAGGAGAAAATTTTGTGAACGTAGATCAGGAAATTTTTGATCGATTACAAGGTAATTTATTATTATTTATCTTCTTTTATACATGTTTTATGGAATACCTACTATTTGTAGGTACTTTAAACCTGTTTTGGGCAATTGTCATACGAAACTTGTTTTTTTGGCGCTCTAGTTCCTCGGAACAGAGTGCTTATCAATTTGCCCAAGTGTCTGTAATTTTGGAATTTTTGGCTGAAAATGGTCTCAAATGATTTGGTTCGACTCACTGATCAAGAATCCGAGTGCGAAATTGATTCTGTCCGGCCGGCCGACCGGCCGTAGGCACGATAACTCTCGAACGAAAGGAGTTAGCGGATTGAAAATTGCAAGGTGGTTTTGGAGCGTGAATATCTCGGACGAGTTCGTTAATGGGCGAAAACCATCAAGGGGTTTCGGAGTTATGGCCGATTTTAGTAAAAATATTTTTTATGAATATTTCCGAAACCGATCACTCGATCTATCTGAAATTTAGCACCAAATTGTAGAACCATGACCTTTATAGGCATGTGAAGTTTTGTATTGACCAGATTACCGCAAAGTGTCAAAAAAAAAATTTGAAAATGTGGTGCAGTTCTCATTCTCATGATTGCTCATTTAATCTTGATAAATAAACTATTATTTGAATTGAATTTCCTTTATGATGCAGTTCTATCATATGAATACATTGATATAATTCCCAACTCTGAGAAACCAATACCAGATATAATTTGTCTGTTTGAACTAGAGCGCCAGCAAGCTCCTGTCCACAGGGCTTGAACCCATTTTTTCAAGGAAGATTTCGCAAGGAAATTGGGGATCGTGAAAAAAATTTAGAATATTTTTATTTAATCGGTATCGGTAATACGTACCCAAAAGAATTCGTCTGAGTAAGATAGATAGTTTCGAAAATATAAAATTTTTCAAGAAAAAACAAATTTTTTCAAGTGATTCAATGCTCACGAAATTCTTAAGAAATTTGTGCGTTAGCATTCTACCACTAATTACCATATTTCAGATGGGTATAATTCCGAAATGGTTCTGTCGATTATGCCCATTTACGAAATTAACCGCCAAAATGAATGCATTGTTTATTTACCTGATGATGAACAATTAAAATGATATCAACCAGTATTTTCGTTTGTAGGCCTACTTTTAAATTGAACATGAAAATATATTTTTCAAAGCCTTGCATCTTCTTAATGAAAACGAGTCGGACCTATGTTCTTATAGACCAGGGTCGAAGCCTTTAAAAATGATAAAAAGTGAACAAATATTAGAGTAGATTGAAACCCATTGGAAAAGGAAGAGAATATAATAAAAATAATAGGAAAAATAATTTACGAGTGATATGAGGTCGGGAAGGGGAAGAGGGCGAGTTTTTAAGGGTAAAAACGGTTTATCTCGATTTCCGGCAAAACTACAAGCCCTATGGGGAAAAGTTGAATGGCAAAGTTGTAGGTAATAAAAAGACCTACAACTTTTGTTATCGTACTTTTTTCACATAACCTCAAAATTTATGTGAAAAATTCAAAGAACCACGTTTTTGGTTTTTAATTTTTATCTTTTACAAAAAAAAATATTTTTTCACCTAATTTGGTAAAAACTTACTTTTTCATGTCCCAAATACACTGTAATTTTTTGGATTTGAAATATTTTTGTTTTCACCTTAATTTGACTTAATATCGAAAAAGCACCCAAATTTTCAATCAAAAATTCTCACGTCAAAATATCTGCTTCTTTAAAAAAGTACGTGGGTTTTTTGTTCTTTGGAGTCTCTACTTTCTGATGGTGTAAAAAATATACATTACTATGGTAAATTTTCTCGGAAAATGCTAAGTTAATAAAGTTAATATTTAATAAGATATCCACAATATTTTGAGAAATTCGTACAATCTTCTCTAAATTATATGTGTAGATGCCTATTTATTGGTCTTTTGAGATAACTTGTATACCTGAGTGACCTACGGATAATTTTAGCCCATCGAAAGTTATTTCATTGAGAAGTGAGGAAGGGGCTATGAGGGTCTGCGCCTTACTGCCTGTTACTTCGTAGCATTTTCTGGGAGAATTTACCATAGTAATGTATATTTTTTTTAGACCATCAGAAAGTAGAGATTTTAACGAATAGAAAGACCACCTACTATTTTAAAAAAGCAGACATTTTGACGTGAGAATTTTCAATTGAAAATTAGGATGCTTTTTCAATATTAAGTCAAATTAAGGTGAAAACAAAAATATTTCAAATCCAAAAAATTACAGTGTATTTGGGACATGAAAAGGTAAGTTTTTACCAAATTTGGTGAAAAAATATTTTTTTTTGTAAAAGATAAAAATTAAAAACCAAAAACGTGGTTATTTGAATTTTTCACATAAATTTTGAGGCTATGTGAAAAAAGTGTGGAAACAAAAGTTGTAGATCTTTGTATTACCCACAACTTTACCATTCGACTTTTCCTCATAGGACTTGCAGTTTTGCCGGTAATCGAGATAAACCGTTTTTTACCCTTAAAAACTCGCCCTCTTCCCCTTCCCGACCTCAGATCGTCCGTAAATTATTTTTCCTATAATTTTTGTTATATTCTCTTCCTTTTACAATGGGTTTCATTCTACTATAATTTTATCCGGTTTCAAAAATTATCACCCAGGTCTATTAAGGAAAAAAATATTTATAATTAGCACAGCTATCATCTGCCAAAGTTTATCATAGAGCTTGTAGAACATCCTGTATATAGGGACTTAATGAAAACGCTCTGGAATGAGTGAAGATAGCTAACTCAGGTAAGATTTCGACTCGTTAATATTATCGAATTTCATCTAATCGGTGAGTTAATTAAAATTTTGTGAAGCGTGCCGTGAAAATCGATGCTTTTCGTCCAATCACGTCATTAGATTTTCCCATCGTAAATGCGTGATCTAATTTTTGCGTTCAGTATCGGAAAAAGGCTTTTTTCGAACCCTCATTATAGTGAATCTATGTTAGTTCCCAATTTTCCGCCAATTTTCCCCCTAAATGAGCTCCGCAAAATCTGCCAAACGAGCTCTCGCTCAGTTCAAACGGAATAACTTCCGAACCAATTAAAATAGTGAGCATATGGATATATGAGTATGTACGTCATGACACGACCTTTTTCAAGCGTGTTTGTTCCCCCAGGTAGAAATTAGAACTCGCTGCAGCCATTTATAATTCTCTCACGGTCCTGTGCTAAGGGTAACCCAAACTTGTCCATTACTCACTGCTCCCCATCCTTTCCTGACAGTTTTCTATTAGGTTGGCACTCGAAAATGTATTTTCCCTTATTTTTATTCTGGTGTCCCTCATCTCAATGGTTTCGAGTTGGAGGTGTAGTGCTATAGGAACGCGTCATGAAATATGCTCGTATTGAATCTACCGCATTTTCGTGCAGAAAAGGAAAACTTGAAAATGGGTAATGTACAAAGTAGGAAAGTCAAACACGGAGGTGATACATGAACGTCTTCCGAGTGAGTGTGAATTCAGGAGAACTGGAGTTGAATAATGTTCTTGAGGCTATAAATGTGAAGATTTCCACATCAAAATATAATCTAAATTCCCCACATTAAAAACAAACTTAAATACAGGGTAATTCAAAACTCGAGGCGAAGATTTAAGGGCCGTATACAGGGTGTGCCATGGTCGATAGTACCCAGGACTTTTACGGAAAATGGGACGTACGATTTTATTGAAAATTTGGTTTCTTGGGTAGGGACCACGGCGCAATCGATCTAGAATATTTTCATCGCATTCGTGTTGCCCCTTATATCAAAAATTGGTTCAAGCCCTGTGGACAGGAGCTTTCTGGCGCTCTTGTTCAAACAGACAAATTATATCTCCGAAAGTATTGGTTTCTCTGAGTTGGGAACTATATCAATGTATTCTTATGATAGAACTGCATCATGAAGGAAATTCAATTCAAATAATAGTTTATTTATCAAGATTAAATGAGCAATCTGAGAATGAGAACTGCACCATGGAGGAAATAAAATTAAAATAGCTGAAATGAATTTGACTCTCTCTTATAGAACAGGATGATATGTACGAGTATGAACGCAGATCATATAATAAAGCTTAGATAGAATAATTATAACATTCTGTGAAAACATAGAAGTACGATTCATTATTGAAATTTCGAAAAATCATATCTCCGAAAGTATTAGCTTGTTGGAGTTGAAAATGATATCAATGGATTTTCATGGTGAAACTGCATCTTGAATAAAAATTGAATTTGAAATTTGTTACTTAAAAAAAAATTTATTTTTTTTTCGTTACTCCGAAACCATCTGGCCTATTTTGCCCAATAACGGCATTAACCGAGATATTCATCTCCCTAACGTACTCTGAAAATTTCAACTGCCTAGCTCATTCCGTTCGAGAGTTATTGTAGAAAAATATTTTTAAAATTTTAAAATTTTTGCGGTAACCTGGTCAATACAAAACTTCACGTGCGTATAAAGGTCATGATTCTACAATTTGATGCTAAATTTCAGATAGATCGAGTGATCGGTTTCGGAAATATTCATAAAAAATGTTTTTACTAGAATTGGTCATAACTCCGAAACCGCTTTATGGATTTCGCCCATTAACGAACTTTTCTGAGATTTTTACGCTCCAAACCCACCTTGCGAATTTCAATCCTCTAACTTCTTTCATTCGAGAGTTATCGTTCCTACGGACAGAATCGATTTCGACCTCGGATTCTTGATCAGTGAGTCGAACCAAATCGTTTGAGGCCATTTTCAGCCAAAAATTCGAAAATTACAGGCATTTGGGCAAATTGATAAGCACTTTGTCTTCGTGTTGGAATTTTTCTAGGCCAAATGGCGTAACTCTTCGAATAGATGACGACTTTCATGTGATAGGTACGTGTGAAGGATATAGAAAGCTTCTAATTTGAATGTTACAAAATGGCGAATGCACTAGTTACAGGCCATATTAAATCGAAAATAACCGTAGAATTTGTTCTTCTTAGTGAGAGGTAATGCAATTCTAATTTTATCACCTCAGCTTTAAAAATGGAATAAACAGAACAAAATGTAAGACGAATTTAAAAAATATAAAGTGTTTCTACAATGATTTCAAACACATTCCACCAATGGAAAAATATAAAATAAGAAAACTGGGTGAACTTAAACAATGTAATTAGTATTCTTTTCTTAACGTCAATTCATGTCAATTGTGAGAAATTAGTTTTTCTGTGAGGGCCTACCATAAAAATTGCTGGATTCAGAATTCTTAAAAAATTTTGAAGGAAATGAGGCATCAACTAAATTTGGTGAAAAAAACAGGTTCACATAAATCTCTGTAAAGAGTGAGACAAGGAAAGCTTCAAATAAATGCATGCAGTATGTAATCGTCCATCGGATGAAAAACCTTGCATAAATATCTAATTTCGTTCGTAAAATAAACTGCTCCGAGGAAATTGGAGATATTATATTATTATTATTTTAAATTATAATTCTATCGGATCTGTAATTTTGGAAATATCAGTCATTGGTAACATCTCAGCCAACGAGGGTTTGGTACAACTCTGAGATTTACATGATTTGAGATTTCAGAAGAAGTAGATTTTATTTTCTCAATATTTCCAAAAATACTGAGCCGATCGAGCTGAAATCCGTTACTCTATTATCAAATGGCGGTTTAAATGTTTGTGTTGAATTTCAGCGGAATATGACAGATAGTTTCTGAGTTATAAAAGCTTTGAAGAATTTTTTTTACATATACGTTTCTCAAGAAATTTTGAAAATTTTGCGAATCGCCATTCTTCAACTAATTACCAAGTTTCAATTTGATGAGATCAGCATTTTTTACCTATTAAGGAAACAATATTTCAGATGGGTATACCTCTAAAACCATCAACGATATTAATCATCGCATTTGCAAGTCACTATCTCTTTCTGATCGAAAGTTATCGTGCCAACAGCTGGCCTGACGGTCAGACAGAATTGGATTTGACCTTGAATTCTTCATCAAAAGGTCGAACCTATTCGTTTGAGACCATTTTCAGCAAATAATTCTGAAATTACAGACATTTGGGCAAAAGGATTAGGGCTTCATACGAGATGAGAGTAGGCGAGAGTATAAAAAATCTCGTCTCGCTCTCGTCAATTCCCAAAAAAGTCTCGTTTAAGTCTCGTTCTCTTCTCGTTATCAGTTGTCTCGTCTCGTCTCGCTTAATTCTGAATAACCATAATAAATATTATAATATAGAAACGAAATGGTATACAATAATGAATAATTTTGTAAAGATTATATTTGTACATGTACATATTATTTTTAATTTTAAACACTGATAATTTCAACTTTTAAATTACTCGATGACCAAGAATTCAAACATAATCACGCTTGCATCACATCATTTTTCAATGATGTACGTGTTTTTGCCATGATCATACCTGCTGTGGAAAATAATCTTTCAGCAGGTACGGATGTAGTATTAACAAATCATCGGCCATCTTGGAAAATTGTAGGAAGAAATTTTTCATCACTCTCCACCACTGTAAAATATTTTGATTCCTATTTGCTTTCTAACAGCAAATATTCTTCAAACTCAGCTTTCCAATATTTCGAAAGTTTTGTTGATGTTTCAAATAGGCTATGGATGTCGATACATTTTTGAATAGAATTGAACAATTTGGTATAGTTCTCAAAGAATACCTTCCCAGTGGGTAGATTATTCAGGGTGTTCTTGGCGTATTCCTCATAACACTTTTCGAAACATTGAATAGCTTCATTTCTTTACCAGATTTATTGTACTAGATGCATACAATAATTGTTGACATTTTCACTACAAGGAGCACAAGAGAATAAATTTCTCCAGATGTTCAGATAGAGACGAAATTTTCAAAGCATTGGGATTTAGGGGCAATGAAAGTTGTCCGTTAAGTATTTAATTCATAATGGCATCCGTTTTGATGGTTGTGGATTATATTTTTTCTTAAAAAATAATCTCAATTATCGCAAGGTCATAACGAATTAATAATCTTCTAAAAAATCATGTATTTCTTGAACGATCGATGCATATAGACAAACAAAATACATTTGTAATTATAGTGGAAACTCTTCATATTCAATTGTTTTTTGTGGGTGTTGAAAAAAGTCGAGTCGTATATAAAACTTCATACAAAAGATTTAACGAGACACTCGTGTTGCGCTGTATGTGGTCTCGGTATCGCCTAGAATATTTTTGAAAATGTCTCGACTCGTCTCGTCTCGCTTTTCGAGACGAGAACGAGACGAGACGAGAAAAATCTCGCTCTCGCGTGAAGCCCTAAAAAGGATCACGCTGTTCCCTAGAATATACGCACAAATCTTTTTCCAGATTGAACGAAGAATATATATATATATATATATATATATATATATATATATATATATATATATATATATATATATATATATATATATATATATATATATATATATATATATATATATATATATATATATATATATATATATATATATATATATATATATCTTAAGTAATTTTCCAATGATAACGTGTTCTGTAAAAACTCCGAAAATTTCGAAGGGCTGCAATTTCTTATTTTTATTATGGTTATACGAGTATCAAAAGTAATAACAAATTATCCAAATATCCTTAAATCTGCGATTTCAGTATAAATGATCGCTTCGAAAAATAATCGAAAAGTGTCTTGTAAAAAATGATTTGTAGTTTTCAAAACCGTAAATATAATTTTTCTCCGAGTCATAGCCTGTTGAAAATTAATATAATATTCTTAATTTCTGTAGTTCATTTGACTTCTAAATAGATCTAAACGTTTGCTTGTTCCGCTTCAAGCGGCCATCATTTTATACGGTTGGTTCATATGGTAGTCTTTGTGTTAATTTATATTTGAACCTAGATTATTTCAAAATAGAGTCAATATTCATATTTAACTTTTTTCATCCCCGTATTTTCATATGTGACCCCCAACCCGATATCGAACGCTGAACCTGCTCCACCAGTCAAGCTATCTTCAATCTAGTTTTATCAGAATAAAACATAACACAACACGCAGCTTGCGGCAAGCGAAATACCACAATTCTGAATATCAAGGCAAATGCCTATGACATAAATAACGATTGTCCAATAAGCCATCTCGCCAGAATTCGATGCTTTTATGAATGTTTGAGAAAACAATAATACCGGGATTGGCCGGAACAGATTGTGCGAAAACGCTGACTTTGGAAAAGGATTTTCCACTCAAGCGGAATATATATATTTTGCATAGGCTGCTTTCCCGGAAGGGCTGACCTTTTGTGTATCCCGGTGAGGGAGCTTGATAGATTATGGTCTACATTCTGAATATTTCCGAATATATTAGTTTATTAGTGGTGAGGGAAATCGCAGGTGAATAATCGAAACGGAATGGCTCCATCGGATGTTGTGCCTTTCCGAACATTACGTATTTGTGTTCAGATGCTTTCGCAATAATGGAAAAGTGATTTACATGACTTACGTTTATGCCTAGTTGGAATAGTTCGGGGCTTCTCGTGAAAGATAAAGCCGGGGATTCTGAACTAATTACAATTGTTATACGAACAATGTTCTAATTAATTGAATGCGTGTTAGACGAGAGTAATGATTGCTTTATTATAAACTATTACAATAGGACTGACGTAATGGCAGGAGCCTCAGATCTGCTATATGAAGATTCCAAACAGGAATATACATAAGAAAATAGTCGGAATTCGCCTAATTAGGGCTTCACGCGTGAGCAAGATTTTTCTCTTCTCGTCTCGTTCTCGTCTCGTAAAAGCGAGACGAGACGAGACGAGACGTTTTCAAAAATATTATAGGCGATACCGAGACCACATACAGTGCAATACGATAGACTCGTTTTTGGTCTCGTAAAATTTTTTGTATGAAGTTTTATATACGACTCGACTCTTTTCAACTCCCACAGAAAACAATTGAATATGAAGAGTTTCCACTATAATTAACAATATATTTTGTCTATATTATGCATCGATCGTTCTAGAAATACACGATTCTGGAGAAATTTATTCTCTTGTGCTCCTTGTAGCGAAGATGTGAACAATTATTGTATACATCTGTGGAACTACGTATAATAAAACTGGTAAAGAAATGAAGCTATTCAATATTTCGAAAAGTGTTATGAGGAATACGCCGAGAACACCCTCAATGATCTACCCACTAAGTAGGTATTCTTTGAAAACTATACCAAATTGTTCAATTCTATTAAAAAATGTATCGACATCGATAGCTTATTTAAAACACCAACAAAACTTTCGAAATATTGGAAAGCTGAGTTTGAAGAATATTTGCTGTTAGAAAGCAAATAGGAATCAAAATATTTTACAGTGGTGGATAGTGATGAAAAAGTTCTTCCTACAATTTTCCAAGATGGCCGATGATTTATTAATGGCTACATCCGTACCTCTTGGAAGATTATTTTCCACAGCAGGTATGATCATGGCAAAAGCACGTATATCATTGAAAAATTATGTGATGCAAGCGAGATTATGTTTGAATTCTTGGTCATCGAGTAATTTAAAAGTTCAAATTATTATTGTTTAAAATTAAAAATAATATGTACATTGTACATGTACAAATATTTTTGTTCAAGAGTGTAATAAATATAGCTTCTCAAAATTATTCATTATTGTATATCATTTTGTTTATATATTATAATATTTATTATCGTTATTCAGAATTAAGCGAGACGAGACAACTAATAACGAGACGAGAACGAGACTTGAACGAGACTTAATTTTTTGGGAATTGGCGAGAGCGAGACGATATTTTTTATACTCTTGCCTACTCTCGTCTCGTGTAAAGCCCTACCGGCCTAATATTGGATAATTGCCTAATTTAGAATATTTGCCTGATTTAGAAAAGTTTCCTGTCGTATAATTTGGAATAGTTGCATAATTTATAATAGTTGTCTAATTTACAATAGTTGTCTTATACAGAATAGTCGCCTAATTTAAAATAGTTGCCTAATTTAGGATAGTTGCTAAATTTAGGTAAGTTTCCTATAATTGTCTAATTTAACATCATTAGGTAATTTAGGATAGTTGTCTAATGTTGAATACTGCATTATCTCAAATACAATTCAGATTTCAATTAGGACTTCACACGATAACGAGATTTTTCTCGTCTCGTCTCGGAAAAACGGACGAGACGAGACGAGACGTTTTGAAAAATATTATAGGCGATGCCGAGACCACATACAGCTACAGCGCAACCCTAAAGTCTCGTTTCTAGTCTCGTTAATTTTTTTTATGAAGTTTTTATTCGAAAAATTAGGAAAGGTCTACTACATAGAGAACAATATATTTTTCATAGGGTTTCACGCGAGAGCGAGATTTTTCTCGTCTCGTAAAAGCGAGACGAGACGAGACGAGACCTCTTCAAAAATATTATAGGCGATACCGAGAGCACATACAGCGCAACACGAGAGTCTCGTTTTTGGTCTCGTTAAATTTTTTGTATAAAGTTTTATATACGACTCGACTTTTTTCAACACCCACAGAAAACAATTGAATATGAAGAGTTTCCACTATAATTACCAATATATTCTGTCTATATTATGCATCAATCGTTCTAGATATACATGAATTTTAGAAGAATATTAATTCGTTATGACCTTGCGATAATTGATATTATTTTTCAAGAAAAAATAGAATTCTTAACCATAAAAACGGATGCCATAATGAATTGAATACTTAATGGTCAACCTTTATTGCCCCTAAATCCCAATGCTTTGAAAATTTCGTTTCTATCTGAACATCTGGAGAAATTTATTCTCTTGTGCTCCTTGTAGTGAAGATATGAACAATTATTGTAAATACATCTGTGGAACTACGTCTACGTATAATAAAACTGGTAAAGAAATGCAGCTTTCAATGTTTTGAAAAGTGTTATGAGGAATACGCCAAGAACACCCGCAATGATCTACCCACTAGGAAGGTATTCTTTGAAAACTATACCAAATTGTTCAATTCTATTAAAAAATGTATCGACATCGATAGCCGATTTAAAACATCAACAAAACTTTCGAAATATTGGAAAGCTGAGTTCGAATAATATTTGCTGTTAGAAAGAGCAAATAGGAATCAAAATATTTTACAGTGGTGGAGACTGATGAAAAAGTTCTTCCTACACTTTCCAAGATGGCCGATGATTTATTAATGGCTACATCCGTATACCTGTTGGAAGATTATTTTCCACAGCAGGTATGATCATGGCAAAACACGTACATCAATGAAAAATGATGTGATGCAAGCGTGATTATGTTTGAATTTTTGGTCATCGAGTAATTTAAAAGTTGAAATTAAGTATCAGTGTTTAAAATTAAAAATATTATGTACATGTTCAAATATTTTTGTATAAGAGCGTAATAAATATAGCTTTAAAAAATTATTCATTATTGTATACCATTTCATTTATATATTATAATATTTATTATCGTTACCGGTTAATCCGCCACTGATGACATATTATTGTTAACATCATCATAGAATTTTACGTTTCTCAATTCTTCAATATGATTGAAAGCCGCCATCACATCAGACTCATTTGAATTTCGATATTTTGTCTGCGTGGTCTGTTTATCATTTTGTCATAGATCTCTACCAGTATGTTGCGTTCAATCAATTGTAGCGACAATCTGCTCTCCGCTCCACCTTTGCCAATTCGAAAACTAAAGAGTTATCGATACGAACATCAATATAACGTTATGTTATTGATATATTACTAATTGAATTCACACCCTCGTTCACAACAGAGGGTGTTAACTCTACCCTACATTCCAGCTGTTGCATCGATATTAATCTGTTGTGTGAAATTACCTGTCAGTCCCCAAACCTAATCCGATCAAGATGGAGTGAGTGTTTTGTACCGGAATACGTTATTAAATCGAATTTTGTATCATCTGAAACAATGGAAGCGTCGAAAAATAAGGTGGATTTAATAGACTGTCTTCGAAGCCAGACATCAATGCTGACTGTGTTTGAAGTTTTTATTTCGCATTCCGTATTTTTACTGGATATGTCAGGTTGTCAATTTCAGTCTAGCTTTTCCCGGGCTCATTAGGTTGATATGAGTCGGAAAAATAGGAGAGCGGTGAAGCGATTGTTTTTCGTCGGGTACTATGTTTCTTGTTGGAAAGTTGTCGATATATCAGTATTTATGCCGAAGGGATCGAAGGTTAGATTCTTTTGATTTAATATTTTCTTAAATTGTCTAGGATTTTTCTGGTGGACATTTAAAAGGTCACCATTCGATGGAAATCTATAGACTTTGTATCCGGTTTAATAAATTCCAATAAATTATTCCGTCTGCTAAAGGGTCGACTAAACAGATTTTTTATATTATTTTTATGGAGTGTCATAGCTGATTGTCTTAATTTTTGGCGCTTTGTTCCTCGGAACAGAGTGCTTATCAATTTGCCCAAATGTCTGTAATTTTCGAATTTTTGGCTGAAAATGATCTCAAACGATTTGGTTCGACTTACTGATCAAGAATCCGAAGTCGAAATCGATTCTGTCCGGCTGGCCGTTAACACGATAACTCTCGAACGAAAGAAGATAGAGGATTGAAATTTGCGAGGTGGATTTGTGGTGAATATCTCGGACGAGTTCGATAATGGGCGAAATCCATCAAGCGGTTTGGGAGTTATGGCCGATTTTAGTAAATACATTTTTTATAAATATTTCCGAAACCGATCACTCGATCTATGTGAAATTTAGCATCAAATTGTAGAATCATGACCTTTGTACGCATGTGGAGTTTTGTATTGACCAGGTTACCACAAAGTGTAAAAAAAAAATTTGAAAATTTTAATAATTTTTTTCTACAATAACTCTCGAACGGAATGAGCTAGGCAGTTGAAATTTTCGAAGTAGGTTAGGGAGATGAATATTTCGGTTGAGTTCGTTATTGGGCAATATAGGCCAGATGGTTTCCGAGTAACGAAAAAAAAATTTTTTTTTAACTAACAAATTTCAAATTCAATTTTTATTTAAGATGCAGTTTCACCATAAAAATCCATTGATATCATTTTAAACTCCAACAAGCCAATACTTTCGGAGATATGAGTTTTCGAAATTTCTGTAATGAATCGTACTTCTATATGTTTTCACAGAATGCTATAAATATTCTATCTAAGCTTTATTACTGCTGGTTACGGTTTAGGAACGAGAGAAGGCAGGCTCAAATCCCGGAAAGGGAATTACATTTTTTGGCGCTCTAGTTCCTCGGAACTGAGGGCTTATCAATTTGCCCAAATGTCTGTAATTTTTTTTAAGATGCAGTTTCACCATTAAAATCCATCGATTTCATTTTCAACTCCAACAAGCTAATACTTTCGGAAAATGATTTTTCTAAATTTAAATAAGGAATCATGCGTACTTCTATGTTTTCACAGAATGCTATAATTATTCTATCTAAGCTTTATTATGTGATCTGTGTTCATACTCGTACATGTCATCCTGTTCTATAAGAGAGAGTCAAATTCATTTCAGCTATTTTAATTTGATTTCTTCTTATTTGTTGTGCAGTTCTCATTCTCAGATGGCTCATTCAATCTTGATAAATCAACTATTATTTGAATTGAATTTCCTTTATGATGCAGTTCTATCATAATAACACATTGATATAAGTTTCAACTCTGAGATACCAATACTTTCAGAGATATAATTTGTCTGTTTGAACAAGAGCGCCAGAAAGCTCCTGTCCACAGGGCTTGAACCAATTTTTTATATTAGCATTTCAAGCTGATACAAAATATAAAATGGTTCCGAAGGCGAAAAACCTTTCAGCAAACTCCCCTAAGTCACCAGTTCCCACCCAAAATAAGAAATAAGAGATAACAACATTGAACGATACAGTATTTGATCAAATGGACGCATGGCCTCCGTAATTCACACATTTAAACTTTTCCCCGGAGTTCGCGTAACTTATTTTATATTAGACGAACTGGGATTCGCATAAATGAACTCATAGAAAGTTCAAATGTTCTAATATACCACGCAATCTGTCCTAAGTTTTCTACTCTGCTTTGGCGCTCGAATATCGTACAAAATGAAGATCGTATTTCAACTCTCGCAAAGTTTGATTAAAATTTCTAGTTGAAGGTGGTCAGTAATATCAGACCCTGCTATGTTTGAGTTCCTAGTGATCATAGGGTGAGAATTTGTTCGGTGTTTTAATAAGGAAGTAATGAAGGAAATGTTTATTCGAAAAGAAGCTAATTAAATCCTGGCATTATATTAATATGAATTTTCAAAGGAATGTTGAAGGGGAGAAAGAAAAAATAAGTGAACTTTCATAGTGGTTAAAAGTCTTATGATATGATTTTACAAAATAACTAACTAGATATTTTGCAGAACTTTCTCTCTTTCTATTCCCCTTCCCCTGGAGCGTTGAACGTTTAACGCAACAGTGCTTTCATACCCCCTCCATGGTAGCGTTAAACGTTTAACGCAACCTTGTTGGAAGTCTCATTAGAAGTTTCACTTCAAAAATACTACCCTATTGTATTATATGTGTATCAAATCTAACTAAAAAAAAAATGGTTCAAGCCCTGTGGACAGGAGCTCTTTGGCGCAATTATTGACAAATTATATCTCCGAAAGTATTGGTTTCTCAGAGTTGGGAATTATATCAATGGATTCCTATGATAGAACTGCATCATGAAAGAAATTGAATTTTAAAAAAAGTGGCGTTTAAAAAAAATGCTTCAAAAATTATCTTTAAAAAAAAGCAATCTACAATGCTTCAATACTTTAATGCTTCAAAAATTGTCATTAAATTATTTATCAAGATTAAACGAGCAATCTGCAATGATTCAACCTCGAGGAATGGGTTGTTGCAACTTACACCCTGTGCATAGTTTTCACAACTCGAAATACCTAAGGAAAGTATCATCGAAATGTCTAGAGCAAGGCTGGAGACAATCATAGCAGACTGTCCATTTATTCCTGATATTTGAGTAGGTAGTGGATTACTAACAAATTATCTTAATGGTTCGAAATATATTAATAAAATACTATCCTCTTTTTATTTCATAATTTAAAATTTAATAGTTCATACCACTAACACATTCTTCTCTGTATTATGAAGCTCAACTCAAGAAAAAATGTTTGATACACAGATGTAGATCCATAAGTCAGTATTTTTTTGCTAGCAACATTGTGAAAATACTGTATATAGGAACATGTCTCACTACTTAAGGAAATAAAAGGTAATATTAACCTAAATGGTCAACGAACAGTAATTTCTTTTGATGATTCCATTATGTTCTTCTTTCCCATTGCCTCCATAAACTACATCATTAAAATGATCCAATTCTAAATCTTCTGAAACATCATCCCCAATATTTATACATACATTATTCAATATGTAATCAGTCAATATTATTTTCTCTTTCAAAACAGTCTTGTATATGTATATATTCACAAATTCAAAAATCGGATGCTTATTTTACAAGAGAAAGTATTTTCAACCTATGAATTGACAATTTCTAATAGCTAGAAAAGTTGACATTTATGAACAGTGAACACAGACAGATTCTGTGTTCACATTCTGTGAATACATAGAACTTACGATGTATTATTGAAACTTCATATCTCGGAAAGTATTAGCTTGTTAGAGTTGAAAATGATAACAATGGATCCTTATGATGAAACTGCATCTTAAAATAATTTGCATTCAAAAGTTGTAATGTAAAAAAAAATATTGTTTTTCGTTACTACGAATCTATTAGCCCGATTTTGCCCAATAACGAACTTAACCGAGATATTTATTCCTCAAACCTACTCTGAAAATTTCAACTGTCTAGCTTATTCTGTTCGATAGTTATCGTGTTAACGGCCGGACGGCCGGAAAAATCGTTCAAGACCATATTCTGCCAAAAATTCGAAAATTACAGACATTTTTGAAAATTGATAGGCACTCTGTTCCGAGGAACAAGAGCAACAACAAGTAAATGAAATAATGAATATTAAAAATCAAAATAGAAAAACGTAATGTGGAAAAGAAAAAGGAAGGGGTACCCTCACTCTGTCTCTTTATATTCCCCCTACCCAGGAGCGTTGAACGTTTAAAAAAAATCTTATAAAGTCAGGAGCTTTTGCGTGCATGTTCTTTGGTCTATTCACGCCTTACAAAACATTAAAAATAAAATGAAATACATTATCAACCTTCAAGCCGTATTTTTTCAACCGAGTACTAGATTTCAATTCAATAGGATCTATTAGGAAATATTGGGAAAATAAAATGCGGATTTCGACAGATAATTTGTACAATTTCAATTCGATATGCATATTTTAAGTTATTAGAAAAAAAAAACAAATTTCAGATTAGGGTAACTACACTACATAAAAACTCTATAATCCCTGATTATGATTATATTCGTTTAATTTATATAATTAGTTGTAACGTTTCTTTTTAACTCAGGCAAGGGTTTGTTTATGTTTTGTTTACGATAAGGTTGTCGTTTGTGTTGACGTCGAATTTGAGGTTGGATCTCAGTGGTGCCAATCGACGCTAAATAATAATTGTTGTATTCGAAGAGCCGAATGACTGTTGGCAATATTGTTGCATTATGACAGTCGGAAATTTGTGAGGGTCTGCGCCAGTCAGGGACATGAGGTCGTCCATTTTGTGAACACTCGAAGGAGGAGCAGTAGGTTAGGCGTATTTTCGGAACTTAATAAGAATTGTTTCGTTCAAATCAGCGTGGGTTAACTAATAAAATTCTTTATAAAACACAATGAATGTTCTAATTAGTAGAATGACAATATATTTGGTAGCTTGTCAGAATGTGCGAAATCGACTCTAGCGCCATCATCGTTTACAGAGTGAACAAGATTTGACAATGTTAACGAAAATTTTTGCGGATATTAGTAGGTAATATCGACACCTGGATATTCTATGCACCTTGATCCTAACCTACAAAATCGTCAAATAATTTATTGGTCTCAGGTAAGATTGCTGCCTTTATTTCACTTTGAAATCCTAAATCACCTATTGGAGCAACCGTTACTTGTGTTTCAATTGATATATTCATTATGCATATGCGGGAAACTGTTTAAATATGAGGTGCACTCACACAAGATCTCAGAAGAATAGCTATTGAAGAAAATAAGACATTCTGCGCTGCCTCATTATCATAGTCATTTATAACAACTGCAATATCTTTAGATACTTGGGGCAAACGTGATTAAATGCTATTTTTGGCATCTGTTGGCAACCATTATTTCTATGAGGGATGGATCCGAACTATTCTACTAGAATATTTTGAATATCGAATAATGCCATGAATGCGCATTTGGAAATACAGTTGGAATTCAAGGATCCACAAAAAGTGCGCTCCACAGCTGCATGCAACATTCACGGTATGAAAAGTGGTTGTAAAAGCATCGCAGTTTATGGCTTAAGCGCTTTTGGAAACTGAATCCTCAGCATGGAACATTTTAAACCATCGGAGTACGGTGGCTAATCAGATGAACAGGCCAGAAAGCCCAGAGCTCATGACCCATATGTCTTCACGGTTATTCTGTTTCAGGTATTCATTCTTACTGCCAAGGCTTCCCGTATCCAGAACTAATATATTAGTAATCCGAACTTGAGTTCAGCCTCGTTTTATTACATATTCTGTATTAGACCCCTGCGTTCTTTTGAGATACACAATTTCGTTTCACCCCATGCATTTTTTATGTTCTGCATATTGAAAGGTTCTTTAGGCGCACATGAAATTTACTAACTGATGAGATAATTCAGTATTTTTGAACATTCAGGATATTTCATCAGCCTACTATACCTATATTCTATTTTGAGTTCACTGTGGACTTATGAACACTATAAAATTAACTACACTCTTGTGCGCTACAGTTTTTTGTCGTCTGACATATGTTTCGGAAGCAAAGTTTCCATCTTCAAAGACGAAGCTTTACTAAAGCATGCAATCAATTTCTACATTCCAGAACGGGTTAACATTATACCGTTAGTCATAAACCAATTAGTGAGAATAATGGGTTGTTAATAGGGGTTAGGTCATTATTGAGTAAAATATCCTTTATTTTATACATTTCGATACCCTCAATTGTTCCTAGGTACGCTTTATTGGAATTTTTCAACAATTTGACGGAATATTCTGAAATTCAGTGGCCACTTGTTAAAACCTGATTGGCAACCGCAGATTTATAGACGTTGTTGTTCCGAATGTGTCCTGTATGCTCTTTATACCGTGTGAGAATGTTTCTGGTTGTTTGCCCGACGTAACACTTGTTGCAATCTAAACATTTAATTTCATATAAACCCGATTTTAATATGTCCGGAGTTTTATCGAATGTATTTCCTAGAAGTTGTTTAATTTTCATGGAAGTTTTTGAAGCCAGTTTTATATTAACCTTTTTGAAAATATTCTGGAGTTTGTTGTTTGTTTTCGGATGGAACGTGAACGCGTAGAGACTACTATACCTATTGTTAAACGTTTTTTCCTTCGAGAAACTATCATTATTATGTAGGTGGAAAAATAACTATCCGAATTGTTTCATGCAATGGTATTAGTTCAATCGTAATTAACAAGTATAAAAGCGTCAGGAGTTTTAACGGTATCGTTCATTGAATGATTTATTGGTTTCGGTGAGATGTATAGTGTGCCAAAAGTCACAAAAAAAGTTGGTTCAAGCACTGACGTGAAGTCAGGAGCTTTTGCGCGTATGTTCTGTGGTCCATTCTCCTGTATTGGACACACTCTTAATCGAATTTACCATGGTAAATTCGATTAAGAGTGTTGATTAAGAGTGCTCATAAACGAACTTAACTCTCCCATTCGGATACGCAACATACCCTGAAAATTCCAAGTCCCTACCTCCTTTCCTTCGAAAGTTATCGAGGCAACTTTCACCCATCCCTCTACTGAACTCACACAATCTCCAAAAATATATATCTAATCGTGTTCAAACTTAGAAGTCGCAAAATTTCAGCGATATTGGATGAATAATTTTCAATGATTTCTTAAAAATTTTCTTGTGATACGATCCGCACGAAATTTTGTAGGAAATTTCGCGTTGGCATTCTATATCTAATAACCATGTTTGAATTGGATTGCTTCTGTTTTTTGAGTTATTGAGGAAATAACAACCAAATTTCAGATGAGCATAACTCCAGGACCGTTTTCCGTTCTCAGGTTACCGCGTATTAAAAAATATTTTTCAATAATTTTTTTAAAATTTTCTAGCGATACGATTTCCACAAAATTCGACGAACAGGCTTAGGTTTATATTCTACAACTACTCAACAAGTTTCAATTCGATCAATTTTTATTGAAAACAAAATTATTACTCGGAAACCATTGGGCCGATTATGCCCATTAACGAACTCGTCCGTCATATTGGGATGCGCCACCTACCCTGAAAATTTCAAGTCTCTAGCTCTTTCCGTTCTCAAGTTATCGTGGCAACGGCCGGACGGCTGGCCGGACAGAATCAAATTTGACCTCGAATTCTTCATTGGGGAGTAGAACCAAATCGTTTCAGACCATTTTCGTAAAAAAATTCGAAAGTTACAGACATTTGGGCAAAATGATAACGCGATGTTCCCCAGAACATACGCGCAAAAAAATGTTTTCGGTATTTACAGACATTTGGGCATATTGATGAGCACAAGAGGAACAAGAGTGCCAAAAATCAAGTTGATAGCTACTATATTTCTTATTTTCTCACACTGAAAAATATCTTGAGTAGTTCTCCCTATAATTTTGGGTGAGGTTAAGAAATAATAACCCCGTATTCTTATACCTTTTGTTCTCGGAGCCCGATCTATTGTATTAGTAATACAAACCTGAACGCAACCTCGTCTTTCGTATTCTACATTAAACTCCTACGTTCTATCGAGATACAAAACTTCGTTTCGCCCCATACATTTTTTATGCTGTGCATATTGAAAGGTTCTTTAGGTTACCCGTGAAATATTGAACGTCCCCTAGCAGACAGGGCAACAATCACTGGATACACCTTGTATCCCGCCAGTAACCGATTGCAATTTGCGTAGCGCCGCGACGCTTCTGCCGTACATTTGTTGGCGGGGGCGATCGTTGGAAACTTCACTTCAGCCTACCGAAATTGGCTTTCTGTTCCCCAGCGGTACACAATCGACTCGAAACATTATATACCGGCGCTAGCAGGTGATCGGCGTATATGAAATGAAATTCTGATGTCGGGCCAGAATTGGTACACGCGAAACTTCACGCACGAACGAGTTCCGTTCACGAACGGTTCAGTGGAGGAATATTTATGATCGGTTTTCGATGAGATGCTGTGAGAAATATGGGAAAGTTCCGACTTTAGGTTGAGAGGTCTAGCGCACTTCTCCATTTTGTTATTGAAATAATTTTGACTGTTTTTGATACAAGCCACGGTATATCTATCTTATTATAAATGAAATTACAATGATATGCATTTCGGATTAGTTTTGCTGGTGCAGACGACGTTTAACGACTTTCAGACCGATCATTCAGACGTATATATTCCTGCCTGAAGAAAATCTAAAACATCTCCATGATATTGAATATCAACTCTGGAGGCGCCAATTGAGCCGTCTAGAGTCGCAGAATACTTTTCACTGAACAGGAAATCGATAATACAATATTGATATTAGTTGTCTCATAAACTTCAGAGCGAAACATATTCTGCTAGGTGTCAGATCCAACTTATTGGAACTACTGGCTCCAGAGATCGTTCTCAGGGAACCTCATTGGACCCAGGGAAGTATCGGGGCAGGGGATCTACCAATCAGCATTTACTTCCTTGGTAGTACAGCCCTAGCTCAGGGAAAGGGGTAAGAACGTACTAAAGGTACTGAGTGCGATTGGCGGTAGAATCTTTAAGGATGTTGATTCCTTCTTACACGTACCAGTGTCGTAAAACCTTATAAGAGGTTTGAAAAAAGACTGGTATAGAGACGTGCAACGTACAATAATAAATAGCATCGAGAGTGTTAGGAACCTCAGTAATCAACGTAGATTGATGTAATTGATGTAGATTTTATTACGATGACGAAGTTGAAGATTGTATCTATCTCTTTGTGTTCCTTTTCTATATAAAAAAACAAACAAAAAAATGTATTATTCTGAAAAATTTGAAAGAAAGAGAACAGTACATTGAAAGTTCAATAAAAAATAGAAATAAATTATATTCTTTTAAATAGATACATGTTTTTTTGTCTTTTTAAATAGAAAAAAAATACAAAGAGATAATTGATTTGTTTATAACAAACAGTTCATTAAATAAGCAAATTAAATTCAAATATTAATCGTTTTTTTTAATTTCAAAGACCGAGATAAATAATGACTTAAAAAAAATTGTTATTTAACAAATGCATTTTAAGCATTAAAATTTTTTTTTAAAAAACGTTTTGTTTTGTAATCATAATTATCATCAAAGATTATGTTATCGAACAAAAATTTTTAAATCATCTCATAAACAACGCATCCGTTTGTAACAATTTTTTAAACAAATGGAGATAAAAATTATAGAATATCGTTTTTCAATAGCCTCTGATCATAAGAAAACGGATCAATAGTAATATTAAAAAAAAAAAAGTTTTTCTGAATGTTTATTGAAGCTCTATAATTTTTCACTTGAGTAAATTGTTATTGACAAAACAAAAATTAACAGATTTTTAATGTTTCCAACGAGAATCTATTCTAAGACCTTTGAAAAATAGCTTCACGAAAGGAAAAAATTCTCACATTAATAGTTTAACAATTATCGCTCTTGAAATGTTAGTGTTCATGCTAAAAAAAAATTTAATTAATTAATGGTTGAGAATTGAGAAATAATAATAATAATAATAATAATAATAAAGGACTTTTATTCAACGAAAAAATATTGTTAACAAAATATTTTAACATTTATAGCGATAAAAATTTCGGGACCACGGATTATTGTTCATTGATCTATCCTGCAGGCGCCTGAATTTTTTAAATTTTTTACTTTCATATTTTACAGTTCATAGTTTATTTAATAGTTATTCATTAAAGGTCCGAAGGGGGCGAGGCTTGCGCAAGCTGGAGTACCAGTTCTCGGGTATATTTTCAACCCTCTGGAAAAAATATAAATATTGGTCCTACAGTTCCGGTTGTTGACACTTTTCTAGGGATATTTCCTACTCTTATTGAATCTTTTTTCAAATTTAAATCATCTCAAATAATTTTTGAGATATTAGCGAAAAACCAAACCCATTTTTTTTGACTTAATTGTTTATAACTATTGGAGTTTTTGGGAGCAGCATATCCTAAAAAAAAAATTTCGGATAATACGCAAAAATTTTGACCTAAAAAGCAATTGTTGACTAGACTATAGGTTGCGCATACGAATGCAATATTTGAGTTCGTTGATAGGCATAATCAGCCTATATTCATGGTATTTGATATGGCAACGAATGAAAGGATTATAAAAACCGTCTAAATCAAGCTAGAATAAAGGCCACCCATGAATTGACAGAATCAAAATCCTCAAGCAATTCTGACGAATTAAACTCTAGTCTACATCCTGTATTCAAACCGGGTATATTTTCCTGGAATAATTCACAAATTTCCTCGGTATTCACGCCAATACGCCGTTCTCTCCATGCGTAGCCGGTATCGAGGAATACTGCAATATCGAGTAGCGCAAACACTAAATCTTTCAACTGAAGTGTGAAATTATAATTCCATCCAGGCACGCCAGCTCCTAAAACGGAATTAACAAGAGTTCATATGACCTATATCTAGATCCGGTTGAAATGACAACGGTTTCCACTTTAAATCGAAGGTCGACACCATTCCGATACCAAATGAACTGAATTTAAATTGTGAGGGTTTCTTTGTAATGGAATTGCGGGTATATGATGTGACAGGAATTGTTATATAAATTTCGATATGGACTATCGAGATTTTCATCTATAAAACACGTACTCTATTCAATCATCGTCTCTTTGGATCAGTAACTGATTCAGTTGACAGTCTCTGACATCGTTCATCAATTAATTCAATTATAGATGTGATTGGATATCGAATTACTAATAGTTTAATATATCCAGTATCAATTTACCAATATTTGTAATTGTTGAATCTAAACATGTCTGATATGTGAACAAAGCTGTCCTGGGTAATGAGAATGGTGTATACTGATTACCATTGAGAATACAAATTTCGTCGTCTGACATATGTTTCGGAAACGATATTTCCATCTTGAGATGAAGTGTTATCAATTACTCTGCTGAAATATAAACATAAGCCTCGACATAAGCCGATTAGCGAGAACAATGAGTTGTTAATAGGGGTTAGATCATTATTGAATAAAACATCAGCATTTTAAAGCGAAGAGTTCTTTATTATTCGAAGATAATGGTCTCTGATAATTTCTTGTTGAAAGTAGAGATTGGCAACGTCTCAGTGAATTGTTTTGGCGTTGACAATATTTCAGGAGTGCCAACCTGCCTCAGTTTTAGTTACAAAAACGTGATAGACCTAAATCATGGCCAACCGGGGGACTTTATAAAAGAGAATGGAGTATACATGCTGATAGCAAAAGTAAAAATGGAAACAAATAAAATTTGTGAACACCGAAATTCATTATAATATTCCCAAATCTTGCTACAATAATACTAAACTTATTTGCCTTCAAGATGCGATGAAAGAAAATGAAGAAAAAAACAAAAAACGATAAAAACTACGTAAAACACTTTCAGTGGCAATGTTCGTTTTTGCGCGTATGTTCTGGGGAACATCGCGTTATCATTTTGCCCAAATGTCTGTAACTTTCGAATTTTTTGACGAAAATGGTCTCAAACGATTAAGTTCGACTCCCCAATGAAGAATTCGATGTCAAATTTGATTCTGTCCGGCCGGCCGTCCGGCCGTTGCCACGATAACTTGAGAACGAAAAGAGCTAGCAACTTGAAATTTTCAGGGTGGGTGGCGCATCCCAATACGACGGACAAGTTCGTTAATGGGCATAATCGGCCCAGTGGTTTCCGAGTAATAATTTTGATTTCAACCAATATAAATCCGATCGAATTGAAACTTAGTGAGTAGTTGTAGAATATAAACAGTAGCCCGTTTCTAAAATTTTGTGCGAATCGTAGGGCTAGAAAATTATTAAAAAATATTTTTGTTGTCACGATAACTTGAGAACGCGACATTTCAGTTTGATTATGAGCATAATCGGCCAAACGGTTTTAGAGTTATGGCCATCTGAAATTTTCTGAAATTTGGTGGTTTTTTGTACCTCATTAACTCGAAAAATACGGAACCGATTGAATTCAAACATAGTTATTAGTTGTAGAATGCCAACGCGGAAATGTTTGCAAAATTTGGTGAGGATAGCATTTGTAGAAAATTTTTAATAAATCATTGAAAATAAAAAAAAAATCTATATATCAGTAACTAATACTTTGAAATTGCTGTAATTTTGCAAGAGCCTTCATAACATAACTCTACTGCCAAGTTTCAAGTTTTAATACGATCGGTTAAATATTGTTGGAGATTCGAGCATTCTTGTGTGAGTTCAGTAGATGGGTGACCGTTGCCTCGATAACTTTCGAACGAAAGGAGATAGGGACTTGCAATTTTCAGGGCAGGTTGCGTTCCCGAAAGGGAGAGTTGAGTTCGATTTTGGGCATAATATGCCTAACGGTTTCCGAGTTATACCCACCTGGAATATTATTTCCTTTTAACTCAAAAAAAAATTGGATCAAGCATTGACGTGAAGTCAGAAGCTTTTGCGCGGATGTTCTATTGTTCATTCATTTGTATTGGACACCCTTAATCGAATTTACCATGGTAAATTATGTTGTCCATTCTCCTGTATTGGACACTTAATTCGAATTAAGAGTGTCCAATAAAGGAGAATGGACAACATAATTTACCATGGTAAATTCGATTAAGGGTGTCCAATACAGAAGAATGGACAATAGAACATACGCGCAAAAGCTTCTGACTTCACGTCAGTGCTTGAACTAATTTTTTTTTAGAATGCCTTCGCAAATTGTTTTGTGCTGATTAGTTGTAGTTTATAAATCGTCTAATTTGTGTTTGAATTTCGTTAAATTATATTTTGAATAATGGTTCGACCAACGGATTATAAATAAAAATGAACTATTTTTTAACGTAAATTCCAGCTAAACAATAAAAAAAATTGTTTCTCATTAAAAAAAATGAGTTTTGAGGTTTTTGTCATGACTGATTTTGACATTGAAATAGAAAAACCCTGTATGTTCAAATGAATTTTTAATTAACGCAGGAGAAGCATTGGTATGTCTTCTGATAGAAGCTAGAAAATTAGGAATTAGGAAGGGTTTTTTTTTCTGATTTCACACGATTTTTCTGAGAATAATATGTAAGTTACACATTAAAACAATGTAGAATTCAATGGGTAATCTGATTATCAGTGAAAAAACTGGGCATTACATTCAAAAATCGAAAGTTGATATAATTGCCGGTGAAACCGGAATTCGTACGAATCTGATTTTTTTTCCAAGAGTTCATCTTTCCTAGCAGAGCTTAAATATAAAATTTCAAGTGTTTATCTGGATTCTTTCTTTGAAATATTCTAACGAACGGTCTTCAAAAAATAATTCTGAAGATTTTCGTTAAGTGTCTGACGAAGGAGTCTGATTTAGACTCCGAAACGTTACGAAATAGTTGTTTCTTCGTCGATGATGTTTCGTTGTTATTTGTTAGGCAACATTGTTCTATAGATTACTTCTGACAAATCTGTGTTTTTACGCAGAAGCAAATCACAAAATAATGATTTTTTATTTTATAGTTATTTTTCAGAGCTTGGGAGATAAAACTCAGAAAGAAACCATTCAATAAAAATATGTTGTTAATCGAAATGATATTGTCTCAATTTTACAAACATAAGCGGTTCCAAAAAGTTTGGCTATGTCTGTATTTGCGATAATAAAGAACCCACAGCGATTCTATGCTCTCCGGCCATATTGACCAAAAATTCTTCAGATGCCACACGAGTACATCTGCATTGTTCAACGACTGACCCTGTTCCCCTCACCCCCTCATTATCCTTCGCCAACGTTTCACACTTACCTCTACTCGCGTGACTATTACAGTCACGCACAAAGACGTACTAATTAGCTTAGCACTACTGCGTTACGCCTCGACCTGACCCCCCAAGTTACGCCGGGGATACGCCAGGGAGCACCCGGATTGATTAGAAAAGCCGAGCATAAGGCCCCATATTCATCCGACGTAAACTTGTATAATCTCTGGATCTGAAATACTGAAGACCGCCCTAAGAATCGAGAGAATATAAGAAGCCGAATTAGTTCTTGTAATTATTTTAATCGCCACCTTGACGGGTTCTCTGGGAACAGTGATACCGGTATAGCGACGTCTTTGAGGGTTCATTACTTGAACATTTACCTTATCTGATGTCTATGATGCTGTCGGCAACACAAGGTGTACAATGAGAAGGAGTGAGAACATCAGCTACAGTTTATTCCGATGTTGGTTGGAACTTATGTTGAACGATGATCTTGGGGAAACTTGGGAAATTTAAAAGCAAAGTTTCTGTACAAGTTTTTGACGTGTGGTCTGTGGAGTCTCTGGTTGGCGCTGAATACTCGCTGGACCATATTCGTTCTCATATACAGTGTGTCCAAGGTAAGAGAAAAATAGCATTATAATTTAATTTTTGTAATGATGAAGAATTTATCTAAACATAGTGTGGAAAAGCTAAATGGAATAAATCCATTATCTTGGGTACTGTACATATAGTCATTCTCCTTCGTAAAAATGTGAACCCTACCTTCAACCCCCTTCAAAAGACATGTAAAACTCCCAAGTATGGACTTGTGATACATCGTTTGAAAGGTCACGTCATTCTCTATTCAGAAATGTTATAACTTTCAATGTTATTGCAAAACTCAAAATAGTTTATGAATTGTCTAATTTGTGTTTGAATTTCATAACGTTGACTTTGAATAATGGTGCACAAAATAACAATCATTAAAGGTTACTGTGGGAGGTATACTCATTATTAAAAGTTTTTTTTCTGGGTTTTCTCTCCCAAACTCTGAAAAATATCTATAAAATAAAAAGGAATCATTTTGTGATTTACTTCTGCGTGAGAAACACAAGATATTTGTCAGAAGAATAATGTTGCCTAACAAACAACAACGAAACAACTTAAACGAAGAAACAACTATATCGTAACGTTTCGGAGTCTATATCAGACTCCTTCGTCAGACGTTTAATGAAAATCTTTAGAATTATTTTGTTGATAGTTTTTGTGAAATTCAAGAATAGTCACATTGACAGTATTTGAAAATCATAGCTAACATAGTTTTACTTTGCATAGAAATTTACAAGTTCCAACTCCTTTTTCAAAATATTTAACCAAATAAGGTCAATACCAATTGAGAAATTTGCAAAATTGCATTCTCTGTTCAATAAAATACAAGTTGACTCCTTAAGTTTCCTTTTAATATAATCAGGTTCTGTCATTAGAATCTTTGTATTACTCCAATTCATCTTGTGATCTTCCTGGATTGTACATACATGTTCTGCTATTTTTGATTTCTGTATGTCTCTATTTCTCAAGTTATTCTTATGCTCTGACTTTCTTACTTCTAGTGGTCTTGATGTTTCTCCTGTGTATGATTTACCACAAATACAAGGAATATTATATACACAGTTTTTTATTTTTGTGTTTCATTTATGGGTTTTGTTTTCGTTAATAAAGACCAAAGATAATTTTGTGTTTTGAAGACGGTTCTTATATTGAGCTTAGAACCGATTCTTCTAATTTTTCCAGAAAGGCCACGAACATAAGGGATCACATTCAACAGATTGGGTTGCTGTTCTTATTGATTATTCTGTTGTACTTGTTGATTATTTTGTTGTTCTTGATTATTTGCTCTTCTATCTAAATTCATAATACATGTATTTATGGATTGCCTCGGATAGCCATTTTCTTCAAGAAATTTTTTGATGAAATCAATTTCATTATTTCGAATTTCAAGAGTAGAACAAATTAGGTTAGCTCTATGTGTTTCTCGCGGTCTGGCCAGTTCCCAGAAAATTAGGTCTCGTTTTAGTCTCGATCTCGTCTCATTATCAGTTGTCTCGTCTCCTCTCAGTATCAGTTGTCTCGTTTAATTGTACAGAATACTTGAAACATTTTTTATTGCATCTAAGATTGTTACCAAGCACAAGAAACAAAAATAAGTGTCTCCAGATGTAAAAATAGAGACAAAGTTTTCAAAGCATTGGGATTTGGAGGCAAAAAAAGTTGACCGTTAAGTATTGAATTTATAATGAGATCAGTTTTTATGTTTGTGAATTCTATTTTTCTATCAGTTCATAACGAACATAATAATTAATAATTTTTAAAAAACCGTGTATTTCTTGAATGATCGATGTATAATATAGACAAAATACATTGGTATTTATAGTGGATATTCTTCATATTTAATTGTTTTCTGTGGGTGTTGAAAATGGGAGTGTCGTATATAAGAAAAGTTTACTGTATGTATCTGTAGTAAATAAGATGGTCTTTCAGGTAGAAAAATTCGAGCTAAGGAAACTCTTTCAATTGTATATACATCGTATAGACACCTATACTCAACCGAGAGCAAGGAATCCATCGATTCAAACCTAAAATATAGAAATCTACATGGATAAATATTTATGATAAGAGATACGCTAGTATAAGAACAGTTAACAAGCTGAAATAAAAATGTAAAAAAAATCATACTCGGTTACTGAGTTTTTTTTAATTTACAATAAAATATATCAAAGATGTTTACCAGATTTGATATTTTGTGAGATATATTGTTCTCTATGAAGACCGTTCCTAATTTTTCGAATAAAAAAAAAATTTAACGAGACCATGGTCTCACTTTTGCAAAAGCGACAATATCGGGTTGCGCTCTTTATGGTCTAGGTATCGCCCATAATATTTTTCTAAAGGTCTCGTCTCGCTTTTCCGAGACGAGAACGAGACGGGACGAGACGACAACAATCTCGCTCTCGTGCGAAGCCCTAGTATATCGATTTGTGCAATAATAATTAGTGAACATTTCCAATTCATTTAAAATGGATTTTCATTATCATTCATGCATCTTCCAATTTGATTACATGAAGTAGATTTAATTGAACAAGACTATTCGAACCATTGAATTTGTAAGAACCCTTACATGCAGATGGAAGCACAAGAATCTCTTAATTCTCATTTTGCGTGATACTCACCACTTTCACAGCAAGAAATTTCCGTATCAACTGCGGGACCTGACCTGAGCTCATCTTTTCCAATTGTGTTCGCATACAGTGGAAGTGTCTTTATTCAAAATGACTACGCTATCAGAATTTATTAGTACAGACACAGTTTCTAAGAATTATGATGACTTCTTAAGCATATTCCGAGCACGGCTAATAAATATAGGTGATTCAACTCAACGCCACTGAGTCTGGAAATAATATGGGCGAAGATATGTTTTTCACTGAATAAAGAGACTTATATTTCAACAGGATTGAATCTGTGATATATTGTATGACTTCGTTTGCATAATACACTGTTCCGAGAAATAGTGGAAAATTATTTATGTACCTACCTATAAACTACATAGGGTGATTTTTTAAGCATTTGGTATAGAAAATAAACGCAGAAAATCTTCAGAAGGGTATGAAATTTGTATTTCAATAGATTGAGACATTTTTGTTATTCACTTCTCGAAAATTATTTAATATAAATGTACTCCGACTGCGCCTTGTAATAATTTTTTATTCTCATTGTTCCATTTCATATCATATACAATATTTTTTCTGCTCAACATATTTATTCTAATTTAATTCATGTTTTCTTCTTCATATTCATTGGTCCCCATTGTATATTTTCTGCTATTCATAATTTTTACCTCTTCTTCTATATTCACCATTCCTCTATATGCTTCATTATCTCTATTTGTAATTATTTCCAGAGTTCATTTTGCCTATTTATTTGTTCATCTTGTTTTTCTATAAGTATTTGTTCTTATTGTTCAATTATTAAAATTCGTTCACCTTGTTTTTCTTTTAGTATTTGTTGGTTCATTCGATATATTCTTATACTAAATATTTCATCAAGAGCTATTATATTTTCTTCTAATCTGGTGTTCAAATTATGGTAATTTATATCCATTCACTTTTCTATTCTTTCGGAAATCTCCTTCATTTGTTCTTTTAGTATCTCTGAATTATTCTTCATTTCTTCATTCACTGTCTCTGAAATTACATTAATCTTCTATTATATTTTCTATTCTTTCTTAAATGAATTTCAATGCTTGCAATATGTCTACAATTCTTGGCTCTTTTATAATATGTTCATGTTCCTCTGTAATATCTGTTATATTTTCATCTTCTTCCCGAAAAATGGATCTACTCGTACTCTTTGTTTTCTTTCAAATTATTCAAGCCACACGTCGGGCGACAAAATGTTAAGAATATCTTTCTATTATCACTGATATGATGTCTAATTATTATTAAATTGATACTTTAAACTACAGGATTCTGGAACCAAATTCAAAAACTTTTTCTGTTTGATTATATTGAAATATCTTACGAACAAACTGAGACTTCTATCTAGCATATTATATTAACTACTTTCAATTATCTCATTGTTTCCATGGCTCTTTAATCATAAAAATAATTCGAGGAAAAATTCGATTCTTTCCGTCCGGCCGGCCGGCCGTTGCCACGATAACTTGAGAACGGATAGAGATAGAGACTTGAAATTTTCAGGGTAGGTTTTACATGTGAATCTAACATTTGAGACTCTTTAAATGCATAATCGGCTTAACAGTTTTGGAGTTATACCCATCTGAATTTTGGTTGTTATTTCCTCAATAACTCGAAAAATACACAACCGATTGAATTCAAATATGGTTATTAGTTGCATAATGCCAACGCGCAAATTCTTGCAAAATTTCGTGACGATCGTATCTCTAGAAAATTTTTAAAAAATCATTGAAAATTATTGAAAAAAAATCTATATATCCGTAACTATTCGTCCGACATCGCTAAAATTTTGCGAGAGTCTTCAGAACCTAACTCCAAGTTCCAAGTTTGGATTGGATCTGTATTGTTAGAAATTGTGTTAGTTCGGTTGATGGATGGGTGACCGTTGCCTCGATAACTTTTGAACGAAAGGAGATAGTCACTTTTCAGGGTGAGCTGCGTATCCGAATGAGAGCTGAGTTCGTTTACGGGCATAAACGGTCTAACGGTTTCAGAGTTATACCCACCTGGAATATTATTTCCTAGATAACTCAAAAAATATAGACTCGATCGAATTGGAGCTTGGTTACTAGTTGTAGAATATTGAAATAGGATGTGTTTAAAATTTTATAGGAAACGTACTCCTAGAAAATTTCAGAAAAATGGCGAAATAAATTTTTTTTCCGATATTGCTGGCAATAATGGCTGCAATAAATAATTTCGGAAAGCTCTCTTGTCACAGTAGGCATCGCAAGTGAATATCAGTAATATTAGACGACTAAATTTTGTGCACAGTACTGTTCAGGAATATTGGAACGCGCCCTTCTGTAATCTGTAATTGCAGATGATATTTTGAAAATTTTCAGATTCTTTGTTGGTTCTAAAAAATACACGTTATTTGGGTGGAGGGGGGAGGGGGGTGAGCTTAAACCTTACCAAGTATCACCAAGGGAGAGGGGGATTAAAAAATGCTGAAAAAAACATCACGTGATTAATGGACGGCCCCTAAAGAGTTTGATGCCACAGGGCACCCTTCTCCTGGTGAATAGAACCACCTCAGTTATTCCCGGATTGACTGAGAGGTAGTTAGTTCAAAATGGAATGACCAATTTTATTGAATAGGTGTGTATAACGTAGGTACCTAAAATAAACGGTTTCTATGACACGTTTCGAGTACCGAAATAATGACGTACTAAGTGCGATTCATTTAAAATTCCATCCCCGAATGAACCTCCATCACACTCCGCTTCATAATCGTAATTAAAAAATAATATGCTCCAATAATTTTTTTCGCCAGATATGTAAATTGAATTATTCAAAAATGAAATGTGTTCGTGCTGTGTGATGGCTGAAAATTCCCGTGATGAAAATTTAATCGAACTCAATCGCAACATGAATAATTCCACTACAAAAGCGGACATTTAAAAATTCTATGAAAAGCATAAATAATTATTTCGACGAATTATGTCCGGGTATGTTTTTCGGATCAAACGGGGGTTGAATAATATTGTTTACGTTGATTCTTTACAACTATACTGACTGACAAAGAAACTGCAATACCCAGGAGCTGTTTAAATTTAAATTTTTTTTGGTAAATCATAGATAGTATAGCAAGGAGTTTATGATTAAAATATAGAGAAAAAAATCGTGTAGGTTTTTCTGTGTAAACATTTTTTGTTACTTACATATTGTAGTCATTTTTTGCAAATTTTATAAATTTTACAACAAACCTTCGATGTTTAGTTGTTGTTAAAATACCTACAGCACGTGTACGCGAAATTTATCACCAGCTAAGTGAATTTGACAGAGGTCGCATTATTGGTCTACGGGAGGCGGGGTTGTCATTTCGAAAAATCCCTAACCGTACGAACAGAAATCCAACTACTGTTATGACATGTTGTCAAGAGTGGTTTGATAATGCCCAAAATCGAAGAAGAGTAGGCACCGGACGTCGAAGGGGCACAAATGAAGTTCAAGATCGACGTCTAAGACTTATGGCTATTAGAGGCCGATTTGCGACAACTTGTCTTTTGGCTGATGAGTGGATAGGAGAACAAGGCAATCCTGTAACTGTCCGAACGGTTTACCGCCGGATACGGTCTTTTGGACTGCTGCATTATCGACCCCATCTTGTGTTACGTCTGACGGTTGAGCATCGTCGGCAACGATTACAGTGGTACAGAGAACGTCAACATTGGAATGTGGAGTGGCATCAGGTAGTCTTTTCTGATGAATCTCGATTCTCCTTGGGTGCACATGATGGCCGAAGAAGGGTTAGACGACGTCGGGGAGAAAGACGTGAACCTCAGTTTGATATTGAGTGTCATGTACACCGGACAGTAGGTGTTATGGTATGGAGTGCTATTGCACATGCAAGTAGGTCTCCTTTAGTTTTTATCAGACGTAACATGAAAGCACTGCGTTACCTTCAAGAAATAGTGGAGCCATATGTTCTCCCTAAGGTGCGTATAAACTACGTGAGGCAAACCCTCGAACATTGATACGCGAGGCGGCCTCGCGCTATGTAGACGGGGTGGCCGCTCGAGGCATGCATGTATAAGGCTTGTTTTGGTTCGCAGTAGGGACAGTTCCGAATCGGTTCTAAAGAGTGGGCCAAACGTAGCGTGTGAAAGATTTCGCCCATTCGCGCAAGTCCAATTACAATAAACGACTGTGTGACTACTTTGAACTGTTCTAGGACAGTCCGAATTGCGAACCAAAACAAGCCTATAGTGTGTAAAATGTTCGAGGGTTTGCCACGCGTAGTTTATACTCAGCATTACCTTAACCGGCTCGAGAATCCAATATTTCAGTAAGATAATGCTCGATCTCATGTTGCCAGAGTTAGTTTAAACTTTTTTGAAGTGACCCATGTGAATCTTTTGCCATGGCCGCCCAGATCCCCCGATCTTTCACCTATAGAGCATGTTTGGGACATCATGGGTAGAAGGCTTGGAAATTTACCCCAGCCCGCACGGACTTTGGCGGCTCTGATACATGAACTACACGTAGCTTGGGATAGTATCCCTCAAGAAGAAATATACCATCTTATTGCATCAATGCCAAGACGTGTTTGGGATTGCATAGATAATCGCGGTGGACAAACACATTATTAACAAATTTGTTAAAAGAAATTGTAAACCCTTCGTTTTTTTTCTTCAGATTTCAATCATTTACCTACTACTTGCTATACTATCTATGTTTTACCAAAAAAAAAAATTAAATTTAAACAGCGCCTTCTGGGTGTTGCAGTTTCTTTGTCAGTCAGTATATCAATAAAAACGACCCGAATTGAAATTTACGCTCAATCCTAATGGAAGTTTCCCGCAAGATAGCCGAACAGATACCCCTCTCCGTTAATTTATGAGAAAGCGAAATTTAATTTCACTAAAACAGGAAGGCGAACATAACTACTGTCCAATTATTCCTTGGGGTGCGATAAATTCGCTTCGAAATGGAAAAAATTGGTTCAAGCACTGACGTGAAGTCAGAAGCTTTTGCGCGTATGTTCTATTGTCCATACTTCTGTATTGGACACCCTTAATCGAATTTACCATGGTAAATTATGTTGTCCATTCTCCTGTATTGGACACTCTCAATTCGAATTTACCATGGTAAATTCGAATTAAGTGTCCAATACAGGAGAATGGACAACATAATTTACCATGGTAAATTCGATTAAGGGTGTCCAATACAGAAGTATGGACAATAGAACATACGCGCAAAAGCTTCTGACTTCACGTCAGTGCTTGAACCAATTTTTTTTTCGTGACTTTTTAAAAATTTTCTAGGGGTACGGTTCTTGAAATTTTTTTTTTCGTCATTTTTTTCAAATTTTCTAGGGATACGATTCTTACAAAATTTTAAACACGTCTTTATGTTGATTTTCTACTACTAGTTAACAAGCACCAATTGGATCGAATATTTATTTTTTGAGTTATCAAGGAAATAATATTCCAGGTGAGTATAACTCGGAAACCGTTAGACCGATTATGCCCAAAAACGAACTCAACACTCTCTTTCGGATGCGCAACCTACCCTGAAAATTGCAAGTCCCTATCTCCTTTCGTTCGAAAGTTATCGAGGCAACGGTCACCCATCTACTGAACTCGCACAAGAATGCTCGAATCTCCAACAATATTTAACCGATCGTATTAAAACTTGAAACTTGGCAGTAGAGTTAGGTTATAAAGGCTCTTGCAAAATTTCAGCAATTTCAAACGAATAGTTACTGATATATAGAATTTTTTTTTTTTATTTTCAATGATTTATTAAAAATTTTCTACAAATGCTATCCTCACCAAATTTTGCAAACATTTCCGCGTTGGCATTCTACAACTAATAACCATGTTTAAATTCAATCGGTTCAGTACTTTTTGAGTTAATGAGGAACAAAAACCACGAAATTTCAGAAAATTTCAGATGGCTATAACTCTGAAACCGTTTGGCCGATTATGCTCATAAACAAACTGAAATGTCGCGTTCTGGTGTTCATCCTAACCTGAAAATTTCAAGCCGCTATCTCATTCCGTTCTCAAGTTATCGTGACAACAAAAATATTTTTTAATAATTTTTTAAAAATTTTCTAGCCATACGATTCGCACAAAATTCCACAAACGTGCTTAAGATCATATTCTACAACTACCCACCAAGTTTCAATTCGATCGGATTTATATTGGCTGAAAACAAAATTATTACTCGGAAACCACTGGGCCGATTATGCCCATTAACGAACTTGTCCGTCGTATTGAGATGCGCCACCTACCCTGAAAATTTCAAGTTGCTAGCTCTTCTCGTTCTCAAGTTATCGTGGCAACGGCCGGACGGCCGGACGGCCGGACGGCCGGACGGCCGGACGGACAGAATCAAATTTGACCTCGAATTCTTCATTGGGGAGTCGAACTTAATCGTTTGAGACCATTTTCGTCAAAAAATTCGAAAGTTACAGACATTTGGGCAAAACTATAACGCGATGTTCCCCAGAACATACGCGCAAAAACGTTGAAGTGGCGTATAAACTAAGCCAGAATATGACAGGGAGTAAAAAGCATGCATACATCAGTGGATAGACGCGCTAGAAAGCGGAAAAACTGGCGCAATGTTTATATTGTATGTGTTTTGGTAGGTAAACAGCCGTCGGTTTTTGTTGACTGTAATTGATAGAAAGTATTGGCAGGAGTAGCTACGAGATCCGACCACAGAATGAAAATCATGGAATTTGATCAGTGGCGGATTTACAATTTTCGGGGTCCTATACACTCAAAACTTTGGGGTCCCTTCCTCTACTTTTTCGTCTCTTTCAAGTCGGAAACAAATTTTCAATGTACACTTGGAATCTTCAAAACAAAACATAAAGTTTATTAATAAAATATAAGTTATATCAAAACAAATAAAAATATAAGAAATGAATGATGATCAATAACAAAGTGAAAAATACTTTAACAAGAGTAAGTCGGGTACAAAATACAAAAAATGTTGGTTCAATTGTGGACAGGAGCTTTCTGGGTGTCTTATTCAAACAGACAAATTATATCTCCGAAAGTATTGGTTTCTCAGAGTTGAGAATTATATCAATGTATTCTTATGATAGAACTGCATCATAAAGGAAATTCAATTCAGACAATAGTTTATTTTTCAAGATTAAATGAGCAATCTGAGAATGAGAACTCCACCATGCAAGAAATCGAATTGAAATAGCTGAAATGAATTTGACTCACTCTTATAGAACAAAATGACATGTACGAGTATGAACACAGATCATATAATAAATCATAGATAGAATAATTATAGCATTCTGTGAAAACATAGAAGTACGAACTCAATGAAAAATTATATACGATTTACACTTATTTATTCCATATTGTGACGCGTTTCGCCGACACAGCGACTTCATCAGACTACATCATACTAAATTCTTAACAAGTTATTATCTCCCTATACCTAGATGACATGGACACATAATCATTTAAAACTAATTACATTTGAAACTTATTTAAAACAAATTGCATAATAGACATATTTAAAACTAATTACATTAGATATCACTGCTGGTTTCTTTGTACACATTAACAATAATTCATTACTAATGCTTTTATAAATTGATTCTCTATTTGAATAGATTGAGTACGGGTGAAAAATTTACATCTAATTGTTCATTAACTAAATTACCCGTATGTTTTTCCCTATTTATTTCGACCATTTCCCAGTAATTGAGTTGCGCACCTTTATTCAAATTGTGTAGAATTTTGAAATCCGGGTTAAACTAATGTCCTTCTGCTAATAAATGATTCGCATAATTTGAATTAATTTTGTTGTTTTTGTAGCTGTGATGATGTTCCTTTATTCTTATGCCGAAATTTCTACCAGTTTTCCCTATATTCCTAGATTCCTCTCATCAAATGAAACACTTTTTTCATTTAACATTTTTCAAAATTCAGCTCAGGTAAAAAGATACAGGCTGTTGAAATTTTGAGAAAAAATCAGTTTATATTTTGTAGCTTTGACATCCTTTTTTCGAATAAAATGAATGTTGGCGTAAAGCTTCCTATAACTATGATACATATTTTCCAAATATTAGTTATTTTCTACTTCTTCTGGTTTTCTAGTTATGGACTCGTGGATTCATAAAACTAAACGAAATTAGCATAATGAAAGCATATACAGTTTTTCTTGAGTCATTTCAAGAATTTTCCATCGTTTTAGAACATTATAGTATTCTTTATCATTTCTCCTTAAACGCACCGTTTTCGAGATATTCTTCATTGAATGTTTTAAAATGGAAAACTCCAGAAATTTCACTACTTTTATGGATCCGTCCCTGAGCGTTGGAATCCCGAATCAAGCTGTACACCACGTTACCATGCCTTATTCTCGTCTGCCAACAATGTCATAGATAATTTATATGCGGGAGTGTATTAGCACATTGTGAAATCTTTAAACGCTTGTAACTTTTTACCTGAGCCGAATCTGGAAAAATGGTAAATGAAAAAAGTGTTTCATTTGATGAGAGGAATCTTTGGTTAAAATTAATGCAGTGGTCAAAGACTCACCCTGTATATAAGGTAAGCAGATGGGAACATAACGACCTCTCTTCGGATCCCGTACTGTCGGAAAGATACATTTTGATAATAAACCTGCCAATTTACACTGGAGAATAACGTTATCACGAACGTGACCGTGCCTAATACAACGAATGCATGAATCTCGAAATTTTTAATCAGGATTCGTGACAGTAATTCCACTCCGTTAGTCACTTTTCAATAGTTCATACAAGGTACGAAAGGTTGTTCGTGTTGAATGATTTCACTGCACGAATCTTTAACGATCCGTTGGATATAACTGTATATTCTATGGTCTGGCGTATCCAAATTCTTTTTATTATTCCTTGAATGCATAGATCGAATCGCTTGTGAAGACGTACTCAGTGAAACAGGAAAATTTTGTCCTCAATGTAATATTCACTATATATTATTATGCAATATGTATCTTGGCATTCCTCAATATAGGAGTAAATGCCCTTAGTCTTAATTCAAGGCCTTCCTAGAAGCGCCGCTCGACTCTGAGTACTTTTGTGCAGTCAGCATTTTCATTCCAGCTTCCCGGCTTTCTGATTTAATAGAATATAATTCCAATTCATTATTGTATTAACCAGCTCAGAATAAACTTGCTTCTGAATAAATATTTGTTTTTTTAAAAAAGTGATTCAAAAGAGTAAATTTATAAATGGCGACGAGGATGAGATTGTTGCTAGTATAACGAAAAAAAAATAAGTATACGTGAATTTCAATTCTTCGAGCAACATTCCAAAAACCCGAGTTTCGAAAAGTGCGACGATAAGTTCGAAGTAAAGTTCCGACCACGAGAAGCTCAAACGACTGCAGTAGAGATAAGCCACGAAGGTGTGTTGAATCCCCGAAAACAGAGTAAGGAGAACCATTCCCGACTTGATCTCAACTGCAACCCTTGAGAATCACCCTGAGGAGGTTTGGAGGTAGCAGCCCGGACACCAGGTTTAAAACGAGAAGTAAGTTGAGGCTATCCCTTACAATAATCCCAGTTTTTCCTATCCCTGGCCCAAAGGATATTTTCAATTTAATTTGCAACTCATTTTTTCATATCACCGATAGTGTAAACAAGCACATCGAAATCTTTCAAAATAGAGTCCTTATTGGAAAAATTCAATTCATTGAATATCAACGTAAATAATAAAAACTTCAATATGACTTCTAATGGAGAACATTCCAATCGCATGGTAATAGATTTAAGCACAGTTAAATATTTCGGTGAGTTATTACCAAGATTTAATGGTAACTCACAAGAACTACAAACCTTTTTAATGGAAACTGAAAATTTCATAGATCGATTTGGCACAACTGATAATGATTTAATAAATCAATATTGCTTTGCAACAGTAAAATCGAAATTAATTGATCAAGCGAGAACTATCGTGTATTCTGGACCATGTTGCAATTCATGGCCTGAATTAAAAAGATTATTGAACAGTAAATTCGGTTTTAAAATTAACTTTGATGTTCTACAAAGTGAATATCAATATATGAGGAGAAAAACGAAGGAATCACTTTCTGAATTTATTGAAAGAATCAAAGAAACTAAATTACAATATGATTACCAAATACAATTATTAGGATTATCGCCCCCAGAACTGAATGTTTATCGAAACCTTTCAGAGAAAATTGGCATAACCGTCTTATATAATAATGTTGACGAAAATTCTAGGAATTTACTTGATCTCCAACCAAAATCTTTCGATGACACTTGTAAAATGCTAGAAAACCGAGAAATAAAGAGACAACAGCTTTATTTACAACCACCAACAATACCGACACCTAGGACAACGTACTCCCAAAATTTAAATTCCCAACCTACTGTTAGAAGAATTTATACAGACCCACAATTTCCATCAACTAGTAGACAATTTCCTGCAAACAGACAATTCAATTCGAATAGTGGAGAATTTCCTTCACAACCGGTACATTTGAAATTTAATAATAAAATACCAGAAACTAAATTTGCGACAAGCAGTCAAGTATTCGGAAAACCGCAAGACGTATTTAAGCCCAATCCAAATCATCGTTGGGTTCAACCCAAACCTGAACCTATGTCGGTCCGAACAAGAATACACCCTGTAAAAAGACCAGCTAGCAGTCAAATCCGACAAGAACCACCCAATATTAGACAAAATTACAGAAGAAACGGACCTAATGACTTTATATTTGAAGAACTCACTAATACAGAACAAATTGAACAAGAATTAGGAGAGGAAGAAGAATTTTATTATGAATCCGAAAATATAGATGACTCTAAATTAATTGAGGAATTTGACGAAAATTTTCAGAGAATCTCCGAAGACAAAGACATGACCTAAACTTTACACAGGAACATCTAGCATCATTACCATATATAGTATTAGATTATCCACCCTGCAAATTATTGATAGACAGCGGAAGTTCCATGAGCATTATTGATCCATCTGTAGCATATAATTTACTATCAGAAAACATTTACGAAGAAAAAACCTATTTTAAAACTGCACTAGGTAAAGATTTCAGCACGAATAAAGTTTCATTTCCTTTAAATTCTTTTGGCTATAATACAACATACCCCTTTGTGATCTATAAATTTCATACACAATATGATGGTGTAATAGGATCCAACCTTTTAAGATATTTAAAATTAAATTTCAATTGGGAAAGTCATGAATTAGGAAATACCATCAGAACACATAAATTCTTTTTACAAGAAACCAGTCCTAATGAACCCCTACCCATTAAATTAGACCATTTGGACAAAAATTTTCGAAACCAACTTACAAAAATTATTCAAAGTCACAAACAAGCCTTTCATCTATCAAATCAACCTTTGAATGCCTCAAACAGAGTTAAACATAATATTAGGACCATAGATGAAAATCCCGTGTATATTAGACGATACAGATATCCTGAGGTACACAAACAAGAGGTAAAGAATCAAGTACAAGATTTATTAAGTAAAAACATTATAAGACCAAGTATTTCTCCCTGGTCATTCCCTATAGTAATCGTTCCCAAAAAAACGGACCAATCAGGTAACAAAAAATGGAGAATAGCTATCGACTATAGAAAACTGAACGACAAAACAATTGATGACAAATTTCCGATCCCCAATATTGACGAACTTTTGGATCAACTGAATAAAGCAAAATATTTTAGCGCCCTTGATTTAGCAAGTGGTTTCCATCAAATAGAACTAGACGAGCAATCAATAGAAAAAACTGCTTTCGCAACCGACGAAGGACATTTCGAATTTTTAAGAATGCCCTTTGGATTGAAAAATGCCCCTTCAACATTCCAACGTTTCATGAATAGAGTCTTAAAACCGATCATTAATAAAATATGCATAGTATACATGGATGATATTCTCATTTTTTCAGAAACACCCGAAAAACATTTGGCAGACATTCAGACAGTTCTTCAACTCTTAGAAAAAGAAAATCTCAAAATTCAACTAGACAAGTCATACTTCTTTCAGACCGAAATTGTATTTTTAGGCTACAAAATATCTGAAAAAGGTATAGAACCGAATCCTGAAAAAATTGAAGTCGTAAAAAACTTTCCCATTCCTAAAACTATTAAAGAAATTAAATCTTATCTCGGAATGATAGGCTACTATAGAAAATTTATTCCTAATTTTTCAAAATTAACGAAACCCATGACTAAATACCTGAAAAAAGATGTTAAATTGAATATTAATGACAAAGAATATGTAGATGCATTTCATGCCAGCAGAAACATACTCATTAATTATCCGATTCTCCAACATCCGGACTTTAACAGACCATTCGTACTTACAACCGACGCATCACAATATGCTATAGGCGCAATTTTATCGCAAGGGACACCCCCAAACGATCTACCTATCGCTTATGCGAGCCGAACATTGAACGAAGCTGAAATAAAATATTCAACTATCGAAAAAGAACTTCTAGCCGTTGTATGGGCTACAAAATATTTTAGACCTTACTTATTTGGTCAGAAATTTACGATCTACACGGATCATAGACCCTTGACGTGGTTATTTTCTTTGAAAGATGCATCATCTCGACTAATGAGATGGCGAATCAAATTAGAAGAGTTTAATTTCGAAATAAAATACAGGAAAGGAGCGTACAATAACGCAGATGCAGTATCCCGCATAAAATTTGACGAATTAAATTTAAATGAAAATTCAGATGACGATCTAGACTCAATAATTCCCCAAATTACTCATGAAGATCTGGAAATATCTCAAAAGGAACTAGAAGATATTACGAAATCGTGTACGGAAGAACAAGCAAATCCATCTTCTTCCCAAACTATTCATAGTAATGTCGAAAACCCTATATTAGAGATACCATATTCAGAACGCTCTCTGAACACATCAATCCATCAAATAATTTTCCAAAAAGCTAATGTGTTTAAAGTAGAAAAATTAAAACTACATAAGAACAGTCGATTTAGACTCATAGTTTCTATAAAAGAACCAGACGACTTCACAAAATTTTTAAAGGAATACGTCAAACCAAATAATCATTACGGCATATATTTCAAAAATAAAGATTTGGAAATACCATTTTTGAATCTATCACAGAATCTCTTCAAAGCTAACGCTTTTTCATTCAAAATTTCAAATACATTTTTAGAAGATATCGAAACGGAAGACGACCAACAACAGAAAATTAAATTATTTCACGAGACCAAGACCAGACACCGAGGTTTCCAGGAAAACTTAGAAAGTATTAAAAGACGTTTTTATTGGCCGAACATGAATAAACATATTCAGTCCTATATTAACTCCTGCGAAATTTGCCAGAGTCAAAAATATGAACGACAACCTACTAAATTAATATTTAAACCGAATCCAACAGGTGACAAACCATTTTCCCACTTGTATATCGATACAATAGTCATGAATAGAACACCCTGTTTGACTATAATTGACTCCTTCTCAAGACATGGACAATGTTACATTCTAAATAGTAAAACTTCAACAGAAATTGCAAATCAATTAACTCAATATTTTTCAAACCACGGTATACCACAAAAAATAACCTTCGATAATGGAACAGAGTTCAAAAATCAAATTATTCAAGATTTAGGCGATACCCATAAAATTTCCCTTCATTATATCACAAATTACAACCCTACCTCCAATGCACTAGTGGAGAGATTCCACTCTACCCTTATTGAGCAAATTAGAGTAATTGATGACAAGAATATATCTTTGTCAGAAAAGATGAATAGAGCGCTTTTGAGTTATAATAACTCAATTCACTCGTCAACTTCCTACACACCCTTACGAGTTATAAAATCAGATCTAAATTACAATACGCCAGTCGAACAGTCTACTCATGAAAAAATTTCGCAATATATTAAAGAATATCGCGAAAACATGAAGGAAATCTCAGACCATCTAAATTCACAGAAGGAAAGACAAAAAGAGAAACTAGATAAACTCAATCAGACACGACAAGAAGACAAAAAACTCGACGAATCTAAACCATCTTATATTGCCATACCAAAAAAGGCAAAACTTGACCCAAAATTTAAGAAAAGCAATATCAAAATTATAGATAATATATTGATAAGGAACCCTGACTCCCAAAAAGTATATCATAAAAATAAAATTAAACAGAGAAAGTAATAATCTTTAATTTTCTCTTTTCAGAACACAAAAAAAAAATGACGAGAATCCTATTGCTATTTCTCAATCTAATTTTCGTCCCAGCTTTGCATTCATTAAAATTTAAGGAGATCAAACACAATATTCTTCCCTTTTTCGTAGAGAAAACATACATCAGTGTATCAAAGCATGTATTGATGTACCACTATAATTTAACCGATATCGATAAAATTTTACATGATCATTTTGTTTTAGTTGATCAATTAAATTCGGTCAGTTCCAACGTTATGGTTTCAAACTATGTTGGATCGATCAAAATCCAATTGAGACAAAATGAAACGCTTCTCAATAACTTATACACTACCCGACAAAAACGAGGTTTATTAAATATAGGCGGACATATAGCAAAAACACTATTCGGAACTCTTGATAGTGAGGATGAAACACTTTACTTGAAATATTTTGAATCTTTTAAGAATGAAATGCAATCGGTAAAAACCGAACAAAATCAAATGATCAGTATCCTGAGATCTATGACATCAAAGTATTCCAATGTCACTAGTCACATTATACAAAATTATAATAAGTATCGATTGACACAAAATGATATTAATCGACTTATTCTTATAGAATTTGAACAGTTAACAATAAATAGAATTCTAAATGAAGTCAATACAGCCATCAGCTTTGCAAGGCTTCATCTTTTGCATGAAAGTATTTTACCCTTAAATATATTCCATGATTTTGTTAATAACACCGATTTCATGAAACACCTCTATCATTTAAAAGACTTTTATTCCATTTGCTACACTTCTGTAAAGTCCAGAAATAATGAGGTGATCTTTATCATTGAAGTACCCTTAACATCCCCAAATTCCCTAGACACATATTATGTCCACTATTTCCCGTACCAAAACGTTACCCTCACCCAACAGCCCAAATACTTATTGGCTAAAGAAGAACAAATCTTGTGGTCCATTGATCAAGAATGCCCAAAGGTAGAAGATTGGTGGATCTGCCCACAGAATTTGCTACGACCAGCACCCAGCTGCATGAAGGACTTAATTTCCCACAAGAAAGAAAATTGTGAAAGACAAAGTGCACAGTGTAGTGACGATCTACTGAAACTATCATCGAGAAAATTTTTATCAATCGGTAGTGTACAAATTGGGGAACTATGTAATGACCATACAGAGTATTACAAACTCAATGGAATTTTCCTGATTGAAACCTTTTGTAACATTACCAATAGCTTTAAGTATTTTTATAAGGAAGAAATATCCACAATTTTTCATAATGTTCCTCTCCCGAATATGAAACCTGAAATAATTGAAAACTTAACCATTTCCAATTTTTTACTTGATAATTTTACTGTTCAAGAAACAATCTTTAATTGGAAAATCCACCCTAACCATGTATCATCAATCTATTTTATACTAAGTCTCACCATTATAACCATATTTGCCTGTTTGTTGTATAAAATATTCATTTTAAAATTCACAAATATCGTGAAGAGTTATAAAAATAATTCAGCCTCTTCAGCCGAAGTTATTTCTTAAAAAATGGGGAGGTATTATGCAATATGTATCTTGGCATTCCTCAATATAGGAGTAAATGCCCTTAGTCTTAATTCAAGGCCTTCCTAGAAGCGCCGCTCGACTCTGAGTACTTTTGTGCAGTCAGCATTTTCATTCCAGCTTCCCGGCTTTCTGATTTAATAGAATATAATTCCAATTCATTATTGTATTAACCAGCTCAGAATAAACTTGCTTCTGAATAAATATTTGTTTTTTTAAAAAAGTGATTCAAAAGAGTAAATTTATAAATATATACAGGGTGTTCCTTGAATACGTGCTTATATTTAAGGTGGTGATTTTCTGACTTATTTAAAAATAATTACTTCGAACATATCGCACGCAGTAGTGGAAGAACTCTAAAAATCGCGTTCCGAGAAAATGAAGAAAATACTTTTCAATTTTTTTTCATCCTTAAAATATTTTTTCACTACCATGGTGGAAGATTCGAAAATTTACCATTTTATGGGTTGAAATTTTTTTAAAACATCTTAGCTGAAGTGATACTCATTATATACTCTCTTCCATTAAAAAAAAATATATTTTACTCGAAATATGAAGATGTCACAGTATTGCATTATCCGCAACAGAGATTTCGTTAATTAGACCCCTATTACTTTTTGGTTTTTTTGTTGGTTATTCCATTCGTTGGAAGTTATTTTTCATTATCAGGTGAAGTTGAATCTGATATTATTTTAAAAAAGTATTTTTCTTTATTGTTTAAAATAATATAATGGATAACAACGAAATAAATATTCTATAACTCTCAAAACTCTTGTAAGTATCGAGGTAATATCACATAACGATTAAATGAACTCAGTCCAATTATATCAAATGAACTAATTATACATTGACAAAATAATATCAGATAAATTAAAAAAAAAAGAACGAATAGTATGAGCCGTAATAATTTGATACTATATAAAAGTGGAGGTATATTTTAACACCTTTAGTATCTCGTAGAAGTCAGAGTATGCAGATGAACTGTGATTTTCTGTCACCAAATCTAGTTAATCAGTGTTTTCTTATTAGTGATACAAACAGGTGGTTTATAAGCATTTTTCTCTGACCATGAGCATGATGTCGCTGAGATTCCAATATTCGTTCGAATACTTCTACGAGTTTAGTTTTGGCAGATTCTTTTATAAGAAACCTTTTAAATGTCCGACATAAAAAATAGTGAATGTGTAATCAGCGAGAGTACATTTCTGGCGGAAAGTAACAACTGAAGAATTAAGAAAGAGTACACATGCTTGTCTAAGGAATGGAGGAGGTTATTTCGAAAATAATTTATTAATTCATTTTATATTGATATTCCGAGTTTAGTAGCAATAAAAAAGTATTTATTTCGTTGTTTCGTTCTTTGCTTCTTATATACCCTTTCAAGTCAAGCTAATTCTTTTTTAACATCGGATGCGGCATATTTGCTGCTTTTTTCACACATAGCATATACTTTTCTGGTAAAAATAATCCACAATTATAATCAAATTTGTTCAACGTAGAAAAAATTAACGAAAAAGGTGAGAATTTTTTTAAAAACTTCAAGAACAGAAATACCTTGGAAACTGTTGATTTATGGTTATTAATTTATATGGGCCAAACGACAGCCAATTATCCATACTCACACCTCCAAGGTTCACGTCTAATTTGGAATGACCCTATTTCAGCAATTTACATAATTGGATTGCAGATCCACATATTTCCGCTTGCTTTATGTGAAACAAATCATTATTCAATGACTGAACAACATCAATTTGTCCCATATAGTGTGTTGTTGAATTGAATTAAATGATAATCATTTTTAAAACCTTTTATTTTTTCAGGTGAGTTCTTCTACCAGTCATACCAATTGCTGAATTACGAAGTGGGTAAGATCTTAGCGCATTCATATTACTGTAGTGTAATTATTAAAATATTTACAACTAAAACTTCTGAAGAATATGATACTCTTTAAAGGTTCCTGTAAATAGAGTAAATAATCAAATGTTTATTTTATCGGATTTGTTGGATCCTGATTGTTTTATGAGGTTGGTTCGAGGGATCAAATGTTGAGTCCTGATTCTTTTATCAGGATATAATGTTATTTTGAAGGACCAGAATTGTACACCCTAATTATTTTATCAGGGGAATGAGTAAAGGGGTATACTTAACTTTAATCACCCAGCAGTAATCTCGTGGATTACGGCGTAAGTTGTTACTTGCAATAAGATAACAATTACGAGGACAGGAAGTGGTGAAATATTCGAACGCACTTTTAACAAACAACAAAATGTATTTTCTTGTTACCAATACTTTGGTAACAAGCACGAAGTAATTGTACAATGCAATATCAATACAATTTAAAATCTTTCTTCTATATGAAAATGTATAGCAAGGAAGAAGGGACTACATATTTGGAAGGAGAATTAACGAGGTATTAGTTTCGCGACCGATCAAAATATAAGTGAAGTTTCTTGCACTAAGAGAAGTCGTTGTTGTAGTTGTAATATTTGTAGTACTGAATTATTTCAGTGTAAAATGTATATAAAAGACCAGATAGAAGAAAAATAGGAGGTTCTTTCATCTGGGAAAATCGGGGGAAATATTAAAAATGATTGGGGTTTCGATCTTCAAACCGCCCCTGATATGTTTCAACAAAACTCTCATTTGTCGTTCACGAAAAAGAGTGGGAATGCATACTGAATTTCCGATGCCAGCACCAATGAGTGAATTTCTAGGGTGTTTAATCTCAGGAATTCGAAATCTCGAATTTCTCCCACTATCTGGACTAACTTTACTTGCCTTTCTGCATATGATCTATCAGCAAAAGCTGATAAATATCTTTCACAGATTAGGGGTTTCCATAGCGTCTAGACAAAAAGAATACCAGCACTGGGCAATGTGTTAGAAACATGATAAGTTTCTTTCACTTCCACTTCAGTTGTTGAATGCATTTTAGCATTCTTTTACAGGAAATAGGCAATAAATCGCTCTACAAAGGTCGAAGCTCAACACGAAATTCTACTCGCAGTAATCTTTACGTAAAAGTATTATTTTCAAGGGTGAGACCACACATGGTAAACTAAAACCCAGGTAACCCAATAGACAAATATGAGCTCTTTTGTTTAGAAACACAAATCTATGTTTCCCAAAATGTGACGTTATGAGATAAACAGAATTCTCCGACGAAAATGATCTTATATGAGGCCACTTAATATAGTGATGAAGAATTGCTCGTCAAATTCAATTATTTTCGTCCGTTCATCCTTACACTTGAAATTTGCAATATATGTTTGAAGTCTGAATATACTGAGCTAGTTTTTTTAATATGAAAAATTGAATTACGACTCACAGTATGTGTTAATTTTAAAAATGGGTTCAAGCCCTGTGGACAGGAGCTTTCTGGCGCTCTAGTTCAAACAGACAAATTATATCTCCGATAGTATTGGTTTCTCAGAGTTGGGAATTATATCAATGTATTCTTATGATAGAACTGCATGATAAAGGAAATTCAATTCAAATAATAGTCTATTTATCAAGATGAAATGAGCAATATGAGAATGAGAGCTGCACCATGGAAGAAATCAAATTAAAATAGCTGAACTGAATTTGACTCTCTCTTATAGAACATGATGAAATGTACGAGTATGAACACAGATCATATAATGAATCCTAGATAGAATAATAATAGCATTCTGTGAAAACATAGAAGTACGATTCATTATTGAAATTAAGAAAAATCATATCTCCGAAAGTATTAGCTTGTTGGAGTTGAAAATGATATCAATGGATTTCAATGGTGAAACTGCATCTTAAATAAAAACTGAATTTGAAATTTGTTGCTTAAAAAACAATTTTTTTTTCGTTACTCCGAAACCATCTGGCCTATTTTGCCCAGTAACGAACTTAATCGAGATATTCATCTCCCTAACCTACTCTGAAAATTTCAACTGGTTAGCTCATTCCGTTCGAGAGTTATTTTAGAAATTTTTTTAAATTTCGAAATTTTTTTTTTTACAATTTGTGGTAACCTGGTCAATACAAAACTTCACATGCGTATAAGGGTTATGATTCTACAATTTGATGTTAAATTTCAGATAGATCGAGTAATCGGTTTCGGAAATATTCATAAAAAATGTGTTTTATTAAAATCAGCCATAACTCCGAAACCACTTGATGGATTTCGCCCATTAACGAACTTGTCCGAGATATTTACGCTCAAAACCCACCTTGCAAATTTCAATGCTCTAACTCCTTTCGTTCGAGAGTTATCGTGCCTACGGCCGGACCGGCCGGACAGAATCGATTTCGACCTCGGATTCTTGATCAGTGAGTCAAACCAAATCGTTTGAGACCATTTTCAGCCAAAAATTCGAAAATTGCAGACATTTGGGCAAATTGATAAGCACTCAGTTCCGAAGAACTAGAGCGCCAAAAATGAAATGGTTTTAGTTTAAAAATGGGTTCAAGCCCTGTGGACAGGAGCTTTCTGGCGCTCTAGTTCAAACAGACAAATTATATCTCCAAAAGTATTGGTTACTCAGAGTTGGGAATTATATCAATGTATTCATATGATAGAACTGCATCATAAAGGAAATTCAATTTAAATAATAGTTTATTTATCAAGATTAAATGAGCAATCATGAGAATGAGAACTGCACCATGGAAGAAATCAAATTAAATCTTGCCAATTTTGCCCAATAACGAACTTAACCGAGATATTCATCTCCCTAAACTACTCTGAAAATTTCAACTACCTACCTCATTCCTTTCGAGAGTTATATCTATGTCTATGGATGAAAAGCAGTCTCACTACTCTCAGATCACTTACTTCATGTTCCGTTCCGAAATGTAAGAATTTTCTGAGAAAACCTAATTTCAGAGCAAACAACTGAGATTTTTCT